>CM068832.1:3080000-3802500 GCA_028554795.2 Sinohyriopsis cumingii | reverse complement strand
TATATATATATATATATATATATATATATATATATATATATATATATATATATATATATATATATATATATATATATATATATATATATCAACAATGAAATACAGTTTGTTTACACCAAGTACATTGCTAGCACCTAAACCGTAAAGCGTAATATGTATATAAGGAATACAATTCATATGACACATAACACCCTTTTCAAACCATTGGGTCCAGCACAGTATGATCGGGACAGGGATTGATTATGATAAATGCAAAAACTGACAACGAAGAGTGCGAAAATATTATCTAGATATTCCTGAGCGCTTTCGACTCTTTAATGATTAATTTTCAAAGACAAATTCAAAACATAGACAAGTCAAACGAAATAAATATGCTTATTGTATAGATATGTATATATATATATATATATATATTTATGTACATATATATAGGACTCTTCCTGTATTTATGAAAATGGTTGTCACACATCGGCTGTGGGAACAGCACATCTCCAGCAGTCGCTGACCATTCTCGTTGATCTTGCCCCTTCCGTAAAAGCCGAGACAGGTGGACCAGGCCTATGGTCAGCTCCCACTCTAGCATTTAAGTCTCCTAGTAAGTAAAGGTTTTCATTGATGGGGGATACTGAATATTGCCTAATCCAGATCCTCCACAAAACTTGTCTTTCTCATCGTGGTTGGAGGAGAAGGTCGGGGCGTACACGCTGAAGAGGTTGACCTGGCCTAAGATAGCTGACAGCCGGAGGGCAATGATTATCTAAGTACAGGATGATGGAGGTTCGATGAAGGCGTTTAGCGTGTCCTTTAAAGGCAAAGCCTACACCATGCTGTCTAACTTCATCCGAGGGCTTCCCCTGCCAAATAACGTCTAATTGGCTTTCCTGATGATGCCGCTGTCAGCCAGTCGGGTTTCCTGGAAACATGCAATGTCGATGTTCAGTCGTGATAGTTCTCTGTCAATGACGGCAGTATTTCGTGCATCGTCAATCTGCTGTAGGTCAGCGGTCAATCCAGGCCTCATTGTCCTGATGTTTCAGGTTGCAACCCGAAGAGTTGGAGTCTTCTTTTTTATTTTTGTAGTCTTAATGGTTCCGGAGTTTGGTGGTCCACTTGTCGAGATCGTTCTCTAAGCTACACGCACCCAGTGAAGCAGGCAGGCCATGGCGGGCAGCACGTTACTGACTGGGGCTGTCCAGCTTGAGGCGGGCGATAGCTGTCTAGTGAGACCTGGTGATCTCTCCCACCGTCAGAAGTAACCCTGGCGCCAAGCTATATGCCAATCGAACTTTGACAAAGAACCGGTAAACTGCTGCTTCTCGTGTTCTGCCGACGCCGTACGGCGACGCTGGAGTGTCCTCTCCAGTGGAGCTATGAAGCCTGGACAGGGTGGTATGGAGAATCAGCTGTTGTCCATGCAGCAGATCCCTCCTCTCCATACAGCTGGTGAGCACAAGGGAAAGACGAATGCCGATACCGCTTGGCACCAACGGCGTAGAAGGAGTTGCTGAAATGACGTTGAAGTCAATGTCAGACCGACTTATGGACTCCGTCTCCAGATTTTCTGTCGGAGTTTACTCCCTTAGCCTTTCCCATGAATGTGTATATCTACAAGACATGCGTAACGTCGACATCGTCACTTTGTACAAAAACAAAGGAGACCGTAGGGATTGCAAAAACTACTGGGGCGTCTCCCTAATCAACATCGTCGGAAATTCTTTCGCCCGTGTTGTCTTGGCCCGTTTGCAAGTCCTAGCCACCCGCGTCTGCCCAGAGTCACAGTGTGGATTTTGAGCCGGCAGGTCAACTGTATACATGATCTTCTCACTACGTCAGCTGCAGGAGAAGTGTCGCGAGCAGCAGACGCCCCTCTACATTGCCTTCATAGACCTGACAAAGGCGTTTGACCTGGTTAGTCGGAGTGGATTCTTCAGACTCCTGCAGAAGATTGGTTGCCCCACGTATGCTTGCTGTCATCATGTGATTCCACGAGAACATGCACATCAGAGTGTCCTTCAATGGCACAACATCTGAAGCATTCCCAGTCATCATCAATGTCAAACAATTATGTGTCCTTGTGCCGACGCTATTTGCCATCATATTATCCATGCTTCTCCAGTACCCATTCAAGGACTGCAGCGAGGTAGTGTACATCCATACCAGGGCTGACGGCAAGCTGTTCAACATAGCCCGTCTCCGTGATTAAACTAAAGTCACTTGGCCGACGATGCAGCCTTGCCTTCCAACATGGAAGATGGACTTCAGCAGTTGGTATGCCGCCTCTGCCATCCTTGTAAGGAGTTTGTACAGACCATCATTTCGAAGACAACGAACGTCATGTCACTTTGACGCAGAATCTCCTCCCTCTGTCACCATCGATGGGTACAACTTGGAAGTTGGTGATAACTTCCCATACCTCGGATATAACATTTCCAGCTCACTCTCCATTGATTCCGAGGTGAACTTCAAGATTGCAAGGCTGCATCAGTGATGGCCAGACTTAACCTGAGAGTTTGGAGCAACCCCAGCTTCACCGAGAAGACCAAACTGCGTGTCTTCCGAGCCTGCGTGCTCCGCTCACTTCTCCACAGTAGCAAAACATGGACCACCAATGCAAGACACGAGAGGAAACTAAACAGCTTCCACCTGAGATGTCTGCGGCGCATTCTGCATATCTAGTGGCATGACAAAATACCCAACACAGAGGTTATAGGACGCGCCAACATGAACAGCATGTTCCCCATTCTCTTCGAGAGGCGCCTTCTTTGGCTTCGCCATGTCAAGAAAATTGACCCAATGTGCATTTCCAAGGATCTGTTATATGGGAGCTAGAAGAGGTGCACGACCAACTTGACGACCATGTCTGCGCTAAAAAGGTGTTTGCAAGAAGGACATGAAGAAGGCAAACATCAATGTCAACGAATGGGAGAGCTGTGCAAACAACCGTTCCACCTGGCTTCTAGCTGACAGGCGGGGATCTCGAAACGCAGAGCAAGAGAGAACAATATACAAAAAGATGAAAAGAAAGCTAGATAGAAGGATAAACAAAAGCTTACTTTAGAGCTACGCCATCGTCTCCCGTAGACGGACGGATGTCCAGATCAAGATATATATATATATATATATATATATATATATATATATATATATATATATATATATATATATATATATATATATATATATATATATATATATGCACAAATCCGACCTTTCGGCGACAGCGTCTAAATTGCAACCTTTCGGTGACATCGTTGTATGCTGAATATGTGTGGGTCATGATTGTGCCTATATAGTGAATACTGTATAGAATACTGAATGGAAAATGAAAACGCACGAAAAAGTGGTAAAATAAACTACATGACAAACATATATTTTTTGTCTCCCATTTACTGTCGCCGAAAGGTAAAACTATGTACGCTCATGCAAAAATCCAACCTTTGGGCAACCGGTGGCCGAATGGTTCATGAGTCGCCCAAAGGTTTAGTATATATTTCGATGAGGTAAAATTTATATGTGTCACCTAACAATATTATATGCAGTGTATTTAGCTATTACGATTACCAGCGAGACGGTAATAAAATGATCGCAAGGGTTGGACGGTCTGAATATCGGGGTTCTGCTGTCGGCATCCATAAAATATTGGCTTATGTGATCACTTCTCGTAATCAGGCGACTGTTTTATTATACTTATTAAGCGAGAGCGGAATAACTGGCCGTAATCCAGAATAGCGTAATGGTTTTAATTCGGACTGTATAAAGTTTCAATCTTAAAGATAGGCGTGGTTATTTAGATATAGATCTATTTTGCAAATATTTTGTGAGAGAGATTGTTGTTTAATCTTTATATTTTTTACACTGTATATTATGTACATGAATTTCAGATGATTATACGTATTTTTGTTATATGCTAGTCTGCGAATCAGCCGATTTTCCATTTAATTTTTTTTTTCATAATTCACTGGAGTCATTTATGAATGGGGTTACGGGTGACCGAGTGGTCAAATGCGCTCACCTTTATTATATCACTGTCACTACCCTCCGTCCGCATGGGTTCGAGTCTTGACTCTAACTACGTGGGCATGCGAGAAAGCTTGCCAGTAGCTTCATGTTGGTCAGTGGTTCCTCTCTGGTTCTTTTTCCACCACAAATACTGGTCGCCATGTAAGGCCACATAAATTGGTATTATACATATACACGTACACATACCAGCCAACCAACCATCCAACCAATTGACCTAGTAAATTATAAATTCGCCGAAACACAGAAGGGGGCGGGAATGATGGTGGGGTTGGTGCAATTCCAAAAAGGGCATTCAGACATTCCTCTTGCAGTAGAAGAGAGGAACTCTAAGATATGAAATGCACGGCCAGGAATGGGAGGAAATAATCATAGTGAAAAATAATTTAACAAACAGAAAAGGAAAATCAATGGCTCAGGTACCAGAATGGTCTAAGATGCTCGCCTTCAAAATCACAAAATAGTCTCATCTCGCTCGCTTCGGGTGACTCTAATTTCGGGCTAGAATTAAAAAAAACATATCCATCGTTAAGTCCGCCAACGCGTCGAATCAGACAAGCAACAAGAACAACAAGAACAACAAAACAAACAAACAAAGTACTTTAACATGCGTTAATGCCCGGGGTTCCTTTCCTAATTGACTCTTGCATTATGTATGAGAGAAAATTTTGTTACGTCAAAATACCATAACACCCAGACGTGATCTCCGATTTGTAACTTTGAAGGAATATAGAAATGGTATGAAGGGTTACCAGCAGAGTTTAGACATAAATGGAGGTAACCTCAGTGTGTGTAAATTCCTAGTTTTCAACCATTCTGAAGTTGTTGATTAACACACTTGGCCAACGTGTTTCTCGTGTTAAACACTGCACCAATGTTAAATCTATGACCAAAATATAATGGGGAGGTCGGAGTTGGTTGGTGGATTATATTTCTAAGTAAAGTTTACTACTAACAATCCGTTGGGTAAACTGGATGGACTTCCGTCAAAAGAGATTCAACTCAAACTCGGATAGAAGGTGATGGAGTTGGAAGGTTTTGTGTTGGGGGTGGGGGACGTGATTATAAAACTCGATTATACCTAAACTCAATCCCTACTCCTACCTAATCACATTTCACTACACCCCAACCAAACAGGAGCAGACAAACATGGCCATTTCACCAGTGTCAAATATATCTGGGTAAAACGTAATGAAATTTTATGCAATGTTTGTCTTGATGTCTAGGTACTTCTATACAGAAAAAAATATCCATTGGAATGTGGTCACTAGGAAAGTTATTTTGAAAATTATATTGTCTCTATCATCCGAAGAAAATAGTCGCATCGACATGTTTCTTTCTCACACGGCTGACATTAATAATACTTATGTATAGACTATTTCTTCGCCCATTGATCTTTATTTCCTCCATTAAGAGATTTTGCATCAGGTATCGAGTTATTGGTGGACGACCTTCGCAGCATTAAGCGTAGCCTCGCCCAAATTAACAACCCTCAATATCAGATGTGTTTAGCCCGTGCCATCGTGGTGGGGCGAACCTATGCCAACAAGAGAAAACTATTCAAAAATCGGACCGAGCCAAACAACGAAGTGAAGCAGAACTCCTGTTACGACAAGCCGACATGTCCAAAGACACACCCTGCGGCATTCCTGAGATGCAAAAAATTGCAAGATGTCCTAGCTCCACGCTACACTTTGAAAGTGCATCTTCAAGAAGTGCGCGGGCCTCTGTTGTTTCGAGGCCAAGACTTTAAGGATGGAAAATACATTCACCTTTATCATCACGATGACCATTTCGATACCATTACCAGTATCACTTCATTCCTGGGATACAGTTATTACTGTGAGAAATGTGACTATGGCTATAAAAATCGAGAGCAACACAAGCATTGCGGATCGAAATGATCAGGATGTTTGACCTCTCCACCCTGTCTGAGCGAAGGGCAAGAACCGGTGCATTGTCCTGCTTGTCTGCGCACGTTTGTCAGCCCTGCCTGTAACCAACAACATCTGAAGACGCAAGGTTCACAGCAGAAATGTGCTTGTCAACGGCTGAGATTGTGCCCTACGTGTGGACAAGGCATACGTACCAATAATGCCAAGGCGCACGTATGTCGAGGAAAGAAAAAATGTCACATTTGTCATCACATCGTGGACTTGGAACACCAATGTTACGTGCAAAAATACCAACCCCAACCAGAGAAAGAGGACGATGGTCACAAGAAGAAAGGCAATTTTATCTTTTTCGATTTCGAATGCATGTAAGAGACCGATATTCACATTCCTAATGTCTGCGTGGCTCATCGAGCGTGCGAGAAGTGCATTCAAGAACCTATGTTCAGTCGTTGCTCTCACTGCAGTAAGATTCCTGGAGGACGTGAAAAAATCTTTCGTGGACCGAACACGCTTGCCGATTTTGCCCGATGGGTCTTAGACCCCATCGACAAGACGTGGAGCCAAGAGGACATCGAACGTTACGGAGATTGTCATCGTCATGCCACGGTGATGGCTCACAATTTCTCCGGATACGATGGACAGTTTCTTTTGAGGTACTATACGGAGCATGGCACCGAACGTCCTAAAGTCACTTTGAACGGAGCCAAAGTCATTTTCATGCAAGTGGGAAAAGTACAGTTTAAAGATTCCATGAGCTATTTGGCCATGCCTTTGAGCCGAATGCCTAAAATGTTTGGAATGACAGAAATGGCTAAAGGGTACTTTCCACACTTTTTCAATACGGAAACCAATCAACACGCCGTTCTACCCCATTTGCCTGAGGCTAAAGACTACGACCCCGACAACATGCGTACCGAACATCGAACGCTTGGTACCAGGCTCACGCCTCCGACCCTTTCGACTTTCAGGAAGAAATGCTAAAGTATTGTCGTTCCGACGTGGACATTTTACGACGTTGCTGTGGAAAATTTCGAGAACTGTTCATGGAACACGGAGGGGTCGATACTTTGAAAGAAGCTTGCACCATTGTCAAAGCGTGTTCCTTAGTGTACCGACAAAGATTCATGCCTGAAAACACCGTGGCTGTCATCAGTCCTCAAACGACCAACTATGTCAAACGTTAATACTCGGTCAAAGCCCTTCGCTGGTTACATTACTTGTGCTACAAGGAAGACAAATGGATTCAGCATGCCCGCAACGGAGGGGGCGAAAAGACCATCGGAACGCATTCGGTCGATGGCTGGGACTTAGAAAACCCCAAGATCGTGTACGAGTTTAACGGTTGCTTATTTCAAGGATGTCCCGTCTGCAACCCTGACCGTGGCACAAAAAATCAGTTTTTACAACGAACCATGGAAGACTTGTACTAGGCCACTTGTCAGCGACGCCTAAAGTTAGAACAGGAAGGATACCAAGTAGTGGAAATGTGGGAACACGAGTACGATCACCGTTTGAAAACCGATCCCGAGTTTAAACGCCTCGTGGAAAGTTACCAGTTCATGGACCCGCTGAACCCGAGGGATAGTTTGTACGGAGGAAGGACCAATGCCACATGTTTGCTGTACCAAGCCGACGAAGAAAAAGGAGAAGAAATGAAATACTTGGACGTGTGTTCGCTGTATCCCTATGTGTGCAAATATTGTCGCTTTCCTGCAGGGCACCAACAATTGTTGACGGAACACATCGACCCGAAAAACATTAGACAATACGAAGGCTTGATCGAGTGCAAAGTTTTTCCTCCTACGAACCTATACCATCCCGTCTTAACTCACCATTGCCAAGGCAAACTGATGTTTCCCTTGTGTCGTACTTGTGCCGAAACGTGCAACGAAGACCGACCTTGTCAGCACAGCCAGGAAGAACGGGCCTTGACGGGAACCTGGGTCAGCGTAGAATTGTTCAAAGCTCTGGACATGGGATGCCAACTGTTAGAAGTGTACGAAATTTGTCACTTTCCCAAGACACAACAATCCCACAAGGGTGACCCCACGCAGAAAGGCATTTTCGCAAACTATGTGGATGCCTTTTTGAAACTAAAGCAAGAAGCCAGTGGCTATCCGACCTGGTGTCACACTCCCGGAGACCAAAAATCATTCAAAGAGAAATACCGGGCACAAGAAGGCATCACTTTAGATCACATCGAGAAAAACCAAGGCAGGCGATCGTTTGCCAAAGTGATGTTAAATTGCTTGTGGGGCAAAATGGCACAACGCCCTTGTTTACCCAAGACGGAATATTTGACAGAACCTTCCCGCTACTTCCAGATGATTCACGACAAAACCAAATGTATGAAACACGTGGACGTCGTTCGCGAAGATCTGATTTTAGTCAATTACGAAGAAGATCTGGACTTTGTACAAGGCGACCCCTTTGCAAATGTCATCATTGCGGCTTACGTGACAGCTCATGCTCGCTTAAAACTGTACAAATCTTTAGAGCTGTTAGGGGAACGCGTCCTGTACTTTGACAGGGACAGTTGCATTTGCATCGATCACCCGGGTCAACAACACCCTGACATCGAAGGAGACCGTTTAGGAGCCTGGACAGACGAGCACCCCGACGACAAGATTCTAAGTGGCGGTCCTAAAAATTACGGCTACGAATACCGGGACTAACAAGGAGAAGTGCACACGAAGTGTAAAGTGAAAGGATTGACTCTGAATCATCGTACCAGTCGAGTGGTCAACTTTGGGGCATTGAAATAAGCCTTGCAGTCTAGACAGGATGAACACTTTAAAGTGACCACCTATCAACCCAACAATATTGTACGTTTACCCACTCACCACATGGTCAGTCGACCCTTGGAAAAAGTCTACCAAATCGTGTACCAGAAGCGAGTGCGACTTCCCAATCATTTCACCTTACCGTACGGACACGTCGGTATTGACCTGTATATAAAAAGGATTCCTAGGCAAGATCTATAATTCATTGTGACTAACAAGACCAACCGAACAAGATGAATCTTTTGAAAGAGAAAACATTTCAGTTTGGGGATTGTACAAAAGGTTTACCTTCCCCTAGTGTGACTAAAATTGGATGGATAAGACCCATGCATTGCGACGGAAAATGTCCGGAAGGAAACTGCGATTGTCCATGCGGTTACCATTGTAATTGCGTAACGGAGTTTGCAGACGAGTGCGATTGTGAGCCTTACGATTGGAACGATGCTGTGAGCTGTGACCTTAGCGATGCCGTAAAGCATCCTGAGAACTTTGTTTTCACTACCCCTATCATGGAAAGTGATGCTGTGCGTGCCAAACCTGAGGGATGCGAAAGCGATGCCGCTCGTCCCCTTGGACACTTTACTGGGTTTCGTTTTAAAAGTGGAAGTTCACCTTCACGTTTACCCCCCTACGGATGTCATCCAGCCCTGAGCAAACTCCTGTCCATGGCTCCCAACCCTCATCGAAACGAACATCTGAAAGACGAATATTCGTTCCCTGTGCGGTTGTCGGAATACTGTGACTTTGAAAATCGTCTTCATTCGTTCAAAGGAAAATGGCCTAAGTATCTGGAAGGACCGACCCCCGAAGAATTTGCCAGAGCAGGATTGTTCTACTTGGGCGAAGGAGATAAAGTCAAAGTGCTTGAGTTGCGGTGTGTCACTTCACCACTGGGAATCACAAGATTCGGCCTACGTAGAACATGCTCGATGGTCACCGAATTGTCATGACTTAACCTTAGTGAGACCGAGATATTGAAGTAACTTACCATAATCTGTTTATGGATACTTTACAATAGAACATTCGCGATTTGCCTGTGGAGTTGAGAGGAAGGATTTACCGAGAGCTGGTCAAAATACAAGTGAAACGTAAAGAACAATTCCATCCGTTACGTCACCTGATGTTTAATCACTGGTACCTGAAAGCTATAAAAGGACTGATTCAGTTGAAAGTGTTCCATTGGACAGACATTGATCAACAATCCCCAGGTTTTAGAAAGGATTGTTTGCTTTTGACGATTCTATCTACTACAATGTAAACGTACTGCATCGAATTCCAGAGGAAGAGTTAACGAATTACCGACATCTTTTACACAATGTCAACTTAGTGAAAGAGGAAACTTCTGAACGAATTGTAATGTGTAAATTATTGACTAAACGATTTAAATTTGGCACTGAAGTAAAACCATGTCTGTGCAAACGGTACATTTCTTCTGTCAGACAAAAGAGTCTTTAGTATGACCTGTTTATGGGTACTTTACAAGAGAACATTCTTGCTTTGCCTGTGGAGAACGTATTTACCGAGAGCTGGTCAAAATACAAATGACACGTAAAGAACAGTTGCATCCGTTACGCACCAGATCTTTAACCACTGGTACCTGAATGGTATAAAAGAACTGATTCGTCACAAATTGTTTCAGTGGTCAGACCTTATTCAACACTTTGAGTTAGTGAATGAACGAAATGTTCATTATTTTGGTTACTTCGAGATTCACCTACAGCAACGCATTGAGGAAGACAAGTTAAAGGATTACCAAAATAGTTTACGTGGAGTCTGCTTAGCGGAAGGGGAAACATCTAAACAAACTCTGAAGTTTAGGTTACTGTATGCAAGATTTGAAGAACGAAGATGTCTAGTTAGAATGTACCTTTATTGCTTCCGAAATAAAGTGACTATAAAATCAGGAATCCATGCCACGGCTTATGTCACATGTGATTGAACAGATTCCGTGGAAGGAACTAAATGACCATATTCAAACCGTGGATCATTACCATCGATTATTACAAGAACTGTATCCATTCAATTTGGGTCGACAAGTGGTGTGTGTCTTAGTGACTTGTTTTCTGGGATTTCGTTTACCAGCCGTTTCCTTGTGGACTCTTTACGAGCAGTACTTACGACACCCCAACGGCCTTAAATGGTCACGAAAGACTCCTTTTGCTCAAAGCCTTGCGGTTTCATCTGGATACTTCTCGACCTGTACGGGAAAAAAAGATTCGTCAACTTTTAGCTACCCAAGACGTGTATGACGATGTGTGTGTAGCTTGTGACTTACACCCCCATTGGACAGACGTCCGTGCCTGGAAAGAATTGGATTTTGAGGCTTGGACCCAAGAAGTGGCCCAATATGCACGAGAGTTGTTCAAGGAAAAAAGCCACTTTTCAACCTGTGTTAGTGACGGTACCAGAAGAACTCGTCATCCAGGACAGGACTGTCGTGAACATGCCTGAAAGACCCTTTCGGGAGGACACTTGTGTAACCTTACCCCTTATAGAACTGGTCAGGACCTTACCTAAAACGTGTTGTACAGACACTTGTTTCTATTCCACGTTGATAATTTCGCTGTGTCTTTTATCGTTGTACATAAGCATTTGGCTTTGATGTATTTTTGTCTTTCGTATTCATGTGTAAAACATTCAATAAACGTGTCCTGAAAAAAGTATATATTGTTTGTTCTCGTGTCACAAGTGACATTCCTGACGCTATGGCTACTTCTGCTGTCTCTGCTCCCTCTTCCTCTACTATCAAAGTCATCGACGAACACTTAGATCGTGCCAGTTGGGAGGCTTTTTATCTTCGCCATCCCTTTAACATGCTCATTGCTGGACATAGAGGCTCAGGCAAAACCGAATTCGTCAAACGTTTGATCGAATATAAACATCATTTGATCGATCAACCACCTCAACGCATAGTGTGGTGTTACAAAGAGTGGCAATCGGCGTACAGCCTCTTGCGAGAAAGTCAAAGCGATTGATGGAATCTCGTGTTTGTGGAAGGCATTCCTAAAGAAGACGATGGCATCGTCTCTGACTCCCGTCAAGCCCATTTGGTCATTTTTGACGACATGTTAGGAGAAAACGAAGAAGAAATTAAACTGTGGTTCACGCGCAAAGGGCATCACCGTAATGCCAGTGTCGTTTACATCACTCAAAATTTGTTTCAACAAAGTAAAGCCCATCGCACCATCAGTCTCAATACGCATTATGTGGTCTTGTTTAAAAGCCCTCGAGATAAATCGCAAGTGCAAGTCTTAGCCAAACAGTTAGGAACACCTTGGCTGACTCAGGCGTACGACGATGTCACTCACACTCCACACGCCTATTTACTCGTCGATTTGAAACCTACGACCCCGGATGATTTGCGATTTCGTACCCACTTGTTTCACCACTGGTGTCAAGACGGAGGGCCTGTCCTGTACACGTCTCCGTCCTCGACTTAACTTCACTCCAAAAAATCTATAAAAACCACAGACACTTTTCGTCAGTCTCACACAGTGTGAACATGACATCCCTTCAATCCCATCTTCCCGTCAAATTGATTCGTGCCTTATATGGCATCAGTCAAGAAAAAAAAATCCACAAATACGTGCTCGTGTCTTAGAAGCTAGTCTCAAAGAAGTCTTACGATGGTTCACAGTGACAGCACGTCAATTACTCCAAGGGATTATTCAGATTCCTCATCAAACCAAACGCTTTTCCGATCGAAACAAAGTCGCTTTGACCCAACTGGCCGATACCCGCATCGACACTCAAACCAAAAAACAAATCATTTTGAAACCTGGAGGGAGCGGTACTCTAGGAGGGTTCATCATTCGCTCTCTCTTAAGATGGGATCATAATGCTCCCAAAGTTCTCCCCAAGAAAAAAACAATAAAGAAGTCAAACGAAGCTCCAAGAAGAAAAAGAAAAAGACCAGGTCGCCAAAGAGACCCGTGTCTCCAAGAACTTCTCCAGTGGCGGGCCCTCCTCTTACCAGACACCACCCCGGAAAAAGAAAAGCCCCCAGAAAAAGAAACAGAGAAAAAGTCACGAGAAAAAGAAAAGTCCCCAGATGAAAACTAGTCGCAAGAGAGGCACTTCGGCCAGGACGCAACCTTACACACGCAAACCACGACCTGCCACGGCGGTAACTGCATCTCCGGTAGCCTCAGGTTCAATCACTTCTCCGTTGATGTCACCAAGAACCGAACAGTACTTGGAGACGTTGATCACCCCAAGAACTTCCCCAGTGGCAGGACCTTCCCATTTATCGGCAGTGGCCGCGGCTCACAAGTTACCTGCTCCCAAAATCAAAGTCCAAGAGAGATTGGGCGTGTTACAAAGTTTACTGGATTTGTCCAAGCAAGAACTGGCTCGATTTAGTCCGTTACGTACCCCTGCACGACGTGTCATGCCTGTCCTCAAGTTGATGCGACGTCAAGACAATCAGTGGCGACGCGTTCCAGTATAAAAAAGGCCTGTGACCAAGTAGGGGCACCAGTGTTTCTGGTGCTGAAGACTCAATGATGTCACCCTCCAGAAAACATTCGTCTTCTAAACCCCACGGAAAGAAAAGGAAAGGACTGCCTCCACGTTTAGTCAAACATGGGGACATGCTATCTGTCCTGTCCAAAGCTTCTCCACCCCTACGAAAAAAACTCATTGAAACGGCCTCCAAAGAGGTCATCGATACCGTGTGCGAATGTTGTTTGAACGTGTTGAAAGGCACGATCCTTTCGTCCAAACACCAGAAACAATGCTTAGGTAAACATCGTCACGTTCTGCGTCAAATGGTTCAAAAGAAAATCCCTCTCGGACAAAAGAAGATATTGGGTCAACGTGGAGGAATTTTACCCCTTTTGCTAGGTCCCTTACTGAAAGGAGTCTTGGGAACCATGTTGGGAGGCCTGATTGGAGCAAGATAAAAAGGCCCTCTGGAGTCCCAAGATCTCAGAATCGACCTTTGAAATCCCATGGAAGGAAGAAAACTAACTTTAATGCCTTACAAACGATGGATGGAAAACCATCGTTGGCAAGAACAACGCACGTCGCATTTACCTCCCAATCCCCATTTGAGTGAGATGTCCCAGTTACAACACGAATTGCAAACCTTAATGGATCGTCAAGATTTGTTCGAAACAAAAAAATCGCAAAAGTACGGTCAACTGTTGCAACGACTGCAACTCTTTCACCAAAATGCTTTAGACTTTGATGAAAAGTCCAGCACCATCACTGCCACCACCACCACCACCACTACTACCAGTGCCCAAGACAGAAAAAAGAGAAGAAGAAGAAGAGGAAGGGTTTCAAACTCCACCAGAAAAAGTACGAAATTTAACAACACCACCTACCTCCAGAAATGGATGGATTAAAAAGATAATGACCACCCCTTCTTCATCAGAAGAGAAACAGAAGGTGAAGTCAGAAGTGAAACAAGAAAAAAAATCCCCTGTTCCGACATTCTTCTCCTCCTTGACACCTATTGCCGGTCGCACACGCAAAGCATTACAATCCAAGAAAATACCCCAAGAGAAAAAGAGTAGCAGCTTCCAAGAGTGGGTGCCTTATTAACACACAAACCAAAAAAATGGAAAAGGTCTTAGCCAGCATTTACTACGATCCCTCCCATCCTGCAGGTTACGCAGGAGTTCAAAAATTGTATCGTGCTGCCAAACCTCGACTGAAAAGTCTCCGTTTACCTCAAGTGCAACGATGGTTACAAGAACAAGCTACTTACACTTTACACAAACCCATTCGGCGTAAGTTTTCCAGAAGTCGCACCCAAGTGGAAGGCATCGATCATCAATGGCAAGCCGACTTATCTGATGTCTCTCATTTGGCCAGCTACAATCGTGGCTACAAATATTTGTTTTGTGTCATCGACGTCTTTTCCAAATGTGCCTGGGTCGTGCCCTTGACTTCCAAATCCAGCAGCGAGTTAGTGCGAACCCTGCAACGGTTGTTGAAACAAAGCGGTCGTCACCCTCTTCGATGGCAAACGGACAAAGGCACCGAATTTCTGAACCAAGCTTTCCAAAAAGAATTAAAGAAACGTGACATTCATTTTTTTACCACCGAAAATCCTGAAACCAAAGCAAGCATCGTGGAACGTTTTCAACGCACTTTGAAAGAACGCATGTGGAAATATTTTACGCATCACCACACTCTGAAGTACATCGACATCTTACCGCACCTGGTGCAAGCGTACAACCAATCTTACCATCGAAGCATTGAACGTGCCCCGCAAGAAGTGACCCCCGACAACGAAGTGCTAGTGTTTTAGAGCCTGTTTGGTACGTCCCCGACGAGTGCTGTCCCCAACAAAAGCGGAGAGTTGGCCTTTGGAGATTGGGTGCGCATTGGCAAAACCAAACGCACTTTCGACAAAGGTTACTTACCTAACTGGACTACCGAATTGTTTCGTGTCACTCGACGAGTGCACGGTCGTGATCCTGCCGTCTATAAATTGGAAGACATGAACGGAGAAGTACTCAAAGGAACGTTTTATTTGCCCGAGTTACAACGTGTCACCAAACAAGAAGACGACGTGTACGACATCGAAAGCATTCTCGAACGCAGAACCCGTAAAGTAGGCAAACGACGTGTCAAAGAAGTCAAAGTACGTTGGAAAGGATACCCACCCAGTTTTGATTCTTGGATTGACGCTTCGCAAGTCATCGACTATAAAAAGAAGTGACCATCATGCCCTTTCACACAGACGCAGCTTCGTCGACCACTCCGTCACCCAGTTCTACTCTGCAAGACTTACAAAAACAACCCTTGTGGGTGTGGTGTGGAGAACGTGTGCCTAAAACGCAAATCGTCTTTTTCTGCCAAATCTTCGGGGTGCATTGTGTCATCGGGGCAGCCATTGCCAATTTGAGTTTGCAACAAGGAGAAAAAAACAATTGTGGACCATGTTATTGAGCAGCTGCATCGGTTACCTGCTTCCAAATCCCTCCCTGAAATTCACCTCGAACACGAACAACGGAAACATTGTGTCCAGTGCCAGTGCCAGTCACCACTCGAACAACAACCATATTTTGGGCGGAGACACACCTCTGACGTCCAGTAACCCCTCGGACAGCCACAGAACTCTGGAATTATGAGTCAACAAAGCCAGTTTTACTTAACCTTACCTAGCGACAGTTCCATGGAGGTGTTTCCCAACAACACGTTGTGCTGTTACACGGCCAAATTACCTCAGGCCATCCCATTAGGTCACGAAGCCCATTGGGAAGTGGCTTTGGTAGAAATGAATCACCCGACCCAAGTCCTCAATGTCCTCCCCGGTCAAATTTTTTTGGAGGTGGAAGTTTATGACGAACAAATGCAACAGTACTTGGATACCCATGGGAAAAAATCTCATGAAAAAAAAACAGCGCCAAAAAGATCACAAGTGGACCGCCTATGTCTTGACCATTCCCGCAGGCTATTATTTTAGTGGTCAACATTTGGTCAGCACCATAGCTTCCAGTTTTAATGCTGCGTTTGTGAAAGCTTTGGAGATTGCCAGAAAAAGTGTCACCCTGGAGTACCACAAAGTAGCTCGTCGCCTCCTGATGAAATTTTTTGAAAGTAAAATCGTGGGTTTCATATTCTGTCCTGAATTGTTTGCCATGTTGGGCGGGGACATGGCACTGAGGAAGAAAGTAGAGCAACAAAAAGTCGAATCAGCAGTTATTTACGAGAACGATTCTTTTGCCAAGTTTTTTCGTGCCCCGGTAGAACTGAACCAAGGACTGAATTTGATTTTTGTGTACTCCGATGTGGTGGAGTATAACGTGGTGGGACACACCTCCGTACCGTTACTGCGTGTCATTCCTTTCAAAGTGGATTCTGCCACGTTCGCTGACGAGGAAGGTGGAAACACTTACCACGTCCACCGTGAATTTGTACATCCTCACTATTTCGTATTTGGACACGGTCAACATTGCTATAAAAGGAGATTTGGGACAAAATATTCCATTCACCAAAGGAAAAGTCACGGTGAAACTCCATTTTCGAAAACGGTTCTCTCACGATTCGTAAGTCATGTATCCAGTGTACCGAGGGGTTGCTCGACACCGAGGACACGGTTTAGGAGATATGTTAAAATCAGCCTTTCGTTCGGTTTCCCCCGTGTTGAAAACGATGGTGACACGCGGATTGCACGCCTTGAAAGATGCAGCACTGACACACGGCAAAGAATTTCTCCAAAATGTTATCATCGACAACCAAAACCCCAAAGAAGCTTTCTTGAGGGCAGGCCAAAATGTCTTGTTGCAAACGGGCAAAGACCTTTTGGGCCGACGAGAAACACCTATAAATGCCCTGCACGCTACCGAGTCAGGCATTCAGCAAGGACAAGGCAGAAAGAGACGACGAAGAAAACACCCTTTCACCAGACTTCACATTTCTAGAAAGGCAAAGAAAAGAAAAAAAGTTCGAGACCTAGACGTTTTCGATTATTGAGAAAGAACAAAAAATGAAGCACCGAGAGTCTTGCGCTTGTTCCAAGTCGGAACTGGATATGTTTGCCATGCCACCCACCATGATGACCATGCAAGAATCCCAGTGGGTGGAATTTCACCCCGTCTCCTCTTTGACAGCCTCAGCTCACATCGAGTTTGAAATCAAAGGACAGCCCGAAGAATACATCGATCTGAATAGTAGTCACTTGTACCTGAAAGTCAAAGTTGTCGATGATGATAATACGCCCCCAGATGGTGATGAGGTAATAGCTCCCTTCAACAATTTCATGCATTCCTTGTTCAGTGGAGTGGACTTGTACTTGAATAACAAACTAGTCAGTAGCATCTTGGATACTTACCCTTATCGAGCGTACCTGGAAAATCTCTTGACGTACGGAATAGACGCCAAGAACACTCATCTCAATGCCTGTGTGGTATGGGAAGCTGACGATGCAGGCCAGTTTGAAGAATTCGAAATTAATGCAACCAAAGAACACAATGCGGGATTTGTAGAACGAAGAGACAGAATCAAAAGTGGAGATAGTTTAGAACTGATGGATCGTTTGCATTTAGACATGTGGTTACAAGAAAAGTATTTGCTGAACGGAGTGAATCTCCGCCTGAGACTGAATAGTAGTAGTACCGCTTTCCATTTGATAGGTACTAGTGTTTGTAAAACTGTCATCGAGGAAGCCATGCTCTACGTACGACGCGTGGAAGTGTTACCTAAAGTGGGTAACGACATCAGTCAGACGTTGAGCAGAACGACCGCCAAGTATCCTATACGACGCGTGGAAGTGAAAACCTTCACCATTCCTACGGGGCTGCGATCCATGATCGAAGATCATCTGTTCCGAGGACAGTTACCCAAACGTTTGATCATTGGTATCGTCGATAATGCAGCCTTCAACGAAGCTATCGCTAAAAATCCTTTCCACTTTAAACACTTTGACGTGTCCAAGATCGAAGTCAGTCGCGATGGCAAGACCTTGTGTACCCGACCTTTCGAACCTAACTTTGACAAGAAGAATTACTTGAGATCGTACTTGTCCCTGTACGAAGCCACCGGTCAGTTAGGAACCAACACCAGTCACGGCATTACGTATGACGATTACGCAGGAGGCTATGCTTTGTGAGCTTTTGGTTTCACTCCAGACCAAGGCAGCGACGAGGGACATTTCCACCCTATAAAATCCGGCCTGATTCGTGTCGAAATTCAGTTTACTACAAATTTAACAGAGTCAGTGAACGTTCTCTTGTATGCAGAATTCGATAATACCATAGAAATCAACAGTTTGAGAAAAGTCATTCTAGATTATTAGAAACCATGGAAGACTGTTATCCCTCTTTACCTAGTGGAGAAACTTTGGACATGAAATGTGAGGAGACCGTGGAAGAGGAATCCCAAGACAAAGACGAAGAAGATGTCATGATGAAGTCGAGATTGCCAGAACAAGAAGCCCATTTAGTTTCCTGTTTTGCCAAACACTTGGTCGAAAAAATTACGAAACTGATTAAGAAAAGTTGCTATGGATGTCAAAACGATCATCCCAGTCAAATTCAACACGATAAATGTCTCATGCTGAGTCAAGAAGAAAAATTGGACGAGTATCTGGACGAAGCTTGGAGTCTCATTTCGGACGAAGTCGTGTTGCACCAGTGGTATAAAGACTTGCGTGAACATTCTTGTCCACCATTAACCACTCAAGAGATCCATCGTATCGAAGCTCTCCTGAATCAGAGTGGGGAGACGAAGCGAAGAAACGATTATTTGTCAGACATTTTCAAGCAAAATGTCAGGATCGAATTGATGACTTATTATTACCTGTGAAGAAAAAGAAGAACAAGACCCATACAAAACATGAATACCTGGCAACTTTATTACCTTTTGAACCACAGTTCGTACACTGCTTCTTGGAATCCTGTCGTCTGTGCTAAAGATGAACTCCCTCATCGCAAACCTCAAGACCATCAAGCTTATGTGATCAACACGGACGACAGTCATCTCCCAGAAACTCACTGGGTAGCCGTCTACTTTCCTCAAGAAGGATGTGTGGAATATTTCGATTCTTATGGATTGCCCCCTCTGGAAGACGATATCATTGACTTTATGAGAAGAAATGCTCAGACCACCCGATTCAATAATGTGAAATTACAAGGCACAGATTTCTTGGTGTGTGGACAATATTGTGTGTATTTTCTGCATCATCGCAGCCTGGGCTATTCCTTAGAACATTTAGTGACTCATTAGTGACGATGTGAAAGTAGATCAATGGTTCTGTGACCATTATGTTTATCTTCTGTCTCAAGCTAGGAAACGTAGTGTCCATCAATGGCCTAATGACTTCCAACAGTGGAAATCACAATTTCATTCACAACGTTGTCAGCCCTGTCCAAAATAATGTGTACATTGAAAAAATGTTTGGTATGTGAAAAAAATATTAGATATTATATTGTTGGATTATTGTTTAAGAAAATGTTAAAGTCATTTCTAAGTGTTAAGTGATTTTGAATTTAAAAAAATGTTGTGTTTTGAAAAAATGCCTTTGTCTTTTGTTTGGCTATAAGAATTTTGATTCATGCGCTTTGATTTCTTACTATCTCTCTCATGACACTCATTGAACGTTGCGGCTCGAAAACCGTGTAGGGATGTTTTCCTTCACGTCCGCGCTTTGACATACGAACCGGGGCAGTTTCCAGTCAAACCATTCATTGTCGACTCATCCTCCTACGAAGATGTTCTCCAAACTAGCTAAGCTAAACGATGCCTACGTGAATTTGCATAGGGTCAGACACAGACTGATACTGAAGCCTGAAGAGATAGAGAATGTGAGAATGTTGAAAGTCATTGAAGACCTGATAGAAGAGCTCTTCAGAGAAGAAGTGAACAGGGAGAAAGAAGAATGGACAGAGAAGTACAGACTTCAGAGACAACAGCAACAGCAACAACAACAACAACAACAGCAGCAGCAGCAGCAGCAGTAGCAGCAGCAGCAGCAGCAACATGAACCTGACAGAGGCTTTGTCGATTGTCGTATCGACACCAAAGAGTTCTTCTTCTCTTTCCGAAGAAGCAGACCTATCGTCACAAAGTCTATCCTCAGAGGACGGCGCATTCTTAGAAACTAAAAGATGGCCCTAGCTTCAACTTGACGCAAACACAAAAACAGCCCTTTTCAGGGCTACCCCAATCTCTACAAAAGAAATAACAAACGATTTGCAAATGTGTGTATGTAGAGTAGTGTGAATATAAACACTCACTCATTTATGCTGTGATTGTATAGGTTTATATGTGTGAGTGATTGTAAGGGTTCAATTACGTTTGTGTGTATAGTAGATTATGATGATTTTTGGGGTATTTGATGTGCGTCGATAGTATATATTTGGGTTTGATTTGACTGCTTTGCCTTTGTGGATAGTATAGTATTGGTTTAATGAAATTTTTAGAATAATGATGGGTAGTATAAAAAAGTTAGTGAGTGTTTCTTTTAAGTCCGCGCGTTGTTTGGTCATGATCTAAGTAATATAAATTTTGTTTTAGGGGATGTTTTCCTTCACGTCCGCGCTATTAGCATAAATTAAAAATTGTTCGGCAGTCTAGCTACACGTGTTGATTGATCAAGAGAATGAACACCAGACTAGCTAAACTGCTTGAACTTCATGTACACCTGGAATATGCCAGGCGTATAGTGAATGAGCTGGCTGCAGAGGCCATAGTAGAAGAGGGAAGGATGAAAGAGGAGGAGAGAAGAAACAAAGAAGAGGTAGAAAAGGAGAGAGGAAATTTCAGAGTCCCAGAGACAGAAGATTGGGGTTCTGAAGCCACTTATCCGGCCTCTGCTCTACCCCCAAAAAGAGTGAAATGAGACTGGGGAAGAAGAAGTGTGTGTGGTGCCAGGCATGGAAGGTGCCATGATTAACCATGTGTCCCTGAAATTCAAAAAACAAACAGTCCTTTTCATGACTACCCAATACTCTAGAAAAGAAATAGTAATCGATTTGCCAATGTCGGTATGTAGAGTAGTGTGAATATAAACACTGACTCTTTGTGTGTGTGTGTGTGTGTGTGTGTGTGTGTGTGTGTGTCTGTGTGTGTGTCTGTGTGTTTGTTTGTTTGTAAGCGCTCACGTACGTTTGTGTAGATAATAGATTTGGGTTTAATTTAATTGCTTTGCCTGTGTGGATAGTAGATTTGGGTTTAATTTTAATGCTTTGCATGTGTGGATAGTAGATCTGGGGTTAGTTTATTGCTGCTTCACTTATGTGGATAGTATATTATATGAAATGAGAAAAATAGGGGATGTTTTCCTTCACGTCCGCGCGTTTTAAGTGATAATCTATGTAATATCAATTTTGTTTTAGGGGATGTTTTCCTTCACGTCCGCACTTTAACTATAACAACCCACAAGGTTTGATGCTCGCACCATTCAACGGAATAGCGAGAAAGAAGATGGTAGCTGTAACAGAATTGTTTAACCAGTTAAAGGACATTTGGTATTGGATGGTGGATGGAGCTTATGTAGTGGAAAGGATTGAACGTGAATGGAAGTATGAAGTAACCAGGGATTTTGTAAGAAGGCAAGTGACAAACCTAAAATTAGCTATGGATCTGGTGGAAGAGATGATAGAAGAAGAAGTAAAAGGATTAAGAGGCTTTATAGATCCAGAGTATGTAAAGACTGGCCACTTGAAAGAAGCCATGGATAATGTGCTAGAAGTAAGGCGTTTTTTGGAAGACTTAATGGAATGGACAGTGTGGTCCTTTGTCAAAAAAGGCCTGGACCAGATTAAGAAATCGGAACAACTTATGAGAAAAGTGATGGAGGAAGAGGTCAAGAAGATCAAAGACAAGTGGAATAAAGAACGAAATGAGAAGGAAAACTTAAAGAAAAAAGACGCCTTTGAAAAACTCAACAGCAATTAGATCAAGATACAAGAGAAGTTCAGGGCTATGGGTCACCCAGACTGGTTAGCAGAAAAAGAAAAGAAGAAGAACAAAGGAATTTTGGGAAAGATAAGGGGCTGGATGAGGAAATGGAGGAAATAGAAGAAGAAGCAGAAGAAACCCAAAGGCCCTTTTCAGGGCCACTCCAATTTCTCGAAAAGAGATCTACTTTCAATTGCCTACCCGCCATTTTATATTTTATTTATGTGTGTGTGTGTGTGTGTGTGTGTGTGTGTGTGTGTGTGTGTGTGTGTGCTGTCCCTAGACAGTCCCACGATTTATTCCCATGCCAATTTTCCCTTGTCGCTCAGCAAGCCCAAGACCTTCTGTAATGCTAATTTCCCTTGTCGCCAAAGTGCCGGGACAGTTTTCCACATGTTAAATTTGCATTGTCGCCAAAATGCCGGGACCCTGTTTTTAATGCTAATTCCCATTGTCGCCAGGGTGCCCCACATTACTACTGATACAAGCCCCTGTGATGAAAACGAAATGTCCGATTTCAACGATATTTGTGTCATCTTCATGCGCGTGAAATGCTTTATATATACTGTGCCCAACGAATCAGGTGCTAGTCCCCAAGTTAAGTCTATATAAATAATAAAATTACATCAAAAGTATATAGTCACTTTCTTTCGCAAAAACTTTACATTTCACAATTAATTATGTGCCATGAAAACTAATATACTCCATGTTATGGTCACTAATTTCTAGATTGGTCCATAGTTGTGCATATTATTAGTATCGCGAATTCAATATACATGTATACCGGCTAATTAACATAATGTCAATTGGTAGAAATTGAACTTAAGTTTTGATAGTGACTGTAAAGTATAGATTCAATTTGGATCTAATAAGGTGTTATGACTTTACATTTAATTTGATGTAAATTATAATCTCGTGTCTCTTGTAGTGAAAAGTGATAGGTTCGCAGATAAGGATGTCTGTGTGTGTGATTTGGATTTATAATGTAGATTTAACAATTATTCAGTCATATCACTACGATGTGTGGTGGTTTACAGTGATGTCTAGCACTGTGGAATCATAAGGTAGACATGTAGCATGATGTCCCACCCATTCACATTATCCTGACACTAGGCCGACCAGTCCTAACACTAACATCGTAATGCTGAGCGTATAGTGAGGCAACCGTTTGTACCATTTTTGTCTTTGATATGACTCGGCCGGGGTTCAAACCAGAAACCTCTAGCATCCGAGGCGGACGCTCTAACCACTAGGCCACCGGAGTGGTCGCAGAATAGGATGCACAAAACTGAGTCTTATAAGCTCGCTCTTCGTGTATCATGAGACGTTCGGTGCCAGATCATAATATCGGGGTTGTTTCGTTACGGAGAAAACTTTGGGCCCCGAGTGACAGAGTGGTCTAAAGCGCTCTCCGTTACGGATCATTGCCATCTCACCTCTGGCTGCGTAGGTTCGAGTCTCGCATTCAGCCACTGTGGGTATGTGAGAAAGCTTGCCAGTAGCTTCTCGTGGGTCGGTGGTTCTTTCTGGGGTTTTCCTGGGTTATTCTTCCACCATTAATACTGGCCGCCATATGTCGTGTGCTGAAAAATGGCATTAAACCCTACAACAACAACAACAAAAACTAACTTTATTTTTTAAAAAAACGTGTCCCCACTATCTTTCTTAATTGGGTTTTCTGAGGATTCGGCAGTTGTTGCTAATATGGGGGGGGGGATAAAGCTGAATTTGTAACTATCAGTTTGTGCGCATTAAATTATGGAAGGGTATATATGCTTTGCTTTAAGACCTTTGTAAACAAATTCTAATCTCTTTTTCAATCTACGTATTTATAATGGTTTCCAAGACAGCTTATCCAATATCGAGGTCATACTTCCAGGCATATAGCCATAATTTAATGTAACAAACATGGCTGCTCGTTTTCCGAAAACATTTCAATTTCATCTTCTAAATTCTGGGAATTGGGGTCCCGTACTGCACAAGCGTAATCTAAATTAGCTCTTACTAAACCTTTGTTAGCGAGTTCTTTCGCATGTTATGGGTAGGATGACAAGATACGATATGTCTTTACTGACTTAAAGTTCGAGTTAAATTTGAAGGTTCCATTTCAGATCACATGTATTTGTGAGCTTTAAATATTTTGTTTGATTGAAGTTTTCTAACATAATATCTTCTAGTAAATACGACATATTGGTTTTATGTCATTTCTTTCTTGCCAATTAGCATATGCTGCATTGTTAAGTTGGAATCGCATGCCACATTTTCGAACCCATCGTCCTAGCTTATCTAATGTCATTTGCAATAACTTAGTATCATGCTCGGTTTTGATTAATTAGTAGCATATACAGTCATCTGCGAATAGTCGACATTCTTAGTCAGTTTCAATTAGGATGTCACTGCTGTTGCTAGGAGAAGAGTGCTGGTCAAAGTACTTTTCCTTGCGGCACTCTAGAACCTACGTTGTACTAGTATTATGTATATTTACTTTGCATTGTTTGTTAGTTTTTATGTTTCATATTTCATTAGATGGTATTGTAAAGTAACATTGCATATTGGACATAACCTTTTCCAAAATCAAGTTTATTTTCTATTTGACCTTAATTGTTTTATGTTTTTATTGTATTTTGTAAACAACTAATATGTAGTAAAATAATCTCTAAATGCATGGGTTATTATCAGTATCATTATTAATATAAGCAACTATGTTTATTTGGTTCTGGGTCTAGGCTATTCGCATTCCCCAACAATTTGCTTGATATTGTCCAGGTTATATATTATAATTTTAGTAACAGACTTTCTAATAATAAATATCATTTTATTTTGTAATCATTCGGAACTTTATAGAAGCTTATTTTGCATCTGTTTTTCCCCGCTTAATTGTGGACCGAGGTCAAGTATGGGAATATAAAATCTTGTCACTGGAAAGATTATTCACTCGCGCCAAATAATCAATGTGTATTACTGTTGTGTCAAATATTAATTTGGAATTTATTTCTTCAAATTATTTAATTCAATGATTCTTTTCTCTGGAAATGCAGGGTGCTCACAAAATCTAATATTCTTGGATAGAGACTTTCATTAGAATTTGCAGTGAATTAAAACCTGGAATTGTATTAATGTTTCAATAAAAGACTGTTGCCACATCACCATGATACAGGTCATCACAGACATACCAACTCCTTCAGCATTGAACTTAATTTGGATTTCTAAGTGTATTCAGAATTCTAAATTATTAGTACTTGTGTCTATAATTATGTTTATTTTGGATTTAATTTGTAATACCGTAAGTTCTTTTTCAATTTTCACTTTGTATTCAAGACAAAAAAATTATTTGTTGAATTTTACAAAGATATTTGATTTTCACTTTTATTATTACTTGTTTTAAGAGCATAGACTTGTAACACCAGCCAGATTTTGAACTAATTGTCTCTACATAAAATGCGCCCATCCAGCGTTGAGTTTTCCATGCAATTCCACAATCATGGGGTGACCTGTGAACAGTTTTTTCCAAGTCAAAAATGCAAATTGTCTACTTGGTCACCTCTATCCACATATTTAGCCCGATCATTAATAACCTAGCAAGGTGTGTTTCGAACTCTGAAAGCTCCGTAATACATCATCTTTATCATATAGTTATCCAAGTGTTTCATGATTAGAACAGACAATATGTGCAAGCCCTTTACAAAGTACACTGGTGAGGGACAACGGGCGGTAATTATTGGCCATTGCGTGATTACCTTTTTCCAGTAGTGGCCATGCCATTTATTTTCCAGATACCATCCTTGGGATGTTGTTAATGTCCAGTGATTGTTAAAAAGATGTGTAAGTACTTGTGTCAACTCAGAAGATAGTGCCTTAAGTACATTTTGATTTTATCCGCTCCTGAAGTGTTTGATAGGTTTGCACCATATAGCAACTTTTTAAGACCTAAACATGTCAGGACTGTATTACTCGTTTTTCCTTTGGGAATATACAAGGCGAAGCCATATCACTATTAGTTAAAACAATGCAGAATTGTGCGTTTATTGTATCGGTTTCTACTAGCATGGTGAATGAATGTCATATGCGTCTTGTTTTTCTCCATGTATTTCCGGCATGATTTATAATCTAATGTTAAGCTTCCACTCATGCTATTGATGTAGTTGTGTGAAATTTAAATTTTAAAAACACACACATACAAAATCATTCAGTTCTTACCCGTTTCCGTTTTGTTCTAAATTTGTGATTGCCGGCGAGTTCATATATGGGTCACCCTAGAGACAGATGAGAAGTTTGTTTCAAAATGTATGCCATACTGTAGGTTTTCATAAGAAGCACTCAAGAGCCAAACAGTAATTTAACATTGTGTGTTAATGGAGCCAAACGGGAATTTTCGGAATGATATTATTTAAATTAATAAAATCTAATACGCCACATTTACAATCTAGCTACCCGTTTTGTTTTTAGTGCGATACACGTGTCTCATAATCATGCAACCGCTTATTGATCACTATCCAAATACATAGACTACAATCCAGCAATCTCAATAAGATCAGATCTCCGCTGTCAAACGTGAAGATATGACGACGACTGTTTAATGATCATGTTCTGGTGACCTTTGAATTTGCCAAAAGAAACGCAGCTTGAAAAACTCTGACAGTGAATCAAATCGTTCCGTACACATTGTTATTCTTCATCCACACTACTCAGTCTCCAAACGCAAAGATAAAGGACTTAATCTGACTGGCTGATAAAATTATCGATTATGGTAATAACAGGTTACCAGAACACGATGCCTAAGTTGTCGCTGTCAGATCTTCACGTACAACAGTGGAGATCTGATTTTAATCAATCCTGCTTTTGTATCGCTGTTCACGAACACAATCTTGCTATCCTGCGAAAAGTGTCGGAATGTTTATGCATACGTGCTATACTTACATACAAACAAACAGTAGAGTAATAATAAAGGTGTTGGATTGATGTAGATCTATAATTAAATGATTTAAAAACAAAAATATTATTCATGACTGAAAATGGCAGTGATTATCTTTAGTTGAAAATTCACACGTTCATAGGTTCTATATTAAGATATTATAACCGTAAAATTGCATGGTATCAATAAATAGATGCTGACGAGCGTGTTTGCTGTTACTAATAACAAAATTAGCAAATTTATGGACACGTTTTGGGTTGTTTCCCACTGGACAGGTCGGTTAGGTGGGTTCTTAGAAGAAATGTTATTTTCTATTGTATAGATTAAATCACGTGAACAGGTATTTTGAAATGTTAGATTAAGTAGTTAGATATGTACCATGGAGTTTATTGCGACAAACATTCCTATTAAGACTCTTGAAGGTTTACATAAGAGAACTGAGCAATCAAATTCATTCCTATTTTGGATTATAATTTCATTTGTTAAAATGAGTTTGCAGACTAAGTATATGTTGTATTTAGCTATTATTTAAGAAGAAAAAGTAATTTTGATTACTCAGTGGAATATAAAAGGTACATTTTTTATTATTGCTAAAGAATAAAGACAGTTATTGAGAAAGTTTTATTCTTTGAGGTCAAGGTCATAGTCATGTATTGGAAAAATACATTTATGGAGAATTATAACCCATTTATATCAAAAGGATTTATATTACTTATTGGTAATCGGGTCAATCCTATCCCAATAAAAATATTAAGGGAAGCAGGAGCTTTTCGCAATATTGTATTATCAGGTACTTTGTCTGAGAAGTCTTCTTCTGATGAAAGTGTTCTTGTGTAGGGAGTAGAGTGCTCTTTTCTTCGATTCAACTCCATAACGTTAATTTGTCTTCCCACCTAGTTTCAGGACCAGCGACTATCAGCGCTGTGAGTTCCTTGCCCGTTGATGATGTTTATTTATTGATAGGCAACGACTTATTGAAAACGAAATCCCTTATTTATACCCTGCTTGTGCAGTTACTAAAGTTATGGTAAAAATTAACACTATTGGGAAATATTTTTTCAGGAAATTATTCCTTTGCCTGACACATGTGTTAGTCACATTTTTTATGAGGACACCTTTGCTCCTGTTACTGATCAATAAAAAGGTATTGATCATTGTGATCACATTTTAACTACTCATTCTCTTCTTTCTAATCAGGCTGGCAAATGACATTCACTTGTCGTCGAAAAGGAAAAAGATCCTGATATCTTCAGCTTGTTATTAGTGAATCTGATTCTGCAGATGTAACAACTTGATAGTTTTGGAGAATGGTTCGTTATGATAAAATCGAGACCATCTGAAGCATCCGCTTGTGAAAAGTGGTCAGTGACCTATCAAACTGTTGCTCTTATGTCATACAGACACGAAATTCATAGTTTAGCTCATTAAACTATATTGGCTGGTCATTGTCTTACAGCATGTTTCCAAATATTGTAAATCTTGTTTAATTTGGCAATGGCTGGTTTCAGTTCTTTTGAATTACTTTTTTGGACATATATTATCCATGGACTTGTTAAAATAAAATGCTTTTTTATTATACAGAGGAATCTAATACTAATCTTTTTAAATTATATCTCTGATTGTTCAGTAGCAAGATATAAGCTTCTGTCTACTCACTCAAAAGTACAATTAAGACAGGTCAAAAGTACAAAGGTAAGACTATTTCAGCTTGTGATAAAGTTCTGTCTTTCTTGCCAACACTTCAAAATCCTTGTTAGGTTAGATATTAACTGTCTTTACAAAGTTAAAAAGAAGCTAATGTTGGAAATGTTTGGATTATTCAGTGGAAATAGACAGTGTTCATTTGACTAAAATTCATTTTGGAACTGGTGGGAATTATTCAAACAATTTCTGAATGTCACCATTTTGATATATCCGGATTGTTGGCAAACAAGTATAGTCTTGCATCTGAAAATTATTCCGAACATTTCATTATTTTGGACCTTAATATGAGTATTTTGGATTCAGTTCATAATTATATGTCACTCTTAGATTTATTTTTCTTCAGTTTTTATTCCTTCTATGACTTCACATGTATGCATGTGAACTGTGGATTATAATCCATGAAAGTTACCAACAGTCCATGCAAGAGGATATTCATGTAGAGTAAAATATTGTGAATTAAACTGGAAACCAACAAAATACTGCTCTTACAACTCTACTTGAAAACCATGTCTTCATGACATGATGAATATAATGAACACATCTTCTTTTTGGTATTTATAAACATTTCATTTTAAAAGAAAATTACTCGACTTGTACTCTCTGTAAATCAAAAATCCCCAGGTTTCGTACACGTGCACAGAGTTGCCAGTGGTTTTCCATTTCCACCAACACTAACTCAAACTCGGCCATGCTAATTCTTTGATCCTCGATAGCTATCGAGTTATTAATTGTATTGAAACTGTTTTCTGCTGCCATGAAAATTTGGAATTGACAAGTATTTTAGCATGCAGCCATAACGAAATAATTGTATCAGCACCATCCGTGACACTGGTTCCAACAAGTCCACTGGGTGTAGCCGTAATAGTCAATGTGGTTGCGATTCATACCACACTCAGACCAAAGGCTGTTGCCGTGTCGATTCTACAAATAACATGTTACACATTTTAAGTTTACCAGTTCGTTCTTCAAAATTCACAATCTCATCTGGGTCAATGTCAGCAACAATGTGACTTGTAAACTAAGCCAAATCTCAGCCAAATCTGCCTTGGTGGAAAATCTGCTCAGATTTTCATCAATACAACATCAGAGCAAATATTAGCATACATTTTGAATAATGTTAAGCAAACTTAAACGTATTTTCAATATACATTTGCTGGGATGGTGAATGCTCAAGTGCATGCAATTCTTTCATAACAACATGACCATATTTTGGCCCATCTGACAATGATGGCTGTCAGTCTGGGCTATCGCCATGGGTTAAATAATTTACAATTTTAGAAAGTGATACAAGCCAATACAAGTCAAACTATAAAATATGTTTGCGTCTTAGTATGTATGTTACCCAATGCATTCTAGGTCCCGTTATCAAATCTAGGTTAACAATGTCATTTTGTATTATTTGTGGAATCCTCGACGCATGTTCCCCGCATAAGGACACCTAAAAAATGTTTGATTTTACCACTGCTAACAGCACTGAAATCTCTGCGACAAATGGAAATGTCCCACTGGACCTTTGCATTTACTCGTACTGGTATATAAAGGAAAATCTTTCTCTAATTACAAATTCCATGAATAATTTTGCTTTAGTTTGTTTATTCTATCAGGATCATAAACTGTAACTGCTTTAACCCTAGATGTTACTTCATCAACATATGTGTTTCCTCAACAGTGTTAACATTACAGTGTGTTTTTATTGACATATATCTTAGCGAATCATTGTCGGAGTGCACAATAATACTAACATATGAACAAGGTCGGCAAGGCTGGTTATGTGATTTAACTCGGATGCCGCATTTAAGACACCTATTCCAACATGTCATGCGAGCAAATGTAATTTACAGTATACATAATGGCAAGTTTTGCTTAATAGTTAATATGTTCCAAGGCCAACATCTCTAGAGTCATTACATACCAATGCCACTGAACTTTATATATTTATAAATTGTATTCTAGCAGAAATAATCATCTGTGTTTTCATAAAAATCATAATTTATGTTTCTAATTGTTGCGAGTAGTTTGAAGACCGTATGTATATGCTGGCAAGCTTTCTCACATACCCACACTGGCCTAGCCTGTGAATTGAGCCCATGCAAATGTGACATGGCAGTGACCCATTTAGACCAGTGAGGCACCCCCAGGGCCCTTAATTGTTTTTGGTTGGAATGATGGCGTACGTATTATCAGGTGTATGTGCTCCTCGGCATATACATATGGTCTTCAAAATACTCACAGTGGACAGTATTTGATTATATGGCCATTTGCTGTAAAATACAAAAGTAATTTGCAAACCTGTGGTAATTCATTTTACAAACAGTTTTGCACCAGTCGGAATCAACCAAGGATAAATGTCAAATATATTGTGTGTCTTAACACAATTTTCTTTAATTCAGTATCTTATCAAATAACGGAGTGCTGATTAATATGATCACAATGTATTATACGAAAGCATAAATGACCAAAGCTTGTACAGTTACATCTGATGTTCTTAAAGCACTGCTTGTATATTGTCACTATAGCTTTTCTCTTTGTATGTGAATGTCTTTCCACAAAACCTATGACACTGCATCGTTTGCTTACATTCTTCATCGTCGAAAAAAGTCTCATATTATTCATGTAAAGGTGTTGTTCGTAATTCAATATATTAATGCTAAAGACATCTTTCTCTAATTATTTCATTCTTGATGATCATCACTCTTAGGCTACTATATTCACTTAATGTTTTCAATGTCACCACTATCATCATCATTGCAGCTTTTTTCATTTTTGGGTTCTCTAAATGCTAACTACTTCAGCTCTTTCCTTTACAATATCAAAGGACTTTTCAGGATTTTTTTCTTCTCCCAGGTCATGTCTACCAGTACATCATTGCAACTTGAAGACAATTTCTAAGTTTAATAAATTATCAATATGTCAAGGATATGTCTTTAACAAGTCTCTGACTAAACTTTATGATACATTTATGTGAAACAGTAATTTACTCTTTACCTGTAGCATTGTGCATAATTCACTGATCTGGTAAAATGAAACCACAATTTGATATGTCAATACATTATTTCAAAATACTATAATATCAATCTGCGATATTTTTGCCATTTATATATAGTGAAGTAATTGTCTAATATAAAAAAATACCTCTGCTGCAGTTTGTAGAAAATAATTTTAAACTATCTCTGCCTCAGAAAATAAAATCATTGTACTGGTGATCGACATTCCTATTTCTGCAGTTACATCAATTTGATCGATATTTCTGCATTTAGAGAAGAATTTGTAGTATAGCCACAATCGATAATAATAAAACTTCAACTTTGTGTGTAATGCAGAAGGGTCACTTTCTTTACCACATATGCATTAATCCATATCAGGGTCATAATGAAAAGTTGCTTATAAAAGTAAAGCCATGAAAATGTTTTCATCCATCTTCTTCTGAATATGACCTTGTCAGACCCTTTGCATGTATACCTGGGCTCAATTCATCTACTTATTTTGTTTGGTGCATGAGTCAATGACTGGTGGTAAGACTACTGAAACCACCAATTGACATGGGAAAAGCACAGATGTAAAGGAATACAACCTTCCGATTGGATTGATGAGAAAGGAATACATAACCAAGACTGAAACAAAGAAAGGTGAAAGAGCATGTCAATTTGTTTTCAATTAATAAAAAGGCCTTTTCTTTTTTTAAAAATCACCATATTTAATAATAAAAATAAGCTTCTCCAACTCAAAACTATAAAACAAACTTGCAGTGCTTTAAACCTAATCATGTTTACAAGGTTGACAAGTCTGGTTGAAATTTGTGTCAAGATTATTATAGCAGTTGCCAAGCGATACAAAATGATGCACGATGGAGAAAAGGCAATACCAAAGCACAAAAAAGGCGTTAATAGCAAAAGCTCACTTGGCTTTACAGCCACGTTAAGTAAAACAAGAGCTCCTTCAAACACTGATACTCCGCTCGCTGAAATGAATTTCCAGGAACCAACGACTGATTCTTTATGTTAACTGATGGTGTGGAAGCTATCTCTGATATTCTGGAGGAAAAGGACAATTTTCGAAATGGCCACCATGAGAACCATAATGTATGCAAGATTGGGGCCATTTTTTTATGTGAAGTTTTCTGGTGAAAACCCTATGTCAATATGACCATTCATTTAGGAAGAGTAGAGATACAATGTTTTTCAAGATAGTAGCTATCATACCGTCTGTGCAGATTGGCATCATTAAAGACCAACGTTAAGTCATAGGGCTTGAACTTAGGTAACAAGACCATGTAAAACCAAACAAGCATTCAAGTCTTCCAAAATATAAATCTACTTAAATAAAATATAAAATTAAACAATGTGAGAGAATTATAAATAACTTAAAATGTTATGATGGCTGCCATAGTGGCCATTACCTCCACAATGTTTTTCAAGATAGTCATTGTAGCAATCATATTGTCTATGCAAATTGGAATCATTAAAGACCAACGTTACGTCATAAGCCTTGAACTTAGGTCACAAGACAAGGTAAAACCAAATAAGCATTCAAGTCTTCTAAAATATAAATTGACTTAAATAAAATATAAAATCAAACAATGTGAGAGAATTAAAAATAACATAAAATTTTATGATGGCTGCCATAGTAACCATTGTGGATGTCACCTCCACAATGTTTTCATTTATGACCATTGTAAGCCTTTTGATTAAAAATCAGATGTCTATATAACTATCCATTCAGGAGAATGCAACAAAAATGAAGATGGCTACAGTGGTAGCCATGTTGATTGGAAGATTGGAACCATTGTCAATTGCTTTCATATAGGCTTGATAATAAATCATCTGGTGCAAAACCACATGTCAATATGATTTTCCATTCATGAGATGAAATTAACAATATTTATGTGATGGCTGACATAACAGTCACATCTAATGTCAGATCTGCACCACAACCAAAATAAAAAAAGTTGTTTGGTTGCTTTGACCAACTCTTGCTACATGTGACCTATTTTTATGAAAATGTATATACATGTGATGATTAGTGACATGATTTTTTAAAATACAGATAAATATGCATTAATGTTCAATAATATGTTGCTTTCACCAACTTTTGCTAATAACTGGTTAGTTAATAAATATAAAAATTAAAAAGTTTCATCTTTTAACAGGCAACATTATCCAAGATCTTAGAAAGTCAGCTTCATGTAAACAAAGAATATAATTAACCAAACCTGAAATGTAGGTCACAGTTCTTCATATTTTTGCAAATGGGTAAAATAAACTATTAAAATAAATAATCAAATTTCATGACTGTATAACAAAAATTGTAAGGAAATATTAACTAAAAGCACAGTGATACATGTAGTCATGCGATGATGAGACCAGGTCTTTGTGACTAACTTTGTCAGTTGATTACTGTACAAGTCTTAGTAAAACTTTTTTTGTCACCACTTTCCACCAAGAGGTTGCGAGTTTCATTTATAAAAAATGGGGTATTTTTATCTTCAAACTTTCATTTAAGCATCCATATATGATAACTTATTTATATACTTTATCTTCAACTCCTATACCAGGTCAGGCAATTAAACAAGGTTTGAAAATAAGTGTGGCCAGTCATACTGACCAATAGATGCCACTAAATGCCCATTTTGTTTCCTCAAACAATGCAGTTTGAAGACAGTACAACTTTCCAAACATTGAGAATAGGTGCAATGCAAATATATTAATATTAAATTCGATCTACACCTTAAGCATAATCTGCATTTCAGCAAATAATACAAAAATTCAGTGTACAGTTGCTTAGTTATAATTTCTATAAAACTTTTTAAATGAACACAACACTGTATGATAAAACAGTTAAAAATTTGAAGCATTCTATATAAAGCTTCATTTCATGTAATATTAATAAAATGGTTACCAAGTGCAACGAATCTACTCAACTGTTTTCAAAATTTTGTATGAAGCAATAAAAAAATATAAACTTCCTGGTCACATTGAAAACAGCGATGTTTTACCCGGCACACACGAATTATGACATGGTTGAAAATACTTCAATGAGGGATCATAGCTAGCTGTGCTTCCAAAACGTTATCTTTATCTTTACAAAATTATCTTATCCGGTTATCTTTACAAAAGGTGGAGACACAGAAAAACCTGGTCCCCATATTTGGTCGTCTTAGAACTTTATCATTCCTTTGGGAACAGTTTCATATTTAAACCTTGGTAAAAAGTTTTATCAACAATATCATCTATGCCTAGTTTGCTTAACCTACTGATTAACTAATTTTTCACATAGATAACTTAGCTAAGCAAATTCCCCCCTCCCACCCCCCGCTGGACTAATTGGTTGTTGTTGTTGTTGTTGTTGTAGGGTTTAACGCCATTTTTCAGCACAGGACAGGCTATACATGGCGGCCAGTATAACTGGTGGAGGAAGAACCCTGGAAAACCCCGGGAAGAACCACCGACCCACGAGAAGCTACTGGCAGGCTTTCTCACGTACCAACGTTAGCCGAGACTGAGACTCGAACTCACGCAGACAGAGGTGAGATGGCAGTGATCCGTAACGGCGAGCGCTTTAGACCACTCGGCCACTCGGGGCCCGGACTAATTGGTAATAAGCTTAATGTCCACATGTGAAATATCATACATGTAATGGGTTACTTAACAAAGGGGGGGGGGGGGGGGGCGAGGGCCAGAATCAGCTAGCTGATTATTTCCCCTTCAATAGTTTCTTATTATAAATGGGTTCTACTGTTATATACTTAAGGCCTACAAGTGAAATGCCATACATAGAATGCGTCACTTAACAAATGGTGGGAATATTTGAAATATAATGCATGTAATAAGTTCATGTAACAAACTCATATAGGATTTATTTCAAATGAGTCATTACATTAAATTTAATACAGATTACAATTTCAGACTAATAACCTTTCGAAAATCACCTACATGGAAGAAAATACAGCTTTTAATTATTGTTCATACTTCTTAGTAGTAGCCTAACACTATATTAAACTAGTCATTTGCAAGGTTTTGTTAATAAATTCCAGACTGAGTGAAAGGTTTGTGAACTCTTTTCCCTGATCGATAGAACCAAGGCGACATATGATATTAAGTATAATTTTGAATAGTTCATCAGCACTTTTGTTGGGGAGACCTTCATCATCAGACCATTTGAATTTTTTTTTATCTGTGGCTGCAATAATATAATTGTTCCATCTGTCTGTTATTAGAAGAGGACAGATAATATTGATTCCAACTAAACTCAACACTTTTGGAGGAGGTACTGCTTGCATTAGCCTAGATTAAGTCTATTGCATTTATTGCAGTCACTGACATATTTTATTATATATTGTTTCATCCCCATTCAGTAATATTATTCATGGCATTTCTCATATGTTTTGTCATGTCCACCATGTGTATTTATCTGTTAAAATAAAAGTATAACAATTCAATTATATTTCAAAAGTACAAGAAAATAATGTTTACAATTTATAATTATGTACTTTGTGTACCACAGAAAGAAAGAAGAGAGTATGAGCAACAGCTAGAAAGGAATTTAGATAGAAAAAGAAAAGAAAAGAGAGACAGAGGGAGATAGAATGACAGGAAGAGGAGTATATGAGAGTTCTAGAGGTAGATGGTGAAAGGAGAGAGAGAGAAAAAGTGAGAGAGGACGACAGAAAGAAAGAGATAGGAGAAGAAAGAGAGAGTGAGAGGTATAGACATAGAAGAAAAGTGAGAGAGAGAGAGAGAGAGAGAGAGAGAGAGAGAGAGAGAGAGCGAGATATAAAGGAGATAGAAGAAGACAGTGGAAGAAAGAGATAGGAGAAGAAATAGAGATGCAGAGGAATATACATGTGATAAATGTGAGCGAGAGATAGAGGAGACAGAAGACAGGAAGAAAGAGAGTAGAGGAAGAGAAAGAAAGAAGAAGACGGTTACAGAGGAAATGGCAGAGAGAGAGAGAGAGAAAAGAAGACAGGACAAGAAGGAGGAAGAAAGGGAAAGGGATTAAGAGGACAAGAGAGAAGACAAACAGGAAGACTTAAGGAAGATAGTGAGAAAGAGAAGACAATGGGAAAGAGAGATAAGATAACATAAGACGGGGGAGAGAAATGAAGATAGAGAGAGAGGAAGAAAGAAATGAAGAATGAGAAGAAAACAAGAAATATTTAGATAGGAAGCATGGATGACAAAGATGAAGAGTGATGAAGACAGAGGGTAGACGAGAGAGAGAGAGAGAGAGAGAGAGAGAGAGAGAGAGAGTTATTAAGATAGAGCATAACAGAGGAAGACAGAGAGCAGAGACAAACAGATTAAATTCCTGGAATAATGATGGATAATTGATTTTGATTTTTGATAGAATATGGATGTATCAATATATTAAGTAGCATAGCAAGTAGCATTATATTGGGTTCTTTGTGTGGACTACTGCCAATAGACCCAGGCTCTGTATATGTTATCCGAGTATCTTAGAATTTTGCAATAATATTATATTATTATTGATAGTTTGCTAAAGTACTACTTACCAAAAGGAAAGCTTGCTAGGACTGCTGATACTTCATTTCTTCTAAGAAGTCACCTTTATAAAGTATACCACTGCTTGCAGTAAAGACGTTAACTCCAAATTCACTCTTTCTCTTACTGAGAGCTTTGAAAGCTGCCATGTTTGCTGGGTAGGTGCCATCATTAGCATCCGATACTTTATCAATGTATAACTTGTCATCTATGATTGTGAGTCAAGAAGTAATATTAAGGATATTCAACTTTATTTATACCAAGATTTTATGCCACCAGATGTTCTTATAAATGGGATTATAGACCAATTTCCTTTAGGGAACACCTGGAATTACCTGTGATAATTATTATATCTAGAATGTTTTGGCCTAACTAAAGTGCATCCCATTTGAGCGCCACTCAGTGAGGCACTGAATTTTGTTTCTTCTCATTAGGGCTAATCCTATTAGGCGGCCAAAAATCTCACTAGAGTGCATTCACAATAGGGCGCGGAGAAAAAAAAACTTAAGTTTAACAAGATTGAATTTCCGTGACGCTTGATGTTATATATATAATATAATATACGTGTAAAAAATGGCGGTATGGTCACTATTAAAACATAATTACTAGACAGAAACCAGAGAACCTTCAATACGCAGTTTTATATAATTATTAAACCTTACACCGGTTTGTTCTTTTTTGTCTGGTCAACAAAAATCATCCGAACAGCTGGTATCTACTTACAGCAATTCATGACGAACAGGCAAGTTCCGACGTTATGCGACTGCAAATAACTGCAGGACAAGAAGTGGTAAGTCCAAACAAACAATATTTGGAAATTGAAAAACGCATTCAGATACTAATGGTAATGTACAACGATGGGAGCATTGATGCTATTGAACTGATAACTGGTGTTAGCATAATTCTGAGTCAACCAATTTAAAATAATGATAAAGTTACAGTTAGCAAATGTATTTTTCATTCTAAATCAACACATTTAAAATAAATATAAAGTTAAAGTTGACAAATGTGTTTTTCATTGTTCGCGCTCTAATGGGATGCACCCTAATAAGATTAGCTCTAGTAGGACAAAAAATATTTTTTGCGCTCTAGTGTGATAAGCTCTAATGGTTTGCGCTCTAATGAAACGTTACCGTATAGAACATATGACATTTCTGGTGAGTTTTGCAATAGACAAGTTTTGTGGTTTTATTTCTTTTCAAAATCTGACCAACCTTCCCTGATTCACTGAACCCCCAAAATATCATTTAGAACAATAGCATTCACCTGTAATCATCACACCTGCGACACTTTTATTAAAAGTGCATAAAGTAAGGAACAGCTAGAATACTTACAACACTGGTTGCAAACTTCCTATTGTTTTCTTTTTAATTTGCAATTTCAATAAAATACAAAATTATTTTATACATGCTAATAAAAACTGACAAATTGGGACAATCACATTTCTTCCAAGTGAGACCTTACAAAAGTTATATTTCCTCATCTTATATTCTAATTAAATATAAAATCCAAACAAAATAAGAAGAACATATAACCCCTCAGTGCAGATTGGACATATCTATTTTTGTTAACATGGAAGGTTGTAACATAAATATATATTTTAGTATGATTGGTTTTAAAAACTAATATATTCATTGGAAAGGCAGATATTTATTCTTAAATATTTTTAAAATTAAGTATCTGTTTTTATAAATTAAGTTTTGCTATTTAAATGTTCTAATGGTGTAATTGGCAAGGGGAATAATCACCTAGCCAATTCTTGCGGGGGGGGGGGGCACTTTCAGCTGCAGACAAACCGTTATCCAAAGCAGAGAGAATGTCACTAACTACTTTTAGAAGAGCAGTTTCAGTACTGTGGCATGGGCGATATGCAGATTGTACATTGCTAAAACACTGTTTGAATTCAGAAGAGATAAAAGCTGGGATAGACCAACTTTTTCTAAGATTTTTTATATGAATGGGAGATTAGAACCTGGACGGTAGTTCTTTAAATCGTTATGATCTAGTGTTGATTTCTTCAGAAAAGGCTTTACAATAACAGTTTTGAAAAATTATGGAAATTCCCCTGATGAGGGAGAGGTATTGATATCATCAGTTAGTGAAGGCAATACTGCTTCTAAGCACTCAAGCAGCATTGATGTTGGAATTGGATCAAATTCACATGATTGTGGTGCACTCTTCATCAGGATTGTACTTCCATCGAGACAGGTTCAAATCCTGTTTATGGTTGCTTCTGTGTCCCAACTATATGGTGACGAGTATGGTTTCAACTGAAACTGTGGTGTCAAGCTTGACTCTAATGGTTTGTAGTTTGTCACAGAAGAAATTTTCAAACATGTCCAGAAGGTCGACTGGAGAGAATGTAGTTGGAAGTGGTGTAGACTTTTTCCTTGACATTAGCTTGTTAGTAATCTTAAAGAGCTCTTTGCAGCTGGAACTTTCCATGATCTTTGTAATGTAGTGGGCTGATTTCGCTCCATGGACTATATTTGTGACATTCTTCTTAGCAACTTCATAAATCTACTTATGAATAGTGAGTGGTGGAAATCCAAAGCATTTCAGCTTTGTGGCGGTCTCTTTTAGCAGTGCAAAGCTGGTCCTTAGCACTGCTATACCATGGAGAACACTTTTGAATTGATACTCTGCACTTGGTAGCAGGGGCATGTTTGTCCAGCAATGAATGATGGCAGCTATCAAGATGTTCTGCTGTAGGAGGTAAGCAAGTTGCATTTGTTAGGTTAGCTTGTATGCCATGCATTAGTTTGCAAGGTTGCTTCCAGAATATTCTTCATTTAAAAAGGAAACAGACCCTTAACTCAACATCTGTAAACATATTTATTTCTAAGTGATAATTATCTTAATATATAAACTAAAATCGCAAACAAGACTTAGTAATGTAATACGTTGTTTACAACAGCAGAAACACAACAAACATTTCTGGCCAAATTTGAAAACTTTCAGTAGTTGCTGCATCACCCAAAGTCTGCCAAGCCATTTTATTTGCAGCAAGAAGCCTCATTTTCCTTTACCAGACATCACACTAGGCCTTTATTCCAACATCCTGAGTAGGAAAGATATTTTGCATGCCTTGGTTTCAAATCCATATGATCCTGATATTATGCAAAGTATGTTTTGTAAACGTTTTCATGAAAACATCTCTAAATATGGCTGAAATTATACGACACTTTACTTTTTTCATTAGAAAGGCAAAACCACTCTTAACTCTTTAAATGGCAATATCTTGCTTCTGACAAACAATAAAGCATGGTGGGTAGGAATAATCCACTTGATCATGTTCAGAGATACATGCTTTAAGTTTTTAATTACCAAATGAGTATGATAAATGGTACACCAAACATCCATTCCCAAAATTATGAGCACATTTTAGTGCATTCCCCAAGAATCAGTAGCAGCCCTCGTACCTCCATTATGGTGGGTGGCACCTCAAAAGTCGTTATCTACTATATTATCAAATACCTCATCTTTCACAGCTCAAGTGCAATCAAACGACAATCTTGATTACGGAAATAAATGACGTTTTCCTTTGATACACTGTCAACCCAATTTTCATCATGGAGTAACTGTGCCCATTTGACTCCAATATTAAAACAGTTCTTTGCTTAAAGCATGAGATGCAAGAAAAGACAATTTTTGACCAGAGTATGGGATGCAGATCTCAACAATGTGTCAAGACGGGTAATATATATTATTTTAAGTCAATGTCACCTTGGAGTTTGAGCTCAAAACCACAAATCAATAGATGTATTCCTTGTCTAAAATGTCAGTCATCCACAAAATTTGGTCAAATTAGCTTATAGAGCACTTAAAGTAATTTGTTGAAACTCTATTTGGGATCTTTGCCCTCAAATTATTAGGTGTCTTTAGTCTCAAATGCATGACATCCACAATCTCTGGTGTATAGTAGGTATCAAAGAACAGAAGATATTGTCAGTAAACTATATTTCCCTAAAGGTCAGTGACCCTGGCTACAAAATCAATGTAACAGTATGAATTTTGGAAGATAAATGTTGTACCATATCTAAGTGGAATCTTGTTGCAGTCAAGGTGACATGTAACAATTAACTTTAGCGTATAGGCTTGGCCTGCAATAAATAACTGCCTGTGAAAGATTGGATGCTCTGTCGCATGGGATGGGGCATGATTAATTTTTAAAAAGGACCTACTGGAATAATGGTTAGAGATATCGAGGAGGCGATATTAATGTGGGTTAAGTGGAGGGAAACGCAACGTAGCGACAAACCACAGACAATTATGTGCCATATGGATCATGTGCGTGTGATTTGGAATGTTAACATAGCTTTCACACTTGTACAGTCATATTGCTACAATTATGCAGTATGGAAGTTTTTATAGTGATGTCTAGCATTAGGGTATCATGCCACAGACATGTAGCATGATGTCCCACCCAGCCACATTATAGTAAGCTGACCAGTCCAAACAGTAACCTCTTAATGCTAAGCGCCTAGCTATACAGCTGTTAGAAAAATATTTATACGTCTTTGGTATGACTCAGTTGGGGTTCAATCCCTCAAACTCCTGCATCTGAGGCGGACAATATAACCACTAGGCCACTGGAGCAGTCTGATATCATTTGGAAACAAGTGTCTAAAATTAGTTTTTCCTGAAGAGTTATTAATAAAGGCGGACCAGAGAGAATCATTCTAAGTTACATGAGGAGTGTACTTCCATGACAAAATTCAATGTTTTAAATATTCTTTCCCAAATGTTTCGGCAGTCCAAGTGTTTCTGTGGAAGTGGATGCCCCACTCCAAGAAAAAGAGCAAGTATGTTTTCTCATTAAAACATTGTCCATGGGATGGGTGTCTGGAAGTGAGGGAGACGAATACATTCAGTCACAGAAAAGAGAGCGTGTCTTGGAATGCACAAGGGGAAAAGAGCTCTATATCTAAACCAGTGGGGAAAGAGAACATACAAGCAAGTTAAGGAGGAAGACCCAAATGAGGCTGGAGAGAGAGAAAAGAGGAAAAGGAATACAGCGACCCTGACCTTTCACAAATATTGAATTTGGAAGGAGACATAAACAGGTTGTGCCGGTATGATGAGCAATGAGTTTTATTGTTAACTCGACTCTGTGATCAAACTTGTTTTATTGGTATAACAGAACTGATAACTTCATTTCTTATAAATTTTGAAAATATATTTCTAAGGGAAGGTATATCCAATGTCATGTTCAATTTCATACTGTTTTTGTTATTGATTAAATTGTTTTTTTTAAGGGGGTGGGACTTTTCATGTCCTATTCAATATCACTACTCAGATCTCTGGTATTCCATCCATTAATTTCATATTTGACATTGTTATTTACTCAGTCTGGGCAATAACACCACGGTCAATCATCTCCTAGATACTATCCAACAAAAGTGCCATGTAACAAGTGGGGAATTCTCTCTCAATCAATTAGTGTCTTTTTCATCTCAGATGTGGACCATTTGAATGGTTTGGCCAAAGCAGTGAGTATGCATGTAGATATCCATCTTCAGTCTTTTAGTCCTAGTCACCCTGACTTTTGATACCTAAAATTAATCAGGGAGCCCAACTTATTCCTAACAAAATAAAGAACAAGCTGGAACATTTGGAAAACAGGTGCACATATAATATTATTAAATGGATGCTGTATAAAAACTGTAAGAAGAAACATTAAGGTTGCCATACATTACTAGAAAATACAGCTTGTATGTATCTAGACCAGAGATCTCAAACTGATGACCGATGGAATTATTCCCTGCAGCCCGCAATAACATCTGGACTTTGTTGTTGTTGTGATAGGGTTCAATGCAATTTTCCAATGCAAGATAGGTTATACATGACAGCCAGTATAAATGATGCAGGAAGAACCTGGGAAAAACCCAGAAAGAACCACCAACCCACGCGAGGCTACCAGCAAGCTTTCTCACATACCCACACAGGCCGAGCCTGAGACTCAAACCAACACAGAGGTGAGATGGCAGAGATCCATAACAGTGAGCGTTTTAGATCACTCTGCCACTTTGGGCCCCACCGAATTTGTAAAACCATTAATAATGCAATTTTTTTTACAGTCGGCCAGTTTGATTCAAATTGGATTGTCACATCATTTACTTCTTCTTTCCAACATTTCAACTAGCTTCCATTTTTTAAAATATGAAACACTTTCGACATGTCAAAACTTATTAATCTTAGAATTTCAATAAATTTCGAAACTCAGCAATGTTTGAATTTCAATGTTGAAAATATCCAAGTTATATTTATTCCAAACATCTGACATAAATTAATTTTAAGTTCAGCTATGGCAATTATAAAATTGAAATTGTAAAATCAGCTCACTGGTTTAGGTTTTCATGCTCACAAATGTGATTCTAACAAATGAAAGGATGATGCCAATTAATGCAGCAATATACTGATTAAAAACTACCAACACTTAATTATCATGTAAAAATTCCAATTGCAACTAGTTTATCACTGGAAAAATATTTCAATATAAATTAAGGAACAATCCCTCACTTTTTATTTGTGTTTTCAAAACTGGTGAATTGGAAGATCCAAATTGCATCTTTTCCGACTTGCATATACAAAAGAAAAATTCATAGCGCAGCACGCATTTCAGTTATGTTTTTTTATCTAAGTATTGTTTTCTCTTCCTGGTAGTATACTATGCAAAAATAAGAGCAACTCCTGAGTAACATCTACTTTTCATGCACAAAATTCATTGTCATATTCCAGAAAATAACAATAACAATCTCCCAACTATAACAACAAAACAAATACTTTACTACAATAAAAATAACAAGAGTCCCTAGAATGGACTGATACTTTTTTTGAGAATTTCCAGGAATTGAATACAATACCATTTTTTGGCAATGACTAAGTAGACTGTTATGTATACTATATTCATTCTTTTAATGATTATACACTGTTGTGGGTCATTCTGTTGTTGTTGTTGTGGGCTTTAACGCCATTTTTCAACACACGATAGGCTATACATGGCGGCCAATAGTAATGGTGTAGGATGAACCCGAGAAAACCTCGGAAAGAACCACTGGCCCACGAGAAGCTATTGGCAAGCTTTCTCACGTACCCACATTGGCTGAATCCGAGAGTCGAACCGGCAAAGACAGAGGTAAGATGGCAGTGATCCATAACGGAGAGCGCTTTAGACGACTCAGGGCCCCGGGTCATTTTGTAAAGAATATATTAAATAGTAATCTTGTCCGTTATTGTGGGCTTTTACTTTAAGATAACATAATTTTGTTTGTAAACATGTTAATTCGGATGTGAATTCAGGACATTGGAATTCCCCTCTGAAAAACATGATCTACCTGCCCTTTTCTTAACAGCTTGCTAATATTTTATGTAAACAGACATGACCTTTTTTCTTTTCTTTTTTTATATACAAATTTGATGGAAATTCTACTAAAACGACATACTAGTTTCCCAAAAATGGTTTATTGCAACATAGTCAAGAAAGAAGGTACAAACATCATACATGTAATGTTGTTTAAATCAGAAATACTATTCCTATCTTAACATTTGTTGTGGAATTGGTCCTTTAGAAGTGTTCAATTATTATCTGAGGACATTTATCTATTTTAATTAACACTTTTTAATTGGAATTACATAGTTTTCATTGACTTTAGGATACAATCACTCTTTAAGGATTATTCTGAATTAATTCAAGGACATATTCTAAGTTACATCAATTTGAAAAAGCAAGACCATTTGCAAATTCAGGACCATTCACATATCAGAACCTGCAAGATTGGAATTTATTTGGAACACCATGGAATTCATTTGGAACATTACATTTTTGGAAATATGATAAAATTTATAGGACTATTTGGGATTTAATTCACAATACTGTTCAGTAGAGGCCGACCGAAACTAAATTTCTGGTTTCGGCCAAAAACGAAGCCAGACCGAAAGTTATATATTGATTTTCGGCCGAAACCGAAAGATAAACCGAAGTTGCTGAACACAAGATCTATTAAGTAGGTTTGGATCATGATGCAATACTACACTAATTAAAAACAAATCTAGAAGTAATCATTCAGAGCCTGCAGTAAGAGGAATTCGCTAAATGTCAAATCTTTAGGTGTTGCTTAGTAATTATATCCCAACAAACGAATGTTGCAGTTCAGAAACAACAGTTTTTCCGCATTCTCACCCAGCAAGTTGCTGCGTCGGTCTGCATACAACTCTCCTGCTGAAATAAACAGCTGTTCACTGGCCACACTGGTCGGCGGCGCAGACAAGTATTTGCGAGCTGCAGCTTCCAGAAGTGGGTACTGACTGCAACGCCAGTAAGCGTATAAGTCCGTGGTCATTCGAGACAGACGCAGTTAATTTAAGTAATTGATCAACTGCTGTTCGTACGGCGGTACGGCGTCAGTTTGACTGTCGACATTTTGTGATGGGTTCACATAAGCAGGTTGTCTGTCATGCGCAGCCCACAAATCAGCCCCCCCCCCCCCCTTTGAGCATCTGATTCGGAAGTATCGCTGCTTTCAAGTCATGCCTCAACGTTGTCAATTGTAGCTGCGGATGGCGCAGGTATATTGTTCATGGTTGATTCTTGGCCTGAGCGTAGAAAGTTCAGAACCATTTCCTTCGCTGCCGCTGCCTCCTGCACATTGAAATATGTATCCTTGAAGCGTGGGTCAATCAACGTAGCAGCAAGGAAGGGTGCCGAGGAACTGATATCAGAGAATAAAAGGGTCATTGCATCACGCAGCGCCGCTTTCATTTGCTTGAGGCCATGGTCTGCTGCTGTAGCGTTGAGCATGTTCTTCAAATTTGAGACAAGCGGCATTACAACAGAAATGCATGCATCATCAGCACAAATCTCCTGCGTTGCAGTGTAAAATGGTTTAAGAATTTTAACAACTCTTCCAGCCAGTTCCCACTCTGCGATTGAGAGACTGTCGATTCCGCTACGCTGCACGCTGTACAGATTAATAGCCTTGCTCTGTTCGAACAGCCGTTTCAGCATAAGATATGTACTATTCCATCTTGTCTCAACGTCTTGCAGTAGGGAATGTTCTGGGGATTTAACCGTTTGCTGGTGTTCCACGAGACGACGGCACGCCTGTTCACTATGTTTAAAGTGAGTAACAGTCTTCTTGACGAGTTTCTACTGATGTCTGCGTGAACAAAGTGTCATGCAGAAAATTGCAATGTGTGGGACATGCAGCCAATATCATTGTCGCGCACTCCAACGTGAATCTTCTCTGCGATCGCCCATTTCGTCATGGCTTCACCAAGTTTCGATGCAAGATAGTTTCCATCATGATATTCTTCCAGCACCATCGCACTCAAGATAACTTTACGCCGCACAGCATCATGAATGAAACTTTGTAAGGAACATCATTTTGTTGGATTGCTCCATCAATCTGTAGTCAACGATATCCATGTGGCCTCCTGCAACAGATGTTTCACGTGTTTCATGACTTTCTCATCAGCGTTGTTCGGTAGTATGTTTCGCTTTTTAACTTCTAGCGATGAGCACTGAGTGGATTACCAATGTTCAGTCTTTTGAATGCCTCACCTTCAACAACTGAGTGAGGTAACATGTCGACAACAATCAAGTCCATGATGCCTTTATCAATTCGCTGAACTGCAACGTGGTCATCAGGCCAGGCCATTCTGCTCTCGACTATTGATGTCAAGGACGTCTGCACAAAATTCGGTAATGCATGTTTAGTCGCTTTCTCTTCCATCATCATCTTTTTCGAGGCACGCTCCGCTCCGTCGTTTATGGGCCTCTTGAGATACGTACCATGGCGCTCCTTGTGCAGCTGGCCAGATGAACTTTCAAGCCTGAAACTGTCTGAAGTCTTGGTTTATCGCTGCCAAGTGATAACAGTTTGTTGCATTCTTTGCACTGCGACTTGCTTGCATCAGAATTGATTTTTGTGAAGTAATCCCACACTGCATTTGTCGACATTCTTTGCGGTGATTAACTAATCCGTTTATTATTAACTTCAATTGTCTACTACTTCACACAGATTAATTTGCTACAGTTTAACTGACTGAAATTATTAATATTGTCAGACTTCGAAATCTCTGTATTCAACACGCGAGTAGACTGAAATGCAGAAGTGCCAAGAATTGTCTAGCGCCGACTGAGCGGCCGACAAGTAGAGTAATAGACGCAGCGCTGCTGTTGCATTGTGAAAGTTAAAATAGATCTTCGGCTGATGACCGAATTTCGGTCGGCCTCTACTGTTAAGTTCCTTTTATTACAGGGAAATACATGTTCTGTTGAATTTTACTAAACGTGATGATTTTTTATCTTTTCTTTTACTTAGTTGAAGACCATAGAATTGTAACAAGACAACACTAAAAGTATTTTAGTGAAATACTGATGACAATATAACAATCCATGCTTGGGGGGGGGGGGTGTGACAGCAACATTTTCAAGACAGCCAATGTAACATCAATATTGGATCTACTAATGGCAACAGCTAGGTATCATAAGTCTGTTGGTGAAAACCCTATGTTGATATAGTCATACATTTAGGAGGAGCAGAGATAACAACACTTTTAACATGGCCAGCATGGTGGTCATACTGTGAGTCATTTTACATTGTTTTCATTCAGGACTACCTATACATCAGAAGAACTCTTCTGACGAATACCCATCTCAAAATGACTTCCATTGAAGAGTAGAGCAAGAATTGCCACATGACCATTGGGTCATCATTTTAGCATTATTGTCATTTATGACCAACTAGACATCACAACAAGTCTTTCAGTTAAAACACCATGCTGAATTGATCATTAAATTGGTCTCTGTGGTGGCCTGAGTGGCACCATTTTCATTAGACACCTTAAGTTTTTAGTAAAATTCACATGTTAATAAAAAATCCATTTAGCACAAGAAGTGATGAGAAATTTCACAAAAAGGCTACTATGATAGCCATATTGGGTTTGTGAGCAGCAGCATTGTCACAAAACTATTTGATACGGAGGAGTAATGATTAAAGCTTATGAGATCGATCAAGGCTGTGACAGCTATAATGGAACTCAGATCAGTACCCTTTTCATATTAGACCAGCTAAACATCATCAGAAGTCTTTTAGTTAAAACATTATATCACCATACATTTAGAAGTAATGACAAGACTTTCAACTAGACGATACCTGTATGTTAAGAACTCTGGTGTAAACTCTGTTTTCATAGTGGATGTCTGAGTAGCAGCGTCTTTATTTAGGACCAACTAGACCATGAGATGAATGCGTTTATAAGAGAAGGTTCACTGCCATCATCAATGTAGTTTAGGAGATTTGATTACAAATTAGCAGTAACAGACAAATGGATAGATAGCAAATGATGCATGATAGACAATCATATAACCTCTTCTGTTCCTTGGCAAGTAAAGCTAAAGTGCATATACTTTACTCAACACTTCATTCAGTAACAAAAACCTGACATCGGGAAACAGAAATCAGATTACTTAACGCACGTTATGAATACAAAAATGGTTCTGGATACATATTCAAATAAAAAGCAGCCGCTTATGAGGGGTAAATTTTATATTATTGCACTAATTCGCGAGGGTCACTTTTGAACACAACTCGTAGGTGCTAACAGATTATGGTTGTAAGGAGCGTGTGGAAGGCTGAAGAGGGGGACTACTGTAACAGTAACAAGAATTTCAAGATGGTCAGTGGTCAGTGGCAGCCATACTGGTTGTACCATTTTCATTAGGGACCAGCTTGATGTCGAGTGAAAACAGAATGGTGAAAAGACCATCCATGTTGGAATAGCGATAACAATATTTTTAAGTTGGCCACTGTGGTCGCCATATTGGACGTCAGGGCAGCACCATTTGTTAGATCCTGGGATGAATGTGACTGTAAAGCTTCAGGTCAAACCTATAAGTAGCTTAGGAGAAGCAGCAACAACAAACTTGTTTACACACACAAACAATAGAATACTGAAGACAGTCAACAGACCATCTAAAATCACTTCTTGTATATCACCAGCAGAACTATATAAAAAACAACATGATACGTGTATCTATTAGTTTAAAAGCAAATGTAATTATTTTAAAAACAAATTTATCTTGAGTTAAAAGAAAACAAAATATCCTATTGAAAGCACCCTCCCCCACTACTGGCTGGTTCCTTGTGGACTTCAAACATGGTCACAAATATTCAACAGCCAAACCATACCATCTTTTATGTAACGTTCTGAAATTGTGGACCAACATTTTTATAACTATTGCTACCATTAATTTGTAAAGCAAAAGTTCAGTTAAAAACAGTAATAATCAAAGGTTAAAAGCCTAACAATATGCATGTAAACAACATAGAAACAAGGTTGGGTGCAGTCAGTTTGTGCATATAGTGGGCATTTTGATATTTTAAAAAATTCAGATCGTAACTGCAGGTACTTGTAATTCCTCATGAACATCCATCATATGTGATAACATCAATTTTACAGTTAAACTGAAATGCCTATAGTATGCAAGTTTAGTTGTCAAATGGGTATCTCAGGAAGAAACGATTGTATTTGTATTATTGACAGAATAAAAAAGCAACAATCACATTGAGTCAAACTGCATGATCAACCAACCTCTTCCATACTTTGGAATATTCTTCATACTGTCTACACTGCTAGATCCCTGTTATGTCTACAAATTACTGCATTAAATTTGCAATAATTACAATGTGCTTTCAGTAAGGCAATTGCAAGCCCGAGATTATTTTTGAAAATATTAAGATGGCTTTTCCGGAAGCTGATTAGGCTGATATATAAGCATATGCATCACGCTCAAAGGTATCACTTCAGAGGTTAAACCTAGAAGTGGGGAAAATATCTAGCTAATATATTAGGGTGTACACCTTACATTGTATTATTGGGATTAAGTGTAAAAAAAATCCCATCACTTACACCTAAAATTGTACTGCCATTTTTTCCACAGTTAGTCCTCTCTTAATCATATTACTAAGTACTTTCTAATACAATTCGTACAGGGACAAACCAGAATCCCCTACAGTGTCCGAAGTTTTCGTTGTTGCATTTATTAAAACCCATTGATGCTACAGCCGAAGGAAATAAATCGAGAGCGACAATTTATTTCCGACAGTTATGACCCTTCGCCAGCATCAAATCGACAACTAAATGTATTTTCAACAATTGAACAATGGTCGCGTTTCTGGTTCTCTTATTAAACGCAAGTCGATGTAAATATTTCGTGCATCGTAGATTTAGATTCATTCGAATGTGTCATTTCAATGTTAGAGTTAACGGCTACATTTCTCTAAAAAGTTATCTTACGCATCACATATTAATAATCAGGAATTACAATAATGTTTCAATCAAATATGTATTCGAGTTTCGTATTTGCATGATCAAAGGAAGATTATCATCTTTCTCGTGTTTGGATTCCTGCATTTCTCGCAACCTAACAGCTTTCAAACGCTGTAGGCTTTAAGTGCCATTGTTTTAATTATCGTTATTCAAATTAGCTTTGAAGCTCCTTTAGAAACGGATTAAAATGTTTTCCTTATTAGTGTAATGCGTTAAGTAAAGGGCCATGCTCGATGTTTAGCGGGCTTATTGACAAAGTACTCAAGTAGCACGTTTTTGATTATCGTAATAAGTTACTACGAAGATTTACTTATAGGATATCTTGCCAGTGCCATTATCCGATAATATTGTATCAATTTCTACAAAGGCATTGCCCCTCAACGACCTAAAACACATTCATGAATTGTGAATGTTTAAGCAATTACATGTTTTATAATTTTAACCAAATCTGCAGTGAACTTGCATGTGACGTTTGCACGCATTGGGGTGGGGTTCTTCCAATATAATTTAATTAAATTATCATGAAAGTTCCACCCTGGCTCCTCAGGTTAGAAAGTTAAATTAGTGACAAGGTAGATTTACACACTGAGCCCCCAGTGAGCAACGCCGACGGATAAATTATAGAGAACACGAAGATGAAATTCAATTAATAACAATTTAATAAATTCGATTAATGAAAAGGATAACTTCCAATCACTCGCCTTTCCCTCGACCAAGTGACAGCCTAATTCATCGCGTGATTTACAGTGTGAGTTCGATTTTCCCCCGTCCTTGCATCTACTCATCTATTTCTTTCCCGCTAATTCCTTCCTTCTTTCCGTTCCTCTAACTCCTCCTTCGTTTCCGTTTCCCTCTCTATTAACTCCTCCTCCAATTTCGCTCCAGACTTCAACTTCATCTTCCTTCTCTACCTTCTTCTCCTTTCCTCCGTCTCTCTATCTGAGACTACGGGACCAAACTGTAACTGGTCTGTCCCTCAAAGCTTCCTGATTTGAAGCTCTCTGTACTTAGAATTTCCCGCTCTAAGATTTTCCCGCCAATAACGAATGGCTATTCGGAGTTACGCTAACCTCCACTCTGGGTAATTTCTCTCAGCGAACTAACTCTTGCCAGAAGACGCGAAGATGTCATTCTACCCAATTCAAGGTCTCTCAGCTATCTCGATTCTGATTGGGTGGCGCTATGAGCCTGTCCAATCGTCTTAGTGGCCAGTTCAACCTGTCTGGCTGTTTGCAGGGAAAAGAAGTTAAGACACTCCCACTTCTTCAGGCAACTTCTTTTGATCTTGGACAACCTTACCACACCTAGGTGATAATTGGCTATCGGGCGGCCTCGCAACTCCTATGTCCGGCTCTCCACTTCTAGCCACAACAATCTTACGTATTGGATCAGTGGTAGCCTGCGGCAACGTTTAACATCAAACAATGGCTTGTCAGAATTACCTTGATTATACATGTTTCAACTGGGGCTAATCTGGGTCGGGGTAAACATGACCCCCCCCCCACGCTTGAGAATTAAATCGGGATTTTATTCCTTCAAAATTATTTCAAATGCAATGGTATTAATACACGAAATAAGAACAAAATGATCGCGACACTACACACTGAGTACGAACGTGAATATATATATTCATATATATATGTATATATATATATATATATATATATATATATATATATATATATATATATATATATATATATATATATATATATATATATATATAAATATATATATATATATATATATATATATATGTATATATATATATATATATATATATATATATATATATATATATATATATATATATATATATATATATATATATATATATATATATATATATATATATATATACAACGATCTATAACATTTCAGTGCTCCTTCTCATGAAATCGGTGCCTACGTTCTCAGCTCCTTTCACGTATCTGATCTGCAACTGGTACTGATGTAAGGACAGCGACCATCGCATCAATCGTCCATTCGATAATTTCGCCTGCGCAAGATACTCGAGTGGTTGGTGATCGGTCTCCAATATGAACTTCCGCCCGTATAAGTACCGCTCGAACCGTGATATCCTGAGCACGATTCCGAGGCATTTTCTCTCCGATACGGAGTAGTTCTTCTCGGCAGCTGACAACTTCCGACTGCCGTACGAGAGATATAACGATTTCCGTGCGACGACGCAGGTTTTATCGGTCCGATTAAGTCCATCGCGACGCATCGAAATGGTTCATCGATAACGGGTTTACTCCCCAAGGGGACGGGTCGATGATCCGTTTTCTATGTCATTCTCTGACACTTGTCACAGGAAAGACAGAACCGTTTGACGTCTCCCTGGACCCCTGGCCAGTAGAATTCTTTGACAAGACGGTCAAGCGTCTTGGCAATTCCCAAGTGTCCACTCATGAGACTTTCTTGTGCGAGTTTTAACACTTCGCCTCGCTTCTCTTTCGGCACGACGACCTGCTTAAAGTGCTTGCGGCCTTTCCTGGCGTGACGATGCAAGATCCCCTTCTTGTATTCAAACTTCACCGCGCCATTCGGAGTTTCTTTCTCCATTCCTGCTGAAGCGTGTTTGTGCAACTGCGCCAGAGTTGCATCTTCCTGCTGCAGCTTCCTCAGCTCGGCCGGAAGAACGTTACTCACCGGTGTCGATGTAACTTCCATCGGCTTCGCTTTCGTCTGTCGACTCTTGGACCTGGTTTATACAGCACTCACCGGCATCGGTGTGATGGTTTCGGGATTCGGTTGTGGCAACACATAACTACATCCCAGTATGACGTCATGTGACAAACCATCCAAGCACGCAGCCTCAATTTTCTCCTTCACGTACGGTTAATCGAGGTCAATGACAGCCACTGGCAATGAGTCACGCGCGCTGTTCGCGTACTGAACTTCGATTACCTCCCCTGTGTAATCCTCGGCCTTAACGTACTTCTTGTCGACAAGGGCTGGAACGCTACACCCAGTGTCATGCAAGATGGTGGCACCTTCTCCGTTGACATTAGCAGACGCGAGGTTGGCTGGGTTACAGCTTGCCTCCGGCTCGCGCTCCTTCCTAGCGACGGCATTCACCTGGGTCTGCCTGCCTTTGGGACAGTCCCTGGCAATATGCCCCGGGCGCTTGCAGTAGTAACACGTCGGCGGACCTCGCGACCTGCAAGTCCCAATTTCGTGGGTGAGGCCCGTCCAGGTCTATGGTTGGCATTCCTACCTGTAGATCCACCTCCGACCCTCCTGTCGCCCTGACGGTTACGGACAGCCAGCTCTACCTCAACCACACGGCGCGACTCAGTGGGTCGGGGTCGTTCCGCACCCCCGGAACCTCCACTTTTCGAGTGTGCCTGCTCGTATCGCTCTGCCATGCTAGCGATCTCTTCGAGCGTCCGGTGCTCTCTCTCTGCTAGGAAGACTCTCAACTCGCGACAGTAGGTACTCAGGACATGTTCCTTGAGTATAACCTCGCGTAGCCCGTCGTACGATCGTTCGACTTCGGCCATCTTCAGCCACATCTCAAATAACCCTCGAACACGGGTGTGGAATTGAGAAAGGTCTCCGTTGCCTTTTTCATCGAGTCCCGAAAAAGTTTACGGTATGTTTCGGCGGTCAGCCGATAATGGAAAAGAAGGGCCTTCTTGAACGCATTATAGTCGTCAGCATCGTCGGCAGCTAAGCCGTGGTAGACTTCACGAGCTGAACCTTGCAAAAAAGCTGAGACATTAATCGCCCAGTGTTGTTCAGGAATTTTATGAGCGTGAGCGAGTTTCTCAAACTGCACAAGAAAATCGTCGATAGATTCCTCCTTATCGCTGAACAGCAGCATACTTATCTTGACCATTCAGTGGTCGATGAAAGGTCGTCCGGTCCTCCCGAACTTGTGCTGGCGTCGGCCCGATCGGTGTCCCTAGCTGCTAACATGACCTTCTCCATTTCGAGAGTGTGAGCGAGCTCGCGTTCTTTTGTGGCCGCTGATATCCTGGCCAGCTCTTTCTGTGTTTCTCTTTCGGCGGTTATCTTGGCCAGCTCCAGCTCTCTGTCCGCTGCTATTTTGGCCAGCTCTCTGTCCGCTGGTATCTTGGCCAGTTCTTGCTCTAGGTCCGCTGTTATCTTGGCCAGCTCTTGCTCCGCTGATATCTTGGCCAGCGCCTTCTCCGCTGCTTTTTCTGCCTTCCATTCCTTGATTCTGTCTTCAATAAATGCTGCCAGTCGATCTCCCTCGTATTCGAGATCTTCCGAGCCCATGGCACGGTACTCCTTTACTGAAACCTGTATATATATTGGCGGCAACAACCATGAAACAATGGGTCTACATTGTTGCAGAGACAATGATACAGATTCGGCGATATATTATATTTGCAGCTAATGTACTTCATGATTACTTGTATGATTTACAGAATTAAACATTTCTTTAAACAATCTAGGCCCCCTTATACAATGTCTTTATTCTGTTTTATCATTCGGATTGTTCTTCTCGTACAATTTCGTGTTTTATTTCAACAATCCACACGTTCTTTTTTTTTTCATTTTGTTATAAAAACATTCTGAATGCTTGACATTATAGCATTTTAGTTCGATCTATATTTTATTTTTATTCTACATTTTCTCCAATCTCGCCTCAGTTTGTTGTACTCTCAGTTAAAGCACAAATACGCTATTAGTTGCTGAATGATAACTAATGAAACTGATATTTAGTAGGTGACTGAACTGCTAGCGATACACACCAATGTTGACAAAAGCGATTAGATAGATCCGTTTCGTTAAAGAAACCTATCACATTTTAACCGACATAGGCATTCATGGGCTACCATTCCATTTCGATCAACGGAAATGTATGTCGACGATTATTTTGAACCCACTTTAACTTTCTTTCATCAGGACTTCAATCCGTCAGGAGAAAGACTTGGTAAGTTTAGCCCGACAGAAGCAAGACGACTTTAATACGGGCCGACAAGTTCGTAAGCTATTATTATAAATTTGCCCCTTGTTCCATTGTCGGCCGACAGTGGGACACGCTATGGAACACTGCGATTCTAGAACTATTTGGCCATAGCAGCGTCGGTTCACCAACGTGTTCGGCTCATAACGAATTCTTACTTCCCAAGTCGAACCATCATATACCAGGCGCATTCAATAATTCAGTATCACTAAATAAGTCAAAATGAATAATACGAACTTATCCTGAATGTGGTTGAAGCTGTATTCATAATTATGTACAGATTCAATGCTTTGCCTAGTGACACAATCATACTTTATTCATAGTTGTGCAAACCATTTACTTGATTCCTTTGATTTAAACATTTGTTTCATATTTGTGTGTAACTTATACAAACTGATCATCCACGGTGATAGATCCATACATCAGTCGTATGTTGTTATAAGTTTGTAGTTTGACTCTTGTTTATTGCTCATTTAAGTTGCACTTTCGGATAGGTGCATGTAATAACAATACAATTTCCTTGTATAAGTAGATTATACGATGACCATATTCTCTAAGTTGTGGAGAAAAAACGATTTATGTATCAATGGTATTCATTCGACAGGTATTTTGATTTTCATTAATACACCACTGTATGTATTCTGCTATTGTTTTGTAGAAGGTTGCAGTGAAATCATATCTTGGTAATTTCAAAATGTTCTGAGTATTGTATCTATAATTATTGTGAAATTCAAAGGAACATAAATCAGTGAATTTTGATGGAACAAAGTGTCATCTTGCACTTGCGACTTAATATCATTCATTATACCAGAGTGTGCTCATTCGACTAGTTTTAGGAGAGTCGGTTATATATTGTAACATGATGGGTTCAGAAATAACTCCATAAAATAATTGTCATATTTGCATGCAATTTACAAGTTCCGTATATATACACCCTTACCTTAGGGGTTCATTACACAAGAAAAGCCATTCAAGGAATGCCAGTATGTTAAGAGAGATAGCCAGGTTAATCATGCAATTAATTTAGTTGTACCTGCCCCACGCTGTAACGATATAAGCGAAGGAATGCAATCTGGAGTAGCAATTACTTGAAATTCAGAAAGTGTGAATAATTTTGACCAGAAATTTTCAAATTTGCAACAGCAAGAAATGTATAAACTTAAACAGTTAGTATTTGAAGATGAATATTTATTTCCAGATGTTCCCACAATAAAAAAGAAAATGTACATTGACGTTGAAATTGTAAATTCCACACCTGTGAAACGGCACCCATACAGGATGAACACTCTGAAACAGAAATACATGAAAAAGGAAATTCAGTATTTGTTAGCGAAGGATTTCATCGAGCCCAGTAAAAATGACTGGAGTTTATGATGTATACATGCTCCGACACCATACAAAAAAATCCCGCAATTGCACCGAGTATAGAAAAGAGACAATATTTTAATTTGTATTACCGAAAATCGATGACTGCATTGATAAAGTTAGAAAAGCAAAGTTTGTCACCAAATTTGACATTTTGAAATGGTTTTGGCAAATTCCATTGACAGAAAGGGCAACATAACTTTTGGCGTTTGGGACTCCGGATGGACTTTATCAATATAAAGTGCTGCTGTATTGGATGAAGGTTCGCCTATTAATTTGCAACGATTAATTAGCATGATTATGTAACGTCTAGATAATTGTGAGCCACACATCGATGGTGTCATCATCTACAACGACACCTAGAAAGAATATTTAAACAACAATTCTTAAATTCTTTGACAGACTCACTGATGCAAATTTGACAATTAATTTATCCAAAAGCCAGTTTTGCCGTGCTAGTGTAAGATTCTTAGGACAGACTGTGGGACAGGTTAAACCTAAAAATGCTAAGGTAAAGGATATCTCTGAATTTCATGTGGTTCTCGCTCAAATGCAAGTGATGCGAGCTTTGGGTATGGCTAGATAGTATCGGAAATTTAGTTTAAAATTTCTAATACTTGTTGAACAATTGACTATTGAGCATTAAACGCGAGTTTCATTTGACATAAAAATGTCATGTTTAATTAACCTATGGTAAAAGAAAGCTTTATTATATAACTATTTATTTGTCTTTTAATGTGGGAGAAGTGCTATGTATACTTAATTTAACTCTTTGTTTGTTAGGACTATCTCATTAAAATTCCATTACATATTATTGCAATGAAGTAATGTTTATTAGAATTGTTTAATTCAGAGAAAAGTTAACTTTTGTTGGACTTGATTGATTTTGTAAACATTTATTTCGTTGATGCAAATATTTAATAATATAAACAGTGTATCAAGTTGTTAACCTTAAAGTAAGTACCTTTATGGAAAACATCTTTTTTAAATTCCTGGAATTCGTTCTCAGAGTAGAAATCATTAAGTTGAAGCAAAGTCATACCAAGATTACGTAAAGGTAGGCACTTGTTTTGCCGATATGTTTTGCGTTTTAGTTAAAATTAGTGTTATGACAAGATTTATGTCAGTCGCGCATTAATGATTGAGACGTCATCCTGGTTTATCCTGTGTCTAGCTTGGGGCTGAATTTTTATTTTCTTTATATCTGTTAATTCAAGCGATTGTTTTCCCATACAATCCCAAAGGAATCTAAACTAATTATTGGACAAAGATATGTACCGAAATTCTTACGGAATTTAAAAGGAGGATTAATATTTTATGTGATTCAAGAAGAGACTGTTGAAAATTCAGTTCACGGCTGACAATTGCGTCCGTCATCGTCTTCTATTTTGGATTTTCTTCGGGATTTCAACTGTGATTCACTTTGAACTTATCATTGATAGGACTTGTATCTTGATTCTTGGATTACAGTTTGGATTTGAATCGCAAAACTGCAAAATTATGTGTTCTTATTGGTTTACATTGTAGACTATATATTTAAGGATATAAATTATGTTTTCAACTTTACTAAGCTATTTGTCTCTGTCGTTTATGTTACTAATTTTAAGAGCTTAAACCACTAATATATATATATATATATATATATATATATATATATATATATATATATATATATATATATATATATATATATATATATATATATATATATATATATACATACATACATACATACATACATACATACCATTACATTAATTGCACATTCAATGTCAATCAATTGTGAACGGGTTTCCATTTTAAAAAAAGATACATGGATATTGAGTTCGATGTTTCATTATTACGTTTCAAGGGTGAGTAGAATTAGTTCAAGTAAAGATCACTAGAGTCAAGAAGAATAGTGGTACTGGTAAAAGGACACACTTATCCAGCTCATAATAAGCTAGAATAAAAAATGTACCTGCAGTCAGTCTTATGACTTTTGATCTTACATCATGATCAATTTCAAAATCCCATTGCATTGTCTCTAGTGCGTAATAGTTTAATATATAAAAAGAGTTTTGCACAATAGCAGTTATTATTGATAGTTTAACTTGCATTTTAATAGAGGACTGATTCATGCATGTAATATGATAATTCGATGGACTTTCAGTGCTTTAACATTCATTCAAATATTTTCTGGATATATTATGCATGCACGGGTTTACTGTGAAACATAAAGTCATTTGGATTTACATGAATCCATTTATCAGTTATTATCTATGTACTGTTGGCACATCAGTGCATTACAGTTATCATTTTGAATACCTTCGGAACGTAATCGTATTAGTTGAGACTATTGGAATTGATACATGTTCAGTGTTGTTAGAAGTTCATTACGCAGGATTAGTTGTTTTTATTTTTTACTTTGTATTGCATTAAATTCTTATTTTTAATTTTACAAACGTGTGTGGTCACTTTTCTCAATTTGATCAAGTTGTTTAAAATCCCTTGATTATGGCAAAATATATTACAACACAGTGTTTTGAAGTTCAAATGCATTACAGTATGAATTATCTTTATGAATATTTTACTGTCAAATACATAGCACTCACCTATGATCTTTTGGGTAACTGATTGAAATACTGATCAACCCAAAATTCACCTCGTCTCATTCAAAGCTATACATAGGGCTAACATAAAAAGAGTGGTTTTTCTGAAGTAAAGTTGTTAAATAATTTACAAGTTCTATTTCATGAACAAGGAATATATATTTTAACAGTTGCATTGAGGTACGGATTACCCAGGTTAAACACAGTATTTTATATATAATCCTGTTTTGATACGATAGGATGATACAAAACAGATAGTGAAATATGTTACTAGTATATTGTGAATGAAACAATGATATAATACAATTATACAGAGCTACAGTATTGGTATTAAAATATCCATGAGACATCAGAATATAAGTGTAACTGCTTCATACACTACCACTCCTAATGCTAGAATAAATACAGCTAAAAACACTAGTGATAGTACAACTAATATAAATAATTGCAATACTAATCTAGGTTTTGTAATAATACGAATAATCTGTTTAAATGGTGTAATTTGATCTTTCTAATTGGTTTCTGACTGCCTTACCCTCAATGTACTTCTTGATTATTGCTTTAAGTCCACGTACTGGTAAAACTGGGCGCAACGATCAGCCATATTTACACATAAAGCCAAACGTTGTATGTTTGATACTCTTCCTGGCGGTTTTCCAAGGTTTGAAACAAATTATGTTTTCATATTTACATTTGCTCGATTCTTGACATATGCGATGAACATGTCAACTGGATCATACTTTAGACTTCCGCTCAATACTAAAATCAGAATATATCTTCTACATTTAAGCAACTAAACAATTTTTTCGCAGCTAACGTAATAAGTCTACTGTAAAGTCACCCACTTTACTATTTCAGACATTCGAGACTTATTTCGTTTCCAATAAAACATATTTAGCAATACGACATGAATTGCAGGAAATTTAATGAATACTATATTCACTTGAACCGATGCTATTCATCTGAGATCACAATTACATTTGTCAAAAGAGAAGATGTTTTTCACTTTTATCGACGACAGAATGTATACTGTTTCAGTATATTTAACTAATCGTAGGTTCCTTGGTGATATTCTCTTTGGTGTAACTAGTTCGTGGCTAATAAAACTTGACAAAATATAATTGTTATGATTTTCAGTAATGTCCATTTGTAGAAACATAGTCATTATCAGCCTGTTTGTATGTTTCATAGTCCACTTGACCGTCTCTCAAACTTATTGAATTTTCCGTGTCCAACTGTTGTCTTAACGTGGTTCTATCATATGTTTCTTCAAGATTTGGTGACTTGTTACCTGACAAAGCCGTCTGGTCATAGTGGTCCTCAGTCATATGCAGAGATGTGTGGTCATATACATGCAGATCATCCCCTGTGCTATTTGTATTGTCTTTATGTACCTTGTCTAAATCTAATCTGTCATACGTTTCTTTCCCAGAGTTTGAATGACCAAGATGTTGAATCATTACAGATTGTTCACTTCGCCCTAGGACAACATTTTCGTACGAAGATTGGATATGTCCTTTCGTACTGTATGCTTTTCTTGATGGCTTGGGTGGAGGGTTGGCGCTTTGCCGTTCTAGTAATATGTGATGGTCTCCTGAAGAATTACTTGCACTTACTTCTGTATGCCGAGACCTTTTGTGTCGTCTACAAAATAGTTTTAGAACCACAAAAAATTAAGCAGATAAAATAGTAACGATTGTTGTCATCTATCTAAATCTCTCTCAAAGACAGTCGTCGTTGTTGTCAGTTCTTTCTTGTTAAATATATGCATATACATACATGAACACACATAAAAACACATACCACAAATCAGTGTATAATTGCAAAGTTTGTATATGATCTTATATAACAAGATAAACTAGAGCTGTCATATATATATATATATATATATATATATATAGAGAGAGAGAGAGAGAGAGAGAGAGAGAGAGAGAGAGAGAGAGAGAGAGACAGAGAGAGAGAGACAGAGACAGAGACAGAGGGACAGACAGAGAAACAGACAGAGAGCAGCAGAGAGGGTGAACAGACCACTTAAGGGAATGGTCACCCTTGTGTTTAGACAAAATAAAAATAGTGACCCTTCATAGAGGTCAATACCACGTCTACGATTATTGTTTGTCCCAAACAGAATCGTAGACAGGACCCTCTATGCTGCTATTAATTAAAAAATTGTTATATTAAAAATAATGGTACATCCAGAATCTCATACTGCAAGAATAGCACGAGAACGATTAGAAGCAATTAAAAAATTTCTTCCTGTCAGAGACTCATTTAGAAAAAATCTACAAGCGCAGCAAGAAGCACAAGCTGAGTACGAAGAAGAAACTAAAAAACTGTTAAAACCCGTCACTGCAGCTACTGAACAAGTTGCAACTGTCATCAAAGAAGATCTTCTTCCGGTATCAAAACAAACAGCAGAACAAACCGAAAAAATAGCAAGAAGAACTAAACAGACAAAGAAGATTTTTTGCGAGATCTTCCAACTGATATAGCTGAGGCTCAACCTCCACTTGTTGGTGAGGAAATACTTGAAAGTATTGGAAAACTTCGTACTGAAGTCGCCGACGTGCAAAAAGAACATGCACCTGAACCCGAACTAGTAGAAAAAACGTAGAATTGATTGCAAAATTTAGGAAAGGGGTTGTTGAAGAAATTATAAATAATAAAGAAGAACAATTACCCGAAGCAATATTAAATATACTATTTAATACATCTGATATTTTAAAACCCCGTCATGAAAAAATAAATGATAACAATCTTTCTTAAATATATATATCGCGTATATTACAACAAAAAACAAGCTAAAGGTCAAGAATATAAAAATCTTAATAAAGAAATAAAAAAGCTTCATAGAGAGAGACTGAAACAACAAGAACAACTATCCCAGTATGAACTTCCTCCACCTTTACAACGTAAAAAATTTTCTTCGCAAGCAATGACATATTCACCGGTAGATTCACCATATGGATTTCGAACAAGTGACTCACCTGACATACCCCCGGTTACCCCTGAAGTACTTTCTCCGGTAATGCAGCCACCAGTATTTAAAACACCTCAAGATGAACCTAAAACAGGATCTGGTTTATGTCCTGATAATATCATTAATGATGTGTCACGCTTAGAAGTTCTCAAAGGAGGAAAACGTGCCGGAAATAATTCACCAGAAATAATTAATGAAGCATCTGATATTTGTCGGCGATTATTTCAAGGTGGTATCATGGATATCGGAGTTTACCGAGAACTTATCGATGAACTTGTTGATGACTAGTTGTTAAATAAATGGTAAATTAAAAAAGATGATCGTACATAATAATCATCGTAAACCCGTACTGGTCAGAGCGGTAAACTCACGATTACCAATCTACAGAGCTACTTACGGAGATGGACTTGGTGATGTTATTCAGGGACTATTTACAAGGATAGCTCCAAAAGCAGTACCTGTTGCAAAACAATTATCGATGAAAGCTATCGATATTGTTCGTGAAAAAGTTCCTGGAGCAATTGTCAATGTTGCTGGTAAGGCGTTCTCGGTGATCAAAGATAGACTAGCACGATTATTGCTACGAAAACGACAACCACCAGTGAAACTGGCAAGTACTGAAGTGATGCCCACAGACGTAAGTAAAATAATAAATCAGGCTGCAATTAAAACACTAGCGGAATTATCTAAAGAGGCAGAAAGAAGTATAACATCAAATTTGATAGCAGATCAAGGACCCAATCAGGCTGCAAATAAAAAAACTAGCGGAATTATCTGAAGAAGCAGAAAAAAATCTAACAGCAAATTTAATAGCGGTCTTCGTCGACGATGATTTAGATCATCATTTGGAAAAATGGTAATTATAATAAAATTTTCAAGCGCGAATCAGACCCAGCATTTGATATGGAGGCACCTGTCCTTAAGTATGAATCTGTACGTGATTATCAATTTTATTCCTATGACTCAAGACAACCAAATCAGCGGGGGAGAATCGAATTACAGGTTCATGATGCAAGTAGATATTTCTTGCCCGCTGAGGCGTTTATTGAGGTAGAAGGTAGACTTGTAACGAATGTTGTAGCTGATACGCCATATGCTACTAATTTGCGTGTTGGTTTTGTCAACAACGGGATTATGGCGTTGTTTGATAGCGCCACATACATGATTGATGGAAACAATATCGAATCGATTCAGAAGGATGTTGATGTTGCTACAACAATAATTGGTCTAGCGAGATATTCTGACGACTTTACAAGATCAGCCGGTCCAACAATGATGTTTGCTAAAGATATTACTAACCACGCTGATCATGTTCAGTATATTAAAATACGGACACCACGAGATACTGCAGTTGATCCACAGCCAGTTGACTTTCAACACGCAGCCAGACCAGGTGCTGCTTTTGATATCATAGGATTTGCAACACGCCGAGCAGCGTTGTCAGGAAATGATAGAAATTTTTCATGTGCAATTCCATTATCTCACATCTTTGGATTTTACAGAAATGTTAGAAAAGTCATCTTTGGAGCTAAACACACAATTGTGCTCGTAGGAAAAGGTGATGATAATGATGCAATCTGGCGAGGTGCTGGTGTTGCTGATGGTAAAGTAAATATATCAAAACTTTCATTATGGATGCCAGTAATGACTCCATCTTTTACTGAAGAACAAAAATTACTCTCTGTTATGGATCAAGGCGGTAAATCATTGCTATCATGGTTAACAGTAACCACAGATGCTATTCAAAGTAATGTTAATGGTTTATTTACATGGCATATAGCATCACAACAGGGTGTTTCTTCACCGCGACATATTTTTATTGCGCTGCAAAATAATGACCGGACAAATAATCAAGAACATTCACATATGATATTTGACAATCTTGGAGTTAATGAAGTTTCCTTGCGAATAAATGGACATCAAGAACCAGCTGAAGATATATTGTTAAATTTGGATCAAAATCACGTAGCGCGAGCATATCACCGTTTAATGTCATTCATGGGACGTGATCAAAATATAGACACTGGTTTGCAAATATCACAACTAGATTTTACAGGTCTATATCCTATTTATTATTTTTCGCTGTAACATCTTGATTTGTCCAAACAGTCTGTCGTTGATATACACTTTCGAGCTCGTGTTACTAATCCACCAGGTGCTGGTGCCTTCTACAGAGCAATCCCGGTCATACTCAGCGATAAAGCCATGTTACTTGAAGGTGGTAGTGGTCGAATGAGGGTCGTTGATGCACCAGTGGAAAATCTATAATTATTCAGAAAAATATTATTTCCATAAAAATGTCGTATAGTCATGTTAATGTTACTCTGACTCCCGGTCAGGTCAAAAAGCTTCAATCAAAAACCACCAGCAAATGCGGAACTAAAATATCACTAAAACGAGATCAGATGGGTGGTGGTCCAAACAAATTATCGTTGACAAATAATCAGATTAAACATTTCAATAAAGCCCTAGAATCAAAAACTGGAGTTCAATTACGTCTTTCTCCGAGCGCCATCAAAGACATGGTTAAAATAGGTGGCATATTTCCACTTCTCGCGCATATTTTAGTGTTAATAGCTGCTGCTGCTCCAGCCATAGCAAAGGCAGCCGCGTTAGGTGCTGTTGTAACCGCTGCTGGAATGGCTCTAAAGAAAGCAACTGGAAATGGATACAAAAAAGGGACGCGGCCTAAGATTACCGGGATCTCGTTGAGGAAAAGGTCTAAGGCTTCCACGTTAGATTTTCCAGCATCAAATTTTGATTTACTTGATGTTGCTAAAAAATTAAAAATAAAAAAACTTTAGAGGTGTTTTTATGCGAGATCAATCACCAAAACAACCAAACAAACTCGAAACAGGTATTATTAATCTCGACTCAAATTCAGGACCCAGTACTCATTGGGTATTATAGGCGGTTGATCCACGTGGAATCGTTTATTTTGATTCGTACGGGTTAGCTCCACCTGTTGAATTTATCAAGTATGTCGCACCACTTCACGCAAGAACCTCTGGTTGTAAAGTTTGGTATTCAACGCTACCCACACAAACAATGACAGATCCGCCAATATGCGGCCGTGAAGTAATTAATGTACTCGACGCTATATCAAAATCATCCAAACCGCCACATAAAGTCGTGCATGATTATACAAGCAACCGCTTCGTTGCGCGTAAAGCGTTTTAAACAGATCTTGGATCTTAAAATATAATGGTTGATATTTACGGAAGAAGATCTTCTACTAGTAAGAAAATAAAATTCGATGATGATCTGTCGAAGTATGCGACTAAAGATGAACTCGCTGATATCATGAGCCTGGCTGGAGTTGACCCAGATGAGGTCGTTATTTTTCAAGATCGATATGGTAAACTAAAAACGAGCAACATTAGATGGTATGATATAGTTCGACGAGTACTTGGTGCAGTTACAAATAATATTCCTGTGTTTACTGACGGTGGTAGAATCAAGGATTCAAGTATATCGTTTACAACAATTAGAGATGAAATTGCAAGAAGCGTTATTAATCGCGTGAAAAATACCGGTGACACAATGACGGGTGAACTAAGCATGAACGGAAATAAAATAGCAGTTTTAAGAGATCCAACATCCGACGAAGATGCAGCAACACAAAAATACGTCGACACCGTAGATGGTAAATTATCCACGCTGCGGGCCGAGTATGACGTTCACGTGGGCGCTTTTGCAAGATTTCGCAGAAATCATCAAAGAACCGCAGAAGAATTCTTCGGCACACCGCACTCCGTTGACATAAAACTCATTGATATCAAAAGTAACCTAGACACGATCAAACAAACACAGCAAAACGTAGCAGCGGGGATTCCTGAGATCGTTAATAAAACCAATCTGATTAAAATTTCAGCCGGAATAACTCCTGGGCATATCACAAACATCGTATACACTGTATCATCGGGATTCGCAACATGGTCGCAGCAAAATAAAACTATCAAATATACCACAACAGTCACTGGCGTGTACAGGCTGTCTGTGTTCAGTGCTGCGCGATTTGAGATATTTACAACGTATCCATGGCGTCATTCAACGGATAGGTTTTCCGGGGTTGTATCTGCTATATTAAATAGCGGAACCGAAGAAATTTTTATCCTGGAAGCAGATTATAAGACATTAACAGCAACATCTTACTGGTGGTGTTTGGAATTTGTAGCTGAAACACCTCAATTGGTTACTGCATAAAAATATATGGACGGAGCACAATACAGATACAATCAAGCGCGTGAATGGCAGGCTGCGCTAAAAGATCAAGTCGAACAATATACAGTAAAAGTAAAAAAATATCGACGACGATTAGTAATCGTTGATGTGATTGTTTATTCAGTAGCCGCTGTTGTTGCTGGAGCAGGTGTTATATTATCAGCGGTGACAATGATGGCACCAGTAGCCGTAACTATTTGTATTTCAGCAGCAACAACGACTGCAGGTGTGCTTAATATCATCACAAAAAAATATGTACCTGCACGAATGAAAAATTATCCGATTACATGATAAGATTACATACAGCGACGGTCGCATACTCGAAATTGTCCTCGTTGTTATCAGCGAGTCTCAATGATGGAATTATATCTGATTTCGAGTTTTCAATGATGACTAAAATATATGACGAAGGTATCGGTATTAAAGATACAAGTATTAATAATGACAGAATAACTCCAGCAGATCGTGACTAATACAACTCCGTCAAAGATAACGATGATCTCGGTAAGTTCAACTAATCCTGAATTTAGTATTAATTTTCCTACTGCAATTCCAGTAAAAGAAATAGCATTAGCTCAATTACGGGTATATTACAGCTGGCCAAATATCAGATCAAAATCATTTAATGGTACACCAGCAAATAATTCGCTTGTATTTGCTAACAAGAACAAACCAGTTGGTACTCCAGACTGGATAGATGTTGGAATACCCACTGGTAGTTATGAGCTCGAACAAATCAATGAGGAATTTCAACGTAGAATAAAATAAATAACAGGAAAAGAAGCAAAAATATCAATTAACGTTCATGAGCCGACGCTGTCCTCGACGGTTGAGATACATTCTCCTGATTATGCCGTTGATATCTATCAATCCACGATAAGATCCGTACTAGGTTGGCCTGAAATATCACCACCGATAACACCGATACCACCAGAACCAAAAAAATCTGATTATGTCACGGACAATAAATCATACCACGGAGTTTTACCATCATACGAGGGAAATTTAATTGGGCTAAACAACGTAACGTTTGGTAGCATATTTGAATTTCACAGTAAGGATAATATTATATGGTTTTATACTTATGATCGACCCCAAAGAGGAGGAACTAAATACTTTACTATACGCCTGGTTGATATCAATAAGTACTTCAAATTAATTGATCAAGAGCATAAAGAACAACTACAGCGACTACGGCAATTTTTCCAAGAACATCTTTTTGATATAACTTTACGCAGCGAAATTATTAAACAAATTGAGATGTTTAATCAGCTCGCATACGACATGGAATATTTTAACCAGCGATTAATTCAGGCGATAATTGATCATGTTGACACGATACAAATAAATCTAAGCAACAGTTTTTAGAATTCTTTAGAATACCAGAGGCGAATTTACCGAATTTTAAACTTCCTTGGTATAACGTAACCGAGTTAGGAAAATCTGTCAGTGATGTCATTGATGAATATTTTCCTAAAATACTCGATGCGTGGAAAAAGACTAGCCCCACCTCCAACTGTTCTAAGACATAATAATGATCCACATGGCGGCGGCAGACACGTATCTCCGTGAATCGTTAATATAACCAGCACGATCGTGGTCAATCTGGTTTGTGACGTAGTCGATGGCAGCTATCAAATAAACCTCGGAAAATCAAATCAGGCTGAACAAGGATATATTTTATATACATTTACACCACAAGTTCCCCCTGGAAGTTTAATCGCGCAAGAACCAACTAATCCTGTGTATCTGCGGTGTCACAATAATATGTTAACACGAATAAATTTTAAGTTCACAGACCACCTTAATCGCTTAAATGACATGCGTGAAGAAGAGCTTGTGATAAATCTGTATGTGAAATCTTAATTAATCCAGTAAATATTATATAATGTACCAGCACGTGATTGTTTTTATACATGACAAATAAGCACTTGAAAACGCCATCAGATCAGTGTTTTCACAAGACACAGAGCAATTTAACGTTAATTTAGTTATTGATGAATACGGAAGCGAGGATTCCTTATTAACACAAGAACAGTTAGATGAACTCCGTCGAGAACATATCATCGAGATCATCTGTAACAGAGATCAGATTCTAAATTATACACACACCTGTATTAAACTCGATCAACTTAAAAAATAATATTTCAGAATAAATAAATATAATCACTGATAGGATAAATTACACATATTAATCAATTTTGTACAATCTGAAATAATTCTGAAATAAATCAGTCTGATGGGGTAATTGGTACTGAAAATTATACAAATCAATCAGTTTGCTAATTCTGATGGGGTGGTTGGTGCTTAAAAGTATAGAAATCAATCAGTTTTCCAAAAAATACCACAAATTTTTTTTTTCATTATTATTCTAAAGCAAGTTCTTTAAGTATCAAATGAAATATATACAATGAATAATTGAATAAAGGACGGCACAAACATATACGCTCAGCAAAATCCCACCCACAATAATCAAGCCCGTGGGTGATACGAAAATATATATCAACCACCGGTTAATATGGTTTTTGCTGAGTTTTGCTGAGCGGGGGGATTTGGCGGAGCCCCCAATTATTATAAAAATCACAATTATGCACAAACCACCGATGTGTTGTCAGCCATGGGGATTCGATCCTGGACCGCGAGCGTCACAGACCAATACGATACCGATTGAGCCATCGAATCTTGTTACAAACATACGTTTGGAAAGTTAATATACAGCTAATAATCATTGAAAAGGAACTAATTTCGAATATATTTACTCAAAATACAATTCTGAATTCAAGAAATACGTTTATATAATATATTTTCACCAAACAAAGCTGAATTGAGGAATTTCCTATTTATTATACCACGCCATCTATGATAGAACATCCGGTCCAGATCATCTAATTGCTAGATTTTTCCATCCTCTCTATGACTGGTCAAAGGGAGTTTAGTCGATAAATAAATAATCACATATGCATACACAATCTCGCATTATATTTCTGCACTGAACAACTAAAATGCAACTGATTTTTAATTCCAAACACTATCATGGACCTATTTATGTAATCGAGTCAGTACATCCTGTACATAGGATTTAAAATTAACCCACCACGATCGATACAGACTAGACGCTGGATTCTGCACTCAGTGGGCTGGACTATACATGTCGGTTTTCTGTAGGTTAGATGAAACATACATGGATTCTATGTGTTGCGCTGTTCTAAATGTTTCACGAAAAGAACAGAAAAATACACGAACAGTATATTTTTGTAAGTTAGAAATCATAAATCCATTCTGTGATGCATACTGTTCAACTTGCTCCACCAGGCATCACAGACCTTGGATGTTGTAAATGATTATGACCATAAATTACCTCCCTTTCATGAGTCAAAAAATAAGTAGTATAATAATGACAATTTCTGACCCCCAAAAAATAAATCTAATTCGAGGTGATGATGATAGTTAACAGTACTGAAAGGTGATTTTCTGCTTATATTTTTTTGAGAAAGCAAATCTGGTTATATTTTATGCTACTCTTTGTACTGAAGACGGATTAATATCAAAGTATTTCGCAGCAGAACATATCGAACGAAATATAATTACTTCGCCAGTTTCTGTGTTTGTGGAATTTACCGCCCTTCTAGAAACTGTCTTACATCTTCCAGTATTACCACGTGCAGAATTCTGACTTTGCGTGACAACCCTCAGATTGGATAAGGAGTTGTTCTGAGGATCCACGTCAATATGATCAATAACGAGACCATCTTTGATCACTCCGAAGAAACACTCGTACGTAAATCGATGACAATGATACATTTTATTTCTTCCAGCGTTGAACCTTAGATAACCAGAATTACTAACATTACCAACTGGTCTCTTCAACCTACAGGGTCTGATGACACCATTACGATCTGATTCATAGTTTGTTATTGTGGGACGTGGGACAAATATATTTTGCTCCATATATGCAATAATATTATTTGTTTAAATCATTGTTTGTCTGAAATCTTGATATATAATCCTCCACGGATTTTACAGCGTCTTCACTATTATTATTTTTTTGTCATAATATCTTTTAAGTTCCCTGAACCGTTTTCCACCGCAATTTCCACATAATTCTGTTTTTCCTCGCACTCCAACACCACATCGCAGACACGGTATTGGTCCTAGACTCCCTCGTCGTATGCCTTGTAAGTGCATCCAGCAAAATTCACCTCTACAAGATTGGTTGCATCGATTTACTGAACCGATCATGAGCCATCTGCATTGAGGCATTGTATATATATAATTTTCTTTATTTAAGTATTTGTTTTAATTATATGAATGAGTTTGAGAGATTATCCCAAACTAGGCCTGTTGAATACAAATTCAACCTCGACAGATTATCTCCAGACTTGCCAGTACGAGATCTGGTTGATCCGAAAAATACAAGTTTGATCAATAAAATTCACGACGCCAAGAAAGAATTTTACACGGATGGTACATCCCATACATGGTCAACGTTCAAGATTATACGCAATACTGTCAAGGACGCTACAATGAATGACAAGCGAGCGGCAACTATCATTAACTACATCGCTGAATATGAGGGCAATCAAAAATATTTCTTTAGAGTAAAATTTATTGTACTAACAGAAACAGGTACTTGGATCATCCGTGACAAATATGATCCTGTCCTTGGCAATAATAAAATCGCCATATTAAGTAAAAATTCCAGACCGGGTCTGTTGACGGATATTGACAAACCGTATTATGAGCTAGCGTATCCTGTAACAGCGGTTATTTATGGAATCTATGAGATAAATAAAAAAAACCAACGTTAACAAACTGGCACCCATGAAATTTTCAAGGTTAAATTGTGTAGCCGAACGAGTAATAGAACACTTTACAGATACGAGAGTGCTTGATTTTTCAACGAAATAAGTAAAAACTATCCTGTATCGGTATGGTTATTTAAAAGTAATGAGGAAGGTGGATTTGATCAGTTTGTTAGACCAAACGGTGAAATATATCGCACAGAATATCTCCATGACGAGATGAAAAATCTCGCGGAGACGTTTTCCAAGTACAAACACGCGGAAAATACTGACAAATTACTAACTAATTGCTTGACTGTTCCATCTATTGCGGCTAATTTCGCTAGAGAAAGAAATTCATGGAAACCAACACGATTTGATTTACTCGAGGACGTACGCGCAAGTTGCGTCGAATACGGACACGGCGGATTGTGGAATACCAAATATAATTACAATGATGTTATTTCGGTTGATATGGTTGCATGTTATCCGGGAAGTTTTCTGGGATACGGAGATTGTTCTGTATACTTTAAAAGATTCGGTCACCCTACAAACGAGATGATGCGAGTGGCAATTAATGAACCATTACCTGATTTTGATCTGACTGGATTCGCTTGTGTTGAATCATTCGAGTTTAACGAAAATCTCCAACAAATTTGTTATGTTTGGTTTGGTAGACATTTTTGTGAAAAACGTTGGGCACCTATAGTTTTATTACGATATTTGCTAGATTGTGCTGTACTGACATCGTTGATTATCAGTGAGGCGATTATATCATATCACGCGCAGACCGAAGTTTGATTGCCCATGCAAGATTCTATCATTGCTGATGAAGTTATTAACGCGTGTTTAAGGAAAAATGTCCTGATGTTTCCGAAGATGATATTATCAAAGAAGCTCCTAAAATTCTCGAGATTAAACTTAAAACCGCAAAAGATCTCGGCAGAAAAATTATAGGTAAATTTACTCAAGGTGGTGCATATGATCATAAAAGACATCACGCACGATTAATTCTAGATGATGCCGAGTACGATTTTATAATCGCTGATACAACAGCGAGAAATATATTTGTAAATCGAGAAAGTGTTTATTTATCCCACGGAACAAAATTGGGTACGATCGTTAGTTACATAAATGATGTATCCCCACAGTATACTCATCTAAGATCTTCCATGTTGGCTTATGTTTCTATAAATTTATTATCGATGATTAATAGATTTCCTGAGACCGCAGTCAGAGTCGCAACAGATTCGTTTTATATTTCGAGTAAATATTTAGAGTCTGTTATGAAATTTACAAGTAATGATGAACGATGGAGTTCGTGGAGAATACAAAAGGAAATATTACACAATTACACAGAATCAGCAGATGTTCCGATGAGACATTTTTATCGCAAGGGTAATAAAATATCAGAAATGTCGAAAGCGCCATCGTTGAGTGATCCAATAATTAGATATATGACAGTATATCTCAATGGACCTGGTGGATGCGGCAAAACGACTCGAGCAATTAATGTTTTTAGAAATTCAGATATGATCGTGCTGACACCCACACATAGACTTGCACGGGAGATGAAACAACGGCAAGTACAATCGTGCACGTATCATAGTTTCTTTCGGTGGCGCGGGGATACATGGACTCCTGAGCGAATGGGAGGAAAATATATACCTAAAATAATTATTTGGGACGAGATATGCACGGTGTCATTGGATACATTAAAAATGTTTCTTGATTGGTTGCTGACGAAAAATACCGCTATAATAATGTGTGGCGATCATGATCAACCGCCGCCTTTTGTTGGACCATCTCCATATGATTGGTTAAAAAATTTCGTCGATTATTACGAAGAAATAGATGATGATCATAGAGCTCTCGATGCAAATTTAAAGGAATTTAAAAAATTAATCAGATTACAATCAAACAAAATTCAGTGTGAAATAATACGCGGAGTAATCTCAGAGACCTCAATGAGTGATTTTTTAAATTTATGGAGACCCACCGATTTGATAGTAGCAAGCAGAAAAATAATCAGAGACGATTTACAACAGCAGTTATTTCAACTGCATAAAGAAAAATATTCAGAATTACCCGTACCGTTGTGTTATAGACCATCAGATACACGAAAACAGAATATTAATGTTGATATTCCAGGGCAGACTGAGAAACAAAATCTCATATTAAACGATATTGTCGCTGTTGATATCAGTGTGGTCGAAGATGCATTATGCGCTGACAAATCTCCATGGGTGTTGGGATACGCTATGACGATCCACTCGTCTCAGGGATTAACTATTTCTGATACACGAGTTTGGATTGTAGACGATCACATGGAGTGGTCAAATTTAGTCTATTTAGCGGTATCAAGGGTCAGAAAAATATCTTAATTACGGAGAATTATAATTCCTGAAATCGTTGATAAATTTAACGTCATTGATGATGATATAATAAGAAAAAAATTAATCGGATACAAACAATCTGATAAAAAAATAAACGCGATTTGATCTTGATGTTGAATTTATTATTGAGTTAAAACAGCAGCAGAATAATCATTGCACAAGTTGCAATTGTATAATGCTGTGGAGGTATTCGATTAATGATTCAAGACAATTTACCGTAGACAGAAAAGATAATAGTAGCGGTCATACACGAGAAAAATACCATGTTGACCTGTCTTGAGTGTAATCGACGTAGAGACGCTAGTGCTAGTTAAGTGATCGCGGTGGTAGTTGTGTATCTGTGGGGATTATTTGTACTTGCTCACGTACAAATCCACGTTGGGGAGCAGCCGAATCTAGTTTGTAGATTGCAGGTCTACCTGAGGATCTTGTCACGGTGGATATTTTGTGTGTGGTAACACTCCAAATAGGATCAGTCGCTCTCGCGCTACCACCTTCAAGTTCATCCGGTTCATATAAATATCTAACTAAAATCAACCAATATTTTTTGTTTTTCAGTATCTTTTCGCTGTGTTGGTATATTTTTTGTGACTTCGCTAATGGGTTTCATGTTGGTTGTTCGTGTAATCTCATTATTTAACGCAGCTATCAAGCTTGGTAATCTTGCAACCCATTCGCGAGATCATTTATCTTGAATAAATTTCTTAGCGTATAGATATCCAAATAACCGCTCAGCAAGTGTTCGATTAAATCGCTCAACAATCGCCTGATCACGGTGAATCGCAGTATGACCTCGTCGTATTTTGGCATTATGTCGTTTCATCAACGATGATACTGGACCAAGACATTCCTTACCAGGATCAACCTGTAGCAGCTGTGGCCATCGCAGACCACTTTGTGGTCCACCACCTCGTTGATAAATTCGTTCAAACGCATCGGCTACTTCAGATGATGTTTTCGTTGATAGCGGCTCTGCCTCTTTATATCTACTTCCAACATCAACTACAGTTAACGCGTACTTGTACGTTTTTCCACGCACAGTATCATGTGGTAAAAACAGAACATCAGCTTGATGAACTTCATTAGGAACACTGACATCGAAGTACGCGTACTGAATTCGTTTCGGTGGTGGTAGATAAATTTGCCATATTGCCTATTTGGATAACCACGCTTTAGCAGTAGAATGTTTAACCGCTGCTTCATCAGCGAGTTTACCAATTGCTGCTTTGCCTCTCCAATATCCTCTTGGTGAATAATACATTAATTCCATTATATATTACCAGACCCAAACGCTAATTTACCTTTCATCGCAGATCTTACTAACCAATTAGCTAATGATTCTCTAACATTTTTATTTTTTATGGAATTTAACGCGTGAATTAATTTCACATCTGCAATATGCCTATCTTGTAGATTTTTACTTTTATAAGCTACATCATGAACATGACAAGCTCGATCAATAGCGTTTACTGGTTCCTCGCCTGGTTTTGGTTGATCTTGATTATCAAGTCTGATATCAAGTCGAGTACCAGGACCGCAAAAATTATATCCTGGTAGATGTTTTTCTCCTGGGTATTTAGCCCATGGAGTACCCGGAAACTTTGACATCAAATTAGCAATATCACCAACGCGCTTATTAGGTAAAAATGAAAATTTCTTTCTACCGCAAACAGCACATTTTCCACCGTACACTATTTTTTTATTTTTTGTTATAACTGTAGCTAAATCAGTAGTCGGAGTTTTAACTCTACAGCGTGAACAATATAAATTCATGTTATATTATATACGGATATAATTGATTTCTCAGCGACAAGAAAACGAGAACCTGTTAAGCATCATCCTGCGCTACCTAATTCCATCAGAATGATTATCATAGGACCATCTGGATCGGGTAAGACGCAGTTATTACTTAATCTGATAATGAGATGTTTGAAATGGGATAAATTATATTTAGTAGCACCATCCGTTGATGATCAACGATGTTATGAAGTATTAAAAGATTTTAACGAAAATGCAAGATTACTGGACGAAGACAAGGATGTCACAGAGTTTATAACAGATATTGATGAAGCACCGTCCGTTGATGTTTAAGACGGATTTATTAATAATTTAGTTGTGTATGATGATGTGATGCTAGATAAACAATCAAATCCAGCCAGAATATTTTCTCGCGGCAGACATAAAAATACAGATGTGATCTATGTTACTCAGCGATATACACAAATACCAAAAGTGATCAGGGACAATTGTAACATTTTAGTTGTGTTTAATGGCGTAGACACACACACGCTGCGAAATATTCATCAAACCTGGTGCAGCGGTGACATGGATATAATTAAATTAAAAAAAATTCTTTTCACGAGCGCAAGCCACTCCGCATGGATTTATAACAATAAATTTACATGATCCTAGAACAAGATATCGTGTGGGTCTTGATAAAATATTTGGATAGTAGGGGTGATGATAAAATTAAATTGAATTAAACAGATATCATTAATATAATGAACAATTGTACGTGGCTGCGTCAAGGAACAACAGATAAATGCAACAAAAGGTGTCGTGGAGAATATTGTAAAAAAAACATAATAATCTTATGAAGAAAAACTCTCATGCTGGTCCACGAAGTTGTGTTGGTTGTAACAACGGCGTTAGAGGATTATATCAGATTTGCAAAAATTGCGGTGGAGATCGATACAGAAGTTTAATGATATATTACAGAAAATGAAAAAACATAAATCCAAAAATAGAAAAACCACCATCAGAACTTGAATATTACTTGAAACATAGAACAAATTCCCAGGATTCAGATAAAGATTCACAGGATTATTGAGCAGCAGAGAGGGTCCTGTCTGCAAGTATGTTTGGGACAAACAATAATCGTAGACGTGGTATTGACCTCTATGAAGGGTCACTAGTTTTTTTGTCTAAACACAAGGGTGACCATTCCCTTAAGTGGTCTGTTCACTCTCTCTGCTGCTCAGAGAGACAGAAACAGAGAGAGAGAGAGAGAGAGAAAGAGAGATGGAGGGAGAGAGAGAGAGTTAAACAGAGACAGAGATATAGACAGATACATTGTATAGAAAGGACACGTATAGTTGTGACCTGTATGTCGTGCAGATATCCACGTGTAAATGACTAGCAAATTTGTTAGTACTGATTATCTAATATACCTACATGGCAGTGTCAAGTATGGTTGCCACCTCCATATATATATCAAGCACCAATATAGCAAGTAAATTAAGATATCACCTTAATATGAAAGAAACGTTTTCACCACTAAATCTAGCAGCAACCTATATTGAATGGTGAAGCAAATTAGCCACTTTACAGATAGCAGACACTGTCATATCAAAGAGACTAACAGTTCGATTAATGCGTAACATACTTCGTATTTGTCCGTTAATAAATTTCAATCTTCATATTTGCTAGATTATACGAAATCCATTTGATGACCATTATTCGCATGTTTTGCCTCCTACGTGCAACTGGCCAATACTTTGGAACATCAGCAGGTAATGTTATATATTTATACACTGTTTCCGTGTGATTAATGCAGTTTAATATTTAGTTGTTAGTTTCAGTACATATTTATTATTTATAAGATCTGTCTAATATATCACTTCTAATTTATATGATACATCTGAATGATCCTTTATCATTGTTGCATTTCTTTTTCTCTGAATGGCATGAAATGAATAAGCAGCTGGAATGGCTTTTATTTATAGAACCGGAAGATTCGTCCCCCTTCCAAATTGCAAAATATATTGCAGCGATTTCACAATAATCCATCAGTGAGGAGCTCACAGCTTAAGTAGTCTGCTTCGTATCAATATCAAGCATATTTTACTATATAATTATGACAACAATAAGAATATGTGCCAAACTACGATTAATAGATGAAGTTGTCAGGGTTTCGTCCTTATTACTGAACACTTACATTGACATGAATGCAAAATTTAGCAACGAGTCAGTCACAAATAGTATAAGATGACATTGTATGCAATACAAATAAACGTATATATGTAACAGACTGAATATATACTGTGTACACCTTTTTAATCGTAGTGGCAGAGATCTTCTTCAGAGTTTGTTTTTCATAAATGTTTATTTGCATCTTGTCACATATCAACTGAAAGAATGCAGTTTAGACCAAACGCCTGTCAGTAACATGTTTGCTAGAAGGTGATAAGAGTATGCAAGTTTTTGAGATGGCCGCGGAGATGTCGTTAGAGCATTAAATCACATTTTATTGTAATTGTACTCGTCTTTATCGTCTTGTAATATATGCATTACTTAATGAAGACTCGCATTAATGTTGCGTATGATGAAGATTGATACATTCATAAGATGTATAGGTGTGTATCAACTCCAAAATAAGTACTGAAAACAACGGTTAAAGAGTACAAGAGCAGATAAAAAAGAGTCTACCATATATTCTAACAAATCTTAGGATTAAACAACTTAAGAGTAAATAGTGGAAACCAACATGTTTTTCGATATTCAACACACGAAAATGTTTCCGTAGGATTTAACGTGAAAATTAAAACGTACTTCCAGTATTTTTCATTGAATCCAACATAGTCCTCAATGTTCTGTCATAAATCCAAATACATGAAATATAAAACTCAGTTCCAGTGGTATTTTAAATAAGTTCCTATATCGAACGCTTTGATCTGCATATAGTCTTGAATCTAAAAATGTGTCAGTGGCCTGGATTATAGTGATGTGCTTTCATGTATCACAATAATATAATCAACATGCCACTGGCTGAAATCAAAATAATTTCCAAATTAATGTTTTCTTCGAAACATATTATTGAGCAGTTTGTAATTACAGTGTATCATAGTATTTAAATATTTCTACTCAGATCAAATCGGTACACAATATTACCAGTGATTCTGCTTCAATTGGTAATGAATAATGGCACTGTAAACATAATTACATATTATTCTACTTAGTTTAGGTCGCAATATACCATTTTTCTTAAACTAATCTGTCAATTTAATGGAAATTGCCATTCTAGAAGTTTCGAAAGTCATACTCCAGACTGTATCTATAATTTAAATTCAAGAAAAAAAATGAGAGTCATTAATATTGATCATCATATGTAATCCACAATAATAAAAAACATTTTATCTGTGTATATTGTTATTTATACAATAACTGTCAGCTGCATCAAATCTTCAAAATGCAGATGTACATATCACATAATCGTTCCGAAATGATGTCAAACACAACTCAACATATATAATGCGCGTTGCTTGTTAGATCTTTTACTTCATGATTATTTTGGTATGTATAAGTGTATTCTCGACTTGGCCTTGTCCAAAATGAAGTTAATTGTCCAGTATCTTTTATTGTCGTAAACACATATTACAGAGCTAATATTTTATCTAGGAGATATTTTAGGATCATTATCAATAGAAATGAAAATGATTATTGGGTCTGGTTCTAGGATTTTAGTAATTCCTATGGATAAATCCGTTACAATGAATGTAAACCCACTCTAACCCACCTTCTTTATTTTAATATTAGAAACATATGTTTTATTGTTATAACTTTGAATTCTATGGAAAAGAACGTTTGAGATACAGCAGGATTCTTTTTTGTGTATTACTTTTTCTAAAATAATCTTGTTTACATGAAAATTTATTAATTTTTAGCTACTAACGTCTTTCATTCTTGCGTTCAGTATTTGATATTGGTGGAATAAAAATGCTCTTTCAACATAGTATTTCACATAAATAATAAATTGGAATTATAGTTTATTCATAAAAGGATATATTGGACTATCTTATTTTGACTCTTCAAACGACTGTTGGCACATCGCCAGGACACAGGATATTAAAGATACGTTAACGCATTCAGCGTTGGATCTTTTTTTCGAAAATTTTGACTTGTGACATACCTTTTAAGACTAATTGGGATTTAGTTTACAATATCAAATGCCCTTTTTAAATGTTCACATAAATTTCTAGTGAAATACGTTATTTGTTGAATTTAACAAAATTATTCGGTTTTCGATCGCTTGTATTAGTTATGTTAAGTCAATATATATATATATATATATATATATATATATATATATATATATATATATATATATATCGATATCTAGTTAGATACCTGACGACACAGACAAGCACAGTGATGACTAGTACGACGATCAGAGGAGTAGAAACAGCAGCCACAACGTTGCTAGTCATGCTCTCTATTGAAAAACACATATAATTATTGTAAACAGCATTTCGATAATAATACTAATGGAAATACTACTGCTACTACTACTAACAATACTAATAATAACTTTTTTTTTTTAATGATTGAATCAATGCTTAGTACGGACAGTGAATAAATTGCAATTACTTAATGAACAATGATTTTTTTAAGCATTCGCTTCATTTTGGTTATTGTCCTCTTTTCGGCTTGTACTATTTTGTTATTTTTTCGGAAATTATAAGTCCAGCTTTGGGTGATTTTTTAATGATTTAGATAACCATTTTGCACAATTATGTGAAACGTACATTTTCTCTTCTTTAAATCATGGTCGAAGGTTTGTAATGCTTTTGCAATATGAGTCATACTCTTAGGTTTTAGTTACTTTTTAAATTGATTGAAACATGCATTAATAAATATTAATATCATAATTATCATAAAGAAGTTATGAAACTGACTTGCTGATTAATTAATGTAAATTTGTAAATAAATTAAATGTTTGCACCTTGAAATGTGCAAAATTGAGTCATATTGAAATTAAATTACTCATTGTTTTATTATAAAACCGTTTTTAGATCGAGAAGTAGCAGATTGAAAAGATATATATAAATGGTCGCTTTTCTAAATGTTTTGCAATAGATTGTATCCATTAAAGCGATACAGACATATTCATACCTGCCAGGTCTGAATCGGTTCTAGTCCTTTCATTAGTCTTCTCGTTGGGTTTTGTGGTCAAAGATGATGTGCTTTCCAGAATCTCTTTATCTATCGAAATAACAATGCAAAGTGTGAAAGATTAATGTATCATGAAGTATGTCTAACTTTATATATTTCATTCTTTACACTTGCGTTATGCATGCTTCTCTAAATTCTGGTAGTCACAAGATGCATGTAATACATGGATGTTTATTACTAAAAGGTTACCTTTGTTTTACGGTAATTAATATATAATGTCCATTGTTTGCAGTATTGCAGAAATTAGCTTAAACTCCATCTACGCCCCTTGACATCTTAAAACATAATATATACCAGTGTAACAAAGTTAGCTATCTGATTATTTATTACATAAACTCAATACAGTTTACTGTCAGGAATACAAAAAACACACCCATTGATACAGTCGTGTACAAAGAGTTTCAACAATATAGCAAATCATTTCAATACAAATCAAAAACGTTCAGGATATAATTAACATAATGCGTTTCTAACTTATTCATGATGTTCTTAACTTTTTTGTTCCTAGAGGTAAGTTTTCTAAGTCTATTCCCTGTAATAAGATTGAAATCAGTTGAATTTACGGAGGGAAGTAAACGTTCCTTTGATTAAAGGCAATACTTCATTCAATATGTTGGCATCTAAATGGAGGTAAATTTGCTCTTTTCTTCTCTTTACTTCTCCTCATCGTGGTATTCTATAAATCCGTTAAGTATGTGATATAGATATATGTTAACTTCAACGTCAATAAATCTATTAAAGGCAAATAGTGATAGCCAGTAAATCCATTAAAGGCAAATAGTGATAGCCAGTAAATCTATTAAAGGCAAATAGTGATAGCCAGTAAATCTATTAAAGGCAAATAGTGATAGCCAATAAATCTATTAAAAGCAAATAGTGATAGCCAATAAATCTATTAAAGGCAAATAGTGATAGCCAGTAAATCTATTAAAGGCAAATAGTGAAAGCATGTCGATAAAAAGTGAATCTAAAATGATATCGAAATCTTTGACATGTTTCGGGCCTCTATTAAAAGCGTCAAGAACCAGATAAAAGAGGCACATTATGAAAAGCGACTTTATTCACATCTATATCTTTTCTTCACTTTCTCTTGCACAAATAGATTTACACCAGTTTTTTCAAACATATGTTTTGACTTGTAGTCGTAAATGTCTTTAATTATTTTCCACTACTAGAAATAATAATGGTAATAATAATAAGAAAAAGAAGAAAAAGAGGAAGAGACGAAGACGATGAATGACAACAACAAAGTCGACGAGATCGATGTCTACTTGTCCCAGACATTTAAAACAGTGTTGATACCGCAGCATCACAAGGATAATCGTGAATTCCAGGTCGACTATACCGACCACGTGTTTGGGTTTGTGACGGAACATCTTCGTACCGCAGCCGTAGGTTAGAGTAACACTAGGGAAAAAGTTTCACACAGAAATGATGGACATTAACTGGCTGGTGAAGTCATTAAGAGCGGGCGAGAGATTGGGGAATGGAACACATCTACCTCAACGGGTAAGCCTAGCCAGCAACCCCGACTTTGCGGCGGCATTCAATATAGACGATGTCTTGTTTGTCACCTTGACCGACATAAAGGCACTGTATCGGAAGGACATCCTGAGCCAAGATATGACAGTCATTATTCCCGAGACAAATGATAAAGGGGTTCTTGTGCTAATGGACATCGTCGAGTTAAACATCACAGGCGCCATGCAGACCATACCAGACCCATACTGTAGAGGATTACTTTCGATGGTCCAATATTGTGTATCTGGCAAGTCCATGGATTGGCTGTCTCAGCTTGAACAACTTGTTGCCGCTCACTGACTGCGGATAGCAAGGCTAACTGATGGCCTACTCGGTATAAAATCCGCACAGTTATATAAAACCTGCCGCATACAAGCAAGATGATAAAGCGTATGGTCACATTTATCCGTTTGAAGCCCTGTTCAAAGTCAATGGCGTGCCCACTCTCACGGAACTGCAAAGTAACTGATGTGCAGTCTGCAATATATACCTGATTTGAACCTACAATATACAAGGCTCACACCAGTTAAGTGTAAGCCACTTGGAAAACTCCCAGCAAACTTTGAAGGAAAGTGTGTGGAAGGACTATAACCTATTGGCAGGTAGCGCAGAAGATGTAGAATAACAATTTCAACCTCAGCGACGTGAACATTGACCCTGGACCCTGCACCATGTGTACTAAGCATACAATATTGTACCGGCGAGCCGACCGTATCAATCGCAGGCTCTAACATGCATTTGTTCATGGTCCTTACGAGGTTGGTGCCATGTGTTGTTCCTCTTGTGATTTCCCCCATTGTGTATAGCACCCAGGTGTCTGAGGGCGGAACTTTCTCTTATATGCCAATCTGCCACGTAAAAGACACTGCAATCTCAATTCGCATCGGAGTTTAACAAAAGACACCAACTGGCGTTTTACCTGTGTGTTATTGCGATGTGGACATAATGTATTAATACACTATTATTGCTTACGAAAGTGTAGGAATTATATCAAGCGACAACTGACTGGTGTGGCGCTGTCGTTCCAATGATACATATTGTTTTCCCTCTGTCGCCTTCGTTGCATTAGTCACTGACTAAGCAGCACGCAAGACCAGCGGCTACAGCTAGGTCCACAAAACAAGCACAACAAAGTGTAGCATGTGCTCTTTTTTAACTATAGATGCCTGTACTGGAGTAATTTGAATGTCGACTTTTTCTCCGACTATCATTGTTGCTTTATAAGATCATGATGTTTACAATCGTGCGTTGTTGTTCAGCATTATTTACTTGTGCTAGCTCCTGACGGTAGTGCACAAATGCATTCTAAGCCACACCCTTATCGTTTTGATCTGGCCGTTATTTTGTCACATTATGTTGTCTTGCTTTTTCAATATTACCATATGTTATCATTCTGGCGTTAGTACTGGCTGTAGAGGTAGTAAATATCACTAATTATGCTTGTAGAAGAGAACCTTAATAAAGGATTGTAACTTAAATCCGTGTGTTTATGTGAACGTGCATGTGTTTATATAATTGTATAAATCTTTCCCAGATAGCAATAAGATTTAATTTGTTCACTGCATGGTGGATTGTTATCAATAATTTGTGCAAAAAATAATATGACATTGAACTAATCTGTGGACGTAATCATTAAAGTCATACGCGACATTGTCACTAAATCTTTTTATATACACACACGCGCACTCAACCGCGCGTGCATATATACACACATACATACAGAAAGACAGAAATACATCCATACACACATACAATCATACAGACATGCATGCATGCATGCATCCATCCATACACACATAAACACTCACACACACATAAATACATGCATCATACATACATACATACGTTGTTGTTGTTGTTGTAGGGTTTAACGCCATTTTTCAGCACACGATAGGCTATACATGGCGGCCAGTGTTAATGGTGGAAGAAGAACCCGGGAAAACTCCAGAAAGAACCACCGGCCCACGAGAAGCTACTGGCAAGTTTTCACACATACCCACATTGGCTGAATCCGAGACTCGAACCTACGCAGAAAGAGGTGCGATTGCAGTGATTCGTAACGGAGAGCGCTTTAGACCACTGGGCCACTCCGGGTCCCACATACATACATACATACATGCATACATACAGCAGGGTTGATGGCATGTCGTCTATTGACGATGATGTATCAGATAGCCTCATGTTGGTGACCGCAAACAGCATAGCTTCATTCTACAATAAAATGTGTGCCCTACTATCAACTAGCATGCTCTAACATGATACAAAAAGTCAGTAATAAATTAACGTTAAAAATAAACGATCAAAGGCCAAAGTCTTCTTATCAAATCCGCATTTTTTTTGTTTGACAGCTCATTGTGTGTGTGTTTATGTATTTGTTTATGTATTTGTTCATGTTTATTTCCTAGAGATTTCTATATTGTTTTCTGTATTTATATATCTCATTTTGTAAGTGCATTAGTTGACGATGTATATATCATGCTTGCGTTCTCGTCTATGATGTGTCTCATAATCCTATGATATGTATAATATGTATCTTAGCAACCTGATATACTCTTTGTTGAAGAGGTAACTAAGTCATTTAGACAGTCAGTCATAGATAAATGCATGCACGCACGCATACGCGCAAACAAATATATATATGCATAAATACATATGTCATATGAAGAAGAAAAAAACACATATAGAATTACACTGTTATAAGTTTTTCATTTCATTTCGTTACTATCTCGAACTTAATGTTAAACACATAACTCTAAAGACGTATTAACCTTTCGAAATATTATCATCATCAAGCAACTGATAACAGATCAGTGCCTTGCTCCGCCAAATGATTGCAGATTTGCATAATTGCAGGTATTGAGATATTTCGTTTTGTCAATACGGTAGCTGACACAGTATTACTATTGTATTTTTGTAAATTTTCTGTTCTAATTTATGATCTTGTATTATCATGAATTTGTTTAATCTGATGTAATCTCTTTTTACATACATACTTACATACATACATACATACATACATAAATACATACATACATACATTCATGCATACATACATACATACATACATACATATATACATGCATGCATGCATACATACATATATGCATACACACACACACACAGATTCTTTAAATAATTTATTCATCCAGCGACGACTGAAACCATTAACTTACAACACCTTTTTAAAAAGAGCTAAAATCATCATGTTTTATTATTATTGTTATTATTATTATTGTTATTATTATTATTATTATTGTTATTATTATTATTATTGTTATTATTATTATTATTATTATTATTGTTATTATTATTATTATTATTATTATTATTATTAGTATTATTGTTATTATTATTATTATTATTATTATTATTGTTATTATTATTATTATTATTGTTATTATTATTATTATCATTATTATTATTATTATTATTGTTATTATTATTATTATTATTATTATTATTATTATTGTTATTATTATTATTATTATTATTGTTATTATTATTATTATTATTGTTATTATTATTATTATTATTATTATTATTATTATTATTATTATTATTAATTGTAGTGATCTTGCTATAGTAAAGTTATTTGCTTTTCGAACTGCTACTGATGGAACAATTTAAAGGAAATTTTGAACTAGTAGTTATCATGCCTATTGCATTGAAAATCTTATTTTCTGCTCAATATATTGAATTTGATAGGTATTGTTACGTTTATCTTGTATTTATTTATTTAATGTCATCATATTGCACAATCCTATGGTTTTCTCATTTATTGTAGATGTATAATGCGTGACAAAGACAGATATGTTATTATCTTATTGAGTATCAGATTCAAGAGCACATTTGTGTTGATTGTATCGAGTCATGTGATATCAACATCCGCTCTTAGTCTTAGGTCTTGTGTTATAAACATCCGTTATCAGGCTCAGTTAGAGGCGCTATACAGACGAATCATAATGATAATGTATAGTCATTTATCGTGAAGTATAGGGTCGTAGATGTACAGATTTGTTAGCAGTAATGGTACAATCATAACAGATTCGTAATACATGAACAGACGGAATGACAACCCGTTGCATTCATGTGTTTCTATACGTGTAACGTTGAACCAAACATGTTTACGGTCAAATAATTAGACGAGCCACAAGGTGAGTTTCATGCAGTTTATAGTCTATCCCATGATTTTGTAAAAAGCTCGTGAAATCAAAACAAAGTCATGTCAGATTTTTATCATATTGATTGAATGAACATAAATACCGTTAAGGGCATTGAACTGCATGCTTTATGTTTAGCTATATATGTTCGACACTGCTTTAAGTAGCCTGGATTAGACTTGCCTTCCCAAACAGAATCATATATTACAATATCTGCCTCTTAAATGACCATCTATAAACAAATGCTCTGTACGGACACGTTTACAGTGCAAGAAAAGCCTTACTAGAGTCTAGATGGACAATTTTTATTCAGTGTCAACATGTCGTCAATGCTTTGTTTTCCAGTTCAAAACTAATCTCCCTTCAATCTCTATAATTACATACAGCACTGTCTCATGTACTTGTTGGTTCGACCCAAACATTATGGTTTTGGTGTTTGCTTTGCCACAGAAAATATATTCAACAAGCCCTCCCCGTATCCTCCATCACCCATTCGGCCCAACGAACACCTTTTGCTCGCATCATTATTTTTATATTGGCATCAGCATATATATATATATATATATATATATATATATATATATATATATATATATATATATATATATATATGTGTGTGTGTTCGTTTTCCATCTTCATATCGTATATACAATTTTGCATCAATATATGTGTATTCCTATGTCATTATCATCTGATTTCCCTGATAGCAATTAATATTTGAGTCAAATGTACAAACATACTTACTCCATTTAAACGAGCTTAGGTGATTTGTACAAGGAAAGGCGCGTCACGTAAGTGCAAAAACAAAGGTTTTTTGATTATTTGGTACTATACTTTCTTCGACATCATATTATAACCCTTCATGGGAAAATATAAATTGCTGACTGTTTCGAGTAATTGTGAATATTATAAGAAGCGGAAACTTTTAACTACTACCTAGTGTTGTTTTTAAATGTGATTCATTAGTTGGGGATCCTGATAATATTGGATTATAATTTGGTGTAAAAGTTTAAATGAAGATCTCATTGCATTTCATTAGAATTTATCATCAGTTAATATATCAAAAATCTGATTAATCAATTGATATAGTTATTATAAAGCAAACTGATGAATGAGAATAATGCGACGACAATATCAAGATTATTTATAGTCGAAGTTGCGTTACTGATACAATAATTATTTCATACCAGATTACTTCAATGTATTCATTTAAATTGAATATCTAAACATGCCCATTGACTTGCTTGTTTGACCTATATTATATACATACCGTCATACATACATACATAATATGTAAGTGAACGAATTTTTAGCAGGTTCAAATTTATGTTTTTATACACATATGCATAATGTGCTTGATCTTAAAGTTACGGTGGTACACATTTTCATTGTCATTATCTGGGCCAGTGCTACGTGATATTCGTGACTGGGCATGAAACCGGAAAAGACTCAACAGTTCAGATTTAATGTCTAAATTATAAATAATATTTGAAATAAAAGAGAGTTACCTTGGCATAAAATGGCATTTTTCTGTAAGCAGTCTTCTCCCTCAATCAACACTACGTCTCCTTTTTTACGGACAACTGCACAATACGTGTCCTTCTTATTGAGCTGTAGACCTAATGATTTATTTTAAAATTTAAACGTTTAAATATAGATTTAAATTCAAAGTAAATAAATACTCTATTATCGATCAAGGTCACAGTTAAATATATATATATATATATATATATATATATATATATATATATATATATATATATATATATATATATATATATGTGTGTGTGTGTGGCTTAATTTAAATTTTATAAATAACACAACTTATCTCCTCCAGAAAATCTATTAAGAATATTTATATATGTTACCATCTTATTCACACGTATTTGCATATATGAACAAGGTTTCTAGCTAGCTTATTACCAGAGGTTATAAATAAACTTCATATTTTCAGAATTAAATAATTATTTTTCGTTCCAGATTATATATATCTTCCCTGCGTTATACGTTTCCATCGTCATTTAACACAATATTCATTGTGATTTTAGTTTGTTGATACCTGGTAAAGTCTGTAATGTACAAGAAATCGTGCATATATTATTGAATGTACAGGCACTACCTTGCGTTTTCCACTTGAAGTAGAATAAATTGTCATTGAATGAGTTTTGCATATGTTATTGAATGTACAGGCACTACCTTGCGTTTTCCACTTGAAGTAGAATAAATTGTCATTGAATGAGTTGTCCCCATACATGTATTTATGTTGGCTATGAGAACGCTACCAAGATGTCGAACATATAAGGAGCTCACGGGAAGCAATTTTGAAAGACTATGACGTCATATCAATCTTACCCAAACAGAATTATATAGTTGTACTTTGATATATTTGAAAAAATGTATCGTATTTTATAAAGAATTGTTTCTTACCGTTTGCTCTATGAAATGTTGATATACGACGAAATCCTAACCAGTATGTCAAATTGTCTTTCATCATCCACGATTCTGTTTGTGATGACAGTTGTCCTCCTATATCAGCACAAAATTTCCTTGTTTGGTTCCATCCGAAAGGACTAGGTAGATCCATCCTACATAGTTCTTTCCCAAAAGGTGTCCAATTATGAGCTTTGCATGCTGTGTAATTGCCTACAATTGTGATTGAACTAATACATAGGATTATATACTGTATTTTACTAGCCAAATATTAGGTAATTCGGCAGATATTGTATGTAGTATTTCGAGTTCTAATGGCTAAAATTACGACGACGTTCATCATTTCATTTTTTTATTAGCTGGGAGCCCGTTTTAATGGATATCCTTGTCGGTTCCTATCACGAACTTAAATGTCCAACGAACAAGCATCCCATTGCCAGTATGATGGGATCACCATCCCTTAAAGGCCCATTCAAACATTTAAGTAGCGACTGAAATTTCGTCCTAGAGAAATAGCAAACAGTTTTATAATCGAAATATAATAAATAATATCAAGAATTAAACAACATAATTAGCCTTTGTATTATAAACATTTATATCAAAACGAGATATGTCCACCAATTTACCATTTAATCAAACGTTTATCAAATAAAAGAAAAACAACGGTACAGCTCATTAAAGAAAATCTCTATATAGATATAATATACAAACAATTATATAGACTGGTCCTAATTTATCCGATATGAATGATTCGAGGTAAAGACTTTCATTGTATTACAGACATACACACACACAGACACAGACATACACACACAGACACACACATAAACACACACAGACATACACACACTGTTACAAGTGTAGGCTCTTAGAATATGTAACAAGAAAAAGTGAAGACAACAAGATTTGATAAATTCATCAAATATTTTATTTTCATATAATAAACATGGTAAAAATGAAACAAAGACCTTACAGTTGTAAGAATCAAGTTCAGAATGAATCGAAGAATTAAAAAAATAGAGATCCTATTATTAAAATGTCCTAACATAATCTGAGTTCGAGTCCCGATAAAATCCAAAATGGAAGGCGATGACGTATAGTATGGTCCGCCTCGTGCTGATGTGTCACAAATTCTTTGTTGAATCAAAGAAAATAGTATTCCAGTTTTGACTTCCGAATAAATTTCAAGAAATTTACTTTTCTAAGTATTTAATTCAGAGACCAATTATTTATATGAAAAATAATCTCTTGGAATCCAATTAATTTAATTAAACGTAAAATAATGTGGCCCAAGACTGTTCATAACATACAACATCTTGACATCTCCAGTGTTATTGCAAGAACAACTATTATTTATCAAAACATCAATAATAAATGTAGCTACAACGCACAAAAGATTCCCCGATGTGGGTCCATCCTCAGGAAAACCTAATTGATACACGATATTTGACACTGTGGCCAGAAATTGCCATGTTTCCACTTTATGAATCTTACTCTGAGAAAGAATAAATAAATAAAAAAAGGTCGTTTATTAGAAACTGTCACTAGTTCTGAATCAAGGCCAGGAACTAGGTCAGCATTATATACAATGTCTCTATAATGATGTTTATGTCAAAAAATCTCTGAACTCTATTCTAGACAACTTCAGAATAATATGTAGTGGACTGCAAAAATGTAAAACTAACAAAAAACAATTGAAGTCGATCGAATATACATTAAATCAAATATATATAAAACACACACAGACAGCTTGACAAAGAAACATTGACATTAAAACATGAGTAAATTATTAATACCCGTACCTCCCTCACATATTCCTCCGTCCGTAAGTTGCCATACACAGCTTGCTGTAAATAAATCCGTTCCATTAGTAGTTTTCTGGGCGTAGACACATTCCTTAGCATTAGGTGCTATTTTCTTGGTAACGGACGTATCGACTGTAATGAGTCAGTCGTATTTATTAGTTGTATGATAAGTTCATTTAACCCTATTAGTTATACCAACACAATAAATACAACCTGCATAACTACAGGGCAGGTAAGACCATCATCTGTCAAACATGAAAACAAAACAAAACAAAAGCAAAACAAATTTGTGTAAATGATATTCCTTGTAAAGATTGACAGCTTTCTTCAGTTTATGTCGCAAAATTTGAATCATCTTTTTTAGTTCTGAATTTGGTTATATCATAATGTCTTAAATCACTATATTGTCAAACAATAATAACGTAGTTTTGAATAATCTGCAAGTTAAGTACTTACCTTTGAAACAAAGAGATTGAAAATAGTACAATTCTTATCACAAGAGTCAGATAAAGGATTCATATTCATAAACAAAAGCATATACAGATATATCCATCTAAAGAAGCAGGGGAAATATCCCTTAAGTCAGGCAACAGGGCAATAGTATGTATTAGACCTTAATATACAGGCTGCCATGCCGGTTACCTCCAAATAATCGTAAAAGGAATGGATGATGGTTCAGGAACATCTTGATAAATCTCAACGTACATCACTATATGCAAACAATGACTTGATCATCAAGCTGAGGAAACCTTTGTTCTCAAACAAATTTAAAGAAACATGCTGGTACGAAAACCTCATGTATCAATCATTAAAAAGAGAAAAAAAACGGTTCTTCGTAGGCTTGGTTGTTTTAAATACCAAAAAGAAACATGATCAACACCGTAAATTGCAAAGTTCTTAAATCGTGACAAAATATTTGAAAGAAAATAATGATTCTAGCAGACACAAAACGCCAAACAATTATACAGCTTTTGTCAAATAGCTATCATCTCAGCTTTGAAATTACGTTTTCAACGATACTTGTAACCCTTTGTCCTAGGACGCGTTGTCTCGCATGAGAGATTACTGTTTCATTTTTCATTATCCTGGAGGCCCACCTAAGCCTCTGCCTTTGATGCAGTTTATTGATTAAATGTACATGATCTTAATCCGATTTACAAACTACTTTTTCATCTTCAAATCCAACCTAAATCGAAACTTCAATATTAACTTATGAATCATTCTGATTCTTGAAATGGCACTATTCCAAATGGAAGTTACTATCCTACAGATATCGATAAGTCAATCCGACGTACCATGAAACCTAACACAAACCGCTTAATTTGAAACACAAGCTTGGAAATATCAATCTTGTTTTATCCAGCACTCCAAATACGAATTTTACATTTTGTTTGAATTAAGAATGCCATTCTTTAAGTGATTACCGGTGGTTTCAAAAAATGTTAGGTCACAGACTGCTAATTGGAAAACTAATACTTTTCAATCAACCCAACACTTCCGCGCTTTGGAAACTATTTGGCACTTTATTTGGTGTTTTCCCTGTTCTAATGTAAATGTATCTACCAAAGCAGTTATAAATGCAATAAAGGTTTACTTGTATTGATAAACATATTTAACACTATATGAACTGTGGCTAATTATAACATAAAATTACCTTTTTCATACAAAGATATTGATTCGTTTCCACCACAAAGATGAATTGGATCATTGTTGCACTTGACGTTACAAAGCGTTGACCGATTAAGATTGTCTGCCTTTGTGAAACAAATGCAATCCCTATCCTGAAAAAAATAGCAACATCATTTATCAAGGCATTGATATAGTCGTACAATATTAACGAATTACATCTCTTTATCAGATATCAAGATTGATTTCATCCAATCATATTTGTTTTATATTTGCTCATTGTATATTCCACTTGTACTTGTGTCATTCAATCTTATGTTGTTATTCAACGGTTGATAATGTTGATATGAAAGCTTGAACTCTGGTACTGTACGTTTGTATCTTACATTACATCGGAAGAGCATCGACATATTTTTGCTTGAATACTATGGCTCAGTAGTTGCATCATAACATTCAAAAATAAAAAGTATGCGTGGACAATAAACATATTGATAATTATAGCGAATAAGGAAACAAATTTTATCATTACCTTCAATCCTATGTAAAGATTCCCTTCGCAAAACTTCAAACAATTTCCTAAGATGTTTGTATCAAACTTCTTCGCGTCAAATTTCAAACCGGTCGTTTTCAAACAGACTGCAAAAAGGACATATACTTTTATATTTAAGTAAAAAAGCGCACTATGTAATTTTTATGAATAATCGAAAAATTTTATCCTTTACAATTATATATAAACACCATTTCAAGCACATTGTAAGACTTTTCTTAAAACAAGAATATAAAAAATAAGAACGCAAAGCAGAAATTAATTAACTGATTAGTACTCTCGTTATATAAATATCAATGTGTCTTTTACGAGAGTATCTCGCGATATACCCTGAGTGAAAGACTTTATTACTAAATCAAATATTTCAAAATAACGACTCACATGGCCTACTTAGTAAAATAACCTGCATAACGAACCCATTCGGTGGGAAATAACTTAATCCCTATAATACCCCCCAATGAGATATTGCTGTAAGTTGTCTACATGTTCTGTATATAGGTTAACATTAATTTTTTTAAATTTACCTACAGCTTATTATCTTTTTAATTAACCTTCCCCCATTGACACGAATAACTATATAATATGTTGTTTATAGATGATCATTACAATGTACAGTGATTAAACAAAATTACATACAATACATAAAGCAATGTTTCTAGGTTTATATAAAATATTGGAATTCATAGCATATAACCTCATAACGAAAAATAAATATTTTGTAAATAAAGCGATCCTTTACATGGCGATTTAACGCTTATAGAGGTAATATACTAATAAAAGTACACATGATTATTTCTTATGACTGACACAAAATATATCATAAATACATACAAATAAAATAGTATGTAACTTTTTTATCTGGTAACTGCAACTGCAATTTTCGTTTTCCTTGGCCACAATCCGGGACGGTCTTATGTGCCTCAAGATTGTGTACAACGGTTGTCTTTATAGCGAATGTTCAGCCGGGCTTCAAACATAAGTTGTGACAATTTGATTTGAGATTTTATTGTATTCATTTTCAAATGATCATTTTCCCTGGAAATACGTAAGTGTTTTCCAACAAAATGCTTGGACAAGTACATTCACTGAATTGTATACTGAATTCAGAATTTAAATAATATGTTCTGTGATCCAACAAAACGTCGACATAAGATCACTACGCACGATGCAACAAACGACATCGTCTTTCATTTTGGATTTCATCGGGATTGAAACTCAGTTTCATTCAGGATATTGTGTTACTATGATTTTTATCTGTTTCAATTCTTGGATTATTTTTGGATTTGATCCGTAAAACCGTAAGTTTGTTTTCACTTGATATTTTAGGGAAATACATTATTTGTTACATTTTACAATGCCTATTTTCTTCACTCACTTTTGTTTGTTGTCGATCATTGAAGTCGTTCCTTTTTTATACTGGGCGATATCAGCATGTCCATAAGGTAAAGTCTTGTGGTCTGGACGTTGCACTGGTTGCACGTGGTTTGCCATGACGTTAGTATATACACAACTAAAATGTGGTACTACATTCGTGGTGTGATGCTTATCTGGCATAACATCACATCTGAGTTTCTCGTTGGACTTACGTTCTATAATTTCTGTTTAAAATGATTCAACTTTCTCGATATACGTGTTTATTTACAACGTAATATCGGTCTTGGACATTGTCCCTTTTCATATGCTGACCAATATCGACGTGACCGTATGGTAAAGTGAAGTGGTTGGGAAGCCGATCTTTCTTCTGATACACGATTTGATAGACTTTATCCACGGGTCGACAGACGATTCGGTGTGTGCGTAAAAACGTACACTCTTGTTCTGTTCACGGGTGGTCACTTCAAAGTTTTCATTTTGTCCATACTTTTGTCCCACCACGATGGCACGGGCTAAAGACATCTGGTATTGAGTGTTGCTAATTTGAACGAGGCTCATTTCGATGATGCGAAGTTCGTCCACCAATAACATCTTGTTGTGCCCTATCCCTTGGGGAAGAGAAACGTGGGTAATGAACAGTGTCGCTTTTCCATCGGTGATGTGAAATTTATCGTTGGATTGTTGCACGTGTTGAATCTTGTATATGACATTGGCAGTTGTCAATTCTGCTGGACTGCTAAACTCGATCCTAACAGGGGACATTAAACTAACGTGATGAATGGAAAGTCTCAAGGGATTGTCTTCTTTGGTTTGACAATGCTGTTCTAGTGTTGTCAACAAAGAATTCCACACGTCGATGATCAACCCCATTGTTTTATCCACCGGTACGTAGGACCTGAAATCTTTATACCTAACCGTGTACGTGTAGGCCATGGTTCTAAATTTTCTAGAGAAACGCTTCACCGTCTCTCGATTGTGGTAGTCCTTTCCAGGGTTTAGTACTGATGGTTACAAATAGGCTCTCTCGGTCTCGTCGAATACGTGGAAGGTGATGATTCAGGTTAGCTCATGTGTTCAATTTGAGCGAACACTTCGTTTCGTGTGTGAGGCGATATGTCAAGTCGCTGCATCTTACATTCTTCTCTCTCACTGAAATCATGCGATCGTTCCATCTCGACTGCTGATTTAGAAATCATTTAATCAGTTTCTCTCTCTCTCTCTCTCTCTCTCTCTCTCTCTCTCTCTCTCTATATATATATATATATATATATATATATATATATATATACATACATATATATGTATATATATATATATATATATATATATATATATATATATATATATATATATATATATATATATATATATATACCTCTTGTTGTGACAATGACTTGGTATATTTCACAAAGGTAAGTGAAAGTCCAAAATTTAAGAACCATGTCTGACTTATGCGAAGGACAATAGTAGTTAATGGGGATCTTATAGGGTCTATGGGATTTATCATTACAGACCCCCTTGGGAACATATAGGGTCTATGTAAATTTAACATGGAGAAAAATCGTGGGAACATATAGGGTCTATGGGAATTAACATGGCCAAAAACCCTGGGACAATATAGGGTCTATGTAAATTTAACATGGAGAAAAATCGTGGGAACATATAGGGTCTATGGGAATTAACATGGCCAAAAACCCTGGGACAATATAGGGTCTATGTAAATTTAACATGGACATAAACCCTTGGGACTGTATAGGGTCTATGTAAAATTGAAACAGGGAGGGTCTCTATTTTTTAAAAAAAAAATAAAATAAAAAAAGGGTAGGCAATTCAAAGACTATCTCTTTTCGAGAAATATGGCTGGCCCTGAAAAGGGCCTTTGGTTTATGTTATAATATGCCCTTAACATAAAGGGCATTTGCGACATCTTCTTGTCCTCAAACTTCGTCTTACAGCAGGGCCATACATCAGAGTCCTCTTGAGGCAACCTTGTCTCTCTATATAGACTCTTCTTATCCACAGGCTGCTGCTGGTCCTGTGGACAACGGTCCACTTGGATCGGACATACATGAGCATGTCCGTCCTGAACATCATTGTTGACACAAGGGTTGAAGATTCAACGTCGGTCCACATGTTGAGGCTCCTACAATAGGTGAATCAATGCACTGAACTGCGCTTATTTATAGGGACAGGTAGGATTGAAACGGATTGAGTTCATTCACCAATCCGAACACGCGTTACAAAATTCAGCCAGCTGCATCCAATCCGAAGAGAGCAGTCTGTGACGTCACGTAGTCAATATAGATCTGCTAGCGCTTGTGTGCAGTCAATCTATGCGACAGTGATTCAACATGACGGAAACTCAGAAAACGATCCAATGGGGTGCACCAGCAGCGGAGACCGCCCAAGGGAACCCGGACTTACTTTCAGAAGAGGTGAATTGGGATTTTGTGGATTTTCTCTCCTCGCAAGAATTTGTTCCGGAGCCTTCGTTACCTTCTTCATTACCGCAAGTGGAGAATTTTAGACAGAGACAGAAAGAAGAATTGGAGAAATTTATGCAACGACAAAAAGAAGCGGAACAGGCTTTTCTCCTACAGCAACAGCAACAAGAAGAAGAGGTAAGAAAAAAACAACAGCAAGAAGAAGTAGCAGCAAAGAAACAAGAGGGTGAGAATCAAACGGTCACGGTACTGTTGGATATTTTAGCGGAGTTAAGAAGTCTGAAACAAATGTATCAGACTTCTTTATCACGACCGAAGAGAATACGACCTTCCCGAGCTAAACACGTCAACCCTGTGACTAAGCCTACCGTACCACCCTTAGTGATTTCAACCCAATCATTATCATCATCATCAACATTACGCAGTCCAGAAGTAGGCCTTGGCCGTGGCAAAGGCTTAAGGCAGTTAAAGTTGATTGCTTAAACTCACCCCTACATCGTAAAGAAAAAAGGCCCTTTTCAGGGCCACCCACATATCTCGAAAAGAAATACAATTTCAATTTGCCAATAACTCAAAAAAAAAAATAAACCCCACCCATTTTTACCCTTATAGTACGTGCCTGTGTATGAGTGCGTGAGTGTAGCTTCTTATTTTAAAATCAAAACTCAAAGACTCTTACCTTATATCATTCATTTATTCTTTTCTCCATTTTTTACAATCCAATTCACAATTCACAACACAACACTTTAATAAAAAGTTCATTGATTTCTTCTTTTCTCCTTGTTTAGTCTCTCTGTTTTTTGAATTTCTTCACCGTCACACTCTTTTCCTCTTCTTCTTCCTCCTCGCTTTCTTCCCTTTTTCTTTTTTTCTCCTGTTTCTTTTTCTTCATCTGTCTTCTTTCTTCCTCAGAAGAATCCCTCTCTTCCTCTGAAGAATCCCTCTCTTCTTCTGAAGAATTCCTCTTTTCTTCTGACTCCTCTTGTTTCTTTTTTGGGCAATCTGGAGACCAATGTCCTTTTTCTTTACAATAATAACAGGTATCTTTACTTTTGTCTTTTTTAGCTCCTGTTTTTTGACGGTCTGGACACTCTGAAGACCAATGCCCTTTCTTCTGACAGATATAGCAAGTATCTTGACTTTTATCTCGAAAGGAAGGAGAGTAGTCCGTAGGCTGGTCTGAAGAGAATTTTCTAATGACCCCTCGCAAAGCTCTGACGAAACGTTCCATCTGGTTAGTCTCTTCCATCGTTGTGCTCGGCTTGAGAGTGAAATGAATAGTGAAAGGACAAGACACACACCCTTTTATATACGCTGGTCTGCTATGACTATAAAGTAGTTCATGGTGTTTGAACTTGAGTCATTTGACTTTTTGCTTTCAAGATGAAACGATCCCATTCATTCGAGAAGAAAGAAGAAGAAAGTAAGAGGCAGAAACGTGATCTATCGCCTCGTACCAGGGCTGAAATATTGACACAAATTCATGCCAGTGATTTTGAAGAGGACATGAGTGAACCAGAATCCGAACCCTCTAAACCAAGTCCACCACCCTTTGTCAACTCTGAAAAGTACTATTCCATTCGAGAGACGGAAAAGCGCTCCTCTAGAAAATTTAGAACCACGGCTTACAAATACACGGTGAAGTTTAAAGATTTCAAGTCCGAAGTACCGTTAGAGAAAGCAGAAGGGTTCATCACCGGAGTGTGGGATTCTCTGCTCACTGCACTCAAGCGACAATGTCAACCCAAAGAAGACGATCGCTTGAGACTTTCCATACAACACGACGGTTTGAAATCCCCTGTTTGGATCGAGTTTAGCACCCCTGCAGAATTGACCGCTTCCAAAGTCATGGACAAGATTCAACACGTGCAACAATCTAATGACCAGTTTGACATCACCGATGGAAAAGCCACATTGGACATGACCCACGTCTCTCCTCCTCAAGGGACCGGACGCAAAAAGATGTTATTGGTGAACGACCTTCGCAGCATTAAGCGTAGCCTTGTCCAAATTCACAATCCTCATGACCAGATGTGTTTAGCCCGTGCCATCGTGGTGGGACGAACCTATGCCAACAAGAACGACACGGTAGAATGGAAAAGAGACTGGGAGAACATTCGACAATCGGACCGAGCCAAACAACGAAGTGAAGCAGAACTCCTGTTACGAAAAGCTGGCATGTCCAAAGACACACCCTGTGGCATTCCTGAGATGCAAAAATTGCAAGATGCCCTAGCTCCACGATACACTTTGAAAGTGCACCCTCAAGAAGTGCGCGGGTCTCTGTTGTTTCGAGGGCAAGATTTTAAGGACGGAAAATACATTCATGTTTATCATCACGATGACCATTTCGATACCATTACCAGTATCACCGGATTCCTGGGATACGGTTATTACTGTGAGAAATGTGACCATGGTTATAATAATCGAGAGCAACACAAGCATTGTGGATCGAAATGCTCAGGATGTTTGGCCTCTTCACCCTGTCTGAGCGAAGAACCAGTGCCTTGTTCCACTTGTCTGCGCACGTTTGTCAGCCCTACCTGTTACCAACAACATCTGAAAACGCAAGGTTCACATCAGAAATGTGCTTGTCAACTCCTGAGATTGTGCCCTACGTGTGGACAAGGCATACGTACCAATAGTACCAAGGCACACGTATGTTCAGGAAAAAAGAAATGTCACATTTGTCACCACATCGTGGACTTGGAACACCAATGTTACGTGCAAAAATACCAACCCCCACCAGAGAAAGAGGACGGTCACAAGAAGAAAGGCAATTTCATCTTTTTCGATTTCGAATGCATGCAAGAGACTGGCATTCACATTCCTAATTTCTGCGTGGCTCATCGAGCGTGCGAGAAGTGCATTCAAGAACCTATCTTCAGTCATTGCCCTCACTGCAGCAAGATTCCTGGAGGGCGTGAAAAAATCTTTCGGGGGCCAAACACGTTAGCCGATTTTGCCCAATGGGTCTTAGACCCCATCGACAAGACGTGGAGCCAAGAGGACATCGGACTTTACGGAGATTGTCATCGTCATGCCACGGTGATGGCTCACAATTTCTCCGGATACGATGGACAGTTTCTTCTCAGATACTATACGGAACATGGCACCGAACGTCCTAAAGTGACTTTGAACGGAGCCAAAATCATTTTCATGCAAGTGGGACAAGTACAGTTTAAAGATTCGATGAGCTATTTGGCCATGCCTTTGAGTCGAATGCCTAAAACGTTTGGAATGACAGAAATGGCTAAAGGGTACTTTCCACACTTTTTCAATACGGAAGCCAATCAACACGCCGTTCTACCCCATTTACCTGAGGCTCACTATTACGACCCCGACAACATGCGTACCGAACAACGAGAAGCTTTCTACGCTTGGTACCAGGCTCATGCCTCTGACCCCTTCGACTTTCAGGAAGAAATGCTAAAGTATTGTCGTTCCGACGTGGACATTTTACGGCGTTGCTGTGGAAAATTTCGAGAACTGTTCATGGAACACGGAGGGGTCGATCCTTTGAAAGAAGCTTGCACCATTGCCAAAGCGTGTTCCTTAGTGTATCGACAACGATTCATGCCTGAAAACACCGTGGCTGTCATCAGTCCTCAAACGACCCACTATGTCAAGCGTCAATACTCGGTCAAAGCCCTACGTTGGTTACATTACTTGTGCGACAAGGAAGACAAGTGGATTCAGCATGCCCGCAACGGAGGGGGCGAAAAGACCATCGGAACGTATTCGGTCGATGGCTGGGACTTAGAAAACCCCAAGATCGTGTACGAGTTTAACGGTTGCTTATTTCACGGATGTCCCGTTTGTTATCCTGACCGTGGCACTAAAAATCAGTTTTTGCAACGAACCATGGAAGACTTGTACCAGGACACTTGTCAGCGACGCCTAAAGTTAGAACAGCAAGGATACCAAGTGGTGGAAATGTGGGAACACGAGTACGATCACCGTATGAAAACCGATCCCGAGTTTAAACGCCTCGTGGAAAGTTACCAGTTCATGGACCCGCTGAACCCGAGGGATAGTTTGTACGGAGGAAGGACCAATGCCACCTGTTTGCTGTACCAAGCCGACGAAGAGAACGGAGAAGAAATCAAATACTTGGACGTGTGTTCGCTGTATCCCTACGTGTGCAAATATTGTCGCTTTCCTGTAGGGCACCCGCAATTGTTCACGGAACACATCGACCTGGTCAACATTCGACAATACGAAGGCTTGATCAAGTGTAAAGTTTTGCCTCCCACGAACCTATACCATCCCGTCTTACCTCACCATTGTCAAGGCAAACTGATGTTTCCTTTGTGCCGTACTTGTGCCGAAACGTGCAACCAAGACCAGCCTTGTCATCACAGCCAGGAAGAACGGGTCTTGACGGGAACCTGGGTCAGCGTAGAATTGTTCAAAGCTATGGACATGGGATACCAACTGTTAGAAGTGTACGAAATTTGCCACTTTCCCAAGACACAACAATACCACAAGGGTGACCCTACTCAGAAAAGCATTTTCGCAGACTACGTGGATGCCTTTTTGAAACTGAAGCAAGAAGCCAGCGGCTATCCTTCCTGGTGTCACACTCCCGAAGACCAAATACAATTCAAAGAGAAATACTACGAACAAGAAGGCATCACTTTAGACCACATCGAGAAAAACGAAGGCAGGCGATCGTTTGCCAAAGTGATGTTAAATTGCTTGTGGGGTAAAATGGCACAACGCCCGTGTTTACCCAAGACGGAATATTTGACAGAACCTTCCCGCTACTTTCAGATGATTCACGACAAAACCAAATTCATGAAACACGTGGACGTCGTTCGCGAGGATTTGATCTTAGTCAATTACGAAGAAGATCTGGACTTTGTACAAGACGACCCCTTTGGAAATGTCATCATTGCGGCTTACGTGACAGCCCATGCTCGCTTAAAATTGTACGAAGCTTTAGAACTGTTAGAAGAACGCGTCCTGTACTTTGACACAGACAGTTGCATTTACATCCATCACCCGATTCAACATCACCCTGACATCGAAGGAGACCGTTTAGGAGCCTGGACAGACGAGCATCCCGACGACAAGATTCTAAGTTTCGTCAGTGGCGGTCCCAAAAATTACGGCTACGAATACCGGGACAAACAAGGAGAAGTGCACACGACGTGCAAAGTGAAAGGACTGACTCTGAATCATCGTACCAGTCGTGTGGTCAACTTTGGGGTATTGAAAGAAGCCTTGCAATCGGAAGAGGATGGAAACTTTAAAGTGACCACTTACCAACCGAACAAGATTGTACGTTTACCCACTCACCACATCGTCAGTCGACCTTTGGAAAAAGTTTATCAAATCGTGTACCAGAAGCGAGTTCGACTTCCCAATCATTTCACCTTACCGTACGGTCACGTCGGTATTGGTCTGTATATAAAAAGGAACCCTAGGCAAGATCGATAGTTCATTGTGACTACCAAGACCGAGCAAACAAGATGAATACTTTGAAAGAGACATCGTTCCAGTTTGGGGATTGTAAAAAAGTTGTATCTTCCTCTAGTGTGACTAATACTGGATGGATAAGACCCAGGCATTGCGACGGAAAATGTCCGGAAGGAAACTGCGATTGTCCATGTGGTTACCATTGTAATTGCGTAACGGAGTTTGCAGACGAGTGCGATTGTGAGCCTTGCGATGGATACGATGCTGTACGTTGTGACCTGAGCGATGCCGTAAAGCATCATGGGAACTTTAGTGCCCCTACCCCTATCATGGAAAGTGATGCTGTGCGTGTCAAACCTGTCGGATGCGAAAGTGATGCCGCTCGTCCTGTTGGACATTTTACTGGGTTTCGTTTTAAAGGGGAATGTTCACCTTCACGTCTACCCCCCTACGGATGTCATCCAGCCTTGAGCAAACTCCTACCCATGTCACTCAACCCTCATCGAAACGAACCTGTGAAAAACGAATATTCGTTTCCTGTGCGTTTGTCGGAATACTGCGACTTTGAAAATCGTCTTCAATCGTTCAAAGGAAAATGGCCTAAGTATCTGGGAGGACCGACCCCCGAAGAATTAGCCAGAGCCGGATTTTTCTACTTGGGCGAAGGAGATAAAGTCAGGTGCTTCAGTTGCGATGTGACACTTCACCACTGGGAACCGCAAGATTCGGCCTACGTAGAACATGCTCGATGGTCACCGAATTGTCATTACTTACCCTTAGTGGGACCGAGACATTGAAGTAACTTCTTACCATAATAATAATCTGTTCATGGATACTTTACAAGAGAACATTCGTGCTTTGCCTGTGGAGTTGAGAGAACGCATTTATCGAGAGCTGGTCAAAATACAAGTGAAACGTAAAGAACAATTGCATCCGTTACGTCACCGGTGTTTGAACCACTGGTACCTTCAGGCTATACAAGGACTGATTGAGTTGAAAGTGTTCCATTGGACAGACATTGATCAACGACCTCCTGGTTATAAAAAGGAATGGTTTGGTATGGACGATTCTACCTACTACATTGTAAACGTACTGCATCGAATTCCAGAGGAAGAGTTAACGAATTACCAACATCTTGAACACAATGTCAACTTAGTGAAAGAGGAAACTTCTGAACGAATTGTCATGTGTAGATTAGTGGTGAAACGATTTAAATTTGACACTGAAGTGAAACCATGTTTGTGCAAAGAGTACATTTCTTGTGTCAGACCGAAGAGGATTTAGTATGACCTATTCATGGATACTTTGCTAGAGAACATTCGTGCTTTGCCTGTGGAGTTGAGAGAACGCATTTACCGAGAGCTGGTGAAAATACAAGTCAAACGTAAAGAACAATTGCATCCGTTACGTCACCAGATCTTTAACCACTGGTACCTGAATGGTATAAGAGAACTGATTCGTCAGAAATTGTTTCAGTGGTCAGACCTTGTTCAACACTTTGAGTTAGTGAATGATCGAAATGTTCATGATTTTGGTTACTTCGAGATTCACCTACAGCAATACATTGAGGAAGACAAGTTAAAGGATTATCAACATATTTTACGTGGAATCTACTTAGAGGAAGAGGAAACTTCTAAACGAACTCTGAAGTTTCGGTTACAGTATGCAAGATTTAGATTCCCTACTGGAGAACGAAGATCTCTGGCTAGAAAGTACGTGTATTGTTTCCGAAACAAAGAGACTATAAAAACAGGCTGCCATGCCACGACTTATGTCACATGTCATCCAACAGATTCCGTGGAAGGAACTCAATGACCATATTCAAACCGTGGATCATTACCATCGATTATTACAAGAACTGTATCCATTCAATTTGGGACGACAAGTGGTGTGTGTCTTAGTGACTTGTTTTTTGGGATTTCGTTTACCAGCCGATTCTTTGTGGACTCTTTACGATCAGTACTTACCACCTCCATGGCCTTAAATGGTCACGAAAAACTCCTTTTGCTCAAAGCCTTGCGTTTTCATCTGGATACTTCTCGACCTCTACGGAAAAAAAAGATTCGTCAACTTTTAGCTACCCAAGACGTGTATGACGATGTGTGTGTAGCTTGTGACTTACATCCCCATTGGACAGATGTCCGTGCCTGGAAAGAATGGGATTTTGAGGCTTGGACCCAAGAAGTGGCCCAGTATGCACGAGAGTTGTTCAAGGAAAAAAGTTACTTTTCAACCCGTGTTAGTGACGGTGCCAGAAGAACCCGTCACCCAGGACAGGACTGTCGTGGACAGACCTGAAAGACCCTTTCGGGAGGACACTTGTGTGACCTTAACCCCTGTTGAACTGGTTAGAACATTACCCAAAAGATGTGATTGTTGTACAGACACTTGTGTTTATTCCACGTTCATCGTTATCATGTGCCTTTTATCCTTGTACTTAAGCCTTTGGCTTTTATGTATTTTTGTCTTTCGTATTCATGTTTGATAAAAAAACATTCAATAAACGTGTTCTGAAAAAGTATATAAACTCTTGTCTTGTTTGTTTTCGTGTCACAAGTGACATTTCTCACACCATGGCTACCTCTGCTGTCTCTGCTCCCTCTTCCTCTACTGTCAAAGTCATCGACGAACACTTAGATCGTGCCAGTTGGGAGGCTTTGTATCTTCGCCATCCCTTTAACATGCTCATTGCTGGACCTAGCGGTTCAGGCAAAACCGAATTCGTCAAACGTTTGATCGAACATAAACATCATTTGATCGATCGGCCACCTCAACGGATCGTGTGGTGTTACAAAGAGTGGCAATCGGCGTACAGCCTCTTGCGAGAAAGTCAAGGCGATTCCATCGTGTTTGTGGAAGGCATTCCTAAAGAAGACGACGGCATCGTCTCTGACTCCCGTCAAACCCATTTGGTCATTTTCGACGACATGTTAGGAGAAGACGAAGAAGAAATTAAATTGTGGTTCACGCGCAAAGGGCATCACCGTAATGCCAGTGTCATTTACATCACCCAAAATTTGTTTCAACAAAGTAAAGCCCATCGCACCATCAGTCTCAATGCGCATTACGTGGTCTTGTTTAAAAGCCCTCGAGATAAATCGCAAGTGCAAGTCTTAGCCAAACAGTTAGGAACGCCTTGGCTGACTCAGGCGTACGACGATGCCACTCAAACGCCACACGCCTATTTACTCGTCGATTTGAAACCTACGACCCCCGAGGATTTGCGATTTCGTACCCACTTGTTTCACCACTGGTGCCAAGACGGAGGGCCTGTCCTGTACACGTCTCCGTCCTCGACTTCATTTCACTCCCCATCAAAAAATCTATAAAAACCTCAGACCCTTTTTCGTCTGTCTCACACAGTGTGAACATGACGTCCCTTCAGTCGCATCTTCCCGTCAAATTGATTCGTGCCTTGTATGGCATCAGTCGAGAAAAAAATCCACAAACACGAGCCCGTGTCTTAGAAGCTAGTCTCAAAGAAGTCTTACGATGGTTCACGGTGACGGCACGTCAATTACTCCAAGGAATCATTCAGATTCCTCATCAAACCCAACGCTTTTTCGATCGAAACAAAGTCGCTTTGGTCCAACTGGCCGATCCCCGCATCGACACTCAAACCAAAAAACAAATCATTTTGAAACCTGGAGGGAGCGGTACTCTAGGAGGGGTCATCATTCGCTCACTCTTAAGATGGGATCCTAATGCCCCCAAAGTTATCCCCAAGACAAAAGTCCAACGAAGCCCCAAGAAGAAAAAGAAAAAGACCAGGTCCCCAAGAAGAATAACTTCTCCAGTGGCAGGACCCTCCTCTTACCAGACACCACCACCCCGGAAAAAGAAAAGAAGCCCCCAGAAAAAGAAACAGAGAAAAAGTCCCCAGAAAAAGAAAAGTCCACAGAAGAAAACTAGTCGCAAGAGAGGCACTTCGGCCAGGACGCAACCTTACACTCGCAAACCACTACCTGCCACGGCAGTGACTGCGTCTCCGGCATCCTCACGTTCATCCACTTCTCCGTTGATGACACCCAGAACTGAAGAGTACTTGGAGACGTTGATCACACCAAGAACATCTCCGTTGATGACCCCCAAAAGAACTTCCCCAGTGGCAGGACCCTCCAATTTAGTGGCAGTGGCTGCTGCTCACAAAGTACCTTCTCCCAAAATCAAAGTCCAAGAAAGATCGGGCATGTTACAAAGTTTACTGGATTTGTCCAAGCAAGAACTGGCTCGATTTAGTCCGTTGCGTACCCCTGCACGACGTGTCATGCCTGTCCTCAAACTGATAAAACGTAAAGACAATCAGTGGCGACGCGTTCCAGTATAAAAAGAGCCTGTGACCAAGTCGGGGTATCAGTGAACTTGTAAAAAAGATGTCACCTCCAAGAAGCCACAAAAGAAAGAGACAAAGGCAGACGCGTCATCCGACAAAGCGCTTAGCCAAGCATCGACATTACCCTAAGAAAAGACACAGTCGTTCCAAGAAAAAGAGGCGTCAACAAAGGGGAGGATTCCTTGGTGATTTTGGGAAAAACATTGTCACCTTTATGACAAAGAGATAGTCCCAAAAAAAAGATAAAAGGGTGTGCGTTAAGTCATCGACGTTAGTGTCTGTTCGGTGAATGTCCCGGAACCACAAGCAAAAAATGTCACCCTCCAGAAAACCCCAAGGAAAGAAAAGGAAAGGACTGCCACCACGTTTAGCTAAACATGGGGACCTGTTATCTGTCCTGTCCAAAGCTTCTTCACCCCTACGAAAAAAACTCATTCAAACGGCCTCCAAAGAGGTCATCGATACCGTGTGCGAATGTTGTTTGAACGTTTTGAAAGGCACGATCCCTTTGTCCAAACACCAGAAACAATGCTTAGGCAAACATCGTCACGTTCTTCGCCAAATGGTTCGAAAGAAAATTCCCATTCGTCAAAAAAAGAAGATGTTGGTCCAACGTGGAGGCATTTTACCTCTCTTGTTAGGCCCCATACTGAAAGGAGTCTTGGGAACCATGTTGGGAGGACTGGTGGGAGCAAGATAAAAAGGCCTCGGAAGTTCCAAGATCTCAGAATCGACCCCTAACAACCCCATGGAAGGACGAAAACTAGCTTTAGTGCCTTACAAACGATGGATGGAATACCATCGGTGGCAAGAACAACGCACCCCGCATTTACCTCCCAATCCCCATTTGAGCGAGATGTCCCAGTTACAACACGAATTGCAATCCTTGATGGATCGCCAAGATTTGTCCGAAACAGAAAAATCGCAAAAGTACGGTCAACTCTTGCAACGACTGCAACTCTTTCACCAGAAAGCTTTAGACGAAACAGCTTTACCCACTTTGAAAGATTTTAAGACCTTGATGAAAAGTCCATCACCATCACCAGTACCAGTACCAGTTCCACCACTACCCGTGACCAAGACAGAAAAAGGAAAAGAAGAAGAAGAAGGGTTTCAAACTCCACCAGAAAAAGTACGCAAGTTAACAACACCACCTACCTCCAGAATTGGATGGATTAAAAAGATGATGGCCACCCCTTCTTCATCACAAGAGAAAAAGAAAGTGAAGACAGAAGTGAAACAAGAACCGATATCCCCTGCTCAGACATCCTCCTCTTCAACACCTATTGCCGGTCGCACACGCAAAGCCTTGCAATCCAAGAAAATACCCCAAGAGAAAAAGAGTAGCCTCTTCCAAGAGTGGGTGCCTTATTAACACACCAATCAACACAAAAAAATGGAAAAAGTCTTAGCTAGCATTTACTACGATCCCTCGCATCCTGCAGGTTACGCAGGAGTTCAAAAATTGTATCGTGCTGCCAAAACGCGACTGAAAAGTCTCCGTTTACCTCAAGTGCAACGATGGTTACAAGAACAAGCTACCTACACTTTACACAAACCCATTCGACGCAAGTTTGCCAGAAGTCGCACCCAAGTGGAAGGCATCGATCATCAATGGCAAGCCGATTTAGCCGATGTCTCTCATTTGGCCAGCTACAATCGTGGCTACAAATATCTGTTTTGTGTCATCGACGTCTTTTCCAAATTTGCCTGGGTCGTGCCCTTGACTTCCAAATCCAGCAGCGAGTTAGTGCAAGCCCTGCAACGAGTGTTGAAACAAAGCGGCCGTCACCCTCTTCGATGGCAAACGGACAAAGGCACCGAATTTCTGAACCAAGCTTTCCAAAAAGAATTAAAGAAACGTGACATTCATTTTTTTACCACCGAGAATCCCGAAACCAAAGCCAGCATCGTGGAGCGTTTTCAACGCACTTTGAAAGAACGCATGTGGAAATATTTTACGCATCACCACACTCTGAAGTACATCGACATCTTACCGCATCTGGTGCAAGCGTACAACCAATCTTACCATCGAAGCATCGGACGTGCCCCGCAAGACGTGACTCCCGACAACGAAGTGCTGGTGTTCGAGCGTCTGTTCGGTACGTCCCCGACGAGGGCTGTCCCCAAGAAAAGTGGAGAGTTGACCGTAGGAGATTGGGTACGCATTGGCAAAACCAAACGCACTTTCGACAAAGGTTACTTACCTAACTGGACGACCGAATTGTTTCGCGTCACTGGACGAGTGCATGGCCGTCATCCTGCCGTCTATAAATTGGAAGACATGAACGGAGAAGTACTCAAAGGAACGTTTTATTTGCCCGAGTTACAACGTGTCACCAAAAAAGAAGACGACGTATACGACATCGAAAGCATTCTCGAACGCAGAACCCGTAAAGTGGGCAAACGACGTGTCAAAGAAGTCAAAGTACGTTGGAAAGGATATCCACCCAGTTTCGATTCTTGGATCGACGCTTCGCAAGTCATCGACTATAAAAAGAAGTGACCATCATGCCCTTTCACACAGCAGACGCAGCTACGTCGACCACTCCTCCTTCACCCAGTTCTTCTGTGCAAGATTTACAAAAACAACCCTTGTGGGTGTGGTGTGGAGAACGTGTGCCTAAAACGCAAATCGTCTTTTTCTGCCAAATCTTCGTGGTGTATTGTGTCATCGGGGCAGCCATCGCCAATTTGAGTTTGCAACAAGGAGACAAACAATTGTGGACCATTTTATTGAGCAGTTGCATCGGTTACCTGCTTCCCAATCCCTCCCTGAAATTCTCCTCGAACGGGAACGTTGTGTCCAGTGCCAGTGCCAGTCACCACTCCAACAACCACAACCAGAACCCCATTTTGGGCGGAGACACACCTCTGACATCCAGTAATATCCCCTCGGACAGCCACAGAACTCTGGAATTATGAGTCACCAAAACCAATTTTACTTAACTTTACCCAGTGACAGTTCCATGGAGGTGTTTCCCCACAACACGTTGTGCTGTTACACGGCCAAATTACCTCAAGCCATCCCCTTAGATCACGAAGCCTATTGGGAAGTGGCTTTAGTAGAAATGATTCACCCTACACAAATCCAAAACATCACCGAAAAACAAAACTTTTTTGAGGTCGAAATCCTGAACCAACAATTACAAGAAGCCATGACTGACATCGGGTTTTCAGGGATCACAACAACATCCACCAGCAATCCAGCCTTCAAAATCTACACCGTGAAAATTCCACCAGGGTTTTATTTTAGCGGCCAACATTTGGTGGACACTATTGTGGACAGGTTCGAGTTCGCCTTTGGCAAAGCCCTGAACAGAATCAAAAAAAGTGTCACCCTGGAGTACCATAAAGTGGCTCGTCGCTTACTGATGAAATTTCCAGATACGGACACATTGTCCTTCAGGTTCAATGGTATTTTGTTTGAAATTTTGGGTGGACATTCAACAATGGTCACAAACAATTGGAGCCCCAAGATCAACAGTAATATGGATTTTTACAAAGCTTTTGGAAAACCGGTAGAACTGAACCAAGGAATGAATTTAATGTTCGTGTACTCCGGTGCGGTGGAGTATAACGTGGTGGGACACACCTCTGTGCCATTACTGCGTGTCATTCCTTTCAAAGTGGATTCTACCACGAACACTGACGAGGAAGGTGGAAACACTTACCACATCCACCGCGAATTTGTCCATCCTCACTATTTGTCGGTCAGCAAGTCGTATTTGGACACGGTCAACATTACTATAAAAGGAGATTTGGGACAAAATATTCCATTCACCAAAGGAAAAGTCACGGTGAAACTCCATTTTCGAAAACGGTTCTCTCACGACTCGTAAGTCATGTATCCAGTGTACCGAGGGGTGGCTCAGCAGCGAGGACACGGTTTAGGAGACATGTTAAAATCGGCCTTTCGTTCGGTGGTCCCGGTGTTGAAACCGATGGTGACACGCGGATTGCACGCCTTGAAAGATGCGGCACTGACGCAAGGCAAAGAATTTCTCCAAAATGTCATCATCGACAAACAAAACCCTAAAGAAGCCTTCATGAGGGCAGGCAAAAATGTCTTGCTGCAAACGGGCAAAGACATTTTAGGCCGACGAGACACACCTATAAATGCCCTGCAAGCTACCGAATCAGGCATTCAGCAAGGACAAGGCAGAAAGAGACGACGACGAAGAAAACACCCTTTCACCAGACTTCAAGCGAGAAAGACCAAGAAAAGAAGAACCGTTCGAGACTTAGACGTTTTCGATTATTGAGAAAAGAGACAAAAAATGATGCACCGAGAGTCTTGCGCTTGTTCCAAGACGGAACTGGATCTGTTTGCCATGCCCCCTACCATGATGACGATGCAAGAATCCCAATGGGTGGAATTTCACCCCGTCTCCTCATTGACAGCCTCAGCTCCCATCGAGTTTGAAATCAAAGGACAGCCCGAAGATTACATCGATCTGAATAGCAGTTACTTGTACTTGAAAGTTAAAGTTGTCGATGAGGACAATTCACCCCTAGATGGCGATGAGGTAATAGCTCCCGTCAACAATTTCATGCATTCCTTGTTTAGCGGAGTGGACTTGTACTTGAACAACAAACTGGTCAGCAGCAGCATGGATACTTACCCTTATCGAGCGTACCTGGAAAATCTCTTGACGTACGGAATAGACGCCAAGAACACTCATCTCAATGCCTGTGTGCTATGGGAAGCTGACGAAGCAGGCCAGTTTGAAGAATTAGAAATTGATGTAAAAAAAACACCAAACAATGACGGATTTATAGAACGAAGAAACAGAATCAAAAACGGACAAAGTTTAGAACTGATGGATCGTTTGCATTTGGACATGTGGTTGCAAGAGAAGTATTTGCTGAACGGGGTGAATGTCCGCCTGAGACTGAATCGGAGCAGTGCCACTTTCCATTTGATAGGCAGTACTGCTTGCAAAACTGTCATCGAGGAAGCCAGGCTCTACGTACGACGCGTGGAAGTGTTACCTAAAGTGGGTAACGACCTCAGTCAAACATTGAGCAGAACGACCGCCAAGTATCCCATACGACGCGTGGAAGTGAAAACGTTCACCATTCCCAAGGGACAGCGATCCATGATCGAAGATCATCTGTTCCAAGGACAGCTACCGAAACGTTTGATCGTTGGTATCGTCGAGAATACAGCCTTCAACGGAGATTTGGGTAAAAATCCTTTCTACTTTCGACACTTTGGCGTGTCCAAGATCGAAGTCAGTCGCGACGGCAAGACCTTGTGTACCCGACCTTTTGAACCCGACTTTGAGAAGAAGAATTACTTGAGATCGTACTTGTCCCTGTAGGAAGCCACGGGTCAGTTAGGAACCAACACCAGTCACGGCATTACGTACGAGGATTATGCCGGAGGCTATGCTTTGTGGGCTTTCGATTTCACTCCAGACCAAGGCAGCGACGAGGGACATTTCCACCCTATAAAATCTGGCCAGATTCGTGTGGAAATTCAATTTGCAAACCGAATCCCTGATGAAACGGTGAACGTCATCCTGTATGCAGAATTCGATAATACCATAGAAATCAACAGTTTGAGAGAAGTCATTCTAGATTATTAGAAGCCATGGAAGACTGCTATCCCTCTTTACAAAGTGGAGAAACTTTGGACATGAAATGTGAGGAGACTGTGGAAGAAGAAGTGATCATGATGAAGTCAAGATGGCCAGAACAAGAAGCCCATTTAGTCTCCTGTTTTGCCAAACACTTGGTCGACAAAATGACGGAATTGATCAAGAAAAATTGTTATGGATGTCAAAACGATCATCCCAGTCAAATTCAACACGATAAATGCCTGATGTTGAGTCAAGAAGAAAAATTGGACGAGTATCTGGACGAAGCTTGGAGTCTCATCTCGAACAAAGACGTGTTGCACCAGTGGTATAAAGACTTGCGTGAACATTCTTGTCCACCATTAACCACTCAAGAGATCCATCGTATCGAAGCTCTCCTGAATCAGAGTGAAGAAACAGAACGAATAACCGTTTATTCGTCAGACATTTTCAAGCAAAAAGTCAGAATCGAATTGACGACTTATTATTACCTGTGAAGAAAAAACACAAAAACAATGGATACCTGGGAACTTTATTACCTTTTGAACCACAGTTCGTATACGGCTTCTTGGAATCCTGTCGTCTGTGCTAAAGATGAACTCCCTCATCGCAAACCTAAAGACCATCAAGCTTACGTGATCAACACGGACGACAGTCATCTCCCAGGAACCCACTGGGTAGCCGTCTACTTTCCTCAAGAAGACTGTGTGGAATATTTTGATTCGTACGGATTGCCCCCTTTGGAAGACGATATCATCGACTTTATGAGAAGAAATGCTCAAACCACCCGATTCAATAATGTGAAATTACAAGGCACAGATTCCTTGGTGTGTGGACAGTACTGTGTGTATTTTCTGCATCATCGCAGCCTGGGCTATTCCTTAGAACATTTAGTGACTCATTTCGATCCTCGTTCTTCTGCTAGAAACGATGTGAAAGTAGATCGATGGTTTTGTGACCATTATGCTTATCTTTTGTCTCAAGCTAGGAAACGTAGTGTCCATCAATGGCCTAATGATTTCCAACAGTGGAAATCACAATTTCATTCACAACGTTGTCAACCCTGTTTAAAGTAGATTGTCCATTGAGAAAAAATGTTGGTGATTTGAAAAAATATGGTTTGATGTTATAGTGTTGGATTATTATTAAAAATGTTAGAGTTGTTGTTGTTTAGTGTTAAGTGATTTTTGAATAAAAAATGTTGTGTTTTGAGAAAATGCTTTTGTCTTTTGTTTAGCTATAAGAATGTTGAATTGATGCTCTTTCATTTCTTACTATCCCTCTCATGACAATCACTGAACGTTGCGAATCGAAAATCGTGTGGGGGATGTTTTCCTTCACGTCCGCGCTTTCACTATAATAACCGGGGTTGTTTCCAGTCTAGCCATCCATTGTCGACTCATCCTCCTAAGAAGATGTGCTCCAAACTAGCTAAGCTCAACGAAGCCTACGTGAATTTGCATAGGGTCAGACACAGTCTGATACCGAAGCCAGAAGAAATAGAGAATGTGAGAATGTTAAAAATCACTGAAGACCTGATAGAAGAGCTCTTCAGAGAAGAAGTGAACAGGGAAAAAGAAGAATGGACGGAGAAGTACAGACTTCAGAGACAGCAGCAACAGCAGCAACAACAGCAACAGCAGCAACAACCTGAAGCTGACAGAGGCTTTGTCGATTGTCGTATCGACACCAAAGAGTTCTTCTTCTCTTTCCGAAGAAGCAGACCTATCGCCAGAAAGTCTGTCCTCAGAGGACATCGCATTCTTAGAAACTAAAAAAGAATGCCATAGCAAACAAAAAAACAGCCCTTTTCAGGGCTACCCCAATACTCTAGAAAAGAAGTAACGATCGATTTGCCAATGTGTGTGTAGGTAGAGTAGTGTGAAAATAAACACTAACTCTTTATTGATAGTGAAAGTGTATGTGTTGGTGTGTTTGTGTTTGTAAGAGCTAAAGTAAGTTGGTGTGGATAGTAGATTAAAATGATATCTTTTATTAGTGTTTGAGGTGTATATTTGGAGTGAGATTGAATTGCTTTGCGTATGTGGATAGTCTATTGAAGTGATTTATAAAAAAATTTAAAATAGTGATGGGTAGCATAAAAAGTGAGTGAGTGTTTCTTTTAGGTCCGCGCGTTGTTGTTTTTTTTGGTCATGATCTAGGTAAGATGAATTTTATGTTATTAGGGGGATGTTTTCCTTCACGTCCGCGCTTTCAGTATAAATTGAAACTCGTTCGGCAGTCCAGCTACCCTTGTTGATTGATCAACACCAAAAAATGAACACGAGACTTGAGAAACTGTTGGAGCTTCATGTGCATCTGGAATATGCCAGGCGCATATTAAATGAACTGGCCGCGGAAGCCATTGTCGAGGAGGGAAGGATAAGAGAGGAGGAAAGAAGAAACAAAGAAGAGGAGGAGAGAAGATATAAAGAAGAAGAAGAAAGAAGATATAAAGAGGAAAGAAGAAACAAAGAAGAGGAGGAGGAAAAGGAGAGAAGAAAAAATTTCAAAATCCCAGAGAGCGAAAATTGGGATTCTGAAGCGACATATCCTACCTCTGCTCTCTCCCCCCAAAAGGTAAAAAGTAACTGGGGGATAAGATGCGTATGTGGCGCCAGGCCTCGAAGGTGCCACCATTAACCAGGTGCCCATGAAGTTCCAAACAAAACAGCCCTTTTCAGGGCTACCCAATACTCTAGAAAAGAAATAACTATCGATTTGCCAATGTGTGTAGGTAGAGTAGTGTGAATATAAACACTAACTCTTTCTTCAAAAAATGTGAGGGTGAGTGTTTGTGTGATTGTGAGTTTGTGTTTGTAAGTGATAAAGTAGATTATGGGTTTCTTTATTGTTTCTTAGCAAATGGGGAGAGTATAGTTTGGGTTATATTATATGAAATGAAATGAAAAAGTAGGGGATGTTTTCCTTCACGTCCGCGCGTTGTTGGGTCATGATCTAGGTAAGATCAATTTTATGTTTTTTAGGGGGATGTTTTCCATCACGTCCGCACTTTCAGTATAAAACTAACAGTGTTGGCCATTGGAGCTCATTCTACGGAATAAGCAAACAAGAAGATGCCAGCAGCTTCAGCTTTATACAACGATCTTATGGGAAGTTGGTATTGGATGGTAGATGGATTGAGTGTAGCAGAAAGGGTTGAACAGGAATGGAGGTATGAAGTGACAAAAGACTTCGTCACAAGACAAGTAAAGAGCCTGCACTTAGCCGTAAACATCGTGAAAGAAATGATAGAGGATGAGGAGAAGAGAATCAGAGGTTTAATTAACCCACCGTATGTCAAAGTGGGTAAGTTAAAAGAAGCAATAGATCATGTGACAAGTGCAAGGTGCTTTTTAGAAGACGTTGTAGAATGGACAGATTGGTGTTTCGCAAAGTGGGGGTTAGAAAAACTTAAGAAAGCTGAAGAACTAATGAGGAATGTGCTGACCAAAGAGGTCAAGAAGATCAAAGAAAAGTGGTCCAATGAAAGAAAAGACGAAGAAAATAGAAGAAAAAAGGATGAATTCGAAAAACTGAACACAAACTGGATGAAAATCCAAGAGAAGTTCCGGGCCATGGGTCACCCGGACTGGCTGCCGGAAACAGAAAAGAAGAAGAAGAAAGGAATGATGGACAAATTAAGAAGATGTTGGAAAAAGTTAAGAAGATAAAAGAAGAAGAAGAAAAACCCAAAGGTCCTTTTCAGGGCCAGCCATATATCTCGAAAAGAGATAGCCTTTCCATTGCCTACCCCTTTTTTATTTTATTTTTTTTATAAAAAAATAGAGACCCTCCCTGTTTCAATTTTACATAGACCCTATACAGTCCCAAGGGTTTATGTCCATGTTAAATTTACATAGACCCTATATTGTCCCAGGGTTTTTGGCCATGTTAATTCCCATAGACCCTATATGTTCCCACGATTTTTCTCCATGTTAAATTTACATAGACCCTATATGTTCCCAAGGGGGTCTGTAATGATAAATCCCATAGACCCTATAAGATCCCCATTAACTACTGACAATGGTGCGTCTTAAACATATTATTCCTTTTGAAGACTCTTCAATTCAAACCGTACCACGTAAGAAAACAATTGCAAGAAAAAACAAAACAGACAGTTGTTGTCGCCAAAAGAACTAGAGACGACAGTATGCATTTCGGACACGTACGTACTCCAGAAAACCACCCTGCTCGGCAAAGATATCTCCTTCTCTATGTCACTAATACTTTGTCGTTGACCAATATATATACCAACCCTGATTTAACATTCTTGTTTCCTCATTTGATATATATTTTTTTTAAAAAATATTAGATCCGTTTATAACAGAACTACCCATTGTCGACAGTAGTGGCGACGTCTCCTATTGCTCTTACCACTATTGTTGCTTCTACAAAGGTGATCCTTCCTAAGACCAAATTACAAGACAAGTCAAGTGCTTTGTGAAGTTGACTAGAGGCATCTCTCAAGAATTGTCAAACCCACTATGTTCAACCTCCTGTTGTGACAATGACGTGTGATACTTTACATTATCTAAAGTAGAAATGTTTACAAACCATACAAAGTTACGTGACTTTGCCTTTAGACACTTGCACAGACTCTTCACTTTGCAAGTGTCAAAAGAAACATGTATATCCGATTTATACCATTTTCCAAACCACGCACACACTTGCAACGTGACCAGAAATCTGTACTTCTTCATTTCATGATATCCCACAGACCCCTGAAAGCATACTAGTTTTGTTTTAGCTTTTTCTTATAAATGAACATTTAATGTAAATAACTTATATATGAACTGATTTTAGAAAGGCGTGTAATAAATGGATCGTGCTTAGACCAAATGAATAAATGTTTTGTACCGATACAATATACTTTTCTTTTTAGAGTCTCTCTTTCTTTAGAACATTGTTGTCCTCTTTTCTGTGTGTTTCCATCTTTTTTGCTTGAATATGAATTTGTTTGTTTTAGTTTTGTCTATATTTGTCCACATCAACCATTGTCCCAATCAATGCATTTCACCCTATGAATAGTTTTGACCATATGAACAGCATCACATCACTCATGTTCAATTCCCCAGGTACCCTTCCCATGTTAAATTCCCATTGACCTATACATGCCCACCCATGATAAATTCCCAAAGACCCCATAATGCCATTTTGACTTGGATTTCTATTGAACCTATACAACCCAAAGGTATTGCCCATGTTAAATTTCCAATAGACCCTAAACAGCGCTCTATTACTACTCATAACGTACTATTCAATTTATCTCGAACTTGACTATTCATGTAACGTGTACAATCTTAACGGACCCATGTCAGGTAGATAAACTCTAGCCATACAGCACAAATTGCATCCATAAATAAAAATTACAAAAATGTGATAAAATCATGTACCAGCTGTTGCGTTAGTCTTTGTCTCTCTATATATATGTTTTTATAAGGTGTGTTCTCAAACATGGATTTAACTTTAGTTACTATATTTTTGTTATATATTTGTTGCTGTTGTTGTTGTTGTTTGAGGTTAGTACAACTACGTCAGGCAAAGCAGAAGACAAGAAGGGTTTCTTTTTTTAAAATAGTTCTGAGCGCGTGGACACCTTGACTGAGACGATTGGTCTGAGATGACTAGACTGAGACAGGAAAAGTAAGGTTAGCAAAACAAGCAGTTTTCTCTGTCGCATGGGTGAAAAAAAAAAAAAAAAATATATATATATATATATATATATATATATATATATATATATATATATATATATATATATATATATATATATATATATGCCTATATTTGTGTGTGTGTGCGTGTTTGTATGCATGTATATGTATAACTGAAGTAACTCTCTCTCATCTTACCGGGTTGCTTTATGAAATGACTTAGTTCCACTGTGGCTGCAACCCATGCTTGATCGGTTTCGTTAAGAAGACTCTTCAGGGCATTGTCATACCCATCTTTAATAACATCAAAAAACGCCTTCCCAATACCCTCACAATACTGTCTGGATTCATTCCACGGTACACTGATATTCATTAAAAACGTTTCCCCACTGGCTGAAACTGGATAAATCAGCGTATAAAATATATTTATTTTCATATTGCTGTTCATGTTTCTCAACTTTAGTTTTAATTTGAATGCACTTTCATGTCTCATTATTTTCGAGGTTTCTTGTTGCAAATCACATAAGCTTGGTTTGGGTTGGTTTGTTGCTGTGTTGCACATTAACATGGGTAGTTTGGTTAGTGCGAAGCCAACTGCAGTAAAGCGCATTGCCTAAGGATATACCACATTTCAAACACTTAACGAATAATTTAATTACTAAAGTAAATAGATGACTATTTAGAGGGAACTCAGAGTTGCAATAGTTGAATACAAATAATACAAACAATTCTACTCAAGTCCAAAAGAATCAAATGTTCCGAATTAATTCAAGATCCTTGACTATACCGGTATGACAACTATCCTGATATATCACAATAGCATGGTCCAGAACTGCTTTACATAAATTCACAATGGTCCCAGAATAACATTTTCGTATAATTAGCAATTTGTAATTAAATCGAATAATCGAAAGACGTTCCTCTCAAGTTATATAGGAACATAGGAAACAAGATTCCAATATAGAAATGAAGTAATTGCTCAGATATATCAGAGTATGCATCTCCAAGTGTAGTAATATACCCCGTATAACAGTCCTTCCTACTCAATATGTTATATGTTGTTTATATATGAGAGCTATATTTTGTAGCGATGAACAGTACTTACACACAGTATATATACAGTCATATACCAAAAGGTACACAAATAGATATAAATTGAAATTAAAAATTTTTGCACAAGACATTAACGAAAAGTTATCTCCCTCAAAATATTTGGTATCATCCATGTTTAAAAGAAAGGACTCCCCCCAAAAAAAGCAGTTCATAATTATTACAGGAATATAATCGTATTTGCTGGGTCTGAAAGAAGCAATTCAAACTGATTTCCCGGTGCTGGTATGCATTCTTGTTTTCATGCCTGTCAACCAAGCCAGTTTTAATTCTCACTTGATAATTGGATAAGTTCATGTTATCATCGGAAACCGTGCATTTACTACTTTATTTAGTAGGGTGTTAGTTTGTTCCTTTTACGTGTCAGGGATCAGCTGTCTAACTGATTTATATGGCTGATATTGTCAATGAATAACTAAGATATTGATTGTTTTTACCATATTTATTTGACTTTTGTGGGGGATACTTGATCGGATATATCAATATTATGAAGTCAATATTACAGAACATTACTTCTTTCATAGTTAAACTAACTTCTCTGTACAACATTGTAAATCCTAAACGGTCTTAGTGTTCATACGTTAAATATTAGAATGGAAATACAACGTGTCCAACTCATGATCATGTTCAAATTAAAATGAAATTACTATACTTATCAAACGTGTAAACTATTTCTCAAATTTCTTCACATGTAACAGTAAAGCAAATTATAAAGGGAGAACGTTTTCGACACCGAGGTCTCATAAAACGTAAAGATAACTTTCGGGGTATTCGAGTAGAATAGTGTTTCAAACAGAAATGTGTTTTGAATATGCAATCCGTAAAACAAAACAAATTAACATTTAATCTAATTTCACCGTAATTAACGTTTAAACCATATCATGAACATACCATGAAATGACAGCCTATGAATTCTTCTTTCATATAAGCTTACCTTGCATTATGATCCAGTAGAGTCTGCAACAATTCATCACATTAAATCCCATGGAAGCCATTTCAGCATGTAGTGCTTTACTAGGCTATAGTTATTTCCCTATATATATATATATATATATATATATATATATATATATATATATATATATATATATATATATATAGATATAGATATATATATACATATATATATATATATTAAATATCGTATCTCTCGGCATATAAGATACACCTGATGTTAACGACTTTTGTCGGTCAATAATACGTATTAAGATAAATTATCAATGATGCATATATCGTGTATGGTATTTAACATTTTGTCAATCAATTATTCTTCAGTGTTTATGTGATTTATTCACACACTTATTTCACAAAACAGGTTGTCTCTGATGCTGATGACTTCACAGGTTCTTCAAATGCTAAATGTACTCATCACGTTTAAAATGAATACATGACTTGTCTATCTCACTTACACATCCATCCCGTCAAGTGGTTGTAAGTGCTACTTGTATATGTACATAAATATAACGACACGCCCTTCTTCAGAACATTGATTTCCAACTCTCTGTCTTCCACTCTCCTATCCTTCAATCAATATACTTATGTTTGAATGTACGCACGTACGTACGTACGTACGCATATACATATGTATGCATGCATGTATGTATATGTATATATGCATGTATGTATGTATGTATGTATATATGTATGTATGTCTGTATGTATGCATGTATGTATGCATGTATATATCCATGTATGTATGTATGTATGTATGTATGTATGTATGTATGTATGTATGCTTTTGTGCAAGGACATTAAACCAATACACAAACGACACTCAATGGGAACTGTCGGATTCGCTCAAATTTAAGTTTTCAGTTATACTTATGGAACCATGTGTACTGGTGGAAATCTAAACTCATAGAGAACAAGATGGCCGCTATCGCTTAACCTGCTTGAATCAGCTGTTCCGTTTTCTTTTAGTGCCGTTTTCATGATATCTGTGTGTGTTGCCTGTTTTAACCTTCGTTATTGTGTTCATTATGTATTGGCTGTTAAATTCGTATATGTTTCTTCATCTCCTTGTTTTGGAAACGAGAATAATTAGACTTTTTCTCAGCTGTCTTGCTCCAATGTTTTTAAACAATCCGCCATCACGTGATACTCGCCAGTCAACCCCTTTATGCTACGATGGACCCTCATTAATTGCTTTAAATGTTCACTCCTTGGCTCTCCACATTACATTGTGCTCTAGACTAAACGAACTGGGACTATATTCATCATTACCTAAATGTAAACAGAAGCGAAAAAAGAAATGTTGTTTCAAAGCTGGCCGGCGTAGAATAGGAAGAAGAATTCCAGTTATCTGCCTTATTTCGGCACATCCATTTAAAAATGTTCGACCGTTAATTTAGATAACCTAATTCAAATCCCAATTAATTCGTCAACCTTTGTGTCAACTATCCAAGAAATACCTCTGCGCATTGCATTATTCTATGCCCAGTCAGTAGGACCACCGGAACGACCAAAATGTTGACATATTTTTGGTGACAGAAACATGGCTAAAAGCATCAGGCGATGAGCCCAAATGTGCGGATCTAACACCCACCGGTTAATGCATCAAGTCGTTCCCCCGTAATTCTCGCGGAGATGGAATTGCTATCATCACAAAAAACTCCATGATAAAACATCTTAGCTATACCGCAACATTCAATTTCGAGACACATCGTTTGAACTAGTCCAAACCACACTCACACTGGAGCAAAGGTCAGTCCATTTTTTCTGCCTATACCGCCCTCATCCTAGTAGAAAAAACAAGCTGGCTGACTCTCTCTCTTTGGAGCACTTTCCGAATCTCCTGAACTATGGAAATTCGATAGGTGGCAACCTGATTATTCTTGGAGATTTCAACTTTCACTTTGACTGTCCCGGAAACTGAAATACATCAAAACTCAGAGATTCCATTAATGTTTTCAACCTCAAGCAGTCAGTTAACCAACCCACCCATAAACATGGTCACATTTTGGACTGGATTCTTCATAGACCTGATGATAACATTCCACGGTCCTCCCTGGTATCCCATGACCTTGCATCAGATCACCTCTGCATTATATGCCATCTTGACGTATCAGTCCCTAAGCCTCCACCTTTATCTGCTACTAAAAAAAAACTCCGTATGATAAATAGAACCAAACTAATGCACGACATCCAAGCTAACCTAACAACTTGCTTACCTCCTACCGCAGAACAACTCGATAACTGTTTGCGTTCATTACTTGACAAACATGCCCCAGCTACAGAGTGCAGAGTATCAATTCAAAAGTGCTCTCCATGGTATAGCATTGTTAGGGACCAGCTTCGCACTGCTAAAAGAGACCGCTGTAAAGCTGAGAGGCTCTGGCTTTCCATCAGACTCACTATTCATAAGCAAATCTATGAAGTCGCTAAGAAGAATGTCACAAATATAGTCCATGCAGCGAAATCAGTCCACTACACTACTAAGATCATGGAAAGTTCCAGCTTCAAAGAGCTCTTCGAGATTACTAACAAGCTAATGTCAAGGATCAAGTGAACACCAGTTCCAACTACCTTCTCTCCAGTCCACCTTCCAGACATGTTTGCAAATTTCTTCCGTGACAAAGTACAAACCATTAGAGATAAGCGTGACACCACACTTTCAATTGACTCGTCGTCACCATACAGTTGGGATACAGAATTTGAGCGGCAACCATTAGCAGCATTTGAACCTGTCTCTATGGATTTCGTGGGTACCATCGTGATGAAGAGTGCACCAAAATCATGTGAACTTGATCCAATTCCAACATCACTACTGCTTGAGTGCTTAGATCCAGTATTGACTTCACTGACTGATGTTATTAATACCTCTCTCTCATCTGGGGAATTCCCATCATTTTTCAAAACTGCCATTCTAAAGCCTCTGCTGAAGAAACCAACACTAGACCATAACGATTTAAAGAACTACAGCCCAGATTATAATCTCCCATTCATTTCAAAAATCTTAGAAAAGGTTGTTCTATCCAAGTTTGTATCTCATCTAAATTAAAATAGTCTTTTTAGCAAATGTACAATCTGCATATCGCCCTTGCCACAGTACTGAAACAACTCTTCTAAAAGTAGTTAATGACATTATATATGCGTTAGATAGCGGAAAGATTACAGTCTCACCCTCCTTGATTTGTCTGCAGCATTTGACACAATAGAACATGATATATTATTTCACCGTCTCCAGCATGTATTTGGCATTCATGATACAACCTTACTGTGGTTCAAGTCCTACTTGGTCAACAGGACACAAACTGTATCTGCAAATGGAATACACTCCAGCCCAGTTGGTCTATGTTGTGGTGTTCCAAAGGAGTACGTTCTTCGACCTGTTCTCTTCATTATGTACACTCAGTTGCTCTCAAGTGTCATAGATCATCATCCAGTGTCTCACCAACTGTACGCTGATGACACCCAAATATGCAAACCTAGCCACCATACTGAAGTTGATGCTACCATCCAAGGTGTAGAGAGGTGCATTTCTGATGTGAAATCATGGATGACTTGTAACAGGCTGCAAATGAATGATGATAAAACTGAGGCCATTATGATCACAACACAAAGACTTTCTCATTCACATCCTTTACCTCAAACAATAAATATCAGCAACGCCAAAATTAAATTCACACAATCAGTACGAAACCTAGGTGTTACTCTGGACAGTACTCTCACATTGCACCAACATGTCATGAACATATGCAAGGCTGCATATCTTGAACTGAGACGCATCAGCTCAATTCGCAAATATCTTTCGGTTGATGCCACTAAAACACTTGTGTGTTCATTAGCACTTTCAACTCTGGACTATTGTAACTCAGTTCTGTCTGGTTCATCTCAATCTCTACTCAAAAAACTTCAAAAAGTTCTAAACACAGCTGCTTGGATCATACTTAGAGTACCACGATCAGAGCACACCTCCCCGCTGCTCTGTACCCTACACTAGCAATCCATTCGATCCAGAATCAAACACAATATTTGTTCTCTGTGCTAAATTTCACTGTCGGACTCTAGTCCAATATACCTATCTGACCTCACCCTCGTGTACACACAAGCAAGATACTTACGCTCCTCTTCTGACAATCGTATACTGAGTATTCCCACTATGAAAACAAAGTCATATGGACAGCGTTCGTTTGCATATCAAGGCACAGCAACGTGGAATGAATTCCCCACTGAACTTAGACACAAAGACACAGTGATCACATTCATAAGGGCTCTCAAAACTCACTTATTTCGACTGCAAGAACAAACTTAAAGATCTAATAATGTTTCCTACCTGAAATATTCTCAGCAAGTTTTTTATTTTTTAATATTTTTCTAATTTTGTGTTGTTTGCTTTTGTAATAATATTATTATGTTTCTTATAGGTGTTGTCTAATATGTTGCAAAGCGCTTAGAGCTTCTAAAGATTAGGCGCTATACAAAGTTCTCATTATTATTATTTTTATTATTATCTATTATATATATATATATATATATATATATATATATATATATATATATATATATATATATATATATATATATATATATATCGTACTTCTTTCTATCAGGACCGCTCCGGTGGCCTAGTGGTTAGAGCGTCCGCCTCGGATGTGGGAGGTTGTGGGTTCGATCCCCGGCCGAGTCATACCAAAGACTAACAAAAATGGTACTAACAGCTGCCTCGCTTGGCGCTCAGCATTAAGAGGTTAGTGTTAGGACTGGTCTGCCCGGTGTCAGGATAATGTGACTGGGTGGGACATCATGCTACATGTCTGCGGCATGATGCCCCAGTGCTAGACATCACTATAAACTGCCACATTGCAGACATCGTAGCAATATGACTGAAAAATTGTTAAAGCTGCGTTAAAAATCAAAATCACATCACATCACATCTTTCTATGAGACGGACAAATATAACAAAACAGTACATAAAGAACTGATACACTTTGGGTAGAAATGTTTGGGTAAGCCTATTGCTTGTGTTAGCCACCAATCAAATTAGAGTGCTCTAGATTCATGAAATAAACAAGGCGTTAAGGGTTACTGTATGATCTACACATCCTACACTGTGCAAAGCTTAGTTTAAATGATTGATGGTGCTCCTTCCTTGCAAACAATTCACTTCCGACTTTGTGCAATATTGAGGCTGACATATCGTTGGTGCTGTTTTGTTACTAACGGAGATTTAAATATTTTTAAAGGTATCAACTCTGCCGCAAAGGATGACTTTTGTAAAAACTGCTATTTTACATATATTACGACAGAGTTTGACATTTGATTTACAACAAATATATAACTTACAGCTATAACATAATGCGAAATATACATATATATTTATATTTAATTAAATCGAAATAAATAGTTTAATCATTGATGCAGAAATACCAAAATAAGTGACAGCAACATTACAAACATGCGCAACAAGAATGATCTTAAACCATTTGAGCAATGTACATACGCATAAACTAATCGACACTTAAAGTTTTATTTAGCAAACTTATGAAGTGGTATGCTCATTTTCGTTGCGAAGATAATTAATATTCATATGGAATTTTGTACAGAACTTGAACTATATTTAAGGAATAGATATGATCATTAAAATATGAGATAATTTGGTTTGATGATTAGGCTTATAAAGAGACCTACCGAGAGGGGAGAGTAAGAAAAGTATATATGTTGTTGACCATATACATATAGTAAATTTGGGCCAGTTTCATAATGATAGTGAACGTGTTTTGACGCGTCATATGCGATAGATATGTATTGTGGCGAAAGACCTACGTCAATATGTGAGCGGATCCAATTTCTTCACGGATGCTATTCAAAGTAAAACAACAATTACATCAGTATTTACATTCATTTCACTAAACTCCCCCTTTCCAAGCATGCACCTCATAATAATATTGTTTGTTGCAAAGGAAATATTACCATAAACAAAGTAACGAGAGACACCGTGGAGCAAATATCCCGGTGATTAGGGCCCTCCACTATACAACTAATGTGGGCTTGAAACACGGCTTGATCTAAGACTCGATTACAATAACTAACCAAAGTAATCCACCGTTTTCCACCATAAACAAACCCCTATCATTGGATGCAAGTTAGTGGCGTATGATGACGAGTTGCTTTATAATCAAGGTCATCCCGCTCAAATATTTCCATTATCCGGCAAAAACACCACGGTCGTCTTATATTTGACTCAACGATACATACATATAACTATAGTGTTCTGTAAGAAATGTAATATGTTGATATTTCGTTGCATTGACGCGCATAGCTTAGACAATATTGTTCATTGTGGGACGCCTATCATTCCTGGGAAGAATTGTTACGCTTTTACTTTCGACCCGTATAGTCATCTAACTACTCTAGTCTCATTCTCATGTAAAATCAAAAGTCAATGATATAATAATGTTCGGCACTTACACCATAGAAGAGTATGAGAAACGGCTCAGTGATATGCGAAGTATAATTGTTTCAAAATGTGATAGAAGGCCGCAACAAAGTATAAGATATGTTACAATTATAACAGACTCCACAATTCGATTTAACCGTCGGGTTTGAACAAACATTTGCACTCCTGATTAAACCGACAACATAAATTCTCAAACGTGCCAAGGATATTACGGATGTTATGAAAGCCACACGGAACATGTGACAGCGCTCGCGCGAACAAACGAAACACGGCTTAGCAATACATCCAATGCATATACAGAAATACAGCCAAACTGTCACTCCATCCCTCCTTCAACCCTTCAGCACTACACATAGCATTCACCAGTTACCATCACTAAATCACCAATCAGTGATTGTCATCAATCAGTCAGCTGAAAATATTCGAATCCGTGTTCTACAAATGGCACGGTCATGTATAAAGGCACGTAATGATGCTATGTATTGTAAACTTGAGTTGATTTCATACAAGTTATATTATCCGAACCACTGTATATTGTGATAATCAAGTCCAAAGGTGAACATGTTTCCGCCAAAAACTTATAATACTTAAAAACGTATCTTCCTTAATAAATAAACATTATTAAAAATATAATCGTTCTGCTAAAGGACATTCAGGTAAAGTAGAAAACAAACTATATCATTGCATAATACATTCCAAGTAGGAATTACATAGCATACAAGATAAATCTGATAGTAAGACCATTATAACGTATGATACAAATAGAAAATTAATATTTAATTCACATACATTTATAGGTGGAAATCGCAGGTAGTTCAAGTAGAATGCTCACTAACAATACTCTTCGTAATGTGATGTTTAGATCTACGATGAGTTAATGTATACATAGGACATGTAGCAATACACTACCTATGCGCTCAAGGTTTTCCCATCGTAAGTACATTTCTCATACAGCATGTGATGAATCGAACTCACCCTTTTGAAATAATATACGATATACATAAACCACCCCATGGTAATGCTGTACACAGAAATGAAACCCAAGTACGTCTTTAATCCCATGCAATTAATGAACGATAGCGAGATACGATTGCGTGACAATACATCCCCCATAAAAAGAAATGTCATCACTTTAGAAAATCCCAGAATGGGAATGAAAACAATTATTGAAACATCAAATTTCGAATAATTAAGGAAAATTATCTGATAACCACACACTCCTCAAAATAAAAACAACACCCACATTTTTCCACCCTCGATTCTCCGAAAGCTATACAGAAGCAAAGACAACACACAACACAATCTTAAATTGGCGGCCTTTGCTTTGTTCAAGTATAAGAGCGGCTTATGGTCCGTTTGTACGTTAAATTCCCGCCCTAAAGGTATGTGTGAAATTTTTGTATCCCCTATACTAAGGATGAGGACTGATTTTCAATCAGGAAGTAGGTTTTCTCCCGAGAGAACAATGTGTTACTTGCATAGGCAATGAGCAATTTCACCCCCTCTTGCTTATGTAGCAAAACAGCTCTTAGACCTGCATCGGACACATAAATCCTCGTCACGAGGGGTTTAGTAACTTCTGGCATCTTTAGGAGTGGTGCACTTCTCAGTTACCGTTTAAAGGCATTAAACGATCTATCATGACACACACTCCAGAAACTTTATTAAGTTGCCCTTCCTAGATAAATATGTTAATTGGCCTGCTATAGCCGCAAGAAAGGGGTAATATATTTCCTATAGAACCACAACAAACCCTAGAACGAACTTGCTTGTTTCTTGATTTCTGGTATGTGGGCATTGTCTGGGTGAGGTTTCAACTTACCTAAACCACTTACAAGATGAACTAAACATTCCAGTTTATAATAGACTATATTACATTTGGAAGGGTTAGCTGTGAGATTAGCTATGCGGAGTCTAGACAGATCAATTAATACGCTAACATGTACTTGCCAGGTATATATATATATATATATATATATATATATATATATATATATATATATATATATATATATAATAATAATAATAATATATCATCTAAGAAGCTATCAACGTTTTCCATAACATTAAACTGTTTACGCATAAGACGAACGCACGACGCTCCGGACTTCAGAAAACCGGAGGGTATGACCTTACATTGATATATACCTTTTTGAGTCGAGAATGCAGTTTACAGGCAGGGGTTATCAACAGATGGTACATGCCAATACAATTTGGTAAGATACAATTTCGAAATGTATTGGTGCATTGATAGTTTTGAGAACAACCCCTACATGGCTGGCATCGGTTCTTCACCAAACAGGGTGATTTTGTTTTATTAATGAAAGTCAATGTCAAAACGGTTCGTTCCTTCTTTCTTTCTGACTAATGGGAAACAAAGGGTTCGATCACTAGTTGATCTAACATTTGTCCCACTTCTTCGTTGATCGTCTCCCACGCATTAAAGGTATTTGATATTCTTTAATCCTGATCGGCTCTGAGGTGTTGAAATTTGTTACGTGTCTGTCTGTAAACATAACGGCATATTTGGATAAAAACCCTTTCTAATCTGTGTACACTGACTCTCAGATAAATCCGGGCACACATTGATCTGATATATACTTGCTTTCCCTAAGTTGGTCGGGTGTTCAAAGCGCATTTCAGTAATGGAGAAGAATGCTGGCTCGTCACACGATTTGTCTTCCATGACCGCAATAAATATTGCGTTCAAGATCACTTTCTCTACTGTTTAAACAGGTCTTTCTACGTAATATATCTGTATATTGAACCTAACTTCAATGACAATGATTTGATATATTTCCTTTGAGAGCACCTTCCAACAAACATTGCACGAACAACACAATCGTGCTATACCGTCACGAAGGGTTTACTCACTTCTGGCAACTTTAGGATTGGTGCACTTATCAGTTTCCCTTTAAATGCATTAAACGCTCTATCATGACACACAATCCAGAAACTGTATTCGGTTGCCCTTTCCTAGTCAAGTATGTCAATGGACTGGCTATAGCCGCAAAATTGGGAATACATTTCCTATAGAACCCCACCAAACCCTGGAATGATCTTACTTAATTCTTCGTTTCGGGTCTGTGGACATCACTTCCTGCTCCTATTTTGTCTGGGTGATGAGCCAACCATTCCAAGTTAGAATAGACTATATTACGTTTGGTAGGGTTAGCTGTGAGATTAGCCATACGGAGTATATTAGATCAATTAATAATCTAACATGTTCTTGCCAGGTATGTACATAAACGAAGATATCATCTAAGAAGCTATCAACGTTTACGATAACATTAAACTGTTTACGCATAAGACGAACGCACGACGCTCCGGACTTCACAAAACCGAAAGTCATAACCTTAAATTGATATAGACTTTTTTGAGTCGAGAATGTAGTTAACACACACGGGTTATCAACAGATGGTACCTGTCAACATCCTTTGGTAAGATCTAATGCTGAAATCTATTGGTGCATTGATAGTTTTGAGAACATCCCCTCTATGGCTGGCGTCGGTTCTTCGCCAAACAGGATGATTTTGTTTAATTGCCGAAAGTCAATGCAAAAACGGTTCGTTCCGTCTTTCTTTCTGACTAATAAAACGGGGGACGAGTATGGGGAACTGAAAGGTTCGATCACTCGTTGATCTAACATTTTCCCCACTTCTTCGTTGATCGTCTCCCACGCATTAAAGTTATTGGACATCCGTTAATCCTGATCGGCTCTGAGGTGTTGAACTTTATATCGTGTCTGTCCGTAAACATATCGGGATATTTGGACAAAACCCCTTTCCAATCTGTATACACTGACTCTCAGGTAAATCCGGGCACACATTGATCTGATATATACTTGCTTTCCCTAAGTTGATAGGATGTTCAAGGGGCATTTCAGTAATGGAGAAGAATGCCAGGTCGTCACACGATTGATCTTCAAATACCACAGGTCTTTCTACGTAATATATCTGTATATTGAAACTAACTTCAATGACAATGATGTAGTCCATTTCCTTTGAGAGCATCATCTGACAAACCTTGCACAAACAACCAAATCGTGCTACATAACCGATGACGCCGGGCCAATAACATAATCGTAACACCTTAACAGTTGTTTTATTCATACTGAAATGGTTGTTGTTGTTATTGTGGGGTTTATCGCCAGTTTTGTAGCACACGATAAGCTGTGCATGGCGGCTAGTATTAATGGTGGAAGAAGAACCGGGGAAACCCTGGGATGAACCACAGACCCATAAGAAGCTACTTGCAAGCTTTCTCACATACCCACATTGGCCGAATCCTAGACTTGAACCCACGCAGACAGAGGTGAGATGGCAGTGATCCGTCTCGGAGAGCGATTTAGACCACTCAGCCACTCGGGGGCCCCATACTGAAATGGCCTGCCATCCTCGAAACGTGCACCATCCTGAATACGTATGACCTCAAATTATTTTGAACAACAAGTTCCAGTAACTTCCTACGATCATGCGTATTATATTGCCTATGCGTGGAAACGTTAAGAAGCAGAAATCCAGAGAATCCATGGTTCTTATAATTCTTCACGGTAAAACTTTCTTTGCGGTCGCGACTATAGACGGGTCATGTTCATCATCGTTCAAAAAGACTTCGCGGGAGATATAAATAATGGCTTCCGGTACTTTTACTTTACGCACAGGCTGGTTTCCCCTCTTCACCTGCGATATAGTCTGCACCGCTTGGACGATTGGGAATCGGAAGTCGGACATGGTTGGAAGTCTAGAGCCATTAATGTTACCAATAGGGTAACACTTTACACATGATCTTAACCCGAGTATATAATCCGCATAATAAATAAACGATTCATATATACAATTCCGTGACAAATACACATAAGAAAATAATATGTAATTCACATACCGCTACAGCTGGGGATCGCGCGTCATAAAGTCGACTGCTCACTGACAAGTTGCGATGTTATGTTTGGCTCTATGATGAATTAATTTAGATAAAGGCCATATAGCCATACACTCTGCCTGTGCGGTCAGGTACATAGGTTTTATTACGTAAGCACTTCGCTCGGGCAGCATGGGATGAGCCGAGCTATCAATGTCAAAATAAAATACTATATACATTAATCCACCCTCCGGTAACGCTGTACACTGAAACGAAACCCGAGTAAATTTACTTAATCCAAACAATAAATAAACGATGGATATATACAACTAAGTTAAAGTGACTGTTAATAAGTTTAAGGTATGTTCATAAATGTTGTTTGCTTCAAAATTGTTTATCCCATATCTTAACATCAGGGTAGTGGAATACGGCATGTTCACTTAACATGTGAGACACTTTATTTATTTAAAATATTCTTTGCAATTATTCATTGATTTAAGATTAGATCACACTATTGAATTATTGTGAATTCATTAGAGGAAATATTGAATAGTATAAATGCATTACATTTAGATTTTTTCATGCTTTTCATTCGAGACTACTGGCTCATCATCACATTCAATACTGGGATTCGCTATGAACAGCACAGTAATCTATTCGGAGTATAATTTTGTACTTGTTATAAATCAACAACTACCTTTTGAGATTTAATTCGCAATGCTGTAAGTTCAAGTCATATGTTTTCACCTTAAATTCAATGGAAATAAACTGTTTGTTGAATTTTACAAACATTGTTGGTTTTAGCTGTTCTCCTTTACTCACTTTAAGACTATGTAGACGCAACACTATGCCGACGTTTGCAAACATAAATTTGGCTCTCTCTCGCAGTAGTTTGTATTGTTACATGCTTTGAATAATGACAACGATATATTTCACATTTCCCCGTTCTTTTCTTTTTCTGTCTTTCACAATTTACACGTGGCCATTCACATCTGTTTTTGTAGAACTTACCCACCTATCATATTGTAATTTTCAGTCACTCCCCTCAAAGCGAAATGCACATAATTGTTAAACCACATATGTTCCCGATGGCTAATGTTCCATCCCAATTAGCACTTGGTTTATACAACTCATGTATTTCGTCATATGTGATAGTTTCATTACAATTAAATTTATATGCTTAATATTTTGAATCTATATGAATTGCTTTAAGGGCTTTTCTTGTTCTTTTTAACGTAACATGTGTGTCAATTCTGTTGATAAGTATGTATGTTGTTGTCTTTACTTTTATATGTGGCTGTCACTGACTTAGGCCAAAAAAATAACGTGGTTTTGCCTTAGAACTATTTGACTATTTTTCGATGTACAGGCGTAAAACGTTGTATAGGGTGAATAAGAGTTTTTCCAGGTAAGAGACTGTATTAACATGTACCTTGCCGGAAATTACTTACGATAAGGGACATTAATAACATTTTCGGTAGCTGGTTGTATTGGTCCTACATATCCACCGTCACTCTTAAACGGTGTATCTATTAATGGCATATGCCCTAAGGGCACCCTTGAGAGAGAGCCTTCCCTTGCATACGGTTTTCTGGCATACGTCACAAGACCTACATAAACGTGTGACATCGCCGTTAACACCAGGCCAGTAGAATTCAGCGACTACTCTGCTAGTGTTCTTCGCCTTTCCTATGTGTCCTGCCATGCTAGACTCATGTGCCACCCTAACTACTTGAGATCTGTATCTCTGGGGTACGACCACTTGTCAATACCTCTTACCCTCCGGAGTGACAAACCTCCTACGGATTAGCTATTTCCTCCGAACGAACGTCGAGCTGCCCCCACCCTTGCAGTGTTTAATTGGGTCGAACGCGATTTTCTCAATATTAGTTTGATGGATTCGTCTCGGTTTTGTTCTCGTTTGAATTCGTCACGCGAAATTCCGGAGATCGATTCAGTAACTATTAATTTCTGAAACGCGGTTTTCTCTCGTCGGGTTTGCACTCGCGTTTCGACTGCTTGGTCCAAAGGTATCCTGAAATCTGCCATGGTTGGAAGACGGGAACCTTCAACATTACCGGTTAGGAAAGGGGTTTCTGCCGTGATCCTTACTACGGGAATGCGACCGAACGTCTGATCGAGTAGTATACATGGGGACTCCCACCCGAGCATTTGGTTGTCCTGCACGAGACTTCGTTTGATCACTACACCCCTGCAACCAGTATCACGTAATGCTACGACTTCTCGACTGTTCACGAAACCTCTCGCGCTTGTCACTCGTGCTTCGGGGAAAAGACACGTGCCAGGTGTATGAATACCTGGTTCTACCGGCACAAGATTATCAGATACACCTTTCCTCTGTATAGCCACGGCTACCTTATGTACAAGTCCCTTTCTTTTAGGACATTATGCTTGAACATAACCCCATTCCTTACACAAGTAACAATGTATACCATGTCGACGTGTATCCTAACTGACCTACTTGCCTCAGCTGATCTCACAAGCTACCTAGGCAAAATATCTCGTAGACTGGTTTCCAGACTTAAAATCTTTTGAAACCACTTTCTGGGTTCCCACATGAGCCTCGGCAAAAAAATCAGCTTGCTTAGCAATATCCTATACGTTTGAAAAGACTTTCTCTTTCAGAAACTAACTTAGTTTTCGCTCAACTGTGTCCAACAACTGATTTCTGAGCAAGAAATCAGTCAACCCTTCAAACGTTTTCACCACTTTGCCGCATTCAATTCACCGCTCAAAATAGTTCGCTATTCTAACGATGAACTGATCAAAGGTTTCTCCCTTCTCGGCTTGCTATACCTGAACTTTTTTACGGAAACCCTGTTAAATCAGCTCGTACCATTTTTAGAACTGCTTCCTTCAGGACGTCGTATTTGAGCACATCGTCCCTATGAAGTCGCGAGTACACATCCAGCGCTTTACCGTTAAATAAAGCAATGAGATGCAGTGCCCAGTCATTTCGACTCCACTTCTGGTTATTGATATACCGCTCAAACCGATGAAGAGAACTATCCATGTTATATATTTCATCGTCAAAAAGGTGGTAATTTGAGACCCTTTAATATACTAAAGGCAGGATCGTGTTCTCCTTTTCTAGATGTTGCTAAATCTACCTTACGTTCATGAGCTCGTTGCATAACCCTTCTTCTGCCGCCAAAGTTTCTAACCTTGCTTGTTTTTTCTAACTCTATCTGCTCCCTCTCAAATCCCCTTTCCCATTCTATCCTTTCCTTCTCGGCCTGTTTTTCTAGTTCTTTCTTTTCCTTTTTGGCCTGTTTTTATAGTTCTCTCTTTTCATTCTTTAATTCTACTTGCCTTTCCTCTGTTTCCCTTTTTTCCCTTTCTAATTCTCTTCTCTCGTTCCTCTCCCGGGCTTGTTCTTCCTTTCTAATTCCCTAGCCTTTACCCTTTCATCCCTCTCACGGGCTTGTTCTTCCTTAATACACTCCCTTAAACTTTCTCCTTCATACCCAAGTTCTTTGCCTAAGGCGACCAAGTCCTTAAGGTATGACATGATTAATAGTAATATACCAAATTTAATTTCACAAAAGAAACTAACCCTATATTCCTGATGAAGGTAATCAAAACAAAATGAATATGTATTTATCCTAGACCCACAGACCTAGAATAACTAAACAAAATAAACACCTACTTGAAGATTATCTTCTCAAGAAGGTCATAATCAAATATAAACAATACGTGTAGACTTGGTTTTGCCTTAGAACCATTTGACTATCTTTCGTTGTACAGGCGTGCAACGTTATCTAGGGTGAATAAGTGTTTTTTCCACGTAAGCGACTTTATTAACATGTACCTCGCTGGAAATTACTTACGACGAGGGACATTAATAACATGATATGCAAGTGTATTTTACCCTGACTATTGCTCACTCCCCTATATATTTAAGTAAGATCAACTTCTAAACCAACACTGGTCGTTTTGGATCACGTCAAGGAGTGTACGCACTCCATTGTCTTCCAGCCATAGGGGTAAGTGTTACATTTATATTTCATTTGATATGGGAAGCTTATTCGGTTTGTAATGTCTTATCGCGTAATAATGCATTTATTACAACGCAGATTTGAACGTTGAATTACAAATCACTATTATAGGTTAATCTATTAGCATATATCTAGAGATTTTACAGAAACTATTAGTATGACTATTGTATTATTGTAGCTGATTGTGACTGTGACTATGACTAGAATTGACTAGAGATGTCTAGAGCTATATGAATATGTTTAAAGCTGTCTGGAGGTTCCAGAATATTTAAGGATGCGTGCTGTCGATACGTAACTATGTATGTACGTATGTTTGATCCACGGACGTAAACGTAGCTAATTCAAAAGGGTGGTGTATGCTGTCTGTACACATTGTGTTTGTCTTATTCATTTAGTCCAAAAACCCACTTGGTTTCTATTCTGCGACAGGAGCTCAACGGCGCTGAGCTTACAATCGCTTAGGTGTTGATCCAATTCGAACGGATCAATTTTGTTATGATTTCATAATTTATATTTTTAACTTTAAGAATTACGTAACAAGCTTTATATAAAACATTGTCTTTTTAGAGTGTTTCGATTATGCTTCAACTCAGATATCAAAAGGCAAATTGTGTACAAATATATATTACGCTGTTTCACATGTGGACACAGAATGATCCTTTTATTTAAAAAGTTCTCAGACATATATCTCAAACTCTACAATCAACTCAAAGTTTAAAAGACTGAAGCTTGGTTCATCCTCCAGCTCCTTCTACGATGTCAAGATTTACTTTGTTATACAGAATTGTCCTGAATATGTGCCTATTTATTGCAAGATAGACAGTCTGGGAAAGACGGTGGCGGCAGTGATTTCAGGATATGTATGTATGTGTGTATAGTATAGATATATATAGACAGATATAGATATAGATAGATATTAGATATTCACCAGACATGACAGAACGGAAAGTGCTATCCCTAGATTTATATAGAAGAATGCTTGATAATAATAGGTATAATTAGTATTGAAATACAAATGATACTAACATACAGGTTAGATAATTTGTAATTCGTACTCTACGTAGATTCGAACGCAGGTCCGCGTGTAGACGGCACCCATCACCTTGCTTCCAAAGACGAACGCGTATTCCCTCACGGCTCAGCGAACATCACCAAAAAATGACGTTGCTCAATAGGTGTTATATGCATTCGTACGTAGCAGACACACCAGCATGACGGAATCGTATTAAAGAAATCAAGGTATATATAATTAGTTATAGATAATTATAAGTATACAACAGACAACACGGAAAGTGCTATGCCTGGATTCCTTTATAATAATGCTCGATAATAGTAGACTGAATTAATATTGTAATACAAACAGTACTACCATTTATTTCGTACTCTACGTAGATTCGAACTCAGGTCCTCCGGTGAACAGCACCCATTGCTTTCCCTTAAATTCGATACATATAGCCGACAGACCGCATTAAATGAGATTTTTGATCGACCGTTAGAGCCATTTTTAAGTATGTTTTTTGTTGTCATTTTTAAAGTGTGTCACGCGGAGTGCGACAACTTCTCCGTGCTTAAAGTGATTTGTTGGTTGGGCTTGATGAAGCGGCGAGTGAATGAGTGCATGAGTGCGTAAGGGAGAGAGTGAGCGAGTGAGTGGGTGATACAAATGATGGGTACAATGATGTTGTTTAAGGATTGTTTTAGAAGGATATCCCCTAAAGCGATATTGCAAAGCATCTAGGTATGAAAGCTATTGATGTTGTTCGTGATAAAGGTATTAGTACTGTGGGTGATGTCGCTAGTAAAGCATCTTCTGCTATCAATGAACAACTTGCACGATTAATACGCAAACTAAAACCACAGCCAGTTAAAATCCTAGCGCTGAAGTGATGCCCGCAAATGTCAGTAAAGTAATAAATCAAGCTGCGAATAAACGACTACCCGCTTTTGCTGGTGTGCCTGTACCACTGTCAGAATCGGAGAGAGACATATGTAACCGCAATTGTTGTAGATTTAGGTGGGTTGACCCATCATGGTCTTGGCGTTAGACGAAAATTAATTAATAATACATATTTTCAAGTGTCTATCTGATCCCGCATTTCACATCGGTGCCCCAGTCCTCAAAGATGAATCGATACGTGATAATCAATATTATTGGTATGACGCACGAGAGCCAAATCAGCGTGGGCTACAAGTGCAGGATACAAATATGTGTTTCCTACCCGCTACGCGTGCATTACAATCGAAGGCGACCTTTTGAAAACCTAAGAAAATCCATATGGGTGATGTAAGAGTCGGTTTTGTTAACAGTACCACATATAGTATTGACGTAAGTAACATTGGGATATTGACTGGTTAACTTCGACGTTGCCACGGCCATATTGGATCTAGCAAGATATTACGATGATTATTCAAGGTTTATTGCTTGTGAAAGTTATCAGTAATGACACTAACTGTATGGTGTAAGACGACCAAAAAACATACAACCGCTGCCACTGTGGTTCCCTATGGTTCATGGCGCTAATCCAAAATTCAGTTTAGAATTTGTTACTCGATGAGCAAAATAAAAAGGTGAGAAAATATGTTTTTCACGTGCAATTCCACTGTCGCATGTTTCGGATTTTGCAGAAGTGTCAGGAAGGTTATTTTTGGAGCCCAAGCATATATGTCTAGTTGTAGGGAAAGCCACAGACGATGATGCAGTCTGGCATAAAAAAGTTTTTTGGCACTTACCTACGTTTTTTATATTAGTTTTTATACAGCGATTCGAGCAACGAACTGCAGCTCTCTTGAAATAACACTGGCACAGTTGCGAGTGTATAACAGTTAGCCCAATATTATATCAAATTCTTTTGGTGGATTACCAACCAATACTTCAACTTGATTTGTTTATAATATTCGCGACAATGTAGTCCTTTATTGGAATGGTGTTAGTATCCCCACAGGCAGTTATCAAATCGAACAAATCAATATTGAAATTTCAACGTCGAATTAAATCTAAAATTGTAATAATGGCACATGAGCCAAGGTTGAGTGTTGCCATATACATATCCACCCCCGATTGCTCCGTTGATATCCGTAATACTAGCATCAACGATGATGGTATCAACAAATGTAGTATCAAGGATGGTAGTATCAGTGCGGGTCGCAGTGGTTGATATCGAAAATCTAGCGAGATAGTCGCTAGCATATACGATTGGAGTGATTTGGTTAGAGTTATTAATGGCCCGGCCAACATTTTTCTTATTGTAATGCCGTTTCAGAGCTATGTATTTTATACCTTCAGAATCCACGCACAACATTATTGTCTCCCCACTCGACCACCTTGATACATTTCAAACACGGTTTTGATCCTAGACTTCCTTTCACACACTTTGCATGTGATACGCACAAAAAGTACATTAGCACGCCTTCGTACACTGGATGGTGATTCAATCGACAACCGTTTGCAACTATTTTTTGCTCGAGCCATTTGTATATTAAGTAAATTGAAGTTTAATTTAAATATACATATTTTCCTTAATTGTGTAATGAATTAGCTGCGATCGGGTCCGGGGTCCTGGACCCAAAGAGCGGACGATTCGATCTTTACAGATAGACAACACCCCAAACAGCGGGTCCAGAAGACGTTGACCGTATCATGCTAGCACATCACGTGCTAGCAACTGGGATCCATCGAAAATTACGTGATCGTATCCGCGGGGCCAAGTGCGAGTTTAGACGTGATGGGGCAGCACATGTCTGGTCAACATTGAGAGCCAGACACATGTCGTTGGTTAAATAAAATATATCTGATACTAGGCAATTGATTGATGCTAGCGTGAATGACCAACGAGCAAGGAAAGTCTTGCTTAATTGACAGGACGGGGATTCTTCCGAATAAAATATATCGTTATCATGGGCACTAAGTGTGATGTAACATGGTTCATCCGTGATAAAAATGACCCTGTTTGTGAATCACGAAACCGCAGTGGGGTGTGTGTGGTAGTTTATATAGAAATTCTAGACCAGGAATGTTAACTGGGTTTAACAAACCATATTAAGAGAAAGTATAATCCAAGACGGCTTTGCTTTATGCTATTTATCCACTAAATGAGCCAGATATAAACGCGCTTCACCGATACAAGGGTAGTTAGCGACCCTGGGTTGTGGCGGTGGCATTTTAAAATGTATCGCACAGAGAATCACAAAACACGTTAAGAACTCTTTACGCGGAAAGGGTCTGACAACGTTAAGACATAATAAAATAAATCAGCTTGATCAAATGGGGCCACAATTATAGATATTACTGAATTAGAAAAGACATTAAGATTTCAAATAACATTTAAAACAATAACCGGCGAGTATTTTTTACAGCGCTGAATACATGGAACATGGATCTCCGAAAACAAGAATTGACCATCATAATGCTCACGCGTATCAAGTATCACAATATTAGAGTTAGATATGTTCACAGAGCTTACAGCGGTCGTGCTAGTACTGGTGATGATATATTTGAATATATTAGTGAGATCAGTGCAACCAATCCAGTGGGTGTGCTGTTGTTCCACAATAATGATGAGCAACAACGATTTGATCAATTTGTGTGACCGCGCGGTGATCTTTCTCGTGCTGAATCTCACCATGCAACGATGGCTGATGTCGCACCATAATATACCGAGGACAATGAAGAGATAAAATGTTTTACTGTTAAGTATGTGGTCGCTCATTTTGACCAGAAAGAAGAAGAATTCATGGGGACCATCGTGGAACGAATTTCTGGAGGATATGTAGCGACAGTGTGTCGAGTATGAGTATGGAAGGTTGTGGGATACCAACTATGATTGCAAAGAAGTAGTCTCAGTTGACATACGTACACCCAATCTGCGTCAACAATACGTGTTACACCTGCAGCACCGGTAAGTTTATTAATAGCATCCCTACCGGTCCAGTATTCCTTGGGCTATAATAAATTGATTATATTATAATAATTATCGGCCGTTTAATTACCCAGCCGCCAGAACTAATTTACCTTGCATAGCAGAACTTGCCAGCCAATTAGCTAATGATTCTTGCAGGTTTTTATTTTTTACCGACTTTAGCGTGTGTATCAAACTTTACGTCTGCGTTATGTCGTTGTTGTACATCTGGACTAGTATACGTGACATCATGAACATGACAGTCCTGATCAACATCATTCACTGGAGACTCTCCAGGTTTGTGTGAATTTCGCTCATCAAGTCGAATATCAATTCAGATTCCAGGGCCACAATAATTACAATAGGAAGATGTTTTTCGCCAGGATACCTAATCAATGGAGTCCTTTTTAATTTTCAAAGCGAAGCACCGATAACACCGCCTAAGATTTCACGAGACGAAATAAACTTGTATATGTTGTGCCATATTTCACACACTCGCCTGTAACTGTGCGCCTTATGTTCCATGTTGTTGCTAATCCATTGGTATCGGTGGGTGTTCTACGTAGAACACAGTATACATTCATATTATTCGTTGCATTTGTTATTAATATGGATGTCATTGGCGAGATGAGGAAAAGAATCAGTTATGCATCATCCAGCATTTCCAAACTTCTTTGAAAAAATTATTTTAGAGCCATCTGGGTCTGGAAAGGCTTCATTGCTACTCAACATGATATTGAGATGGCTTCAGTGGATAAGTTATATTTAGAGGCGCTGTCAGTGGATGATAAGCGATGTTACAGTGTGGTGATGAATTTTAATGATAATGTGAGGGAGATTGCAGTTGACAATTAGGTGGGGGATGACAGTATTGACTGTATTACTGATATCAATGAGCCTCCGTCTGTCAAAGATGTCGACGGCATTGTCAATAATTAAATGGTGTATGACGACGTAAAATTAGACAAATAAGCATTTATTATCGAATCAGACAAAAAACGCGGTTTAAATTTATGCTATTCTGCGATGTGTTAAAATACCTAAAGTAATCATAGATAATTGCAACCTTTTATCGGTATTTAATGGGATTGATAAACATGCGCTATGAAATATTAATCAGAACTGGTGTTCCGGTAACAATGATATAAACAAATTTAAAAACTCTTTCTAACACTCTCAAGCGACCCTACATGGATTTGTCACGATAAATGTACATGACCCCAGATCGAGGCATCGCATTGGTCTCGATCAAATTGGTGGTTGAGACAGCAACCCATGCTTTTTTATTTTCACTTACTCACTCACTCACTCCTCGCTACAGCAAGCACAACCATGCAATCACTTTAAGGCCGGCGAAGCATTCGCCCCCGCTTGATACACATTGATAATAATAATAACAACAAACTAGCTTAAAACTATATCTTAATGTGGGTCAATAAACTCACTCAAACTGTGCCTCAAACATATGGTTTCTGCCCGACAACATTATTGATATTGTTTACTTTGGTCACACGTTTTGTTTGGGACAATACTAAACCACCAGTAAAAAAGTGATTTCAGTACAGATAGAATATGCCTCCATCATACCCATGACAAAGTGATTATCGATATTGGGGTCAAACGATCGAATATCAAGGTCACCTTGACTTAAACAGCTGAAATGATTTCCACAGACTTGCATATACAAGATAATAAGAAACACGCTTAGACAGTGCCAACAATAATGAAACGGAAGAAGCGTTAATATATAACGAAATTTTAATTACAGTCATCATCATCATCATTGGCGACTCGGTCTCGAAAGACCATGCAAATAGCGCCCTTGGGGTGTTGTCTGTCTCTGTTGGCATCGTCTGCTGTGGCTGTGCAGATCCTATACGTGAGTGACAGACCCTATTGCAGTTGGTGCAGACATACTGGGAAGTCTGCGTTACTGTGGTTGCTGCTGTGTTCATTTTTCTCTTACGTTTCTCTGCCGCCAACTGGATTCTCCTCGCATCAGCGACTGATATGCCATTGTTTACCATCAGTCTCCAGGTGCCTCGGTCCTCGGCCAGCTCTTCCCAGCCATCGGGTGAAATGTTGCATGTCTTCATGTCCCTCTTGCACACATCTTTGAAACGGAGTGAGGGGAGTCCGACGCTTCTCATGCCAGTGGTCAGCTGTCCATATAGGATGTCCTTTGGCAGCCTTCCATCCTCCATGCATCGGACGTGACCCAGCCATCGAAGGCGGCGTTTAATTAGCAGGGAGTACATGCTGGGGGTACTTGCACGCTGCAGGATCTCGCTGTGTGGAACACGGTCTTGCCAGCTGATTTTCAGGATGCGTTTTAGGCACCGTATATGGAAGGAATTGAGCCGGCGTTCTTGCCTCATGTAGGTACTCCAGGTCTCACTTCCATATAGAAGGGTGCTGAGAACGCAGGCCTGGTAGACTCGGACTTTGGTGTGCTCTGTCAGCGCGTTGGTTTCCCACACCCTCTTCGTTAATCGAGCCATGATGGTGTTTGCCTTTCCAAGCCTTCGGTCCAACTCCATATCAATCGAGAGAGTGTTGCTGATGGTTGACCCTAGGTAGGTAAAGTTATTGACTGCTTCCAGGGTGACATCGTTGATTTTGACTGAAGGGGCAATGGTGGTATCTTGCACGCTAACATTTGTTTTTTCCAAGCTGATGGTGAGACCAAACTGCGTGCAGGCAACAGCAAAACTGTCTCCCAGTCTCTGGAGGGCTTCCTCGGTGTGGGCCACAAGAGCTGCGTCATCTGCAAAAAGCATCTCCCTGATGAGCACAGTTCTCACTTTGGTCTTTGAGCGCAGTCGTGCCAGGTTGAACAGCCTCCCGTCGGACCTGGTGTGTAGATATATGCCATCCGTGGATCTGTCGAAGACGTAGGACAGGAGCAGGGAGAAGAAGATCCCAAAAAGTGTTGGTGCCAGCACGCAGGCCTGCTTCACACCACTGTTAATTGGGAAGGAGGTTGAGGAGGATCCATCATACAGGACTGTTCCCTTCATATCTGCATGGAAAGAGATTATCATGCTGAGTAGTTTAGGGGGGCAACCGATCTTACTCAGAAGTTCAAAAAGGACCCTCCTGCTGACCAAGTCAAAGGCCTTGGTGAGGTCGATGAACATCATGTAGAGTGGTTGACCTTGCTCTCTGCTCTTCTCTTGGAGTTGTCGTAGGGAGAAGATCATGTCTGTCGTCGACCTGCCTGCTCTGAAGCCGCACTGTGATTCCGGGTACACACGGTCTGCCAGCAACTGCAGACTGTTGAGTATGATGCGGGCGTACACTTTACCAACAATACTCAAGAGCGATATCCCTCTGTAATTATTACAATCACTGCGGTCGCCCTTGTTTTTGTAAAGGGTCACAATTGTGGCATCACACATGTCTTGGGGGACTACTCCTTCCTCCCAGCAGCGGCAAAGTAGCTCGTACAGTGGTTTAATCAATGCTGGTTTTCCACGTTTGGTAGATTCGGGTGGGGTGCTGTCACTACCTGGTGTTTTGTCGTTTGGAAGGCAGTCGATTGCTTTGCTGAGCTCCTCTAAGGTTGGCACTTTGTCGAGCTCTTCCATGGTGGGCAGATTCTTTATGCTGCTGAGGGCTGCATCAATGACTGACGTATCTCGAGTGTATAGTTCTGAGTAGTGTTCCACCCATCTGGCCATCTGTTGCCCACGGTCTGTGATCTTCTCTCCCGTCAGGGATTTCAGGGGAGCGACCCATTTCACTGTAGGGCCTAGAGCCTTCTAGATGCCACTGTACATACCTTGGATGTGTCCGGACTCGGCACTGCGCTGGACCCCTTCACACAGTTGTTGCCAGTACTCGTTCGCACAGTGTCTAGCAATGCGTTGGGTGTAACTTCGGGCACTTTTGAGAGCAGCAAGCGTCCGTTCATTAGGACATTTTTTGTAAGCGATGAAGGCTTTTCGTTTCTCCTCGATTTGTGGTTCCATCCTTGATCGGTGTGCATTGAACCAGTCCTGGCGGGGTCGTTCCTTCTTGCCAAACGTTGACATAGCTGTACTGTAGATGGCAGCCTTCATGGCGTTCCACTTGGCTGTAGCGTCGTCCTCAGGCAGGTCCTGGATAGCCTTGTTCAGGGCAGACACATACTCCTCCACCTTGGCAGAGACTGACATCTGCGCATTGTTTATGCGAGGAAATCCTTTTGGTTTTGAGCGGTGTAGCGTGTGTGGCTGTAGTTACAGTCTGCTACTCACAAGGGCATTGTCGGAGTCACAGTCTGCACTGTGGTAGGTTCTGGTGGAGAGGAAGCTGTTAAGGGCAGAGCTCCTGGTGATGACCAAGTCGAGTTGGTGCCAGTGATGAGATCTGGGGTGTTTCCATGAAACTTTGTGTTGTGGCTTACACTTGAAGAAGGTGTTTGTGATGCACAGACCATGGTAGATGCATAGCTCCAGCAGTCTCTGGCCGTTTTCGTTGGTCTTTCCAGTGCCATGATATCGGAGGAAGGTAGGCCATGACTCGTGGTCCGCACCTGCTCTGGCATTTACGTCGCCGAGGAGGAATGGTGGTTCATTTTTTGGGCATCCTTTGATCTGTTCGTCCAGCTGCCCATAGAACTGATCCTTCACGTCTTCTGATGACGTGAGGGTTGGGGCGTAGACACTGATGATGTTGACAGGACCTGAAGCAGTGGTGAAGCGGATGGACAAGAGACGCTCAGTTCCCCTTGTGGGAGGTTCAACCGAGGCCAGGAGATTGTTCCTGATGGCAAAGCCCACTCCGCGCTGACGGGGCTCCTCAGGTTCTCGACCCTTCCAGAAGAAGGTGTAGTTTTCCTCTCTGAGGGAGCCACTAGAGGCAAGCCTGGTTTCCTGGAGGGCAGCTAGGCTAATATTTAGCCTGGTGAGTTCTCTATCGATAATGGCCGTCTTTCTGATGTCGTCCACTTCTCTGAGGTCGTCGGAGATGCCTGTACACATGGTGCGCACATTCCAGCTTGCAAATCGAACAGCTGGAGTCTTCTTTATTGGTTTCTTGTTTCTTTTGCCTGGTGTGGAATAACGTCTGCTTGTCATGCTGAACAACACACTGAGCTCCAGACACCAACTGGAGCAGGCAGACGATGGCGGGTCAACACCTTATTGACCGGGGGCTGCCCGGCTTGAGGCGGGCGATAGTTGGCCAGTGGGACACCATGATCCCTCCCACCGTCAAAGCTGACCAGTGGCGCCCCTTCCCTACGTCAATCGGGTGGGAGTTATTACCCGTAAACTGTCAGCTTCCGTGTTGTTTCCTCACTCAGTAGCGAGACTGGAGTGTCCTCTCCAGGGCGCAAGCCTGGGCGTGGAGCATGGAGATCTTGGGCTGCCCAGACGTCAGGATCCCCCTCTCGTCCTTGCTGGTGGGGTCCAAAGGAATGCTGAGCATTACATTTGGAGCCAGTTTGGATGCAGGAGCTGCCGGAAGGAGGTCGTAGTCGACCCCAAGTCGCCTTAGGGGCTCCACTCCTGATTTTCTGTCTGGGTTTACTCCCGTAGCCTTCCTTCTCCCGAAGATATCCACAAGGCAGTACAGCCATAATCCAATGGATGGGACTTGGTTGGTTGAATCAGAGTTTCCTTCTCCTAGATGAACTGCCTGACAAGGCTAACGAGCTTCATCTGCCCGGGTTTGGGGTCAGAGTTTCCCTTCTCTTAGACTGGTTGCCTGCCAAGGCTAATGAGCCCAGTCTGCCCACCCAGTTATACCGCCGGGTACTCGGTCGCGCCACACAGCAGGCTCTGTTAAAACAGGGGGCACCGCGTGAAGGTGCTGCTGTGGACACGATAGTGTAGGAGAGGCTATATGCAAGTAACCTCCTGCCCCGCAGAGCGAGACAGTGGTCCTGCGGCGATCACTACACCTGGGAAGGAGAGGCTATGAGAGACGCTTCATTGTCCTTTGGCAAGCGGTACATCAGGTCCAGGCCTCGCACCCCGGAAAGTTTAATTACAGTATATGAGAAAATATTAATTATTGATATTAAAAATAAATATTTTCCTATCAACCTGGGATTGAAGAAAGACTCATTCACCGCAATATGAATCAAAATTTTCGTCAATGATATACTGCAAGATTTGTCGACTGCAATCAGCTTCACAAATTTCGTATTATAACAGCGTTGATATGTAATACCATGTGTATTCCTCCTTACGTTTAAATGTACCGTACAAATGTTGACAGGCTATTGCAACTATAAATCATTTGCACTGTCAACACTGTATTAAAATCTCATATAATATTTACTCCTAACCGGTACGAAGTCCAAGGTTCTTGTAGATTATTTGGTCCTATTTTGCTTTTACAATTATATTAGGACAGTGCCGTTTACAATGACACGAGGACAGCTTCATTTTGTTTGCAATTAACACTCATCACAATATGATGTGTCCGTCGTTTTCAAGTATGCTTATGGCTGTCATAAGATATAAAATCTTTACAGGAACCATGTTATTACTTACGCATCTGTTTTTTTTTCTTTTTGAAGATTATATTGCTGGTGGTCATGCAACAGCCTGGATTTAAACTGCAATAAAGTGTTTTATGGAATGTAAATGTTTCACATTCTAAATTAGTTTCATTTACCCGTCATATAAGTATGGCGAATGTATGTTATTAAACGTAACTGATGTATTATTTTTCAACCTAAGACTCACTTCGTTTCATCAGAATGTGTTCATTAGGCTTACCTCAAAATTAAATTATTGGAGGGGGGTGGATATAGTTAACAAAATTACATTTCATTAAAAAGCTATAGATATTTTGTATCAGTTGTGCTGAGATAAGTATGCATATGTAAAACAAAAGCGTCAACGTCAGACAAAACTTCTTTTTATATTTTTATATTTGGCAGGATGACACAAAATAGACTGTGCAATTATGTACTAACATAATCTGAATGATAGTATGGGGTTGGTCCTTAAAAGCAAGGCAAAGGGTATTTATTCGTATTTTTATTTTTATTTTTTATATAAACAGTAACAATCATACTCCTGTAGAATACAGGAATAGTAATTTCCGTTTTGTTTGGCATATATATATATATATATATATATATATATATATATATGCCAAACAAAACGGAAATTACCATATATATATATATATATATATATATATATATATATATACAGATGTCGAGTTTACTGCGTATATAAGGTTTCCGTCTACAATAACGGCGTTAAACGCCTACCAAATTCGACCGATTGACAAACATAATATACTTCAATCCTTACTATTTGAAAAGCGTCAATTGTCAGCAGAACATTCTGCTTAAAAAAATTCCAATCAGGGACAAAAGAGAAACTACCCGTTTTTTCATGACTCGCGATATGTCGGGATAATCTGCCCATGTTTTTGAAAATCTGTAATGTTAGCGCATGGGGCTATGGAAATGAAACACATTACTTTGGACTCTTTCTGTCAGCATTTCAGCCGATGAACTAGGTCGGTCTAAGTTGGTTTTTCAAACTTCAACGTAACTATTCCACTAAATGGTAAGATGTATCATGCAAATTCAACCGAACTTGTGCAAAATTAGTAGCACTTAACACTTAAAACAATAAAGCTATTATGTTGAAGAGAAAAACAATGAATATGATATAATATGTTTACAATGTCACGATTATAAATAATACAAAAAAGAATTTATAAACATTATATAAAAGCAGGCATTGCTTGAGACTCCATTCGAGCGGCAAGCTGACAAGTTTGATACACACCGATAAAGTAGGTGTGAGACAACTATTTCCAAAATTAGAATCTTGGATTACGATGCAATATTGTTCTAAGGTAAACATTTCTTTCTTTTAAAGAATGTATTCATTTGAAACAATTTGAAAGCTAATTTTCAATAGATTTATCTGGCTTTCAAGTTGAAGAAGGTCACGTAGTAGTTCCTAATGTTGACATTTAGCAATTACATTATCGTATGCATTTAGAACAGAAGTGGTTGATATTTTTTTACACTTTATGGACATCACTTTCCTTAAGTAAATGACGATCGCTATTTCTTGATTCAAACTAGATTTTCAACCAAAAACAAGACGTTTACAGATATGAATATGACTTATCGTTGCGCAGAATTATCCGACGCCCAGGATAGGACAACAAAAGGGGTATATATATATATATATATATATATATATATATATATATATATATATATATATATATATATATATATATATATATGTTGGTTACAAGAACATTAATGAATTAAATACGGATTAATGCTGTTCATATCAGATCACAATTAATCTTAATTTGCAGACGCTCTTTCTCTACTTCAGTATTGACATTATGTGCAATGTCTGCGGACATTGTATTCTTCTTTGTTGCCCTGGTTATTTTCTCCATTTTGCCATGTTTCTTGCCTACTAATACTGAACAGAATAGGACCTGAAAAACGTTTCAGTGTTATCCGTCGATACTATTATAATCATTATCAACCGGTATGCCTGATACGGAGACCACATTACCATCTCTCCCAACAACGGCTGATGTTCCTCTTCCTTTTGTCTAAATTCATTATATTATAGACTTCGTTCGGGGATGGGGTGGTGGTGCTTGGACTTTTCAGCAATATATGTTATTTTCCTGATGAATCGGTTGTTCCAAGGCAAAAATTGTCGTCGTCTACAATAAATATGGTGCAAGGATAAATATATCAACATGAATAAACAAGTATACTTTTCACATCTTTTAGATCAATATATAGATATATATATATTGATACATACATATATATATATATATATATATATATATATATATATATATATATATATATATATATATATATATATATATATATATATATATATATATATATATATAGATAGATAGATAGATGCATAGATGGATATAGAATGGATGGATGGATGGATTTATATGATCAATAAGGTAACGATTTAAATTATTGTTTGTTAGTGAATTCATAACGTCATGGCTTGGACTGGTCGAGTTTATTCCGTTCACAGATGTCATCATACAACAATGCATATTAATGTTGACACAGATTAATCGTTTTCATATTATCATTGTAAAGGTTTCATCGTTAGTATTGAAAGCTGTGTAAATCGTCCTGATCCTGACACACCACTCATTATGTAATTATCAAATATTCTAATTGAAATATTTTGAAGGATGATAAATGGTCACATTCTTCGATTGCATTTGCGTCTTATTAGAATGTTTACTTCAACTTTATCATCTCTGACCTCATTACTGGAGTGGCACAGCTCCTGTATAATTAGTAATTAAATTTGAATGTACCGTGGATTTTATCATTAAATGACATAACAAAGAAGTTACGTATACTCCGGGAATAGCTGACAGTGAACTGGATTTATAGAACATTCGATAATTATCGGTACAAGACGAATGAGTATTATTAACATGAAAGATTAGGAATTGTGTTCTTTTTCTAGGTCACGGTCTTTATCACCAACGACATTTCCTCATTTTAAAAAGCAGGTCACATTCTTTGTGAAACCTGTGGGTTATTATCATTAATTATTATATAAAGAGTGGTAGGCCGAACAAGCGTCTAGTGTCATACAGTAATGCAGACTAGTCAGCTACAAAAATGCCATTGTCACTCTTCACTCAGATCTTAACATCAATCCACTTCCTATTTGTATCAATCACCGAATAAGTCAGTCGTTTTTGAGGAGATTCATTATTAACTTACCAAGAGCAGCTGGTATTATTTATGTCGTTGGCTGCGTGACTGCCTTTGACGGTGTGCTAGCTACTAATCGTTGCATTCGATATCAAGGCGATTTTGTCGCTTGTGATTCCAGCTTATTTTTTTCATTTAATCCACAAAGACGTTTTTTATACTATCAAACATTCGTATAGTAACTTGTTTAGTGATTGTTGAATATAATATTGCCAGCACCTTTGGTGTACCCGTGAACAACAAACGAGCAACGTCACCAAGGTGTCTGTGCTGTTGAGGCAATACTATGTCAGGTACGATAGGATATGCAATCCAGGATGTAAGTGATGAACTTCTGGAATATGTTTAGTCTAACCAAAAAGTGTCTTTAACGACGATTGTGAAATGTGAACTGGTTATTGTGGAGATTAAATTACAATGACCCGGATGGAGTGGGTGCTCTTTCCACGTGCATACATTTTTTGAGTCTTTACATGTGTCATGACCTAGGAACATAAGATTCGTGACACAAAATAGCGACTACCAACAATTTTAAAAACAAAATTGTAAATAACAATATGTTGCCATAAAATTCGAAGTAAAAGAATTTAAAAGAACTTACAGTGTGGTATAAATTCATATTTCCTAAAATGCTATTACAGTTCTAATAGATCCAAAGTAATCCAGATCAGTTACAAAGGTATCACGAATGATAACGATAATGTGCCAACAGTACAGAAAAGTCATGGTTTTAAATCCAAATATAGTTTAACCAATTTGCGGTAATTCCAAAATGTAATTAAATATTTCACGGGAAATACAAAAATATCAAACTGTAGCCTAGTATTTAAGTCGTTCACAATAATCCAATGTATGCAATTGACTGTTAAGATAAATGTTGCAGCCACTTTAATTCTAACAAATGATTATCAGCTTTAAAAAAGAAAGAGTATCCAAGTTCGATATAATGACAAGAATTATCGAGACCGCATTCTACGTGGTTAGTTCAGAAAGATTAAGTTACCAACGCAGAATCTAATATGCTGTAACTAGAATGTGGCATCAAGCTTTCAGTGAATCATTTAAACAATTCCATTACGGATATGAAACAGGAGGTGAGTATTTGATTATAAAAGCCGATATTTATAAAAAAGTTGTTCTTAAGTACAACGCAAAGCCTTCAATTTGCAATCATGGGCAAAAATTGATTATGTAAACACTATGACTAAAACATGCACAACAATGCGCTAGATATAAAATATACATAACGGTATATGCAAATATATTTCTTAGGCTTGTCTGAATAAATAATATCTATACATGTATTTTATGTATATTTAATTTACTTTTTTGTCTGTTAGTTTTAATTATTTTATTTTATTACATGTTATGTATAGGCTAAATGTAACGACCGTAAAAACCAGTCATACTTACCTACCACGATAATGGTTCCACAAATGGTATGTATCATATGTTGTTACATAATATCATATGTTGTTACATAATATCATATGTTGTTACATAACGATAGTTATATTTAGTTAAATTCGTTTATCTGGTCTGCCTTTTATTTGAACACATTACAATTTTCCTACAAATGCCATTCAATTTTATATTTTTTTTATATAAATTGTTGTGTGAAGCAAATTATAAGAATAAGCGATTTTATTGTATCACTTTCCTTTTAGTTTGAACATTTAAGTGCTAACCGTATGTTTGAATCATGCTTAAAGTAAATATAATTATAATGGTCCTTCTCTTTTCGTTTCGTTTTCAAATCAGATGAAATTAAGATAACATTCAGTTGGGACAAACATCGACCCATCTGAAATAAACATTATGATAAACAATATTGCAATTACAATCATTTTCTTTCCTAAAATGTTGCCAGAAAAGTAATTAAACTGAGAAAGACGCATACACGATAGCTATATGTAAACGCTATAAAAAGCTTTTTATACCTGTCTTAGCGAATCGTCGTTATTCTCGGCCCGGATTTTCTTTTGTGGTCTGTACCTGAAGATGTCGTAACTTGTGGATATAATTAATCTGTCGTATTTTTTATGTATATATTCATTTGATATCGATACTAGTTGCTTAAATATAATTAAGCAAATAACACTGATATTATCTTTAAATAACTTGTTTATCTAACGATATATTATAATCTTTCTTGAAATAGATTCATAACCGTCTAGTTCCTGCTGGTTACTTTGATACAATCCATACTGAATAATGTCTCGTAAGATTAATGACCATGGGATAGGACTACGGAACAGTCCATTTGCACATATTAATTGAAAATTCAATTTCATCTTTATAACCACCCAGACTACTTTGTAATATATATTGCCTTAGGTACGGAATATAGTTGTGTTCGTTTGTAAAGTTTAGCATATTCTGAGACAACATTAAATATGCGAGTCAGTTACAAAATAAAACTTTAGAAGGGTAAGCGATTCGTACTTGCAAATTAATTGATATCTATATAAAATATACTTTAATTGTATGCATTGAGCATAACACCTAGGATTGCATGATATGTCTAATGGCAATTTAGAGAACGATAGTTGTAGAATGCGAGGTATTTTACATTTGACTAGATATATGAAAACGTGCTGTTACAATTTTATTCAGTGTTGCACGGAAAGGATAGGTGAATATTACGTTGAATTGTTAATATAAAGTTTCAAACACGCGACTGAAACATTATCTTTTCGCTTTATTTGGCATTGGAGAACACGATTTTATCAATCGTATTCCAAGATTTCACATGTATTTCTTCGTAGCATGCTAAATTTATATAAATGTCCTTTGTTGTAAGATAGTATCCAGATGATATACCTGCTACTGATAGTACTGCTTTCGTTGTGTTGCAAATACTGAGGGCAAATTTCGAACAACGTTTCATTTACGAACGTATTACAGTACCCAATCAATCAATCAATATAACTATGTGAATTAACGATTTATTTTGTTTTTTGCTATTTGCTTGGTGCTTTATTTTGGGGTGTTGGTCTCTAAGAAATGACTTCCGAAAAACACAGTTACTATTGCTTGGCGTGCTGATGTACGGCAAACATTCACGAGCATTGTTTTCTAAAGGATTCGCATGACTAATTCGTAGAATGGTATATATAACCAGACAACAACTTACACATGTCAAATATTGCGACTCTTGTATTAATCGTTCTTATACCGTTCAACTAAGGGCGAAATGGAGATATGTGAAATTTACAGCAAATGCCCTGACAGAACATTTAAGGACAATATGTATGAATCTAGACTGAATTAAATAATTGCATTATACTTGCAATCTTTATAATTTTCATTCATATGTTTCGATTTGCAAGCGGGCATTAACATTTGGAGAACTGGCTGCAAATCGTTAAATTTTGGTATCCTGGGCTACTGGACTAATTTGTTAATACCTAAAATGTCCGTATTACATTCAAAGTTGTACGGCTGGCTTCTATTTTCGAGCATTATTGTCAAATTTATGCCTGTATGTTTGGCCTAGATCATACACTAATAATAATAATAATAATAATGAGGACTTTGTATAGCGCCTAATCTTTAAAAGCTCTAAGCGCTTTGCAACATTAGACAACACCTATAAGATAAGAAACATACTAGTATTATTAAAAAAACAAACACCATGAACTGAGAAAAACATTAAAAAATAAAAAAAACATGCTGAGATTTCAGGTAGGAAACATTATTAGGTCTTTAAGTTTGTTCTTGCAGTCGACATAAGTGAGTTATGAGAGCCCTCTTGAATGTGATATCTGTGTCTTTGTGTCTAAGTTCAGTGGGCAATTCATTCCACGTTGCTGGGCCCTGGTATGCAAAAGAACGCTGTCCATATGACTTTGTTTTCATAGTGGGAATAAAGAGTATAAGATTGTCAGAAGAGGAGCGTAAGTATCTTGCTGGTGTGTACACGAGGGTCAGGTCAGATAGGTACGTTGGAAGAGAGTCCGTCAGTAAAATGTAGCTAAGAGAACACATTTTATGTTTGATTTTGGATCAAATGGATAGCCAGTGTAGGGTACAGAACAGTGGGGAGGTGTGCTCTGATCGTGGTACTCTAAGTATGATCCGAGCAGCTGTGTTTTGAGCTTTTTGAAGTATCTGGAGTAGATATTGAGATGAACCAGACAGAATTGAATTACAATAGTCCAGTCTTGAAAGTACTAAAGAACACACAAGTATTTTAGTGGCATCAACTGAAAGATATTTGCGAATTGAGCTGATGCATCTCAGCTCAAGATATGCAGCCTTGCATATGTTCATGACATGGTGCAATGTGAGAGTACTGTCCAGAATAACATCTAGGTTTCGTACTGATTGTGCGATTAGTCCAAATGTTTTCGCTTCAGCACAGCAATGCTGGGCTAAATCAAAACTAGTATACACAAATAGGAGCGAAAATCAGTTATAAGGTCATATAGCCGATACAACTTGTAGCCAGGGGGGAAAATTATAGTATGATGTTCGTTATTAATATAGATTGGACTACTTATGGTGCTTATGGACACATTTTCGTCATCAGTGATCATAATATTTGGGGAAATGTTGCACTGGCATCGCTCTAACGTCACGTTCATAACACATACAGAGGAGTCCTTTTATTCAGTGATAGTAGAAATGACATATCTATATACTTCACTCAAGTTTCCAGAAATAATATTTTTAAAGACTCATTGGTTGATGGGAAAATATACCCATTTAATCGGCCGTCGAGTGAAGAACTAATCTTATTCCAACGATTTTGAGAAAGACTGACAGCGTATGTTTATATCAGGGGTTACAGACTACACAGATATATATGTGTTAAGTTAACAATTGATTGTTCTATCTGTCATATTCACGACAGAGCCTTTACAAAGTGTTATGAAACATCGAGTCTTTAAATCGGAATGCATGATGCTAGACTATATAGATTCTATATGAAACAGTTGTAGGTACTGAATACAGATGGAACCATGAGTATCATTGCTATTGTTGAGACGCACAGAATGGCTCTGAAAACAATTATGTTCCATATATGTGTTGCCCAGAAGGGCTCTGGTAAAACATTATTTCATGTTCCATATCTGATTTGCTATGAACTATACGACACTAAACCACATAAATACTGTTAATTATCCTTATAATTGTTCGTTAACAATGGCATCAGTGATGATAATGATGACGAATATTGTTCGACTAGACATAGTATTAACAAAGTTTGTTACAAAAAAGTGAATGCATGTTTGCACAACTAATTCATTTTGGTACATATTCGAAGGTGAACATCATGACGTAAGATAAATATTTAAAAAGAGTTTGTCTCCATTTACATAATATTTGATGTGAAGGAAATTTAACTTGACATGAAATGGCATGCTTTCTAAGACCGTCTACTCCTTCAATCAACAATATTTTCCCTCTCTTCGAGCTGTTGCACAATATGTATCTATTATATCAGTAGGAAATAGCGACTTCTCCAATTGAAAATATTAAAAGTTGGTTCAAGTAACAAATACTTTACATCAAGCTACACCGAATTTAAGGCTGTCTAGAAACAGGTCCTTTGAATGTTTATAGATGACAAAAATAAACTCATCACATGATACTTCAAAAGAAACTTCCATATTTAGAGATGTATTATTATTTCATTGTGATACTTGAGTGTAAACGTGCTCAACGTTTCAACTTGAATGTGCACCCTCAATAAGTGCGTGGACCTCTGTTGTTTCGAGACCAAGACTTTAAAGATTGAAAATGCATTCACGTCTATCATCACGATGAACATTTCGATACCATTATCAGTATCACTGGATTCCTGGGATACAGTTATTATTGTGAGAAATGTGACTATGGTTATAACAATCGAGAGCAACACAAGCATTGTGGAATGAAATGCCCAGGATGTTTGGCCTCTTCTCCCTGTCTGAGCGAAGGACCAGTGCCTTGTTCGACTTGTTTGCGCACGTTTGTCAGTCCTACCTGTTACCAACATCATCTGAAGACGCAAGGTTCACAGAAGAAATGTGCTTGTCAACTCTTGAGATTGTGCCCTACGTGTAGACAAGTCATACGTACCAATAGTACCAAGGCACACGTATGTTCAGGAAAAAAAAATGTCACATTTGTCACCGCATCGAGAACAACACAAACATTATGGATCGAAATACTCAGGATGTTTGGCCTCTCAACCCTGTCTGGAGAAAGGACAAGAAATGGTGCATTGTCCTGCTGGTGAGCGCACGTTTGTCAGCCCTGACTGTTACCAACAAGATCTAAACACAAAAGGTTCACAGCATAACTGTTCTTGTCCACTCATGAGATTATGCCCTACGTTTGGTCAAGGCATACGTACCAATAATACCAAGGCTCACGTATGTTCAGGAACGAAAAGATGTCATATTTGTCACCAAATCGTGGACTTAGAACACCAATGTTACATGCAAAAATACCAACCCCAACAAGAGGAAAATGAGGACTACAAGAAGAAAGGCAATATCATCTTCTTCGATTTCGGAAGCTAGCAAGAGACCGGCATTCGCATTCCTAATTTCTGCGTGGCTCATCCAGCGCGTGAAAAGTGTATCCAAGAACGTATCTTGAGTTATTGCCCTCACTGTACCAAGATTCGTGGGTGACATGAAAAAATCTTTCGAAGACCGAACACGTCAGCCTAATTCGCCCAATGGGTCTTAGACCCCATGAAAAAGACGTGGAGGCAAGAGGACATCGAACGTTACGGAGATTGTCATTGCCATGCCACGGTGATGGCCCACGATTTATTGCGATACGACGGACAGTTTCTTTTGAGGTATTATGAGGAACAAGGCACCGAGCGTCCTAAAGTCACTTTGAAAGGAGCCAAAATCATTTCCATGCAAGTGGGACAAGGACAGTTTAAAGATTCGATGAATTATTTGTTCATGCCTTTGAGTCGAATGCCTAAAACATTTGGAATGACAGAAATGGCTAAAACTACTTTCCTCACTTTTTCAATACCGAAGCCAATCAACATGCCGTTCTACCCCATTTGCCTGTGGCTCACTATTACGACCCCGACAACATACGTACGTGTGCAAATATTATCGTTTTCCTACAGGGCTCCCGCAACGGACGGAACACATTGACTTGCAAACCATTCGACAATACGAAGGTATGATTAAATGAAAAGTCTCACAGACTTGAACCATCCCGTGTTACCTCACCATTGTTAATGCAAGCTGATGTTTCCCTTGTGCCGAAACGTGCAACAAAGATTAACCTTGTCAGCACATCCAGGTAGAACGTGCCTTGACGCGGACGTGGGTTAGCGTGGAATTGTTCAAAGCTCTGGACATGGAAAACCAACTGTTAGAAGTGTACGAAATTTGTCACTTTCCCAAGTCACAACAATACCACAAGGGTGACCAAACTCAGAAAGGCATTTTCGCAGATGCTGAAACAAGAAGCCAGTGGCTATCCTTCCTGGTGTCACACTCCTGAAGACCAAAATAAATTAAAAGAGAAATACCGGGCACAAGAAGGCATTATGTTAGATCACATCTAGAAAAACGAAGGCAGGAGATCGTTTGCTAAAGTAATATTAAATTGCTTGGGGGTAAAACGGCACAACGACTGTGTTTACCCAAGACGGAATATTTGACACAACCTTTCCGCTACTTCCAGATGATTCACGACAAAAGACAAATACATGAAACACGTGTACGTCGTGCGCGAGGATTTGATCTTAGTCAGTTACGAAGTAGATCTGGACTATGTAGAAGCCGACGAATTTGGAAATGTCATCATTGCGACTTACGTGACAGCTCATGCTCGTTTAAAATTGTACTAAGCTTTATAAATGTTAGGGGAACGCGTTCAGTACTTTGACACAGACAGTTGCATCTACATCGAGCGCACGGGTCAACATCACCCTAACATCGAACGAGACCGTTTCGGAGCCTAGACAGACGAGCATCACGACCAGAAAATGTTAAGTTTCGCGGATGGCGGTCCTAAAAATTACGGCTACGAATACAGGGACAAACAAGGAGAAGTGTACACGGAGTGTAAACTGAAAGGATTGACTCTGAATGATCGTACCAGTCGAGAGGTGAACTTTTGCGTATTGAAAGAAACCTTGCAGTCTGGAGAAGATGAAAACTTTAAAGTGAGCACCTACCAGCCAAACAAGATTGTACGTTTACCAACTCACCAAATCGTCGGTCAACCCTTGGAAAAAGTCAATTGAAGTGTGTACCAGAAGCGAGTGCGACTTCCCAATCACTTCACTTTGCCGTATGGAAACGTTGGTATTGGTCTGTATATAAAAAGGGACAAGGTCCCAGATTGATAGATCATTGTAACTACCAAGACCAAGCGAACAAGATGCATACGTTTAGAGAAATACAAAACAATTTCAGACAGGCACAATTCAAGTTTGGGGCCTCTGTAGTGGAATGCGATTGTAAGCCTTGCGATGTGAGCGATGCTGTACGCTGTGACCTTAGCGATGCCGTAAAGCATCATAGGAACTTTGTTCTCACTACCCCTATCATGAAAAGTGATGCTGTGCGTGTCAAACCTGATGGGTGCGATAGCGATACTACTCGTCCTCTTGGACACTTTACTGGGTTTCATGGTAAATGTGGAGGTCAACCTTCACGTCTACCACCCCTACGGATGTCATCCAGCCCTGAGCAAACTCCTGTCCATGTCACCCAACACTCATCGAAACGAACCTGTGAAAGACGAATATTCGTTCCCTGTGCGTTTGTCGGAATACTGCGACTTTGAAAATCGTCTTCAATCGTTCAAAGGAAAATGGCCTAAGTATCTGGGAGGCCCGACCCCCAAAAAATTAGCCAGAGCCGGATTTGGAGGTCAACATTCACATTTACCACCTTACGGATGTCATCCAGCCCTAAACACACTCCTGTCGATTTCAGCTTGCCCGCATCGAAACGAACCTGTGAAAGACGAATATTCGTTCCCTGTGCATTTGTCTGAATACTGCAACTTTGAAAATTGTGTCCAATCGTTCAAAGGGAAATAGCCTAAGTATCCAGGATTACCAAATCCCGAAGAATTAGCCAGGGCCGGATTTTTCTACTTGGGCGAAGGGGATCAAGTCAAGTGTTTCAGTTGCGGTTTGTCACTTCACCACTAGAAACCACAAGGTTCGGCTTACCTGGGACATGCTCGATGGTCTCCCAGTTGTCACTATTTACCTTTAGTAGGACAATATCAGTAATCACTGAAAGGATACTTTACAAGAGAACAGTCGTGGTTTTGCTGTAGAGTTGAGAGAACGCATTTACCTAGAACTGGTCAAAATACAAGTCAAATGTAAAGAGCAATTGCCTCCGTTACGTCACCGGTGTTACAAGCACTGGTACCTGAAGGTTATAAGAGGACTGATTCATTTGAAAGTGTTTCATAGGACAGACCTTCATCAACTATTCCATCTATTCAAAGGATTGTTTTGTAACTGTTGATTCTACTTGCTACCATCTAGACTTACTGCAACAAATTTCAGAGAAAGATTTAAATGAATACTAACATATTTTACAGAATGTCACCTTAGTGGAAGAGGAAACTTCTAAACGAACTGTAAAGTGCAAGTTAGTGACTGAACGAATTAGATTTGCTACTGGAGTGTGTGTGTGTGTGTGTGTGTGTGTGTGTTCGCGTACGTTGTGTAGATCGTATATTTGGTTGTATTTTTTCTTCTTCTTCCTCCCGAGTGTGGATAATATATTTGGGGTTTGTATGCGTTAGCGACATCGTGTGGATAGTATATTTGGGGTTTGTATGCGTTAGCGACGTTGTGTGGATAGTATATTTGGGTTTTTTATGCGTTAGCGACGTTGTGTGGATAGTATATTTAGGGTTTGTATGTGTTCTCGTCCGTTTTTGTGGATAGTATATTTGGGGATTGTATGCGTTCGCGTATGTTTGTATGGATAGTATATTTTGGGGTTTGTATGCGTTTGAGTACGTTTGTGTGGATAGTATATTGCGGGTTTGTATGCGTTCGCGTATGTTTTTGTGGATAGTATATTTGGGGTTTGTACGCGTTAGCGACGTTGTGTGGATAGTATATTTGGGGTTTGTATGCGTTCTCGTCCGTTTTTGTGGATAGTATATTTGGGTTTTGTATGCGTTCGCGTATGTTTGTATGGATAGTATATTTTGGGGTTTGTATGCGTTTGAGTACGTTTGTGTGGATAGTATATTGGGGGTTTGTATGCGTTCGCGTATGTTTGTATGGATGGTATATTTGGGGTTTGTACGCGTTAGCGACGTTGTGTGGATAGTATATTTGGGGTTTGTATGCGTTCTCGTACGTTTGTATGGATAGTGTATTTGGGGTTTGTATGCGTTCGCGTACGTTTGTATGGATAGTATATTTGGGGTTTGTATGCGTTCGCGTACGTTTGTATGGATAGTATATTTGGGGTTTGTACGCGATAGCGACGTTGTGAGGATAGTATATTTGGGGTTTGTATGCGTTCGGGTACGTTTGTATGGATAGTATATGTTGGGGTTTGTATGCGTTTGCGTACGTTTGTGTGGATAGTTTATTTGGGGTTTGTATTATCTCCCTTCGGTGTTGATAGTATATTTGGGGTTTGTTTTTTCCTTTTCCCTCTGTGTGTGTGTGTGTGTGTGGGTGTGTGTGGGTGTGTGTGTGTGTGTGTATTGGTCTCTGTTTGTCCCTATAAAACTCACTTTATCCCTATCAGATACACTCTACCTACCTACCTGCAGTAGCGTGTATTCAGGTGAGCCACTTGCAACACTGTTGACATTTATCCCCTAGTGTTCAGTACAGTGACGTCACTGACGCTGGAAATTTCGGGACTATAAATATGGACTTGGGGATTTCCACAGGTTGTAGCTATACATATTTACTAGAGTTCATAAACAGGAACGTCACTCAAACTGAGGCTATAAAAAGATAGTGGGGTTTTCCAAAGGAATAATCCACAAGTTTTAGTATAAATAGATAGTGGGATTTCATAGGAATTTCAGCTGATTATAGCTATAAATAGATACATGGGTGTTTATCCACGATCGTCACACTAGTTAATATTGTAAGTAGTTACTAATTTTATCCATTTTAGTCTAAACCATTGTCACTTAATTTTCGGGGATATGTGTATTTTCCTTTAAATTCTGGGACAATTTCGTCATTTCAGCGTTACTTTTAGTCACATCCATTTTGTCGTTGGGCATTTCCTTGATTATAGCTATTTATAGCATGATTACAATTATGCAAATTTTTGAAAAACCCAGCAAGATGTTAGGTCTTGGTAATACTTTACATATAAATCTCAGGCTTGTACTAGTGTATGTATGTCTCTGTCTCTGTTGTGTTTGACCCTCTACCATCATTGTCCCTAGACAGTCCCACCATGTTTAATTCCCTTTGACGCTATACAGACCCACTATGTTCAATTTCCATATGTTAAATTCCCCTTGAGGCTAGAGTTGCCCAAGACTTTTTCCCATGTTAAATTCCCTTGAGGCTATATCCCCCAGGGGTTCCTGTAATGTTAAATTTCCCATTGTCCCTAGACAGTCCCACGATCTATTCCCCATGTTCAATTTCCCATTGTCGCTAAACAGGTCCACGATTTATTCCCATGTTCAATTTCCCTTGTCGCTCAACAGGCCCACAATCTATTCCCCGCATGTTAATTTCCCTTGTCGCTCAACAGACCCAAACTCTATTCCCCATGTCAATTTCCCTTGTTGCTAAAGTGTCACAGGGGTTTTCGTAATGTTAAATTTTCCATTGTCGCCAAAGTGTCCCAGGGTGGTTTTTAATGCTAATTCCCATTGTCGCTAAAGTGTCAGCATTCACTACTGACACACTCCTTCTACTGAAATATCATGATATAAACATACAAACGTACATCCATCCTTCCATGTACAGATTGGCAGTAAGAGTTATGGAATTGGAAGTTAACAGGAATACAGTAAACCAGTCATCGTTATTTTTGTATTCATTTAGAAAATAAGTTATTTGAATATCAAATCAAACATTGGACCTATTATGAGATTAGCAAGACATACGAATGAAGCAAGATTTTTTTCAAAACGATGGAACACACCAAACCAAAAGACCTGATTGAAAAATTACTTAGATATCTCGTGATGCTTGGAAAAGACACAAAGGATCTGAAAATATAAGTATATCATTTTTACACGTATCTCATTGACACATTGCTCCGTCCGCCATTTGCCCATCACAGCTCGCTGTATGTAGGTCCGTCTCATTACGAATATTTTGTGAGTAGACAAATTCCTTAGAACCAATTACTATTTTATGGGTAATGTGCGTGTCGACTGTCGAAATCCACACGTATCAATCGCATGACCTTATTAAATCATTCAGGTTTTTAGTTTATAATTAACACTACATTTGTTTAAATGTAAATTGAATGTGTATGGGAAAAAAAGATGCAAAACCGAGTCTAAACGGAAATGTTGCATTCAAAAATATGTCCGTTACGAGCACTATTACTATATACTATTTCATCGTCTTTCCTAAAACTCTTTATCATATTGATCAAATTGCTAAAGACTTGATATGTGTCTCTAATGTGATTGTTTAAGTGTTGCAGGTAATTGTCGATTATAATGATCATGTATATACAAGACATTGCACGGTTGATTTTTTGTCCATGATATTACATTATATTTTAAGATATTATTATTTGAAAGCAGCATGTTTAGTTGGCTTATAGCAGATGCTGTTAGTTCTTTCTCCTTTGGATCAAAACACTGTCTGTCTGATACTTATCAGGTTGATCAGTATACAGAATCGATATTATTTACGACTTCAATTCGACAATGAATATCATCCGCGTTTCCGTGTTGTGTATTAGGCTATTACATAACGGTTGTGTTAAACAAAATTACGTATACATATTTTAACTTTAATTAGTGGAATAAAAAATTTAATGGAATTCTGTTATAATTTGACTGGAATTATTTCCTTATAGCATGTGTTGGCATTACAACTGCTAATTTAAGCGCATTATAAATAAAACATATTATATCGAAATGCCTTTTCAAGGTAGTAAACGAAATATCTTTTTCATAGAAAATCAATATAGGTATATATTTTCGTCTACATACAAGTAAAACGTATATCTGAAATCAGTCAGATCTTAATATTCAGGGAATTGTTACAGGTACCTCCTTGTAACTGGGAATGAAACATGCATATGTAAACGCTGTTAGGTCGCATCATTCGCATGGTCATGGAAACATAATCTTAGTCTTCAATATGAATATTCTCTACGGGAATGGGGGTGGGGCTCACTTTATTTCTTTTCAGGGCAATCAAAGTAAACAGGTCTGCTTGAAAACATTCCATTTCAATATATCACATAATCTAAAGCAGTGCCTCATGGACGTGTTCGTTTTGCTAACACAACACAACGATAAAAGGCATATAGACAACACCCTGGACACTAGTTAAAGCAATGTATTTGTATTTATAATGTCATAACAAATGCATAAAACTAGTGAAACTGACCCCTGCACAATACCATATTAGCATATGCTCATTTTTTCCCCGTTAACTTTACATTATCAGAATCGTTCAATATTACCCGATACTGAACCCGCGCGCCAATACACATATATCATGCACGTACATAAAGCAACTACTTTCAAATTGTAAACAAACAATGGACGCAGACGCCAACACTTTTGATTTCTAAACAAATCATGTACACTCGCTTAAGAGGCGCTTTACGTTGTGGTTATTTAAATTTGATTCTGAATGAACTAAAACATATGTTTCGTGGACTGCCACATAACAGCTGCTTTGGCCGATTCCGCGTTGATATGATGTTTTGGATTTAGGCTAGCTACAGTATACAACAGACACCAGAAAGGGTCCTTACACATAACATACAAGTGACAAGTCATATACTGTCTTCTTTTTCTGGTGATAGGAATGGCACAAATATTTACCTACAATTTTGCATACTGAATGTCCTCAAAATGTACTTTCTTAGTCCTGCAAATCCGAATTGTATGAGCCATGTCATAGGCTGTCAATCATGATTACGCATTTCGAAATTTTACTGTAATTTTTATGATAAGAGCAATTACATCCTCCTTACTGCGCACAAAATGAAATAAGCATTAAATTCCATAGCGTCTTTTTGATAATTGAAATTGTAAGACTTCATATTTTCCCCAGATTATGATTTCAAACATTCAATGACACAAACAAAAACACATTTGCAGATGCCAACACGCTTCTGCCTCGCTTCTTGAATCCCATATATTTCCTGTGGAATTGTCACACACAAATCAATTCCATAATCATGAAATTTCGTAGAATATACAAAAAAACATCAAAATCTGTTCATTCCAGATCAAATGGAAAGGTTGTTGAAATGAACATTCATTCACAATATGACTCCAAATTTCAATTTAACTAGACATGCCATTTTCTTTCGAAAGTTATGTCGAGCGCGCGACTCAGTTAAATTTATCTGGGCGGAGTTATGTGCGCAGTAATAATGTTGTTGTTGTGTAATGATGAATATGTGCTTGTGTATTAAGTTTAGAATGCGGAATACATTCGGTAACTTTGTTTCGTGTAGTATATTTTGTTAATATAATTAAACATTAGGTATAATTTAAAAAAAAAATTAGCTTATAATTAAAAGGTTACTGCATTTGTATGGGAAAATATGAACTCGTTTTGTCGGATGGATATACTACACTCCTAAGGTCATGCGGTATTCCATCCGAAAAAGTGGTTCATATTTTCCCATACTAATACAGTAACATATAAATACAATGTAAATAGCACTATTGGGTGATTAATATGAAATTAAGCTATTGTGGTTCTGCAAAAACGAAATAAATGAAATGTAAAACGTGAGTCGGCTTTAGAAAAGCGAACAGTGTCACTAAAAAACTGATTCATCTCCGCATTAACAAAGTAGAAAATGCGGGCTTTGTCAACAAGTGTTACCTTATATTTATGAGTCTTGCAATGTCTACCCACGGAAAGAGCGAAATAAATTTCGGCAGTTGCAACTACAGATTAACTATATCAGTATAAAGTGAAGCCATTTAATATAAATTGTTATTTGGCAATATTGCTGGGTATAGTGATCACGATAGTCCTCGTCTAGATAATTGTGGTGCGTATATTAACGAAGTCCTCGATTAAAATTCTGGAGACATTACACAGGAGAATTTCGCAAAATACTTATCGATTTGAACATGCAAAGCTGGCGGTACATACGCGGCGTCTTTACCTACTTGTACAACTCATACGGTCACAAATTAAGTAACAAATAAACAAAATATACAAGTTTTATAAAATTTTACAAACAATTATTTTTTTCAAACGTAATAATAAAAATGTGTACATCATAAAACACTTCTGCAGACTAACACTGGAGAAAATATGAATGAGATTATCTTCAAAAAGGAAATAACCTAATTACTAATTTGTCTCCTTATATGCACGATTACATTTCACAACATACCCCACCTGACACATCTTACTACTCATTTTGCCTCGAAATATCCTATTAATGTCAGTTAACGCGATCAATGGGAAGTTACTGAATTCTTCTAGAAACGTCGGAACACAATCAACCAATGAGAATGTTATCAAAAATGTGTCAATAAGTCTAATTTTTTAAACATATTATCAAAGCATATATTTATAGATCATATGTAGTATGAAACTCTAAACAGACTCCGGTCACTCAGGCAAAATCGAGCACAATATAAACTATATAACTTACAACCATGAATACAGTTACAAGAATTAAATAAACTCGTGAACCAGGAATTACAAAATTCTCTCTCTCTCTCTCTCTCTCTCTCTCTCTATACATATATATATATATATATATATATATATATATATATATATATATATATATATATATATATATATATATATATATTACAATACAGTTATGGGTTCTTTATATAAGGCTGCATTATGAACATATACGTCTTCTTAATGTACATATGTGTCGTAAATATGAATACACACTGACATCGACATTGATAAGTGCACCACTCTCACATCCGGCTTGTCACGAGGTTTGAGGAACGTCAACTACGTATATTCAGATGTTATTACATCATCCTGATTTAGATTTTCATAATACGTTATCCTATGTATCTTCAGTTATTTGTTGTGCAGAAAGATACTGAATAGAATAATGTTACATCCACTGAATATATCCTCATCTTCTATATTGATTATAGTTCTCAAGAGGAATGTATCTTACAGACACACACACACACATTATGTTGCACACATACCTACATTTATATATATGTAGTGATATATATATAGACATATATATAGATATATAGATTGATAGGTAGAAAGATAGAAAGATAGTGTTTTTATTGCCTAATATTACTTTTTCGATTGAAATATTATTCCGGGTTTAGTCAAAAGTAGCAAGAATTATATTGATATTTATGTGTGTGTGTGTGTGTGTGTGTGTGTGTGTGTGTGTGTGTATGATTTAGGTTGTAACGTAGCTTTACATTGATTTTAGTCATTTCGCTCTCGCTAGCCCTGGGGCATCATGCCTAATACATGTAACATTATTTCCCACCCAGTCACATTATCCTGACACCAGCCGACCTGTCCTAACACTAACCTCTGAATGCTGACCTCCAAGCGAGCGACTCGTTTTATGTCTTTGGTTTGATTGGATGGACCCCACGTCCTACTGCATCCGAAGCGGACGGGGTAACCAGCTAGGTCACAGGAACGGTCCTAACTAGCTTGTAAGCGTGTAATTGGTTTTGTTTGCAAAGATACATGTTTGTGTCAGAGAATTATTTCGTTTATTGTCATTAGGCCGAAACAGTTTCACATATATTTTTACTTTGCTAAGAGGATAATTTGGTTTTCGGTATCTAAATTAAGGAAACTTAGTAGGCTATAAATAATCATTAAGCATTATAAATATTGTAATGTTTAATAATAATGATTGTCATATGACTTAATACGGAAGCTGAGTTCCTATGTTCAACTCAGAACCGACTGTTTTCAGAGGACATACCGATGTAGAATCCTTTTGTTCTTTGTAAGAGCTGAATATTCCTGAAAATAGAGCCCATGTGTTCACAGGCAGAATTAATCGCTGATTTTTTTCTGAAACTGGAGTTTCCATTTCTGTAAACAGAACCGATCATTATATGAGATCATATAGAAATAAAATGTTTGACACTGATGGAAGTATACTGATAATGGTGTATGATCGCACAACACTTGGGGATCTGTGATTTTATATTGGCATTTCAATCTCAGATTTATAGCGAATTCAGCATATACACCAAATCGATGAAGTACTATTTTGATTCGTTTTTGTTCTAGCTTATGTACAATTTTCTAATATTTTGACTTGTTAGTGATCTATATTCGGTACAATTTGTTATTATTTTGACTGGTTAGCGATCTATATTAGGCTCAATTTTATTTTATTTGGATTGGGTATTAAACTATATTCAGCTCAGAATTCTGATTATTTCGATCGCTTATTAATCTTCACCATCTTCGGAGTTCTTATTGATTTTCATGTTTATTATTCCATATTCGGCACAGTTTTCTTGTTTTGTCATAACAAGCGGGTAAACACCTCTTGTTCAATTTTGTGTGCATGTTTATTTCTCGATTTTAAATGCTTTAAAAGGTACATTAATGTTTTATATGAACCCATTTGGCTGGTTTTACAGTATCGGAAGTGTCATTAGTAATTGATAATGCGTAAGTTTGTTTACTTTTAACTGTCATCGTTATGCCAAACATACCTTGTAATTGACTTTTTTGCACCAAATGTAATCGCGTGCGCTTTATCACTATATGTATCTAATACGACTGTACGTTTATTATGTTCATCAAACATTGTATTTAAGGAACATTTTTGTCTTTCGTCATCCGTATGATCTGCAATGACAAAGTCATTTCCTCTCGCCTGTTCGCATTCAGTTACATTTGCGAATTAAGTTTCGTCAAAATTAATAACTGTGATTATAATATAAAGACGAAAGCCATAGAGATATTTAAGATTTTGTCTCGCATTCATCCTTCCACCGTATACAGATGATAAAAGGAGTGGTTGGACAATGAAGCATTTATAATTTTGCTTCCTTTTCTCTGTCAAACTGTAACAAAATGCATGGGGATTTATGATGCATGTGGTTTGACAAAACGGAACACAAAATGCCTATATAGCAATAACAGCACTATGTAGGAATTAAAAAAAAAAAAAATAGTAATTATAGGTGAGTGTGTAATGAGCAAAAGTAATTAATTATTTAACTGAAAAAATGGTTACGAAGACAGAAGAGGAATTGTATTGGATACGCCACTTTACTGGATACGCCGCTTATGTGATTTAGACCAAGATGACAACGAAACAGACAACCACAATCAACTAATATCATCGTTTGGACGCAGTAACCACTTTTAAAATAAAACATTAATTTATTTTGCTCATTACTAACTTCAAGTTGAAACCAACTAAACGAAACCCTAAATAATTTCGAGATTTGATTGGATTTGTAATGTTATGGCCTTTTCGTGTTTATTTTATATCATTACTGTGATGTGTTTGTCTATGACAAAAACTCAGAATCGATACCGCACAGGCTTGTTAAAGACAAGGTTTGCCCTCTTATTTGTCACTGTAATTCTGATATATATATATATATATATATATATATATATATATATATATATATATATGTGTATGTGTGTGTGTGTGTGTGTGTGTGTGTGTATGTGTGTGTGTGCGTGTGCGTGTCAGGACATGTATCAGACATCAACGAGGACTGCTAATAATACTAGTAATAATAACAATAATAACAAAAAATAATTTAGGTTAATTAATGATCACAACAGCAACAACAACAACATAATAATAATAATAATAATAATAATAATACCCCTAATAATAATAATACAATAGTATTATTAGTATTAGTATTAGTAAGAATGTCAGTTAAGTTGTGTAAACGTTTTTATCCTCCCAGTTTAGAAGACAGTCTGTGTAGGTACTAACAACTGTCTAATTGTAGCAACCCTTTTTACGCATTTAATTATGTTTCAGTTGCACATATGTGCAACAATATGAAATATTTGACTTGTTCATATTGAACATGGCATAATTGATATGTCTAGATTAAACATGAAAAGAGAATAGTGGGCAGCTTCCATTCAGGTCATGCAGTGTTAGTAGTGTTCAAAAGAAGTTGCGTTTTAATACATGTACGTGCCATATGTTTTCATTAGAGAACTGCGTGTCACGTGATTCCTATTTAAGCTTTTCGCTTCGTGTTAAGAACATAAAAGTACCAAGAACATTCAAGTAACAAAGATGTATTTGCACTGTCGACATTTTTCAACAACTTTGGTCATCTCAGCTATTGAAGCATGTTATACTTTACCATTGCAAATATTCGATGATGTTTCTGTGTCCATTAAAATGATTTTACAAATATGATATGACTTCATTAAACATTGCGAATTACATACCGAACGTCACTATAGCCGGACATCTGGGATCACTTTTTAACTTATAACCTAAGATGTTCCTTGTAATTTTTGTCACAAGAGAATGTGTACTGCTTGAGCAGAGTAGGTATTTCTGTTCTTATGTTCCTTTGTGGTTTTCTTTTGTTTCAATTCTTGGCTTCTAATTCTGGACAGAATATAGCTCTGATAATTTTAAGTTGTGTCCCACTCTACTAGCATAATCCTTATTTATCCTATTTCTGAGTCCTGTATACCATCTTCTCTATGTACTGAATTTGCAATGTCCATCCCTTGTCTAAACGTGGTCCTATCATAGGTTTCATCCAAAATTGGGGTCATAACATCGGGCAGAGCCATCAGGTCGTACGGGTCCTCAGTCATATGAAGAGATCCATGGTCATCCACATTTGTAGCCCCCTCTTTGCAGCCACTGTTTTGCATATGTGCGTTATCCAAATCTATTTTATTATAGGCTTCTCTTTCAAAGTGACAATGACCAGGTTGCTGTACCGCTACTTCTTGTCCTCTTCCTACGAAAACAACATTTTCATATGAAGACTGAAGATTATCTTTCTTAGTGTGAGTTTTTCTTGATGGCTTGGCTGGAGGGCTGGTAATTTGCCTTTCTAGCAATGCGTGTTGCTTTCCTGAAGAATCGGTTGTTCTTACTTCTACACGTCCCTGTGATATTTGTCGTCTCCTCCTATAAATGTGTCATAAATATGCATAAATTATATATATATATATATATATATATATATATATATATATATATATATATATATATATATATATATATATATGTGTGTGTGTGTGTAGATAGATAGATAGATAGATAGTTGGATAGATATGAATCCGGAATGACGGTTTAGATACATGACTAATTACTAGGTCGTCATGTGAGTTTGTCTTCTACACACGAGTGCATATAACACCGATTGAGTAACACTATTGTTGGTGATGGGTGCTTAGTCGTGAGAGAATATGGGCTCGTGTGTGCATGAGAGTATGAGAGTATTATTTGCATTAAAATATGAATTATGCCTACTATTATCAAGCATTATTCTATAGGAATCCTGGGATAGCACATTTCGTTCTGTCTGGTGTATAGTTTCTCTCTCTCTCTGTCTCTCTCTCTCTCTCTCACATCTATGCATCAGCCACTCAAACACCAGGGTCAAGTATATTTGCAATACTATACATAGCAGACGCAAACATAGAAAGAACCTTTTAAGTTGTCACCGGTAAATATAGCTGTCAGTTTAAAGCAAAGTTGTTATCTCTGTATATGCGGACACCTGGATAGCAAAGTAAGGTACAGTTACATCATTTGTAAATAGCAAGAACCAATATCGAAAAGACAAGTATAGTTGTCAACACTGTATGGATCATGCACTCATATAGAAAGGACGAGTAAAGATATCACTGCTAAATATAGCTGTCTGGGTTAAATACAGTGGCCAACTCCGTATAAGCAGTCATCTTTAAAGCAAGGTCAGATATAATTAGCCACGTTTTTATGCAACATGAACCTGTATCGGTATGACAAGGTTAGTTATCAACACTGTGTAGAGCAGGTACCTGTATTGAGGACAAGTAATTTTCTCACCACTAAATATAACGACCACCTATATTTCATTGTCAAGTACAATTACCATAAACAAATTAAATACAGGCATCTATATAACAAGAAAAACATATAGCTGTCACCTTAATTTATAGCAGGCATGAATATAAAAAAAGGATGTATACATTAATCATCGCTAAAAATAGCTGCCAGCTTTAATTCATCGTAAAGGGGAGTTACCACCTATATATATATATATATATATATATATATATATATATATATATATATATATATATATATATATATATATACAGACACACACACACAATACACCTATATTGCAAATACGAATATGGAAAGATAGTTGTCGCGCTATAGATAACCACATCTATATACCTGAAAGCACAGACGAGGGCAGTGATGATTAACGCGACGAGTAACATGACACAGACAGCAACCACCCCGTAGATAACTTTGCCATCTACAGAAAAATAAATAATTAGTGTTAGCAACCTGTCTCCAATAATAATAATAATAATAATAATAACATTTTCGTTTGGAACAATGATAACAACGCGCTTTTGTGATATCACTGTCAAGTTACTTTTGAGCGCTTTGAGCTTGCATTATGTTGTACTATATCATTATTTATCTTCGTTTCTAGGTCAAAGTTTTAATATTTCTGTTTTTTGTCTATGATTCCTTAAAGACATTACATACTGTATGATAACAAAGAGCGTATTTATCTTACATAATAATCATTGACTTATGTTTCCTGGCTGTATGTATAGATCATACACACATTGCATCGACAGGTATCAGCCATAACTATGATTAAATATTTACCATTCATTCGTGTCATCTATTATTTAATGTTCATACAGGATTCTATGAAAAGTGTTGAAATTCGTGCAATGTGAACTGATAAATATTTCAAAGTCGAAACATTACGTTTGATTGAGGTTTGAAACCGTTAAGGTACTCGCTGAATTAATTCATTTTAAGTTGAAGAAAGTAGGGCATTTATGCGTTAAAAAATTAACACAAAAAGTATGTTCATTTAAAATGTGTTTTACAACAATGGAAATTCTAATACTGCACATGCTTTCATTACAAAAACATTCTGACAAAAAAAGAGCCAAGTCTACTTCCAAACGTACATATGCAATATACTGATTTTACATATGTCTTGCAATAAATTGTGTCCTTCACAGAGATTAAAACATTCATACCAGTAGGTTTTGATATGCTTCGTTGTCCGGGAAAAGACTTCTCGGTGGATTGTGGACTGGAAGATGAGCTTTCCAGACGTTTATCTGTTCAAATGACAATGTGAATTTTTATTTTCTTAAAGAATAATAAAATATTGCTGAATGTATACCATTTAAGTTTTTCAATACATTTATTTGCGATTTTTTTTTTGTTTGATTCGTTCAGGAGTTAAAGAGACACAAAGTTGGAACACATGCTTTTTTAAACTGGAAACTAGAAACTTTGAAAATAATACATTCTGCAGTTGTTTTCCACGAAAGAAAATAATAGTTTACATTCTCAGAAGGAAACCTAATTTTTTGTCTTCAAAGTTCTGTTTATATATTCAAAGTGGTTTATTTTATTCAATTCTAAATAAGTCGGACCTAAAAAATTAGAATAATAATGTGTACAGCATATGGGATAAAAACGTTAATTATGTGTACAGCATATGGGATAAAAACGTTATGTGTACAGCATATAGGATAAATACGTTTCAGTATTTATAGGAAGATTTGTTGTTTTTATTACTGTGTTTGTTGCTTTATTTTCTCACATTTAGAGCTAATTCAGTCAAACTGTGTAATACATTATTTATTCAAATAGGGCATACTGTAAAACGAAATCCGCTCGAATATACTTGATACAGATTGGTCATTTTTAACATTATTCCTGGATGATAAGATTTTACATCTGTTGCAAAGACACGAATTATACAAGCAAAAGTATATCACCATTTAAAATCATCACCCCACTAGTCACCACATTAAAACGAACAATCGATTAGGAATATAGCGGAAGAAAACTTTATGGAAAAGATATTCAATCCGAGGTCGTGTATATATAGCATACTAGACAAATACAAGTAAGGTTGCATGTTGTAAATGGCCTTTATGGGATATCATGCATATGAGATAGAAAAGAGAGAGTACAAATAAGAGTTAGAAATTCAGAAAGACAAAAAAGAGAGAAGGAGTGCAAAACTTGGAGTATCAAAACGTTACTAGTTATAAAAAAATATATGAATAAAACTGATCTAAACATTTTTAATGAAAATTATGTTGCATATATCATTTAATGTATAAACAAGTCGTGCAAAAATTGAAGTGTGATATCATGTGTAGCTATTAAGACCTGTATTAATTATCAAACTCGTTAATAATTTCCTAACAAACTTCTTTCTTTAATGTTGATATTCCAATTTAGTCTGACGTATGTAGTAATTATTTCAACCAAATTTAGTCATTTCCAGATTTCATACCCAAAATATATAAAGGAATTAATCATCCAAACGTTTATTCTGGGATCTGATGCAGTTTATTATTCATATCGAATAGTATTCCGTCGACACATTTTGGTCAATGCAATCACATTTCCTTCCAAATGATTTTCTCTCTCATACATTTGTACAAGGCCATTATAAATACAAATTAATTACTTATTTTTAATATGAGATGCAGATGATACTCGTATCCCCAGACTTCACTCCCATATGTAAGCATTCATATCGTAGTGTGGTGCAATATATTAACTGTACATCTATTGGCAAATAACGTAAGCAATAGACTAAGAACTATAAGAGAGTCATCATTCGAGAGAAAAACGTATGTATGATTAGCAAACACTTCAATACCATAAGCTTCTAAAATAAATCATAGCTGCTTGACGTGTCTTGCTTCAGAAATCATCATTGTAATAATGTTATAATTAACACTTAGTTTCTAATCATTGCGGTATTGTAGAAACATATTTAATAAGTTATGGAATTATATGTCATTCTTACCTGGTATGACAGTATTAATTGCATAAAAATATTTAAACTCTCGAGTAATATTGTACTATCATCGAGTAAAGCAATTGGAGTTCCAACAATATAATTTGTACACATACATAATTATTATATTCATATTCCCAACGCAACACTTATTGACACGTGACACACGCATATGTATCGACAATGTCAATAGTATCATACGTTAAAACTATTCAATTAATACCAAATAACAAACCCTAAGGCGAGATCATTATCAGAGTTTGACTATTTTATTTGAATTACATAGTCATTACCTGATTTCAAACACGTAATACAACCATGCTGTTTATAAGTATTTTTCTATATACATACCATAATACTATCAGGATTTCTAAGACATTTTTTAACTCCCTAATTGATAAATAAAATGGCAAATTAATCTACATTATAGGCTTTGATTTAAAACAAAGAAACATATCACTGTTTTCAACACTATCTCTACAATCGGGAAAGATTAGTCGCCATTCAACCCTTAATCTTTCAAATTGACATGCCTATAATTAATTGAATTTTGGTACTGTTAGTCTTAATGTATGTATTGTTTTAGTTCATTTTAATGTATTATCATTAATATACTTATATTGGGTGTCAGTTTTTAGTACACTGTAATCATAAGTTTAATTTTATGCTGAATCTAGAGTTTCACCTGCTCTTACTTACATGGGATTTTGTTTTGTTAAGAGGGTCCGCTTTGGATGCGGGAGGTCGTGGGTTCGATCCCCGACCGAGTCAACCCAAAGACGTACATAAATGGTACTAATAGCTGCTTCGCTTGGCGCTCAGCATTAAGAGGTTAGTGTTAGGACTGGTTGGCCTGGTGTCAGAAGAATGCGACTGGGTGGGACATAATGCTACATGTCTGCGGCATGATACCCCAGCGCTAGATATCACTATATACTGCCGCAATGCAGACATGGTAGCGATATCACTGAAAAATTGTTAAAGCTACGTTAAAAATCAAAATCACATCACATCATACATGTTTTGTTATGGGTATTATCATTAGTGAGGCCTCTGTATAGGTTTATGGAGGAAGCAAGTGCTTTCCAGGTAGATACATGATGGGTGTACTTTCTGTATCTAAATTAACTGGGCTGGCCTTGGTCTTGACCGAGTACATCGTTAGATCATGACCACTGTTATGAGCAGAGGCATATGATTTTGCTGAATCAACCGATAACACTTTGCAATATTTGTTCCTTTCGATAACATATGTGTATTATTGATAATCATTGCGCATCACTACATTGTAGCACAATGTCTTCTTCAGTAAAAATTTCTGGTGAGTACTTTCTGTCACATCCTCAGTTTTACCTGTATATTTTGTGAAGCATCATTGTTACTCTGAGAAATCCTTGACTTCCCAGTCATAGAGTATCATCTTATCGCATTACAGCAGCACGCCTAAAACTAGATTATAAGCACGCCTTACAACCTTAATTACATACCATCAACCTAGTCAAGAAGACGAACACGGTTATCTATTTTACAATCATAATGTATTAAAATGTGCTTTGTATTATACCCTATAATATAAGTACGATGCAAAACCTTCCATCTGTCATAATAAATGATATATCCACTAAATCATATGTATAGTTATTTTCTTTAATATAGTTTGAACTAGCATCTTTACCACAAATACTGTTGAAACATTCCTTGGTAAGTTCATCTGATGTAATACGTTTGTTATTTGGCCACAGTTCGTGACTTTTTGGTTGTTTCAAAGAATACGTATCTGTTTTGTTTTGGATGTTAGTTTGCTTCCTGAATGAAACCTCAAGACCGTGTGGCAGAATTGCAGACTGTACACGACACGCTTGTGTAAAAACATTATAGGTAAGATATGCAGGTTGCTTTTCTAAAATAAAGACTGAATAAGACGTCCAGGATGTACATATAAGATGTAACGAATCCTAAGCGTATATACAAAGAGTGATGCACGTACCACTTAATGATATTGGTTTGTAATAATCTATCAGACCTCAACAAGTGAATAAGGATTAAATTGGAATGTATGTATCGCTCAGCACCCCATACAAATGTGGAGAAGCACAACATAAATACCAGTCAAAGTACCTAACCGTTTGCCTATCAAAACTATTCCTTACGCTCATTTTCCTTCCAAACGTTATATCTTCTTTCAATACTAACTACTTACCAACATACGTACATCTTTGATATTTACATTGCAGACTCAGATGTATCCGTGCATTAAGCAATAAAGAGAAAGCTTCCTCGTGTTCGATAGGAATGACGCATTATATAGGCAACATAATTTTTCCTCGTGTGGAATAGGAATGACGTATTATATAGTCAACATAAGCTTTCCACGTGTGGTATAGGAATGACGAATTATAAAGGCAACATATGCTTTCCTCGTGTGAGATAGGAATGACGCGTTATATAGGCAACATAAGCTTTCCTTATGTGAGATAGGAATGACGCGTTATATAGGCAACATAAGCTTTCCTCGTGTGAGATAGGAATGACTAATTATAAAGGCAACATATTCTTTCCTCGTGTGGCATAGGAATGACGCATTATATAGGCAACATATGCTTTCCTCGTGTGGGATAGGAATGACGAATTATAAAGGCAACATATGCTTTCCTTGTGTTGGATAGGAATGACGCGTTATATAGGCAACATAAGCTTTACTCGTGTGAGATAGGAATGACTCATTATAAAGGCAACATATGCTGTCCTCGTTTCATGTAGGAATGACGCATTATATAGGCAACACAAGTTTTCTTCGTGTGGGGATAGGAATGACGGTTCATTTAAATCTGTACAAAAATAGTATTGCTTTCCCTGATCCTTAGCTTCCAAAATGCATCATATTTGTGTCGCATGTTACTTTTATAAACTCAAGAAACAATATTTGATTTCAAAGACACTATAAGAAATTGTAGTTGTCCAAATTGAAATTTAGCATTTATTTTATTTAATTTGCAGCTCAGTTGTTCATTTTTAAAATAAACATCAATCTAACGTAATCCCAAAACATTACTGCATATTATCTTCCACTGCACTGTAACTTGATTAACTCATAAGTGAAAATGGATCGAACAAGGAGAAACTTGGCCAGATTTATTCAGGTTTCTTCGAAAATATTTCAGACCATTCAACATTAAATACCATGCGGCTACTAATGCATCAGACGTTTGAGACAGTTAACGTCATCTCCATGTTGTAATTAGTTTCTGCACAAAGTGCCATCCTTTCTGAACTAAGAAGAGCGACACACATTTTATCAGCTTATTTTGGAACGTGTAAGATAAAGCACCGAAGCTTCATGTGAAGTCAATATTGTATAACGAATTTTGAACTATGCGACTTCTAATGTGTCCCAAAATTGTTCAACAGCGGGTCATAAAACAGTATACACACATATCAGCAAATACAATTCCGGATGCATCAATGCTTGCTAAGATAATCAATCTCAGCTAATCTGCACTAAATAAGTGATGCACATTTCTCTCTCTCTACCTCAGTCGGGAATATATATATATATATATATATATATATATATATATATATATATATATATATATATATATATATGCATAACGCATTTCCATTTTTCTATTTATATCTATATAATGTATGTTTGTATCAATAGTTTCGATAATAGTAATTTTAACAATGGCATTTTAAAAGCTAAGATCTTAGGAATCGGTTTTGTACACTTATATTGATTTATATATAATGTTTATTGTGACGCGAACGGAGGTCAAGCATGTTTCAGAAAAAGTATCATGACCGACGTGTTTATTTGGCAATTTGAATTAGCTGAACTTTTATGTTCTTAATGCTGAATGTGTCATTCATAAACTGGTAGGACTAATATGCCTTTTGTTTACAATTATCGTGAAAATCACCGTTCTTAAAGTTGTGTGAATTTCTAAGGAGTTAATGAGAATTAATAATTTACAATCGTTGATTGTAATTACTGTGTTTAGAACATTCATTTTAAAGGACATCCTTTAATACCTGTGTCTAAGCTGAAATGGAGTATTTTGAGTTGATGAAAGGACTTTTGGATATTGATATAATAATATTCAAATAAGTTTTGGATAATTTTGGATTAAACGTGAATTCACTTTTTAAAACAAAATGGATTTAAGATAGACTTCTGTATTATTGACACATCAGTATATTAGAGTTATCATTCTGAATACCTTTGGAACGCATTAGGTCTACATCGTATCTATTGGAATTGATATCAATATTTAGGAAATGGAAATTCATAACGTACATTAAGTTACCTTTAATTCTTTTACTTTGCACCATAAGGATATCAATAAATCAATACATATTTTGAATTGTACAAAATACGCTGGTTTCGCTTCTTTTTTGCGACGTAGTTAAACACCAGAATCACAAAAATATCTTGCACTTAATTACATTACTGACATCTAGTACTTCAAATTTCCCAACACATCCTCTGCAGCACGTGTACCTACCTAGCTCATGAGCCATTTCGATCAAGCGTACTACCTATGATTGAACGAACCCCTTCAACTATATTTAGTCAGTCAAAAGCGCGACGTTGAGGACGTAGAGAAGAACACAACGGAAATATTTTGGCTGGATTTTACCAAACTTTTAAAAGAGGTGACACTGTTTGGCAATTAAAAATGGCTAGACTCATATGTGTGTGGGGGGTGAGGGGGAGGGTGCGTGTGTGTGTGTGTGCGATTTGAATTTTTAACGTCGCTTTAACAATTTTGTAATCATGTCGCTACGTCTGCAAGGTGGCAGTTTATAGTGATCATCAATGAGACATCAAGTCGCATATATGAAGTATGATGACCCACCCTCTAACATTATCCGGACACCAGGCCGACCACGGCAAAAGCTAACCTCTTAATGTTGCGCGCCGATCGACGCAGCTGTTAGTACCATTGTTATTAGACTTTGGTATTACTCGGGCGGGGTTCTAAGCACTAGGCCACCGGAGCAGCTGGGTAGACAAGTAGCACCTAGGGAAAGCCTAGAAAAAAAAATATACCTTGTGTTTACATACAACACCTAGCGCCAGAGGCGGCGTTAGGATTACGCGGGGCCTAGGGCCTACCATGACCGCGCGGAGCCATATTTTCGGTATCTCCTTTAGTATGCTACTGCAAACACTGATTATGTCTAGACTAGATCAACTTCCGCGATTTGGCGCACGAATTTAGTTTTTTCATTATTCATTAAAACATCATGTTTACCGGAGAATATAGCTCATAAGGACGACCTTAGGCCTGAAGCGGAGCGTGGGTACGTTGGAAAAGCCTGTCAGTAGCTTCTCGTGGGTCGGTGGTTCTTCCCTGGGTTTTCCAGGGTTCTTCCTCCACCAGTTGTACTGGCCGTCATGTATAGCCTATCTTGTGCTGCAAAATGGCGTTAAACCCTAGAATGGCGTTAAACCCCAAAAGCCGTTCATGCCTAGCGCATTCAGAGATGTGTGAGGGTCTAACCAACGACACAAAGGTAAATGCAGACATCGTAATTAATGATAAGCAAAATAGTGTTACTCGGACTATCCCATGCATAATTTCGGCTGCAAGGCAGTTGTTCTCCGGTGCACAAGTTAACTTTAATTTAGAGAATTGTGTATCGTGTATTGTGGTATCTTCAAAAAAGTTAAAATTTGTTCTTAAATTTGACTGCTTCAAGTTCCATGCATTATATTTAGAACACACTGGACAGACCGTCTAGACTGTGGCTACATACACTCATAACTGAAACACGTTTTAGTAAATTTGCTAACCGGACTGGGAATGAAAGATGTACTTTTGTTTCTGACGTCATGTTCAGACCTCTTGGGAGCTAAGCATAGTTTTGACAGGTCGAAATGATACACGAATGCTGGGCAATATATATAATATGAATGATGATGTCGAAGATTTCAAAAAGCGCATTCGATAAAATGTTATTTCACCAATCTGTAACGTCAGAACAAGATAATCAGCCTCCTGAATCGAAATTTAAAATAAAATAGCAAATGATAGGTCCAGATGGCACACCGCATATGTGTCGCTGGGCCTGCGAAATTTAAGTTTAACGTTATAAACAAAACAAAACCGTGTCGATCGGATGAGACAATATGTATCTTCAAACTGTTCATTTGTTTGCATTGAACATTGTCAGGACCATATATCCGTTTCAGATAAACAAGAGATTTAGTTGATATTGTCATAGAGTACATCCTCAGTTGAATAAAGTGTCGACTTATTCTTCTAGCGTTTGTCTTTTGTCTTGTTTAAATATATTAGTAGATATTGTTTTCATCTCTATGGTCTCAAATTAAAAACATAAAATAAAATATATCCAACAGGTTTCGTAAAATTCAACAAATAATGTATTTCCCTTGTACAAAAAAGTGAATATTTGAAAACGAACTTACAGTATTGAGAACTAAATCCCAAATAGACCAAAACATGTAACTTGGTTTTCAACACGTGGTCCAGCGTTGAAGGCGTTATTGTACCTGTAGTCTTGAATGTAATAAGGTACAGGTAACCTCAAGAGTGATGATGTACCAACTGTCCTCCAATTAATCACAATACTATAATTAAAGATGTCCTTGTCTGAATTCACTATAATACCAAATTAATATGCATGTCCAAGAAAAGTATTTAAGTAAAGTTTGTAATTATAGTTAATAATACTTTTGTTTACATGAATAAAACCAAACCAAATATTTAACACCGAAATAAGACTGATTTCCTGTTCAGTTGTACTACAGGAATGAGTAATTTCTTGGGTAAACAAGACACACACACACATACATACATACATATATATATATATATATATATATATATATATATATATATATATATATATATATATATATAATAAAATATCGAATAACTTGTTCATATACATTCACAAACACATATACACTTGCATGAGCATATATAAACATACACCGTCATCTTAGCATAAAAGACTTGAATGGTAACAATATCATTAGTGGTGTTTCATACAAGCTTATACAGATGTAGGAATATCCCAATGTCGACAACATAGATGTTGGACAACGGCTTACCATGAAAGTGATTATGGGATCATATACAAATCTTTGAAGAGAAACAAATATTCAACATGATCATGTCAACATTATAAACTTCGCGCGGATTTATGCTAAGATTATCGATATTAAGACATTACTTAATATCAAGCAGTAGTTTTATATTTGTAGCACTTAGTTTAATATTATTAAGATATAACTAGCAACTGATTTTGAGCAGTTTTCAATGTACATTTGTAGCTATGTTTGCCTATTGTGTCTGGGGATTTGTATTAAATGTTTTATACATTTTAAACCATCGACACACACACATTCACTAAGGAACGTGTTCTCACAGTTTGGGCCGCTGTCTCGTAAATACGCAAAACATTTGTTTCTCAGTCGGTGCAAAGAACGAGTTAACATTAGGCCTAGACTCATTCATTAGCAATACATAGTGCATTATATCCGCCAAATCTGTATGAAACACGAATGTGGTATTTATTGCATACCCCATCTTGTGCGCTTTGTAATTATATATATATATATATATATATATATATATATATATATATACTGTTGGAATTCGAAGACAAACTGGAATTGACCAAAGTTTGATTTTCTGGGACTAAAACTAATACGTGTAAAGGTAAAAAACGAAACTTAATTATTTCAAGTCTTGGTGTGTAATACGGAAATATAGTCGAACAGCTGTAGCGAAAACCAGAACAATATTGTAAGAATGAATGTATATGTATCACTATTGATGTGTAAAGTTCAAGTCGGCTAATAACCTGAAAATACCTATATATTTAGATCTAAAGGCTAAAGCTTACATAATATTTTGTATGTAAGAAAATTACCTTGACACAAAATGGCATGCTTTGTAAAACAGTCTTCTCCTTCAATAAACACATAGTCACCCTCTCTTCGGGCTACTGCACAACACGTGTCGTTCTTAAGGAGCTGCAGTCCTGTTGTTTTGTTGTTTTTTTTAAATATAGAAAACACAGTTAATGGTTCCCAGAAAGATATAAAAGAAGCATGAATTATATAGAGCATCATTTTTGACATGTGTATGAGAAACATATTTTGGTAACCGACGTTGCCCACACGAGTACATGATCCAGCTACAATCTTGACAGAATGTACAACGAAGCATTTTTGCTTCAGAATTAGATAGATAAGTTTCAATTCCAACAAGATCTACTTTCATGGGGAGAAAGCGTGTCCATGATCTGTTAGTACAATATTTTTTGGTATTAGATTTAGTTGCAAAATATCATATTATATAGCTGTGTAAATAAGAATGTATCTTATTATATACGCCATTCATTATAAATTTACTCTGCTTCAACATACTCTAAAAATTACATTCTCAGGCTATGAAGTGTCCTCGTCACATGATATTTGTGTTGTGTAACAAAAGTTGAAAACAGGTTTCAAGAGAGGTAGTGATCAAACATCTGCAAACAATTTATTTACTTCTATGTGAAAATGTAAGCAAATAAATAACTTCTTTTAAAATTAAAACCTTCCTACCGTTCATCGTATGGATCATCGGAATACGATATAAGCCGAGCCAGTATGTCGAATTTTCTATCATATTCAAGCTAGGTATTCCTGACGACATGAGTTGTCCTCCTATGTCTGCACAGTATCTATTTGCTTGTGTCCATCTGAGAGGAACAGCTAGATCCATCCGACACAGTTTTTTGGTAGCAACTGTCCATTTATGTTGTCTGCATGCTGTATCATTCGCTAGAAGTAAATTAAAATATGATATAGAAAACTACAATCTGATCAGAGCTTCTATGTGCATGAGATATCGTTTGATGGCCTCCACAAAATTCGAATGTAGCAGTTGAATGTGGCCTTCCGTAACTATGTACCATACTATGCATAAGCAGTGATAAAATGGATGGGCGGAGGCTTGTTGAACAAATCATATAATTAAATACTCTGTGTTTAGAAAGAAGAAAACTCAATGGCACAAATATTCACCTGCCGTAAAGGTGTGTGCCTTGCAAACATGAACTATGAATTTACCATTACAAAAAATCTAAATTACATTTGATAGCGTTACTTGTTGGTCTAGGTTCTTGGTCATGTCTTAAATGTGGTATCGGATTCAAAGAAATAGTTAAGTTCGCCGGTCATACGAATGTTTTCGCCAGTATTATTGCGTTCGCAGGTGGAGAATCGACAACACCACTGATATGGAACCTATGATAGCCGGAACACCTCGGACGTTAAATGTTGTTGAGGGAACGGAAGTGAATAAAATAGCTACCATAAATAAAGCGTGTGCAGTATCTTACCATGTTTTAGAAGAAAACAAAACAATAATACAGAAAGGTTTTCGATAATTCCCCTATATACTCTTAGGCGACATTTTTTTTAATTAAGGCAACACGCGCGGGATAGGAATAGAAAGCCAGATGCGTAAAGCTATTAGAACCATAAAAATATAAATCGGATCAACCACAATAGCTGGCATCGATCACCAACTACCGGCTGCAAAGACAAGAGCACAACAACCAACGTAATTTGCGCGTGAAGGTAATACACAAAATACCAAGAGATGTGTTAGAAATTGATATGCTTTCATTATCAGATATTACAGTCGAATCGTGTAAGGCTAAGACAGCTTCGTGAAACTGTAGCACAATTCATGTTTTAAACTCCTCCGTGAGATTGATGTTTCCATCAGATCCTTTATTGCTGCGAAGGCTGCTGCAAGTGTTCGTGAAAATGACCGCGGCCTCAGTTTTACTCGTAACACTGATACCGGAGCTACCGAAAAGGATAGCAATTACATGTACCATAGCTTTTCGTTTGGCAGCGTTGCGGTGCTTTACACAATTATCAGGCAATTATTCAGATCAAATATGAGCTAAGTGAAGAGCTGATGAAACTGTTTTCAAATATACACTATTTGGGTAGTATCTGGGGTTAAATAGAACGTTGTTTTAATATATATAACATGGATCGATTAGAACTAGCAACCTTGTGGCTGTATGGTGCTACACTTATAATCTTAAACACAAAGATAGTATGCTATGTTTGACAAAAGCTTTGAAAAGATTTTCGGGATTTTGGAAAAATAGACCAATGCATGATCTGGATAGAAAAATGCGTATTAGTTAAAGGGTATACTTCCCAAACATGCTATTTTTCGGGTTTAACAGCACATAAACACCAGAATATGTTCTGCCGAGTGAATTGATACATGTCGAAAGTGACGAAAATCGATGTTTCGAATGAAACATCATGTCCAACTAGCATACCGAGAGTGACAACATACACCAGCCACACAAACAATTGCAATATGTGTGTAAGCACAACTTCGGTTATTCAAATTCACGGTGCAAGCTGATAGGTCATGCTCAAAACTTTTAAAACACTTAACTGTAAATGTGTTTGCTTGGAAGCAGAAACTATTGTATCCTCTTGAACTATCGTCATATTTCCAGCCAAAGATTCACATTACCGGAATATGGCTGATCTGCTATGGCTGAGTGATATGATCAAAACAGCCAGCAATAATTGGTCTCAGAAGAGGAATTATTATCTTTATTGACCTTTTTATATTGATCAATTCTTCGTACATATACATCCAAACACAAATATACTAGTACGACAGCGACAGTTACCATGGCTTATTTCTTTGACGTTGATCTAGAATACTATGATGAATTTCAACACATCATAACGAGTATCCGCTGGCCTCAGAAGTGATGTCAGTTCTCTTAAAGTAGTTGTTCCTTTATCCTCAGTCGGGGTACATTTGTAGACGAATCCGGTCGAATGTATACTGATTACACCAAGCTATATCCGAATTATCGGAATAATATTAGCCATGAAGTCTGTGTAAGAAATCTGCAGTTGTATTTGAGATTAGAAATGTTTGTTAAGTAAAGCACATATGGTGTTTGGATATCGCAAACACGCTTGGAAGGCTCCTTATAACAGAGTAAAACAAATCTACGTCTGGATGCAAAACATTAATTTCATAGCGACTCTTCCAAGCTCAAAATAATTCCGTTATGGGGAAGATGATGGATATGTTGCGAAAGATAATTTTTATTTTCGACAGTGAACTTGAAAATCTTCGAAGGGATATTACAAACCATGCATTTGAATCAACGACGATTTTCGATGGTGGACTTTTTACCGTGTGTAGTAAACAATCAAAACTGAAAGTAACAAGATTTTCTACGTTTTCCAAACGGTACATGGAGTAGGTTTACTAAGAAAAGATCAAATCGCAGTCGTGTTTCAATATAAACATATTGTACATGGATACGGATACGTTCTTGGTGCATGTTACTACCAATAACGTGTAGGCGAGTATGGCTGAACCACGTTTAATCAAAGAAATTGACAAAAGTTAGTGTTAGAAAGATCACCCGATATTTGGTAACACCAGCAAAAATGTCGTAGGAAAATTCATAGACGATGGTTCTAGTAGAGTATGTGGGATTGGGTTTAATGTGTATTCGATCGTGGTTGCGCCAGAAGACTCCGAAAACAAGATGTGAGAAAAATATGTCGAGTCTGTCATTATTGAAAAGGATCTCCATCGATGTATGAGAAATGTCTTCGCAACGTGAATTTACACGCAAGACATATATGATTTCGACGCAAAAACACTTACTCGTACAGGAACCATGCTAATGTTATTTGTGTGAATGACGTTGGGGATCTGCAGGACTGCTTCATGGCTTCGCTATTCGAGGTCGCTTTGCCTCCCATATTTGAAAGTTGGGCTTTAAATAATAATAATAACAATAATAATAATAATAATAATGAGGACTTTGTATAGCGCCTAATCTTTAGAAGCTCTAAGCGCTTTACACCATTAGACAACACATATAAGATATAAAAAAACATAAGGATATGATTACAAAAATAAACATCATGAAATTAGAAAACATTACAAAACATTCTGAGAATATTTAAGGTAGGAAACATTATTAGGTCTTTATGTTTGTTATTGCAGTCGAAATAAGTGAGTTTTGAAATCCCTCTTGAATGTGATGACTGTGTCTTTGTGTCTAAGTTCAGTGGGCAATTCATTCCACGTTGCTGGGACCTGATATGCAAAATAACGCTGTCTATATGACTTTGTTTTCATAGTGGGAATAATGAGTATACGATTGTCAGAAGAGGAACGTAAGTATCTTGCTGGTGTGTACACATGGGTGAGGTTGGATAGGTATGTTGGACTAGAGTCCGACAGTGAAACGTAGCACAGAGAACTAATGTTGTGCTTCATTCTGGATCGAATGGATAGCCAGAGTAGGGTACATAGCAGCGGGGAGGTGTGCTCTGATCATGGTACTCTAAGTATTATCCGACCAGCTGTGTTTTGAAAATGATGATATGTTGACTGTACTATAGAATAAAATATGTTTAAAATATGTTTAAACCTGTAAATACATAAATGAACCCTACGCGGTCAGTAGCCGATCTTTTATCTCGCTTGATGCACACAGATACCGAATACAATTGTGTTGGAATAGTCCTAACGTGGTGGTGGAAATCTCTGTATAGGTATCAACTGAACACTTTTACCTATTTACAGCAGCATTGTTTAAGCGAATCGTGCGTTTATCGCAAATATTAAGTGCATGTATGATTAATGAAAGTAGCGTTACCCATTACACTGGACAACAAATTTTTACAAAAGTCATGTTACTGAAATAAAATTAGTCAATTCTTATCAATTTTTATGTGCTGAACACGAATATGACAGTCAAATTGCAAAATTGGCTCTAGTTTTTTTGTAATCTGCAAGAAATTAATGTTTACATAACGAAATGCATTCCAATAGTAAAAGGTCAACTGTAATAGCCTACCTATAAAAAATCAAGTCATTGACTACATCTTAGATTTCTTCGCCTGTCTCTTGTACAGCTGTTCGGGAGCATCTCTGAGGAGTGTCCAGCAGTAGTCAGCCAGCATTGTAGTGGACCATTTTCCCTGGTATCTTTGTTCCATTGTTGCGATATCTTGATGAAAACGTTCGCCGTGTTCATCACTAATAATACCACAGTTGCTAGGAAAGAAATCCAAATGGGAATGAAGGAAGTGAATCTTTAGAGACATATTGCAGCCAAGTTTCTTATACTTCATCAACATGTCTTCTACTAGTTCCTTATAGTTTTCTGCCCTAACATTTCCGAGGAAGTTTGTAGAAACTAGGCGAAAAGCATTCCATGCTTGTTTCGCGTCACCTTCCAGCAAGTTGTTGAACCGGTCATCTTTGAAAAGCTCTCGAATCTGAGGACCCACAAAAACTCCCTCTTTAATCTTTGCTTCGCTGAGTCGAGGGAATTTTTCATGCAGGTATCGGAATGCTGGCAAAGTCCGGTCAATGGCTTTCACGAAGTTCTTCATCAAACCTAGTTTGATGTGAAGGGGTGGTAGCAAGATTTTCTGAGCCTCAACCAGAGCTGGGTGTTGGATATTCTTCTCTCCAATGGCTACATTCTGCCTGTGAGTCCATTCCTTCCTCATGTAGTGCATTTCCCTTGCTCGGCTATCCCACTCGCATAAGAAACACATGTATTTTGTATATCCTTGCTGCAGTCCCATTAAAAGGGCAACTACCTTCAAATCACCACAGAGGTGCCAGCTGTACTTGTTATACTCAATGGAATTCAGTAGCTGCCTTAAGTTATCGTATGTCTCTTTCATGTGGACAGCATACGCTACTGGAATAGATGGAAGAATGTTTCCATTGTGCAAAAGCACAGCCTTGAGACTCAGTTTCGAAGAGTCCACAAATAGTCTCCAGTCTTGTGGGTCATGAGTGATTTTTAAAGCATTCATGAGGCCCTCAATATCGGAACAGAATATCAGATTACTTTCCTTTCTGAAGAAAGGCTCCAATTGCTGGTGGCGCTTTCGATATGCAGTAATTGTGACATCTTCTTCTAGAAGATTCCATTGTTGGAGTCTTGATCCTAGCAATTCTGCCTTGTTCTTTGATAAGTCCAAATCACGAATCAGGTCATTTAGTTCTTCCTGTGTTATTCTGTGTGGGGTTGATGATGCACCACAGTGAAAATCTGGATCACTGCATGCTGATGGACCAGGAGAAGAACAGGTCGACTCACCTTTGTCTTCGTCAGATGAATCAAGAGAATATTCTGCTGGAGGTTCTGGAATAGGAAGTCCCTCACCATGTGGAACTGGTCTCAATGCAGACGGAATGTTTGGGTAGACTATTCTCGACTTCTTTCGCTTCGTTATTCCGCCGGAAAGAGGAGGAACCAAGCAGAAGTAACAGTCATTTAGGTGGTTGCTTGGCTCTCTCCACACCATTGGGACTGCAAACGGCATTGATGACCTTTTGCAATTCAACCACTGTGAAAGCTGTGTTGTACATGTAGCACAGCATATATGCGGAGCCCAAGGCTTGTCTTGGTCACCAACCTTGCATCCGAAGTAAAGATGATATGCCTTCTTCATTTGAGAATTGATACTTTTCTTCTGGTTGGCAAATGTCACTTCCCCACAAATATAGCAAAAATTGTCCGCGGTATTAACACACTTTCGAGGCATTACTGTTCTTTATTGTACGTAAATGGATAAAATAATAAGTTTTATGTAACAGTAGCTTGAACTGTCTCGCACAACGTCTAAAATATTTTAAATGCTGAACCTATCTGATTGGGCTTTATATAGTACACTGCTTACGTCAGCTTCAGCAGCCGCCTGGCATTAGTATAATAGGCCTACACATGTATAGTACACTGCTGACGTCAACTTACTTCAGCAGCCGCATGGCATTAGTATTGCATTGCATCAGAAAATGATGCAATCAACTGTGGATGATGTGAGCATGATGGTATTATGCAATGTTACATCATTATTCCGGATGTTGCTGCAGTCCTACTGGAGAAATTTACACAGTGAAACATAGAAAATGAGGTATATGAATATCTTCAAAACGAGAGCCAATACAAATTTTTCACGGTTATATTCGTGTTCGGCACACCAAAATACTACAGATTAGGGCCTTTTCAAGTCAGTAATGATTTCACTGTTGACCAGTGTTATTAAGGTCGTCCGTCAATCAGAGACAGCTCCAGTATGCTAGCCAACACACTCCCACAAGCCGAGACTCGAATAATAATTAGTGTGCTTACTGCTGTCCGAACTGTGGTCTGGCAAGCGATATATTAAATCGTTCCACAATAGTTTGTTACATTATATACTAATATGTCTATTACGAACCTGCACAAGCTGTTTTGTTTATATCAAAAGATCTGAAAAACTATTTACCTGGATGGAGTTGAAATAATCGTGACTAAACTACAATATGCGTACATAAATTCGTGTACGTCCATCTTTGACACATGCTAAATATTTTCATGTCAACGTCTAAGCTTCTGTGTATCTTCACTGATATTGTGCAAAGTTTGATGTGCAACGTAACGTATGTAACATGCAACAGCAACATAATGTATTAATGCTTCACCAGGCTTATGTTGCATAATACAAACAAGTCGTGAATCATCCACATATTAATTGTATCAAGAGATATATCTCTTTACCAGGGTATTTACTGCTAAGTGTCCCAGGTAGATTCACCAACGAAGCAGTGACGTCACCGCCGCCAACATTTCTTTACACACGGCGAATTTATGACGGATGTACCACGAGTGTCCGACAAATGAAAATATTTTCATCCACACTGAGCACAAGTTCCAATGTATTATGTTACTTGTATCAATTCGAGGTTTACTAGCAGTCCATCGCTTTTTCGCGGAATCGTACAGAGACTGACAACTGATGTATTTTTCCACAATTTGGTCGACATTTATCATGGTGTCGCGGAATATAAATGCAGAACACGCTTTTAACGTTCACCCCATAGTCAAAGCCAAAACTACCCAAGTATAGTTTTGTTGGAACATGTTCCGTGTTTCCAATATTAATGTGTGCGCTAATCATTGGTGCGGCTGGATCAAGGAAAACAACCATTGTTGAGTATGACTCTATAAATGGTTAACGTGGGGTCAGCTGTTCATAATTGCGCAGTATCATGATGAATTAAACGCTTATACAGTAGAGCTTTGTTGGTTGATAGGAAATAAATCGTCCACCTTTGATTAATTTTACACAATCGATGAAGCTCCTTCCACTGATGATCATGATTTGGGCGAAAACATTTGAATTGTTCAAGTTAACGTGAACATCAATACAACCCCACGATAATATTTTCCAGAGATCAACATTAAAACAAAGACGTGATCTACGTCACTGAGTGATGCGTACAAAGGCCTGAAAAAATGAAAGGAGAAGTGTAACATGTTAATCATATTTGGTTTCACTGGAGCGCATCTGACCTATTGTGCTGCATACCACTCGTGGAATGAGTTTCGGATCATGTATGTGAAGGTCATCAGAGACGGTTATTGTTTCAACATGATTGTCATAACTGATAAGCCTCGCAAGTTTCGCGCTGGCTTAAACACATGTATGTTTTACTAATGGAAAAATTCGTCAAAGATTGTATGGTGACGATGCTGTCCGACGAGACCAGGGTGTCTAATATAAACTATAACTTCTTTATATTGATAAAGATGTGCGTAACCGTGTGAGAAATATATTAACGTTCCGACAGGCCAAATGGGAAGGAATCATAAAGGGTTTTGAAAAATACATAAATTTGCACTCAGTTCCAAACCAACGAACAAATGAAACAAGCTGTGGAAAAAAAACGCAGCAATGATTGGAACAGAAAAAGAAATTGGTCCAACTGTCGGGACAGAGCGATCTAGTGAACAGTTACCATTGCATAGTATGCGTCCAGGAGCAGATGCGCCCAACAAGAGGCGGAAAAAGCAATGAAACCACCGAAGCGCATGTCACGGATACCACGGCTGGTTATATGTATATAACTTTGACTCAAAATGACTGAATGAGATGTTCTAAAATGTGCCGATTCGTTTGACCTAATTGAAAATAGCATGTAATGGGAACATAACATAGAGCACATACAGACGTGGTAGCCTCTGACTATTAGGTAAGGTGGAGGGAATAGACAAAGCGTGGAATGTACTTTTTGATAATGTCAAATATTACAGAAGTGGACCCCAAAGTCATCGTTTAGAAGAACAGCAAGCAGAGATAGAATTCATTGGTGAAATTATTAGTAATTACGTAATCAGATGACATGAACTTGGGGACAGGATGGAAACGCTCCTGGAATCAGTTTGCGCTGCAACTACGCACCAGAAGTGATTCACGAGGTCGCATTGATTTATTAAGTGCTGCTCACCAACAACATTGCGTTGATGCACGGACTCTTTATAGGCATTGACTACCATACAATACCGGTGATGAGTTCTGTTTATACACCTCATATTTTACTTGCAATCAATGTTTCGATCAAACTTGTCGTTGCAAAGCAACCCTGAGTGTTACCACCATGATTGCAATCTGATAAAAGAAATCCGAATGCTATGTAGTCTTTCCAACACTAATAACTGTGAGGCAATCGCGCACACCAGCTCGGTCGCGTTTATTGTAGCTGGTTTATTTTTATTGCGGTCTTTTACCAGTCTCCTTTCAAATAACTGGAACGTTTTGTTGGCAGGGGGCTTTGAGAAAACGAATGGAACTTTGTTGAAGTTTCTTGGGGCGCTTATCGGATTCAATCAGCCAATGAAGAGATCTGAAGCAGGATTACGTTGGTGACCAAGGGCGATTCTAAAATCAGCATATGCGTGCATGGTCCTGCACTCAGCTCTACCATTTCGATCCAGCACTGAACGTACGCTCTTTATATTGTGCATTCATCGTTCATATCTGGTCTGAATATAGTAATAAGATGTCATAGGGCATGCGAATTATGCCAAAAGGCCCAGACGGTACCAGTTACAAAATCACGTCAGACATTGGCACAACTACCAGCATGACCCTGAAATGTGACGCTATCGGAGGTAGGTATAAACTTCGGCTTTGACAAAGAGAGCTCGCTTGATTGTATACTGTTTGGAACTGCCCCTACGGAGGCCCCTGGTGATATGACATCGATTAATTCCATGGAACAATCCCCGGTTGACAAACCTTTGTTTTGCTCACCGTTATACAATTTTGATTTACTAGCTATGACAACGAAATTCATACATTTTCAAGGTGTCTTCATGCTAGGTAAACTCGCACCGATGATTCTCCGCACAATGGAAACGTGATTGGTTGATCTCGATTAAACAACATGACATGAATCTCCTTAGGTTACATACGTAATGACATGATATCATTATCTGTATTATGACTCGCGTGGATTTGCACCTCCAATAGAGGTTGTTCATTATTTAACTTGAGGAGGTTATGACAGCCGTTGCTTAGTTCACCACTGCCGTTTGCAAACTTGGACATCTTCATCTTGTTGTTGAAACATTGTGTGTATTTGCGAGATGCCTAACTTCGCTTATTGATTAGTTGTGTGGATCTGACCATACTTGTCAGCGAAGTCGAGTTTTTTGTTGACGTTTACCCAGGCAAACAATTAAAGCCAGGCAATTAAAAACGATGTACCTATCAACGACTATACTGACACAAACATGTTATCAAAAGGTACAAAGTTTGGCGAATTAGTGAGTGTAGTTTACTAATGGAAACCAATCTCTTCTGGCAAAATAGCGAAATGGTCACACTACAAATAGTCAATATATTTATATAAAATTCAGTGACATTAAATTCGTAACTGGCAAAGCTAATTTGGGAAACGCGACTGCATTAATTGACAACAAGGAAAGGAAATGTCACCATCGTTGCCACAGTGTAAACCTCTGCCACAGTGTTCAGTTAATGCCATATAACATAGTCGCTCCCACAGAGTACAACCGCTGCCACAGTGTACAATCACAGCCATAGTGTACAATTACGAGGCATATCCGACCGCATTATTCTGTAGTGTTATCGTTGCAGTGTTTTCACATTGCAACATTCTACTTGGAGGTAATCAAAAGTCTTCGTCGGTGGCATGTGCCCGTATTCAAGTGCTACATCGACAGCATCAGTACAAAACGTAGACCTAGTCGCTATTCACAATAATGATCTGGACACTAACGCATTGATGACTGCATGAGTCACATCTGTTGAGAAGGATACCCCTGCATGTGGTGTTTTTGTATCGGTGTTGGCAGAACTAGAACAGCATCAAGGTTAATCTCGCCACATCTTCATCAATGAATTAATGTTCTAACGTATCTTGTGCAAACTAGTTTTATTTGAACAAGCTTTTCTAATTGAAATTTAATTATAACAACAATTGATGATTGAGACGACAAAAAACTAGATATATCTGATGACATCGCGAGCTATTTATAACCCCTCCCAAACTTTGTTTAATATGCAGTCTTTATATTGACATAGAGCAATATCAGAAGACAAAATTACAAATTTGCATGGACAGTTAAGGCACTAAATATGTGTGCGTCGTCGCCTCTCTGGCATTAGGAGTCAAAATGAATCGAAAATAAAGCAATGCATCAACATATGTATAGCATTTATAGTCATTTTGTTGTTCAATCAAAAACAATTAATGACACTTACCTCCCTCACATAGTGCACCGTCCGCCACTTTCGATACACAGCTCTCTGTAAATAGCTTCATACCACCACGAGTACTCCTTGCGTAGACACATTCTTTATAACCATGCACTATATACTGGGTAATGTCCTTGTCAACTGTCACAAATCAAGTAAATTTATCAATCATAAGATTTAAACCATTTAAGCGTATGTTTATGTTAACATCATAAATAATGAAATATAGATTGCATTTGTATTGACACAAAAGGAATCTCCTTGTTATAATTCCAAACGTGTGCATCAGAAATTATTACATTTAAAGGGATGTCCGTTACATTAAACGTTGTGGTTACATTAAACGTTGTGATTAGTTCAACCCTTTTCTCAAAGTGCTGTAATGCATAGAGTTACATCGATTGCTACCTTTAATCTTGTTGACCCATCAAATTTTAACTGAGTTAAGCATTTTCTAACCTACTAGCTCATCGTGATCTTTTACGATCCTAAATGCATAGCTTTGAATACGTTGCTAATTCAATTCTTACTCTTAGAAGTTAAACTTTCGGATATGATGAATGTAATATCGCAAAACTGATTTTAAAGGCATGAAAATGATTCATATGTTATAAAAGTCAGTATATATATATATATATATATATATATATATATATATATATATACGTGTGAATAATCTCTCACATTAAGGAACTATGAGTTTATATCATAAAATATCCGCCTTTGATTTGGAGATGAGCAAACAAATAATTGTTATCAGCTCCAATGTCGCACAATACACTACTTAATGGAAACGAAATCCCATTCTTAATATTTCATGTTATTTAGATAGCGCTATGTCTGTTTCTTTTTTAAGCTATCAAAGCAAATATTACTTATCAATATTTATCCAGATAATATAAGCCAGTGTTTCGCAAGCAATACAGACAAAGCCATGAAAACTCGTGAAGGTATACCTTTAAAATGATATAAAAGATACAGAAAACCAGTCATGTTACATTGATATTTTTAAAGCATTAATCCTTTAGCTAAAAGTACGTTTCAACTGAGGGAATTACATGTCTAGCCCATGGCGTTTAGGTTTCAGCAAGGATTACTCTATTTAAAGCTTTAGTTCTTTGCAGGCCCAACTATGCCTTTGCTCTTGATGTACAGTTCACACAGTCATGTTACGCATACCATGAATCTTAACATATATACATACTAATACATCATCTGAAATCAAAGGCAAAACTAAAGTTGACTGTTTGGGTTTAGGTTTCAGCAATGATTACTCTATTTAAAGCCTTTGCTCTTGATGTACAGTTCACACGGTCATGTTACGCATACCATGAATCTTAACAGATTTACATACCAATACATAATCTGAAATCAAAGTCAAAATTAAAGTTGACTGTTAGCGCTGATAGTTTGAAAGTCTTGAAAGGTTATTACTGAAGACAGAAGTTTATATGATATAGATATAAGTCAAACTTATAACGTTATGAGATATTAATATAAATTAATCTTGAAATAACTAAAATCAGCATTTGTTAGACAAACTAAGACACATCGTCTTAAGGTGAAACATTAGCTTAGCAGTCCGAACTCGTATCGTGCAATCCTACTAACATATACTTGTACCTCTTTGTGTGAACTACACGTGCAAATCATTAAGTGAAGACTCGTGATTTTTAATGTCCCCGAAAAATCGCATGTCTTATAATATATATATATATATATATATATATATATATATATATATATTAATATATATTACATCCCAAGTATCAATACAGTTTTACAATCAACCAACATCTTTATTCATTTTCTAGGGTATTTTCATGATTTAGGGTATATTTGGTTCAAAACGCATTCATATTTTAACAAACATATTTAGCGTTCTCAAAACATTAGCTGTATGCCGTATAAAGTTACCTTTTTCATACAAAGATATTGATTCATTTCCACCACATTGATGAATTGGATCATCGTTGTAAGTGCAGGTACAACCCATTGACCGGGTTAGATTTATGGCGTCTTTGAAACAAAAGCAATCCCTGTCCTGAAAAAGACATTATCAACGTCATCGTCTTCGTCATCAGTGTCCTTTCAGACATTACTATTATCATCTATTCATCGGTAAATTACTTATTTGTATCATATATTACTGAATAATGATTTCATCAAATCGGGTAAACTAGGCACATTCTGTATATCAGTGAGAAACAGACAATTAGACATTGAAGCTGGACATTCGTCCACGTTGTCCTCATCCCCATAAGTAGTATATTCATGGCCAACAATTAAAAAGTAAGAGTTGATATTAAAGTTTGAAATCTCTCACGAGCGTTTTTAAAGCTTGGAAGTTAACACGTTCGAAATGTGTTGAAAGAAAAACAAATTCTATGTCTACCTTCAATCCAGCATACAAGTACCCGGTGCAAAACTTCAAGCAATTGCCGATGATGTCTGAATCAAACCTTTCCTTCGCAATAGATTGGTTGTTTGTTCCTATGCAAACTGCAAGAACAATTAACTGACATTAGTAATTGCAGTGTGATATACGTTACGGAATTAGACTGTAGGAAAGGTATATTACCATAAAATGTACGCTCAAATGCAACAATTACAAACAAAATCTTACAAATTAAGACTCAATATATAATATCGTTTGTTTAAATGTGTTACATTTGTTGAGGCCTGTCGGTAACGAAAGCTCTGCGATATTTATTTTGTTTCAAGCCAGGGGTATTGCTTGACTAAACGATGTCAAACCGTGTCGCAATTCCGCTGGAAGTCATAAGTGTACCCCAACTTTCCAAAGACTTCTGTACAACTTTCGTTGTAAATTAGAACTAGCGACGTGTCCATTCTGCACATCAGTTTTTCTCTAATCAATGCAAGACCACATAGCTCACAAAATGTCTCTCAAACTGACATCTGCATGGTTTCTCTTGATCAGGTTTCCACACCGTTAGCAGCTTATGCCGTAGAAACTATACAACTATCCCTAACACAAGGAACTGTTTTAACTACGCCACCTTAGGACAGTAAATTCATGGTTTCGAGGCTAGTTTTGCCAGTACGACTGCATCACATTTGCCACCATTGCAACATAAGCGGCATATGCAGGGTCCATTATTGTTTATTTATGTGTGTAATTTGCCAGTCTCCTTCCGTAAATATTGTCACTGCAGTCGCACCACCAATTCACTCCGCAAGATTATAATAGTGGTTATGGAACGACGGGACACTAATGCGGTTCTGATCTGAATTCATCAAACTCAAACTATGACATCTTATAAACTCACTCATTTTTCTCTCCGTGACGTTTGATCCTAGTAACTGGCTAATTATTTCGGCCTAATTAATGTTTTCATTACACCAAGTTAAAGTAATTAAACAAATAAATCACAAATATCTAAGAGTTCCTTACAACAGGGCGCTAATACCAAATGCGCATACTCCAAAATTAGTAAAATATAATGCTCCAGTCCTAAAACCGTTAACCGTATCAACTTGGCAATACAAATGTTAATGGAACTAAAACAATGTAATTTTAGCATTTAAACTGATTAATTTTACGCAATACACTCCTTGAAGAATAATATGTTGTCCTAACAGTATTGTAACCTATCTGATATTCTTTATATCGATACGATAATAAAGCCTTTACAAACATTTTTGTACTGAAATGATCTAACACAAAATATGCCAAATGGGTGGAGTTGGACTTACAATATATATGATTATCGGAGTACCTGTGTGGAAATACTTTACTCTTGAAGAGAAAGTGTTTGTACTCTCAGGCCTAGACCATTCTTGGCAATACAATCTTTCCACTTCACTAGTTAAATATGTTATATCTACCTGCACATCAAGACAGCGAAAATCGCTAAGAGTTGATTAACCTGTCCATCATTGTAATGTATACCTATGCAAACATCATGTATTCAATAATGATATAACTGTACGTAATGGTAAAGGTGCATGTATCAGGTTTATGATTACGAAATACAAGCATGATATTTATCTTTTGCGATACAGTTACATGTGCAATACGTTTCTGGGCATGGGTTTCACTTAGGACCTGATCGGATGAATGATTCAGATGTATTAGCATACATCGTTATGTTGTGCAAACACTTTTGCTAAAGAACAATAGATGGGAAAACGTCTTGCTGCACAGATAGAACCACATGCGTGTTTGTTGATAAAATGTACTTCTTTACATCATTTATTTTAAAAACTGATTTTGTGTTGGAATTTTAACATAGCTTTAAACATGTGTGAGTCATATAGCTACGATGCTTGCCGTGTGACAGCTTAAATTGATGTCTAGCACCGGGGCATCATGCCGCAGACATTTATCATGATGACCCACCAAGTCGCATTTTCCTAACACCAGACTGACCAGTACTAGCACTAAACTCCTAGTTCCGAGCCCCTAGTGAGGTTGCTGCTAGTACCATTATATAAGTATTTGGTATGACTGCGGGGATTTGAACAGGCGACCTCCCACAACCGAGGTGGATGCTTTAACCGCTAGGCCAGATGAATTGTCTGTTTCTTTTTTAAATGACAAAATACTGCTGGAACAAAATTTAAATAATAACGTGTAATCATAAATAAAGAAATTAATTATCTGAAGTCTCACCAGGCACTTTGACAAAATGACTGAATTCTACTGTTGCAGAAACCCACGTTTGATTTGTGTCCTTAAGGATGTTCCTCAGGATTGTCTTAGACTCATTTCCCATTACATCGAATAACACTTTCCCAGTATCTTCACAATACCTGCGTGATTCGTTCCACGTTAATGTGATATTGCTCTCAAATATTTCTCCATCGGCTGAAACTAGATACAGATGCATATAACAATATTTTCCTCTGCCTCGCTTTATTCAGAAGCCTGTTCCTAACATTAAAGTCTCAAGCAAATTAACACGATAATATTATTAACACTGACAAGTACCAAGGGTCTTGCAGAAAATTTCAAAGATGATATACGTATTTAAGAAAGTTTCGCATTTGTCTTGCATTAAACACAGGGTGTTGTTTTAGAAACCAATAAAAGATAAGTACAGAGATGGAGACAGTAATGTAGGGGATTCGTTGGAAATGAAACTACAGTGCTTGTACAAAAATGAAATAAAGATATGTCTTCGTTCTTGTTTATATATGCCTATCAACAAACCGCCTTTCGAAACTTCAATTCATAATTTAACCAGTGTATGCATTTATAGTCATTTATTGTTACTAACACGGGTGCTTGTTAGGTGACCAACTGATGGACTCAAACACAGACTTTATTCCTGCTTACCTGACTGTTGTTATGACTGAATAACCTAACCACATGCTTGTTTTTTTAAGCCATTTGACTGCTCTTGACAATGGTCGTGGTGATAATAAATACTTCCTCCAGAGTGGATACAATTTCATATATCAAATTGTAAAGTTGCTTATATTTAAAAACGCTCATCGACTTTAAAGAGAATTTATGAAAGTTGATTGAATAAACAGTGATTCTGTGGAAATTTAAGAAATACAATTTTTAGGAAATAATGATGCAGAAAAGGTCAATATCGCTCTAGATAAATCGAAGAAGAAAAAAAAAGAACAGCCACGAAATTGATCAATGATCATTACTGGAATGAATTGCAAAAATAGTGTCCCAATGCAATTGCTTTCAAGTTCCATTACGGTCGATTTTAATCACTTATATAGTCCACATGCCTATCGCCAATATCTCAAGGTAAAAAGCTATTTTTCAATAATATGGTACACTAATGTCTCCTAATTTACCATAATGACGTCATATTCTGTTTAACATACGATGTTTTTCGTATGCTAGGACCATGCTGCGTGCACTTAATGTAGATATGTGTCCGTAATAGATATATATATATATATATATATATATATATATATATATATATATATATATATTTACTGCAAATTGGAACAATTTGTTTTCATCTTCATATTGTCATCTTCGTATAATTCTCTATGTCTCTCACTCTTCTACGATTGTACATGTGTCGTGTGTATGCCTCATTGTGCAACCGTTAGATGGATTAATGATGATTTGATCCGTTGTAGTGTACTGTAAACTGATTAGTAGTTCTCTCTTTGCTTTTAAGTGGCGCATTTAATAACCTAGTATGCAGCCTATTGAGATGCCCCGAGTGGCTGAGTATTTTAAAGAGATGACCGCTACGGATCACTGCATCTCACCTCTATCTGCGTTAGTTTGAGATCCGGATTCGTTGAATGTGGTACGTGAGAAAGAATGCGAGTAGTTTGTCATGGGTCGGTAATTGTTTTCAGGGTTTAACCAGGTTCTTCCTTCCCCATTTATACTGGCCGCCATATATAGACTATCTTGTGCTGAAAAACGGCGTCAAACCTACAACAACAACAAGAACCAAGTGAATGCTGAACAAGGGGTAAAATCGAATGTTTTAATGGAGTTATGTGCTTTCGTTCATGTCATAATCACTATACAGCAAAACATAGCCACTGTAGGGAGCTAATGTGTAGTCAGACGAACACAAACTTACTTACGACAGGGATATATGACGTAAACTAAAATGTTATAGATATCAGTTTCACAAAGACAAAATTGAATAAGCTGCGTATGCAACTTGTCATTTTTATAGTTAAACTGACAATTAAAATTATCATTTGCAAACTATTTCAGAAATGAACATTTATATTTTGTTACCGTCAATTGTATATTGAATCAAATACTGAGTCGGACATATCAATAAGTGTGCAGTAATTGATAAGGAAAGGCATCTATTTAACATTTTGACAAACCTCTGTGTTCAAAATTGTAGTTCTTGAATATTGTTAATATGCACAAATCAAATGTTTACTTCTGGACTCACAACATAGTGATGGTTTGCTACTTAAGATTAATTTACAAAACTTACGACACAACAGCAATAGCACCTGTGAATACACGGAAAACTAGTAGCATTACTACCTGATTTGATTATATAAATACTAATTATCTGCATATTTATTCATTATATAATTTAATTAATGTCAGCTAATTGCACTTTTTCTGTGTTTAAATCAATATTATATGTAATACAAAAAAAAAAACAATTATATTTTGCTCAGAAGGATCTTGCAATCGAAACAGTTATAAATTAACCACATGTAAGCATTATCGAAAATTAGGTCACATATAAATTCTAACGAAGCTGTCAAGGGAAGTAATTATTTTGGTATTTTTTGGACACATAAAGTTTCGTTACTTTAAGGATTAATTTGAATATCTGGTTAGTGCCAATTTGACCACGGAATTGTAAACGCAATCCACTCAATGCGAAATGAAATGTGTGCAATCGGCATTTGGAAGATTTTCTTCATTAGCAATTCATAAACAATTGCTCGTCCATCCATGAAATTACCAATTGACAATTACTAATTAAAATACACGTACCTTCTCTCCAGATCCAATAGAATATAATAAGAATCACATCTTGACGCCATATGGAATGCATTTTAGTAAGTTGAAGTTCCTTATGCTGTACTTGCTGTCAAGTTCTCATAATATAGAGCTATGTAGAGTGCTTTCAAGGATGTGACTTGTAACTATCGTAAATACCCATATAAACCATCCACATGATATTCTAAGATTTCATTCATCGAAATAAATATTGAGGTTTACCATATTTACAATTTTGTAAATAAACTATTCCAGGGTGTCTCTCGATTATATATTTATTTAAAACAAATTTGTCTTTTCCGCTTTCTGGACTAGTTAAAAGGCTCCGCATCAGAAAACTGTCCAAATACAATGAAGACAATTTGTACATATACGTCACTATTTTATCACTACATCTGTCCATTCGAGTGCCGGTAAAGAATACTTGTATTTTTGTATATATCAAGAATAAAATGAGTCTGTCAATAGAAGAACATGAATTTTATCCTGTTATTGTAGGTCTCTGCCTGTCTGAGTGATTGTGTTCGTCTGTCTGTCTGTCACTTTATACATTGTTACCACCGACTAGTCATTAATTAGGTAACAGAAAGAAAATAAACATAAAATTTAGAATAACAAGATTATGAATAAAATGCAAAGTACTACCACAAAACCTAAACAAATCAAATATTCCGAATGAATTATAGCTCCTCTAAAATATTGATCTGCAAAACAGTCATTATATATCGCAATTTTATTGTCAAGAACTCTTTTCAAATACATTTACATAGTCCATATGTATTAGTGGAGTCAAATGAGTATTTAGCAATTCCAGTGAATAATACAAACAAATATTTCCCTTTGTATCTAAGCACAATATCGAACAAATCCGCACAATAACGTTAAAACATGAACATAGGTAAAAATAATTAAATAAATGTCCAGTTATATTGACTTGTGTACACGCATATAGCTATAAAACTCGTTTTTCTCCTATCCTTTACGTGAACTATCATAATACCCCATGTGGTTTAAGAACCCACCTGACCGACCCATACAATTGGAAATAACATCATTATTCTAAGAACCTCGATTACCTCACCAAACAATGATAATTACACCAAAAGTATCATCAGGCACAGTACATAGGTTTAGTTTAACTTGTAAACTCCCGATTCATGCCTAATTGTCTTTAAAATAATATATATAACAATATTGAAAAAACTTATTTATATATGACCACTTTAAATTACATTCGCGAGCAAAAATCGCATGCACTTAGTTACAGTAGTCTACTGAAGTTTTCACTAATATATATATATATATATATATATATATATATATATATATATATATATATATATATATATATATGTATATATATGTATATGTATATATATATATATATATATATATATATATATATATATATATAAAGAAATGTGAACATAAATGCAAGAGAAAAACTTAAATAGTTAAACGATATAATGATGAACGATTCAAAATGATTCCACACAAACACTGACAATTTCCATGATATAGTCCACTCAAATTGCGATGTATGATGTGTCTCCCTCAAATAGTGATGTATGATGTATCTCCCTCATATAGTGAGGTATGATGTGTTTTACTCGGGTAGTGAAATACGATATGGCACAGTGGAACAAGTATCTTGCGGAGACAAACAAAACTCCGATCGGTGTTATCAGCCCTAACTCTCTTTCGAATGATTGACGAGCCACAAAAACGGTATGCCAATCCTTGTCAGCCTAAAATTCTGTATAATATCTTTTCTTTCCGGTTGGTGTAGAAGCCCTGGTTCTTCTCGTTGTAACCTTTATCTTCTTCCAAGCCAACGTCGCCCTCGACAGCGGCAACAATTGGGTATAACACAACCCAAATTAGCACCACGGCTTAACGACACATACAATACGATGCATATGCAGAAATACAGCGTAACTGTCACTCCATCCCTTCTTTAATCCTTCAGCACTACACTTAGCATTCACCATTTACCATCAGTAAATCACCAATCAGTCAGCCGCGATCAATCAGTCTGCTGAAAATATTCGATTCCGTGTTCTACAAATGAAACGGTCATGTATATCAGCACGTAATGAAGATGTGTACTGTAAACTTTAGTTGATTTTATGCAAATTATATTATCGGGACTATGGGCAAAGTGATAATCAAGTTCAAAAGTGAACCTGTTTCCGCCAAGAATGTAGTAATAATTGAAAGCTTCTCTTTCTTAATAAATGCAAAATTATTACAAATATAATAGTTGTGATAAGTTACATTCAGGTAAACTATAAAACAGGCTACAACATTGCATAATACATCCCAAGTCGGAATGACCTAATATACGAGATAAATGTGACAATAAAACAATTATAACGTTAAGTACAAATATACATTAATATTTAACACACAATCATGTATAGATGGAGATCACAAGTCGTTAAAGTAGATTGCTCACTAACAATACTTTTTTGTAATGTGATGTTTAGCTCTATGATAAGTTAGTTTATACACTGGCCATGTAGCCATAAACTGCTCATGCGCTCAAGGATTATTGTTTTTCCCATGTAAGCACATTGCTCGTGTAACATAGGATGAATCGAACTGATTATTTCGAAATAATATACGATATACATAAACCACCCTCTGGTAATTCTGTACACAGATACGAAACTCGAGTACATATCTTAAATCCAATATAATTAATTAACAATATAGGTATAACATTCCGTGACAATATATCCCCCGTTACAAAGAAGTGTCAACACTTAGAAATCACGGGTTGTAAATAAAAACAATTATTGAAACATCCAATTTTGACTAATTAACGAAAATTATCTGATAATCACACCCTCCTTAAAATAAATCAGCACCCACATTTTCCTACTCTCGATTCTCCGAATAATATGCGGCTGCATAGACAACACCCTACGAAGCAATACTGCGCTGATCACTTTTGCTTTGTTCAAGTATAAGAATGGCAGATTTTCCGTTTGTAGGATAAATTCCCACCCTATGGTTATGTGTGGAATTTTCCTATCCCTTACACAAAAGGGAGGAACTCCTTTTCAATCACAGAGCTTATGTAAGTGGCAATTTTATCTCCTCTCGCTCCTGTAACAAAACAGCCCCTCGACCTTCATCGGACGCATCCGTCCTCATCACAAAAGGTTTACTCACTTATGGCAACGTTAGGATTCGTGCACTTATGAGTTTCCGTTTTAAAGCGATAAACGTTCTATCCTGACACACACTTCAGCAACTTATTTGGTTGCATTTTCCTAGTGTTGTATGTCAATGGGCTGGCTATAGCTGAAAATTGTGAACACATTTCCTATAGAACCCAACCAAACCCAGGAAAGGTCTTACTTTTTGTTTTGGTTTCTAGTCTGTAGGCATCACTTATTTCTCCTATTTTTTCTGTGCGAGATTTCAACTGACCTAAGCCACTTGAAAGATGATTTAATCATTCCAAGTTAGAATAGGCTCTGCTATCTTCGTTGGCTCTAGCTGAAAGATTCGCGATGCGGAGTCTATCAAATAGATCAATTAATAATAGAACATGTTCTTGCTGGGTATATGTATATACGAAGATATCATCTACGAGGCTATCACCGTTTTCTATAACATTTAACCGTTTACGCACAAGACGAAGACACGACGCAACGACTTCACTAAACCGGAAAGGATGACCTTACATTGTTACATACCTTTTGGAGTCGATATCCATTGGTAAGATCTAACTTCAAAATGTATGTATGCACTACTATAGTCTATACGCTACAAGTTTCATCTATTTGTAACTGAAACTGGTGGAGGGGGGGAGTAGGTGGACCAGACTGAAACTGTTGGAAACGAAGGGTAGGTGAACAAGACTGGAACTGGTGGGAGGTGTTGTTGCGTCAAACTGAATTTAGTTCAGAGTGTTTTTGCGCCAGAATGAAACTGGTGGAGAATAGTTGAACCAGACGAAACTGGTCGAGGGTGAAGTTGAGCCAATATGAATCTGGGAAGTTGAGCCAAATTGAAACTGTAATATTTTGTGTTTTTTTTTTTTTTTCTTTCAAAGTGGGAAGTTGAAACAGAGAGCACCAGCCGTGGGTCAGAACTGACATTTTGTTTTTTCATTTTTTTTATAGCATATTGGTTGTACGAACCGACTCTTTAATCATTGGTAAATTCAGCACTGTGTCGTTATCTCAATCCTCGTCATTATCATTAGATACATGTATATATATATATATATATATATATATATATATATATATATATATTTCTTTTGTGAATGTTTGTATGGTGTGTGCGAGAGTGGGATATTACAAAGAGTGTTTCATGTAACTTTGTGCCATTGTCTTATTGTACAATACACAAGTCTCGTTAGTCACATGCATTGTGTTTGTATTACTCCTTTAGTCCAAAGCCCACTAGTTTTCAATTATGTTAGAATGGTGTCAGAAGTAGGATAGTGCGATTAAATGAACCATCATCGTCTGGTTTGTGAAAGTCTACACTTATTGTCTATTTTTAGTGTGTGGACTTCTTGACAAGATAATCTTCAAGTAGGTGTTGATTTTTTGAGCTTTTGCTAGGTCTGTCTTTTCATCATAAATATATTCAATTACATGTTCATTTTGTTTTGGTTGCCGGCATCAGGAAGATGAGGTTAGTCCGTTCTGTACGACCTAATATGTTATAATACGGTTACTATCAGTCATGTCATCCCTCAAGGACTTGGTCACTTTAGGCAAAGAACTCGATTATCAGGGAGAACGCGTAATGACATTTATTCAGAAGATGGTGAAAGGGTAAAGGCGAGGGAATTAGAAAGAGAAGAACAAGCCACGGGGTGGGATGAAATGGTAAAGGCAAAGGCATTGGAAAGGGAAGCAAAGGTAAGAAAGATGCAATTAGAAAGGGAAGCAGAGGATAGAAAGATAGAAATCGCCAAATAACTTGAAAGGGGAAAAGGGAAATACAAAAGGTAAGGGTCGAATTAGAAGGGGAAGCGGAAGAAACAAAGATGCAATTAGAAAGGGAAACTGAGGAAAAGCGGATAGAGTTGGAAAAGCGGGCAAAATTGGAAGTCACAGAGGTAGAAGAAAGAATAAGGCAACAATATCATGAACGTCAGGTAGAGTTAGCAATAGCTATAAATAAACACGGTTGTGCCTTATGCAAGTTAAAAGGCCCTAAATTACCCTCTTTTGACGATTAAAAAAGATCACACGGATAGTTACCTTCATCGGTTTGAGCGGTACGCCGCGAACCAAAAGTCGAGTCAAAATGACTGGACACTGTATATCAGCGCTTTATTAAAAGGTAAAGCACTGGATGTGTACTCGCAACTTCCTAGAGACGATGTCTTCAGTTACAACGTCATGAATGAAGCACTTCTATAAAGGTACGAGCTGACTGAACAGGATTTCTGTAAAAGGTTCAGGTACAGCAAGCTCGAGAAGGGAGAAACCTTTGGTCAGTTCATCGTTAGAATAGCGAACTATTTTCAGCGGTGAATCGAATGCGGAAAGCAGCGAAAACCTATATAGGGTTGACCAGTTTCTTGCTCAGAGATTAATTGTTAAACACAGTTCGTCGGGAACTAAGTCAGTTTATAAAAGAGAAAGTAGTCTCAAACGTACGGGATATCATTACTTTGTCCAGGCTCATGGGGGAAGCCAGAACGTGGTTTCCAAAGATTTTAAGTCATGTACCAATTTTATGTATTATGAAAGTCATAATCATAAATACAAACGACGGACAAATCATATGGTGATGAGTGTTGATTGCAAACAAAATGAAGTGTGGATCGAAATTTGGGTACTTCACCTAAAACCGGAGAAGAGTAGAGCTTCTCAGGTTCACTCAAAAAGTAACGTATGAATGCAAAAATAATATTTAATAAAAGAACCAAAATCGTCAAATGTAAAGTCGCAATAAATAAAATGATTTATTAAAGATGCTAGTCTCTGACTTCTTGTCTGTCGGATGCGACCGCTCTGTAATGATTATACAGTAACCTCGCGCCAATAATGTCCTCTGTATAAATCCGCGCAATAAATTCAAAGTTCGGCAAGATCCAAAGCATTGCATACACAAGCATAATTTGTAAACGGCACCTGTTCTAATATCAATACAAACGACGGTTATTCTAATATCATTATAAACGGCAGTTATCCTATTGTCATGGTAAAGTCATCTTTCCTCATATCATTGTAAACGGGAGACGTCCTTATATCATTGTAAACGGCACCTGTCCTAGTACCATTGTAAACTTTGATATCATCTTCTCATCAATGCAGTACTGAAGGGATTATTCACACTGACAAATAATGAAGAAATAGTCATGCACAATGATAATTTTTACCTTTGAAAGGTATAATAAATGTATGCGTGTTATTGTTGGAAATAGATGTAAGGAAATATTGAATTGTGAAGTAACACTATGTTTATGTCAAGAGTGGCCCCAACTCATGTGAAACTACAGTGATTCTACTTCTCGTGATATGTTTAGTTATAACTGTGTATATTACAGACATCAGGAAAGTCACCACTATGTAATCATGCATTCTGACGTAACTCTAAATATGACATGTATATAGCCTAATGACTCCGTTAAAGGGTTTTGCAATGGCGAATCGTGATAGTAGAGGAGAGGCAACTACTACTTCTAATTAACAAATGAAGATTTATTGCAGAATTTGACAGTGCTATACAGTGATTATGGTGGAAACGAAAATTAAATAAAAAAGCGGAAACTATGCTCATACAAATTTAACTATTTAAAAATCCATATGCTTCAAGCGTTTTCGACCAAAATTGGCAAAATGTATGCTATTATATCTCTGCGTAAGTGTGCCTTGAAATAGAAATTTTTATGAACAAATATTTCAACTTAATTTTCTTTTGTACGTCTATCTCTCTCTCTCTCTCTCTCTGGGGCTGCAGAGTGTGAAAATACAAATATATAAGTGAACTTGCTCAAAATTACCTACAAGAACCTCCTACTTTGTAACGTTTAAGAGTAAATATCCCATGAGATTTTAATACTTTGTTGGCAATACCAGTGTTACGTAGATGCCTGTCAAGATGTGTATGGTACATTTATATGTAAGTAGGAATACGCATGGTTAAACGTATTTGAAAGGTATAATACGAGATTTTTAGAGCTGATTCAAGTCGGCACTATATCCTTAACAACAGTTTCATGTCATTTATTTAATCCGAAAGTTTATAAGCACATATATTTTAACGATATCACCAATGTATATTTTAAAATTTCGTTATAATATATCGTTTCGATAAGTTAAATACAGTTATTTAACCTTTCACTGGTTACTCCATACAATTGAGATACAATTTATTGATGCAAGACGCTCCTAGGAAAAACATGCAGAATCATTGCTAGCATTGTTGATGGAATGATGACACTTATGTCATGGTGTCAGGTAAGTTCTTGTGACCTTCAAAAATACTTCCTTTTCATTAATGGAAGCAATTTCTAAGTTTGGCGATTTATCATTTTGTATACGCTAGTCTATGGAAATAATTTCACCCGTTTATGTGAAGGCGACCTCAAGATGTGGTCGTTGGACCCGAATATCCATAATCACTTTGTCATGTGTATAATCGACAAATATTCTGTTTGTACTGAAATCATGTATTTCACTCGTGGTTTATTATTGTCCTAAATAAAAGCATGACCGAAACAAAAGCTATAAAGAAGTATGTTGGGCAGACGCCATATTGAGTTTGAGCTTCTTTTGCTTTTAAGCTTTTTTGAAATAGACCAGAATGATTATTTCCTGTTGCAGTTAAAACAATCATGATGTTGGTGAATAAAGATTCTGTACAATGTATTGCCCGACACTCGTTTTTGCTCCTTTATTGAACCTTGACCATTCACCAGTTGACCTCAAAATCTCTTTATACGTTACTGGTGAAGGCATTTGTCTCACAACTAAAAACATTGTGCGAAATCTATTTTCTTGTTCGAGTCAGTTGTAAATTAAAGTGATCAAGAAGGTATGGTCAAGGTTCAAGTTTTACACCCAAAGGTATCTGGCGGAAAATTAATACATGGGTTTTAGGGCAGAAAGACTGATTGAGGGATGGGTGAACAAATGAAAAACGTCTTATCATGATACTTTAGCTTTTGGTGGACGTGCGAATCCCTTCCTTTTCGTTGGTATTTTGTCCAAAACAATTTTTGGTTTTCTTACATTTCCTATCTTTGAATATAATCTGTATCACAATATTACCAACAATATAAACACATAAATTATTAAATAAAATTTTTACATTTGAAACCAATGCAAAATTAGGTTAATGTGAATACTGTTTTTAGTTAATTTCGTGATACTACATAACCAATTTCATCATATATGCCTTTTGTTGCGAAAATATGAAAAATATGAAATAAATATGTTTTCTAGCACATGAAGAAAACACTTCCGGTGCTAACTTTGATGTTTATTAGCTAATGAATTTAAGATGCCCGAAAGTAATTATTTTATAGTGAATAAGAAGAGACAAATAAACAAAGGTTGTAGTTTTGACAAATTAGTATATCGTGCATAAATATTACACGACGTCATAAAACCATTATTATCCATTTACATAGTATTGTCAACCTGGTATGAAACTGTCCACATGGTTAACGGATTCTGCATTGGTACATATCGGAATTGTAGAAGGCAAGAAGTACGAAAATATAAAAATACAAGTAAACGTGTGTGACATTTTATTATGATCCATAACGTAACGATTTAGATTATTGTTTGTCAGCGAGTTCATAACGTTATAGCATGGATTGGTCGAGTTTGCTCCGTAAACATATGATGTAACCAAGCCATCAAACAACTAAGTATATTAATATTGAGACATAGTAATCGTTTATATATTATCTTTTCAGAGGTTTCGTCTTTAATATTGAAAACAATGAAAAGCATCATGATTATTTCGTATTACACACCACTCATCGTGTAACTATTAAGTATTCTAATTTAAATGTTTTGAAGGAGGATAAATGGTAACATTCTTCGATTGTATTTACGTCTTTTTAAAGCGTTTCTGTTAACTTTATCATCTCTGACCTCATTACTTGAGTGGCACTGCTCATGTACAATTAGTGATTAAATTTGAATATGCCGTAGATTTTATCATCAAAATAAATAATACAGAAGTTACGTATACTCCAAGAATAAATAACATTCGATAACTATCGGTACAAGACGAAATAGTAGTATTATAATGAAGGATTAGGAATTGTGTTATATTTCTAGGTCACGGTCTTTATACAAACGGCATTTCCTCATTTTAAAAACCAAGTCGCATACTTTGTGAAACCTGTGGATTATTAGCGTTAATAATTCACTAAAATGTAGTAGGCCGAACTAGAGTCATACAGTATGCACACTAGTGACCTACTAAAAACGCATTGTCACTCTTCACTCATATTCTCAAAACTAATCCGCTTCCTAGTTTTACAACCACCGAATATGTCAGTCATTTTTTGAGGAGATCCATTATTAAATTTACCATGACCAGCTAGTATTATTTATGTCGTTGACTAGGTGGCCGCTTTTTACGGTGTTATAGCTACTATTCGTTGCAGTCGATGTCAAGACGATCGAGTCGCTTGTTATTCCAGTTTATTTTCTTCATTTAATCCACAACAACGTTTTTGATAATATCGACGATTCGTAGTGCAACTTGTTTAGTGATTGGTGAAGATAATCTCGCGTGCACCTTTGGTGTGTGGACAACAAACGAGCAACGTCACCATGGTATCCATGTTGTTGAAGCAATACTATGTCAGGTATGATAGTATATGCAATTCAAGATGCAAATGATGAACATCCAAAACGTGTACTCATCCACGATTTCCCAATGTGAACTAAGTAGTGTAGATATTAAATTACAATGACGCAGATGGAGCGGATGCACATGTTCACGTGCATGTAGTTTAGAGTCTTTACATTTGTCACGACCTAAGGACGCAGACTTTGTCACAAGAAAGAGCAACAAGCAATAAGTTTTATTCAAATTCCAAATAATAATATGTTGCCCTAAAATTCAAAGTGAAAGACTATAAAAGAACATACAGTGTGGTATAATTTGATATTTCCTTAAATGTTATATCAGTTCTAATAGATCCAATGTAATCCAGATAAGTTCCAAAGGTAATGCGAATTATAACGATTATGTGCCAACAGTACAGAAAAAACATGCTTTAAATCCAAATATATTTTAGTGAATTAACGGAAATTCCAAAATAGCATTACATATTTCACGAGAAATCCAATGATATCAAAATCTATCCAATTGTTTGAGACATTCACAATAATCCAATACATGATATTTACTCTTAAGATACATGTTGCAGCCACTTTAATTCTAACAAATGACTGTCAGCTGAACAATAAATAAAGAGTATCAACATATATCTTCCAAATCAAATATAATGTCAAGAATGAGTGACTCTGTGTTCCACATGGCTAGTTCGGAAATATATAGTAAGTTACCAACGCTGAATCTAATACGCTGTAACTACAATGTGACTTCAAGCTTTCAGTGAATCATTTAAACATTTTCATTACTGATATAAAACTGGAAATGTGTTTTTGATTATCAAAAAAATATTTATAAACACTTGCTCTTAAGTCAATTGCAATCGTTTCAACTTACAATCATAGGCAAACATTAATTATGAAAGCAGTATAATTACAGCTTGCACAACGTTAATAAAAAGCTAAATATCAAATATAAATATCATTATATGAAAATATATTTCTTAGGTTAGTATGTATATATATATATATATATATATATATATATATATATATATATATATATATATATATATATATATATATATATTATGTATATTTAATGTACTTGTTTGTCTGTTACTTTTAATTTTTTTATTCCATTACATGCTATCGAAATGTAACATTGTTTACTGTACCTGACATTGTCCAGTTCAGTTCAGTAGTATATGGGGATACCCTAGGGACAATGGGAATCAGCATTACAGACCCCCACTGGGACAATCTGGGGACTATGTAAATTTAACATGGAAAAAAATCGTGGGACAATCTGGGGACAAGGGGAATTAGCATTACATGGTCAATAGAGTTTGGGACTGTCTAGGGACAAGGGGAATTGAACATGGGATTTTTTTTATTTAAAATTTTTAAAATAAAAATTATTTTTCAAAAAGGGGTAGGCAATTGAAAAGTCATTCTCTTTTCGAGAAATATGGGTGGCTCTGAAAAGGGCCTTTGGGTTTCTTCTGCTTCTTCTTTTATTTCCTCCATTTCCTCATCCACCCCCTAATCTTTCCCAAAATTCCTTTGTTCTTCCTCTTTTCTTTTTCTGGTAACCAGTCTGGGTGCCCCATAGCCCTGAACTTCTCTTGTATCTTTATCCAATTGTTGTTGAGTTTTTCAAATGCGTCTTTTTTCTTTAAGTTTTCTTTCTCCTTTCTTTCTTTACTCCACTTGTCTTTGATCTTCATGACCTCTTCCTCCATCACTTTTCTCATAAGTTGTTCCGATTTCTTAATCTGGTCCACTCTGTCCATTCCATTACTTCTTCCAAAAAACACCTTACTTCTAGCACATTATCCATGGCTTCTTTCAAGTGGCCAATCTTTACATACTCTGGATCTATAAAGCCTCTTAGTCTTTTTACTTCTTCTTCTATCATCTCTGCCACCAGATCCATGGCTGATTTTAGGTTTGTCACTTGCCTTCTTACAAAATCCCTGGTTACTTCATACTTCCATTCACGTTCAATCCTTTCCACTGCATAAGCTCCATCCACCATCCAATACCAAATGTCCTTTAACTGGTTAAACAATTCTGTTACAGCTACCATTTTCTTTCCTTTATTCCTTAGAATGGTGCGAACGACGAACGTTTGGGGTTCTTATACTTAAAGTGCGGACGTGAAGGAAAACATCCCCCTAAAACATAAAATTGATCTTACCTAGATCATGACCAAACAACGCGCGGACGTGAAGGAAAACATCCCCCTACTTTCTCATTTCATATAATAAAACCCAAACTATACTCTCCACATACGCTAAGAAACAGTAAAGAAACCCATAATATACCATTCACACAAACTTACATGAGCAGTTACAAACACAAACACAAACACATACACTCCCACTCTGAAAAAAAGAGTTAGTGTTTATATTCACACTACTCTACCTACACACATTGGCAAATGGATGGTTATTTCTTTTCTTGAGTATTGTGTAGCCCTGAAAAGGGCTGGGTTTTTTGGAACTTCATGGACACCTGGTTAATGGTGGCACCTTCCAGGCCTGGCGCCACATACACATCTTGTTCCCCAGTTACTTTTTACTTATTGGGGGGAGAGAGCAGAGGCAGGATATGTGGCTTCAGAATCCCAATTTTCGGTTTCTGGGATTCTGAAATTTCTTCTTCTTCTCTCCTTTTCCTCCTCTTCTTTGTTTCTTCTCTCCTCCTCCTCTTCTTTGTATCTTCTCTCCTCCTCTTCTTTGTTTCTTCTTTCCGCCTCCTCTCTCATCCTTCCTTCTTCCACAATGGCCTCCGCGGCCAGTTCGTTCAACAGGTGCCTGGCATATTCCAGATGCACATGAAGTTCCAACAGTTTTGCCAGTCTGGTGTTCATTTATGGTGTTGATCAATCAACAAGGGTAGCTAGACTGCCGAACCAGTTTCAATTTATAGTGAAAGCACGGACGTGAAGGAAAACATCCCCTAAAAAAATAAAATTGATCTTACCTAGATCATGACCAAAAACAACAACGCGCGGACCTAAAAGAAACACTCTCTCACTTTTTTATGCTACCCATTACTATTGTAAAAGAAATTTCATTAATCACTTCAATAAACTATTTACATACTCAAATCAATCAAATCAAACCCCAAATCTACTCTCCCCACACCTCAAACAGCCAAAAAAACAAACATCATCTTAATCTACTATCCATACCAACGTACGTGAGCACTTACAAAACACACAATTTTATACACAAACACATACACTCGTACTATTAAAAAATCCTACTATTAAAAAAAGTTAGTGTTTATATTCACACTACTCTAGCTACACATTGGGAAATGGATGGTTATTTCTTTTCTAGAGTATTGGGTAGACCTGAAAAGGGCTGTTTTTTTTGTTTTTTTGTTTGCTATGGCAATCTTTTTTAGTTTCTAAGAATGCGATGTCCTCTGAGGATAGACTTTCTGGCAATAGGTCTGCTTCTTCGGAAAGAGAAGAAGAACTCTTTGGTGTCGATACGACAATCGACAAAGCCTCTGTCAGGTTCAGGTTGCTGCTGATGCTGCTGTTGTTGTTGTTGTTGCTGTTGTTGCTGTCTCTGAAGTCTGTACTTCTCTGTCCATTCTTCTTTCTCCCTGTTCACTTCTTCTCTGAAGAGCTCTTCTATCAGGTCTTCAGTGACTTTTAGCATTCTCACATTCTCTATTTCTTCTGGCTTCGGTATCAGACTGTGTCTGACCCTATGCAAATTCACGTAGGCTTCGTTTAGCTTAGCTAGTTTGGAGCACATCTTCGTAGGAGGATGAGTCGACAATGGATGGTTAGACTGGAAACAACCCCGGTTCTTAAAGTCAAAGCGCGGACGTGAAGGAAAACATCCCCTACACGGTTTTCGAGCCGCAACGTTCAATGAGTGTCATGAGAGGGATAGTAAGAAATTAAAGAGCATCAATCCAACATTCTTATAGCTAAACAAAAGACAAAGGCATTTTTTCAAAACACAACATTTTTTATTCAATAATCACTTAACACTAAACAACAACTCTAACATATTTTAAACAATAATCCAACATGATAACATGAAACATTTTTTTCTTCAAAAAAAGTACAAACATTTTTTTCTCAATTCACAATCTACCTTAAACAGGGCTGACAACGTTGTGAATGAAATTGTGATTTCCACTGTTGGAAATCATTAGGCCATTGATGGACACTACGTTTCCTAGCTTGAGACAAAAGATAAGCATAATGGTCACAAAACCATCGATCTACTTTCACATCGTTTCTTGAAGAAGAACGAGGATCAAAATGAGTCACTAAATGTTCTAAGGAATAGCCCAGGCTGCGATGATGCAGAAAATACACACAATATTGTCCACACACCAAGGAATATGTGCCTTGTAATTTCACATTATTGAATCGGGTGGTTTGAGCATTTCTTCTCATAAAGTCAATAATATCGTCTTCCAAAGGAGGCAATCCATACGAATCGAAATATTCCACACATCCTTCTTGAGGAAAGTAGACGGCTACCCAGTGGGTTCCTGGGAGATGACTGTCGTCCGTGTTGATCACGTAAGCTTGATGGTCTTGAGGTTTGCGATGTGGGAGTTCATCTTTAGCACAGACGACAGGATTCCAAGAAGCTGTGTATGAGCTGTGGTTCAAAAGGTAATAAAGTTCCCAGGTATCCATTGTTTTGTGTGTTTTCTTCTTCACAGGTAATAATAAGTCATCAATTCGATCCTGACTTTTTGCTTGAAAATGTCTGACAAATAACCGTTTCTTCGTTTTGTCTCCTCACTCTGATTCAGGAGAGCTTCGATACGATGGATCTCTTGATTGGTTAATGGTGGACAAGAATGTTCACGCAAGTCTTTATACCACTGGTGCCACACGTCTTCGTCCGAGATGAGACTCCAAGCCTCGTCCAGATATTCGTCCAATTTTTCTTCTTGACTCAACATCAGGCATTTATCGTGTTGAATTTGACTGGGATGATCGTTTTGACATCCATAGCAATTTTTCTTGATCAATTCCGTCATTTTTTCCACCAAGTGTTTGGCAAAACAGGAGACTAAATGGGCTTCTTGTTCTGGCCATCTTGACTTCATAATAACTTCATCGTCTTTGTCTTGGGATTCTCCTTCCACGGTCTCCTTACATTCCATGTCCAAAGTTTCTCCACTAGGTAAAGAGGGATAACAGTCTTCCATGGTTTCTAGTAATCTAGAATGACTTCTCTCAAACTGTTAATTTCTATGGTATTATCGAATTCTGCATATAGGATGACGTTCACTGTCTCGTCCAGTGGCTTTGCAAACTGAAGTTCCACACGAATCTGGCCGGATTTTATAGGGTGGAAAGGTCCCTCGTCGCTGCCTTGGTCTGGAGTGAAATCGAAAGCCCACAAAGCATAACCTCCTGCGTAATCCTCGTACGTAATGCCGTGACTGGTGTTGGTTCCTAACTGTCCAGTGGTTTCGTACAGGGACAAGTACGACCTCAAGTAATTCTTCTTGTCAAAGTTAGGTTCGAAAGGTCGGGTACACAAGGACTTGCCATCGCGACTGACTTCGATTTTGGACACGTCAAAGTGTTGAAAGTAGAAAGGATTTTTAGCGATAGCTCCGTTGAAGGCTGTATTTTCGACCATACCAACGATTAAACGTTTGGGTAACTGTCCTTGGAACAGATGATCTTCTATCATGGATCGCTGTCCCCTAGGAATGGTGAAGGTTTTCAGTTCCACACTTCGGATCGGATAATTGGCGGTCGTTCTGCTCAACGTCTGACTGATGTCGTTTCCCACTTTAGGTAACACTTCCACGCGGCGTACGTAGAGTCTGGCTTCTTGGATTTTGGTTTTGTAATTATCGTCACTATCCGCCAATAAATGGAAAGCGGTACAGCTCCGATTCAGTCTCAGGCGGACATCCACCCCGTTTAGCAAATTCTTTTCTTGCAACCACGTGTCCAAATGCAAACGATCCATCAGTTCTAAACTGTGTCCGTCTTTGATTTTGTCTCTTCGTTCTACAAATCCCGCATTGTGTTCTTTGTCCGCAGCACCTTTGAATGTTTCAAACTGGCCTGCATCGTCAGCTTCCCATACCACACAGGCATTGAGATGAGTGTCCTTGGCGTCTATTCCGTACGTCAAGAGATTTTCCAGGTACGCTCGGTAAGGGTAAGTATCCATGCTGCTACTGACTAGTTTGTTATTCAAGTACAAGTCCACTCCGCTAAACAAGGAATGCATGAAATTGTTGACGGGAGCTACTAGCTCAGTGTCTATAGTATTTCCATCCTTATCTTGAACTTTGACTTTCAAGTACAAGTAACTGCCATTCAGATCGATGTAATCTTCGGGCTGTCCTTTGATTTCAAACTCGATGGGAGCGGAATCGGTCAATGAGGAGACGGGATGAAATTCCACCCATTGGGATTCTTGCATGGTCATCATGGTGGGTGGCATGGCAAACAGATCCAGTTCCGTCTTGGAACAGGCGCAAGACTCTCGGTGCATCATTTTTTTTCTGTGTCTCAATAATCGAAAACGTCTAAGTCTCGAACGGTTCTTCTTTCCTTGGCCTTTCTAGCTTGAAGTCTGGTGAAAGGGTGTTTTCTTCGTCGTCTCTTTCTGCCTTATCCTTGCTGAATGCCTGACTCGGTAGTGTGCAGGGCATTTATAGGTGTGTCTCGTCGGCCCAAAAGGTCTTTGCCCGTTTGCAGCAAGACATTTTTGCCTTCCCTCATGAAGGCTTCTTTAGGGTTTTGTTTGTCGATGATGACATTTTGGAGAAATTCTTTGCCTTGCGTCAGTGACGCATCTTTCAAGGCGTGCAATCCGCGTGTCACCATCGGTTTCAAGACTGGGGCCACCGAACGAAAAGCCGATTTTAACATATCTCCTAAACCGTGTCCTCGCTGTCGAGCAACCCCTCGGTACACTGGATACATGACTTAAGAGTCGTGGGAAAACCGTTTTCGAAAATGGAGTTTCACCGTGACTTTTCCTTTGGTGAATGGAATATTTTGTCCCAAATCTCCTTTTATAGCAATGTTGACCGTGTCCAAATACGACTTGCTGACGGGCAAATAATGACGATGGACAAATTCCCGGTGGACGTGATAGGTGTTTCCACCTTCCTGGTCACTGGTCGTGGTACTATCCACTTTGAAAGGAATGACACGCAGTAACGGCACAGAGGTGTGTCCCACCACGTTATACTCCACCACATCGGAGTACACAAAGATCAAATTCAGTCCTTGGTTCAGTTCTACAGGGAATCGAGAAAACTTGTAAAATTCCGTATTGCTGTTGATCTTCGGTTTAAAATTTGGAGCCATTTTTGTGTCTCCACCTAAAATATCAAACAAGTCACGATTAAAACTGATGGACAACGTTTGGGTGTCCCGAAATTTCATCCGTAAGCGACGAGCCACTTTATGGTACTCCAGGGTGACACTTTTTTTTACTCTGTTCAGGGCTTTGCCAAAGGCTAACTCGAACCTGGAAGCAATGGTGTCCACCAAATGTTGACCACTAAAATAAAATCCAGCCGGAATTTTCAAGGTGTAGATATTGAAGGGTGAATTGCTAGATGGTCTTGTGTCCCCTGAAAACCCGATGTCATTCATGGCTTCTTGTAATTGTTAGTTCAGGATTTCGACCTCAAAAGTGTTTTGCTTTTCGGTGATGTTTTGGATTTGTGTAGGGTGAATAATTTCTACCAAAGCCACTTCCCAATGGGCTTCGTGATCTGACTGGATGGCCTGAGGTAATTTAGCCGTGTAACATCACAACGTGTTGTGGGGAAACACCTTCATGGAACTGTCACTGGGTAAGGTTAAGTAAAATTGGTTTTGGTGACTCATAATTCCAGCGTTCTGTGGCTGTCCGATGGGATAGTGGATGTCAGAGGCGTGTCTCCACCCAAAATGGGGTTCTGGTTGTGGTTGGAGTGGTGACTGGCACTGGCATTGGACACAAGGTTCCCTTGCTTCCCGTTGGAAGAGAATTTCAGGGAGGGATTAGGAAGCAGGTAACCGATGCAATTGCTCAATAAAATGGTCCACAATTGTTTGTCTCCTTGTTGCAAACTCAAATTGGCAATGGCTGCCCCGCTTCTTTCAAAGTGCGTTGAAAACGTTCCACGATGCTGGCTTTGGTTTCGGTATTCTCGGTGGTAAAAAAATGAATGTCACGTTTCTTTAATTCTTTTTGGAAAGCTTGGTTCAGAAATTCGGTGCCTTTGTCCGTTTGCCACGATACACCACGAAGATTTGGCAGAAAAAGACGATTTGCGTTTTAGGCACACGTTCTCTGCATCACACCCACAAGGGTTGTTTTTGTAAATCTTGCACAGAAGAACTAGGTGAAGGAGTGGTCGACGTAGCTGCATCTGTGTGAAAGGGCATGATGGTCACTTCTTTTTATAGTCGATGACTTGCGAAGCGTCGATCCAAGAATGAAAACTGGGTGGATATCCTTTCCAACGTACTTTCACTTCTTTGACACGTCGTTTGCCCAGTTCACGGCTTCTGCGTTCGAGAATGCTTTCGATGTCGTACACGTCGTCTTCTTTTTTGGTCACACGTTGTAACTCGGGCAAATAAAACGTTCCTTTGAGCACTTCTCCGTTCATGTCTTCCAATTTATAGATGGTAGGATGACGACTATGCACTCGTCCAGTGACGCGAAACAATTCGGTCGTCCAGTTAGGTAAGTAACCTTTGTCGAAAGTGCGTTTGGTTTTGCCAATGCGCACCCAATCTCCTACGGACAACTCTCCACTTTTCTTGGGGACAGCCCTCGTCGGGGACGTACCAAACAGGCGCTCAAACACCAACACTTCGTTCTCGGGAGTCACTTCTTGCGGGGCACGTCTGATGCTTCGATGGTAAGATTGGTTGTACGCTTGCACCAGGTGCGGTAAGATGTCAATGTACTTCAGAGTGTGGTGATGCGTAAAATATTTCCACATGCGTTCTTTCAAAGTGCGTTGAAAACGTTTCACGATGCTGGCTTTGGTTTCGGTATTCTCAGCGGTAAAAAAAAATGAATGTCACGTTTCTTTAATTCTTTTTGGAAAGCTTGGTTCAGAAATTCGGTGCCTTTGTCCGTTTGCCATCGAAGAGGGCGACGACCGCTTTGTTTCAACACCCGTTGCAGGGCTCGCACTAACTCGCTGCTCGATTGGGAAGTCAAGGGCACGACCCAGGCAAATTTGGAAAAGACGTCGATGACACAAAACAAATATCTGTAGCCACGATTGTAGCTGGCCAAATGAGAGACATCGGCTAAATCGGCTTGCCATTGATGATCGATGCCTTCCACTCGGGTGCGACTTCTGGCAAACTTGCGTCGAATGGGTTTGTGTAAAGTGTAGGTAGCTTGTTCTTGTAACCATCGTTGCACTTGAGGTAAACGGAGACTTTTCAGTCGCGTTTTGGCAGCACGATATAATTTTTGAACTCCTGCGTAACCTGCAGGATGAGAGGGATCGTAGTAAATGCTGGCTAAGACTTTTTCCATTTTTTTGTGTTAATAAGTCACCCACTCTTCGGTGATGCTACTTTGGGTGGGACGAAAGGGTGGTTTGGAAACGGATTTACGTGTCCGATGGGCTACGGGAGTAGAAGTCGAAGGTAGTGGTGGTGGTGGATGTGGCAATGGAATGGCCTTGGTTTTCTTTTCTTTTTTTCACTTCTGGTTTCCCTTCTTTCTTTTTCACTTCTGTCGAAGGAGGAGTGGACATCATCTTTTTAACCCAAGCTTTCATTTCTTCTCGTTGGGGTGTGGGGGACGGGGTCAACAAGGATGCTGCAATCTTACTCGAAATGGGAGCTGCTGACGGTGTTTGAAACACTTCTCGCATCTCTTCTTCCTCAGGCCTTCGTGGGGTAGCATCTCTGGTGACCCCTGAGGATGGTAGTAGTGGTGGTGGTGGTGGTGGTAATGATGATGGTGCTGGACTTTTCATCAGGGTCTTAAAATCTTTCAGAGTGGGTAGAGCTGTTTCGTCTAAAGCTTTCTGGTGAAAGAGTTGCAGTCGTTGCAAAAGTTGACCGTACTTTTGCGATTTTTCTGTTTCGGACAAATCTTGGCGATTCATCAAGGACTGCAATTCGTGTTGTAACTGGGACATCTCGCTCAAATTGTAATTGGAAGGTAAATGCGGGGTGCGTTGTTCTTGCCACCGATATTATTCCATCCATCGTTTGTAAGGCACTAAAGCTAGTTTTCGTCCTTCCATGGGGTTGTCAGGGGTCGATTCTGAGATCTTGGGACTTCCGAGGGCCTTTTTATCTTGCTCCCACCAGTCCTCCCAACATGGTTCCCAAGACTCCTTTCAGTATGGGACCTAACAAGAGGGGTAAAATGCTTCCACGTTGAACCAACATCTTCTTCTTTTGACGAATGGGAATTTTCTTTTGAACCATTTGGCGAAGAACGTGACGATGCTTGCTTAAGCATTGTTTCTGGTGTTTGGACAAAGGGATCGTACCTTTCAAGACGTTCAAACAACATTCGCACAAGGTATCGATGACCTCTTTGGAGGTCGATTGAATGAGTTTTTTTCGTAGAGGTGAAGAAGCCTTGGACAGGACAGATAACTTGTCCCCATGTTTGACTAAACGTGGTGGTAGTCCTTTCCTTTTCTTTCCTTGGGGTTTTCTGGAGGGTGACATCTTTGAGTCTTCAGGAGCACCAAAAAACACTGATACCCTACTTGGTCACACACCTTTTTTTTAAACTGGAACGCGTCGCCACTGATTGTCTTTACGTCGTATCAATTTGAGGACAGGCATGACACGTCGTGCAGGGGTACGTAACGGACTAAATCGAGCCAGTTCTTGCTTGGACAAATCCAGTAAACTTTGTAACATGCCCGATCTTTCTTGGACTTTGATTTTGGGAGAAGGTACTTTGTGAGCAGCAGCCACTGCCACTAAATTGGAGGGCCCTGCCACTGGGGAAGTTCTTTTTGGGGTCATCAACGGAGAAGATCTTGGTGTGATCAACGTCTCCAAGTACTCTTCAGTTCTTGGTGTCATTAATGGAGAAGTGGATGAACGTGAGGCTGCCGGAGACGCAGTCACTGCCGTGGAAGGTCGTGGTTTGCGAGTGTAAGGTTGCGTCCTGGCCGAAGTGCCTCTCTTGCGACTAGTTTTCTTCTGTGGACTTTTCTTTTTCTGGGGACTTTTTCTCTGTTTCTTTTTCTGAGGGTTTCTTTACTTTTTCCGGAGGGTGGTGGTGTCTGGTCAGAGGAGGGTCCCGCCACTGGAGAAGTTATTCTTCTTGGGGACATGATCTTTTTCTTTTTCTTCTTGGGGCTTCGTTGGACTTTTTTCTTGGGGAGAAGTTTGGGAGTATTAGGATCCCATCTTAAGAGAGAGCGAATGATGACCCCTCCTAGAGTACCGCTCCCTCCAGGTTTCAAAATGATTTGTTTTTCGGTTTGAGTGTCGATGCTGGGATCGGCCAGTTGGACCAAAGCGACTTTGTTTCGATCGAAAAAGCGTTTGGTTTGATGCGGAATCTGAATGATTCCTTGGTGCAATTGGCGTGCCGTCACCTTGAACCATCGTAAGACTTCTTTGAGACTAGCTTCTAAGACACGAGCTCGTATTTGTGGATTTTTTTCTCAACTGATGCCATACAAGGCACGAATCAATTTGACGGGAAGATGCGACTGAAGGGACGTCATGTTCACACTGTGTGAGACAGACGAAAAAGGGTCTGAGGTTTTAATAGATTTTTTTATGTGGAGTGAAATTAAGTCGAGGACGGAGACGTGTACAGGACATGCCCTCCGTCTTAGCACCAGTGGTGAAACAAGTGGGTACGAAATCGCAAATCCTTGGGGGTCGTAGGTTTCAAATCGACGAGTAAATAGGCGTGTGGCGTTTGAGTGGCATCGGCGTACGCCTGAGTCAGCCAAGGCGTTCCTAACTGTTTGGCTAAGACTTGCACTTGCGATTTATCTCGAGGGCTTTTAAACAAGACCACGTAATGCGAATTGAGACTGATGGTGCGATGGACTTTACTTTGTTGAAACAAATTTTGGGTGATGTAAACGACACTGGCATTACGGTGATGCCCTTTGCGCGTGAACCACAGTTTAATTTCTTCTTCGTCTTCTCCTAACATGTCGTCGAAAATGACCAAATGGGTTAGACGGGAGTCAGAGACGATGCTGTCGTCTTCTTTAGGAATGCCTTCCACAAACACGATGGAATCGCCTTGACTTTCTCGCAAGAGGATGTACGCCGATTGCCACTCTTTGTAACACCACACGATCCGCTGAGGTGGCCGATCGATCAAATGATGTTTATGTTCGATCAAACGTTTGACGAATTCGGTTTTGCCTGAACCGCTAGGTCCGGCAATGAGCATGTTAAAGGGATGGCGAAGATACAAAGCCTCCCAACTGGCACGATCTAAGTGTTCGTCGATGACTTTGACAATAGAGGAAGAGGGAGCAGAGACAGCAGAGGTAGCCATAGTGTGAGAAATGTCACTTGTGACACGAAAACAAACAAGACAAGAGTTTATATACCTTTTTCAGCACACGTTTATTGAATGTTTTTTTTCAAACATGAATACGAAAGACAAAAATACATAAAAGCCAAAGGCTTAAGTACAAGGATAAAAGGCACATGATAACCATTAACGTGGAATAAACACAAGTGTCTGTACAACAACATGTTTTGGGTAATGTTCTAACCAGTTCTATAGTAGGGGGTAAGGTCACACAAGTGTCCTCCCGAAAGGGTCTTTCAGGCCTGTCCACGACAGTCCTGTCCTGGGTGACGGGTTCTTCTGGCACCGTCACTAACACGGGTTGAAAAGTAACTTTTTTCCTTGAACAACTCTCGTGCATACTGGGCCACTTCTTGGATCCAAGCCTCAAAACCCCATTCTTTCCAGGCACGGACATCTGTCCAATGGGGATGTAAGTCACAAGCTACACACACCTCGTCATACACGTGTTGGGTAGCTAAAAGTTGACGAATCTTTTTTTCCTGTTGAGGTCGAGAAGTATCCAGATGAAAACGCAAGGCTTTGAGCAAAAGGTGTTTTTCGTGACCATTTAAGGCCATTGAGGTGGTAAGTACTGATCGTAAAGAGTCCACATGGAATCGGCTGGTAAACGAAATCACAGAAAACAAGTCACTAAGACACACACCACTTGTCGTCCCAAATTGAATGGATACAGTTCTTGTAATTATCGATGGTAATGATCCACGGTTTGAATATGGTCATTGAGTTCCTTCCACGGAATCTGTTCAATGACATGTGACATAAGTCGTGGCATGGCAGCCTGTTTTTATATTCTCTTTTTTTCGGATGCAATACACGTACTTTCTAGCCAGAGATCTTCGTTCTCCAGTAGGGAATTTAAATGTTACGTACTGTAACTGAAACGTCAGAGTTCGTTTAAAAGTTTCGTCTTCCGCTAAGCAGATTCCACGTAACAAATGTTGCTAATCCTTTAACCCGTCTTCCTCAATACGTTGCAGTAAGTGAATGTCGAAGTAACCAAAATGATGAACATGTACATCATTGGCGACCTCAAAGTTTTGAACAATGTCTGACCACTGAAACAATTTCTGACAAATCAGGTTTCTTATACCATTCAGGTACCAGTGGTTAAAGATCTGGTGACGTAACGGATGCAATTGTTCTTTACGTTTCACTTGTATTTTGACCAGCTGTCGGTAAATGCGTTCTCTCAGCTCCACAGGTAAAGCACGAATGTTCTCTTGTAAAGTATCCATGAACAGATTATGGTAAGTTACTTCAATGTCTCGGTCCCACTAAGGGTAAGTAATGACAATTCGGTGACCATCGATCATGTTCTACGTAGGCCGAATCTTGCGGTTCCCAGTGGTGAAGTGACACACCGCAACTGAAGCACTTGACTTTATCTCCTTCGCCCAAGTAGAAAAATCCGGCTCTGGCTAATTCTTCGGGGGTCGGGCCTCCCAGATACTTAGGCCATTTTCCTTTGAACGATTGAAGATGATTTTCAAAGTCGCACTATTCCGACAAACGCACAGGAAACGAATATTCGTCTTTCACAGGTTCGTATCGATGAGGGTTGAGTGACATCGGCAGGAGTTTGCTCAGGGCTGGATGACATCCGTAGGGGGGTAGACGTGAAGGTGAACATTCCCCTTTAAAACGAAACCCAGTAAAATGTCCAAGAGGACGAGAGGCATCACTTTCGCATCCCTCAGGTTTGACACGCACAGCATCACTTTCCATGATAGGGGTAGTGAGAACAAAGTTCCCATGATGCTTTACGGCATCGCTAAGGTCACAAGGTACAACATCGTACCCATCGCAAGGCCCACAATCGCATTCCACTTCCGAAGCCTCACACTTGAATTGTGCCTTTCTAAACAACTTGTTTTGTGTTTCTCTGAAAGTATTAATCTTGTCCGCTTGGTCTTGGTAGTCCCAATGAACTATCGGTCTTGCCTAGGGTTCATTTTTATATACAGACCAATACCGACGTGTCCATACGGTAAGGTGAAATGATTGGGAAGTCGAACTCGCTTCTGGTACACGATTTGATAGACTTTTTCCAAGGGCCGACTGACGATGTGGTGAGTGGGTAAACGTACAATCTTGTTCGGTTGATAGGTGGTCACTTTAAAGTGTCCATCCTCTCCCGATTGCAAGGCTTCTTTCAATACCCCAAAGTTGACCATTCGACTGGTACGATAATTCAGAGTCAGTCCTTTCACTTTGCACGTCGTGTGTACTTCTCCTTGTTTGTCACGGTATTCGTAGCCGTAATTTTTGGGACCGCCACTGACGACACTTAGAATCTTGTCGTCGGGATGCTCGTCTGTCCAGGCTCCTAAACGGTCTCCTTCGATGTCAGGGTGCTGTTGACTCGGGTGATGGATGTAAATGCAACTGTCCGTGTCAAAGTACAGGACGCGATCCCCTAACAGTTCTAATGCTTCGTACAATTTTAAGCGAGCATGAGCTGTCACGTAAGCCGCAATGATGACATTTCCAAAAGGGTCGTCTTGTACAAAGTCCAGATCTTCTTCGTAATTGACCAAGATCAAATCCTCGCGAACGACGTCCACGTGTTTCATGTATTTGGTTTTTTGTCGTGAATCATCTGGAAGTAGCGGGAAGGTTCGGTCAAATATTCCGTCTTGGGTAAACACGGTCGTTGTGCCATTTTACCCCACAAGCAATTTAACATCACTTTGGCAAACGATCGCCTGCCTTCGTTTTTCTCGATGTGGTCTAAAGTGATGCCTTCTTGTTCATAGTATTTCTCTTTGAATTGTATTTGGTCTTCGGGAGTGTGACACCAGGAAGGATAGCCGCTGACTTCTTGTTTCAGTTTCAAAAAGGCATCCACTTAGTCAGCGAAAATGCCTTTCTGACTGGGATCACCCTTGTGGTATTTTTGTGTCTTGGGAAAGTGGCAAATTTCGTACACTTCTAACAGTTGGTATCCCATGTCCAGAGCTTTGAACAATTCTACGCTGACCCAGGTTCCCGTCAAGGCCCGTTCTTCTTGGGTGTGCTGACAAGGTTGGTCTTGTTTGCACGTTTCGGCACAAGTACGGCACAAGGGAAACATCAGTTTGCCTTGACAATGGTGAGGTACGACGAGATGGTAAAGGTTCGTGGGAGGCAAAACTTTGCACTTGATCAAGCCTTCGTATTGTCGAATGTTGACCAGGTCGATGTGTTCCGTCAGCAATTGCGGGTGCCCTACAGGAAAGCGACAATATTTGCACACGTAGGGATACAGCGAACACACGTCCAAGTATTTAATTTATTCTCCTTTCTCTTCGTCGGCTTGGTACAGCAAACAGGTGGCATTGGTCCTTCCTCCGTACAAACTATCCATCGGGTTCAGCGGGTCCATGAACTGGCAACTTTCCACGAGGCATTTAAACTCGGGATCGGTTTTCATACGGTGATCCTACTCGTGTTCCCACATTTCCACCACTTGGTATCCTTGCTGTTACAACTTTAAGCGCCGCTGACATGTGTCCTGGTACAAGTCTTCCATGGTCCGTTGTAAAAACTGATTGTTAGTGTCACGGTCAGGGTAGCAGACGGGACATCCGTGAAATAAGCAACCGTTAAACTCGTACACGATCTTGGGGTTTTCTAAGTCCCAGCCATCGACCGAATACGTTCCGATGGTCTTTTCACCCCCTCCGTTGCGGGCATGCTGAATCCACTTGTCTTCCTTGTCACACAAATAATGTAACCAACGTAGGGCTTTGACCAAGTATTGACGTTTGACAAAGTGGGTCGTTTGAGGGCTGATGACAGCCACGGTGTTTTCAGGCATGAATTGTTGTCGATACACTAAGGAACACGCTTTGGCAATGGTGCAAGCTTCTTTCAAAGGATCGACCCCTCCGTGTTGCATGAACAGTTCTCGAAATTTTCCACAGCAACGCCGTAAAATGTCCACGTCGTAACGACAATACTTTAGCATTTCTTCCTGAAAGTCGAAAGGGTCCGAGGCGTGAGCCTGGTACCAAGCGTAGAAAGCTTCTCGTTGTTCGGTACGCATGTTGTCGGGGTCGTAATAGTGAGCCTCAGGTAAATGGGGTAGAACGGCGTGTTGATTGGCTTCCGTATTGAAAAAGTGTGGAAAGTACCCTTTAGCCATTTCTGTCATTACAAACGTTTAGGCATTCGACTCAAAGGCATGGCCAAATAGCTCATCGAATCTTTAAACTGCACTTGTCCCACTTGCATGAAAATGATTTTGGCTCCGTTCAAAGTCACTTTAGGACGCTCGGTGCCTTGTTCCGTATATTATCTCAAAAGAAACTGTCCATCGTATCCGGAGAAATTGTGAGCCATCACCGTGGCATGGCGATGACAATCTCCATAACGTTCGATGTCCTCTTGGCTCAACGTCTTGTAGACGGGGTCTAAAACCCATTGGGCAAAATCGGCTAACGTGTTCGGTCATCGAAAGATTTTTTCACGCCCTCCAGGAATCTTCCTCCAGGAATCTTGCTGCAGTGAGGGCAATGACTGAAGATAGGTTTTTGAATGCACTTCTCGCAGGCTCGATGAGCGACGCAGAAATTAGGAATGTGAATGCCGGTCTCTTGCATGCATTCGAAATCGAAAAAGATGAAATTGCCTTTCTTCTTGTGACCGTCCTCTTTCTCTGGTAGGGGTTGGTATTTTTGCACGTAGCATTGGTGTTTCAAGTCCACGATGTGATGACAAATGTGATATTTTTTTTTTCCTGAACATACGTGTGCCTTGGTACTATTGGTACGTATGCCTTGTCCACACGTAGGGCACAATCTCAGGAGTTGACAAGCCCATTTCTGCTGTGAACCTTGCGTCTTCAGATGTTGCTGGTAACAGGTAGGGCTGACAAACGTGCGCAGACAAATTGAACAAGGCACTGGTTCTTCGCTCAGACAGGGTGGAGAGGCCAAACATCCTGAACATTTCAATCCACAATGCTTGTGTTGCTCTCGATTGTAATAACCATGGTCACATTTCTCACAGTAATAACCGTATCCCAGGAATGCAGTGATGCTGGTAATGGTATCGAAATGGTCATCGTGATAATAAACATGAATGTATTTTCCGTCCTTAAAATCTTGGCCTCGAAACAACAGAGGCCCGCGATTTTAATGAGGGTGCACTTTCAAGGTGTATCGTGGAGCTAGGGGATCTTGCAATTTTTGCACCTCAGGAATGCCACAGGGTTTGTCTTTGGACAGTCCGGCTTGTTCTAACAGGATTTCTGCTTCGTTTCGTTGTTTGGCTCGGTTCGATTTTCGAATGTTCTGCCAGGTTCTTTTCCATTCTACCGTGTCGTTCTTGTTGGCATAGGTTCGTCCCACCACGATGGCACGGGCTAAACACATCTGGTCTTGAGGGTTGTTAATTCGGACGAGACTTGTTTTGGTGTTGCGAAGGTCGTCCACCAATAACATCTTTTTGCGTCCAGTCCCTTGAGGAGGAGAGGCGTGGGTCATGTCCAGTGTGGCTTTTCCATCGGTGATGTCAAACTGATCATTAGATTGTTGTACGTGTTGAATCTTGTCCATGACTTTGGAAGCGGTCAATTCTGCAGGGATGCTAAACTCGATCCAAACAGGGGATTTCAAACCGTCGTGTTGTATGGAAAGTCTCAAGCGATCGTCTTCTTTGGGTTGACATTGTCGCTTGAGTGCGGTGAGCAAAGAATTCCACACCCCAGTGATGGACACGTCTGCTTTCTCTAACGGCACTTCAGCCTTGAAATCTTTAAACTTCACTGTGTATTTGTAAGCCGTGGTTCTAAATTTTCTAGAGGAGCCCTTTTCCGTCTCTCGAATGGAATAGTATTTTTCAGGGTTGACTAAGGGTGGTGAACTTGGTTTAGAGGGTTCGGATTCTGGTTCACTCATGTCCTCTTCAAAATCACTGGCATGAATTTGTGCCAAGATTTCAGCCCTGGTACGAGGCGATAGATCACGTTTCTGCCTCTTACTTTCTTCTTCTTCTTTCTTCTCGAATGAATAGGATCGTTTCATCTTGAGTGCAAAACGTCAAATGACTCAAGTGTAACCACCACAGACTAATTTATAGTCATGGCAGACCAGCGTATATAAAAGGGTGTGTGTCTTGTCCTTTCACTATTCATTTCACTCTCAAGCGGAGCACAACGATGGAAGAGACTAACCAAATCGAACGTTTCGTCAGAGCTTTGCGAGGGGTCATTAGAAAATTCTCTTCAGACCAGCCCACGGACTACTCTCCTTCCTTTCGAGATAAAAGTCAAGATACTTGCTATATCTGTCAGAAGAAAGAGCATTGGTCTTCAGAGTGTCCAGACCGTCAAAAAAGAAAAAAAAAACAGGGGCTAAAAAAGACAAAAGTCAAGATACCTGTTATTATTGTCAAGAAAAAGGACATTGGTCTCCAGATTACCCAAAAAAGAAACAAGAGGAGTCAGAAGAAAAAAGGAAGTATTCAGAAGAAGAGAGGGATTCTTCGGAAGAAGAGAGGAATTCTTCAGAGGAAGAAGAGGAAGAAAGAAGACAAATCTGTTTACAAGAGGCAAAGAAACAGGAGAAGAAAAGAAGAAGGGAAGAAAATGAGGAAAAAACGGTGAAGAAATTAAAAAAAAAAAAGAGAGGCTAAACAAGGAGAAAGAAGAAGTCAATGAACTTTTTTATTAAAGTGTTGTGTTGTGAATTGTGAATTGGATTGTAATAATGGATAAAAGAATAAATTAATGATATAAGGTAAGTGTCTTTGAGTTTTGATTTTAAAATAAGAAGCTACACTCACTCACTCATACAAAGACACGTACTATAGGGGGGTAAAATGGGTTGTTTTTGAATTATTGGCAAATTGAAAGGGTTATCTCTTTTCGAGAAATGTGGGTGGCCCTGAAAAGGGCCTTTTATTGGTGTAGGGGTGAGTTTAAACAATCAACTTGAACTGCCTTAAGCCTTTGCCACGGCCAAGGCCTACTTCTGGACTGCGTAATGTTGATGATTGGGTTGAAATCACTAAGGGTGGTACGGTAGGCTTAGTCACAGGGTTGGCGTGTTTAGCTCGGGAAGGTCGTATTCTCTTCGGTCCTAATAAAGAAGTCTGATACATTTGTTTCAGACTTCTTAACTCCGCTAAAATGTCCAACAGTACCGTGACCGTTTGATTTTCACCCTCTTGTTTCTTTGCTGCTGCTACTTCTTCTTGCTGTTGTTGCTGTTGTTTTTTTCTTACCTCTTCTTCTTGCTGCTGTTGCTGTAGGAGAAAAGCTCGTTCCGCTTCCTTTTGTCGTTGTATAAATTTCTCCAATTCTTCTTTCTGTCTCTGTCTAAAATTCTCCAATTGCGGTAATGAAGGTGACGAAGGTTCCGGAACAAATTCTTGCGAGGTAAGAAAATCCATAAAATCCCAATTTACCTCTTCTGAAAGTAAGTCCGGGTTCCCTTGGGCAGTCTCCACTGCTGGTGCACCCCAATGGATCGTTTTCTGAATTTCCGTCATGTTGAATCACTGTCGCATAAATTGACTGCACACAAGCACTAGCGAATCTATATAGACTACGTGACGTCACACACTGCTCTCTTCGGACTGGATGCGGGCTGACTGAATTTTGTAACGCGTGTTCGGATTGGTGAATGAACTCAATCCGTTTCAATCCTTCCTCTACCTATAAATAAGCGCAGTTCACTGCATTGATTCGCCTGTTCTCGTCGCTTCAAGATGTGGACCACAGTCGAATCATCCACCCTTGTGTCTTCCATGATGTTTAGGACGGACATGCTCATGTATGACCGGTCCAAGTGGACCGTTGTCGACAAGTCAGACACCAGTCTGTGGATACGAAGTGTATACGTAGAAAGACAAGGTTGCCTCAAGAGGACACTGATTTATGGCCCTCGAGTAAGACGCAGCTTGAGGACAAGAAGATGCCGCAGATGCCCTTTATGTTAATGGATACATTAACATAAACCAAAAGGCCCTTTTCAGGGCCACCCATATTTCTGGAAAAGAGAATGACTTTTCAATTGCCTACCCCTTTTTCAAAAATAATTTTTATTTTAAAAATTTAAAAAAAAAAAAAAATCCCATGTTCAATTCCCCTTGTCCCTAGACAGACCCAAACTCTATTGACCATGTTCAATTCCCCTTGTCCCTCGACAGTCCCAAACTCTATTGACCATATAATGCTAATTCCCCATTGTCCCCAGATTGTCCCACGATTTTTTCCATGTTAAATTTACATAGTCCCCAGATTTTCCCGGGGGGGGGGGTCTGTAATGCTAATTCCCATTGTCCCTAGGGTATCCCCATATACTACTCAGTTCTGTTTGACAAGATTGACAATTTTTATTTTTTGTTAATTTTCGATGTAAACGACTGATACTAGAGGAACTGTACATAGTTGCTGACTTTGTTCCAAGATCAGTTACGTTTTTGATAAACAACCTTTATTAAAATAAATATGTTTCTGAGAGTGAAAAAGATTAAGATTGTATCAAGGTTATACCTGGACTACGTGATATAAAGCACGTTTCAATTGGTAACAAACTTATATTTCTTTCAGAACAATGAACTTTTGACCCTCACCTTGGAATCTGTTTTGCGTCAATTTTATCATAGCATCAGTTATATGATTACTTAATAGTCGTATAATTGAGGCTATAATACAATTTATATCGGTAGTGCTTTAACATCTGACAAATTAAGTTTTATTATGTTGTGACCAATTTGAGCTGAATTTTATTTTCTTCAAATTATTAAATTCAAATGTTCATTTTTGCTGGAAATACAACAGTGATCTGATATAATTCTCTGACAAAAACATTCACTGGAATGTATGCCTAATTTAACAGCTGAAAAATATTTTATGCTATTCAACAACGGACTGTTGAAACTATATAACGCTGACAATTACAGACGTCATCGCCTTCCATCTTGAATTTTATCAGGATTTGAACTGATAGTCACTAAGAACTTGTGTATTTAATATAAAAACAATAATATTTTTTTGTTGATTAAATTCGTAAAAACGGAAGTTCATTTTCTCATTTTTCCCCTCATATTCTAGGCAAATAAATTATTGGTTACAATTAAAAAAGTGTGCTGTCTTCAGTCCTTACAATTACTTCTTTAAAGAGCATAGACTCGTAACAGTTTATACACTGGTGCCCGCAGGATTGTTTGTAGGGGGGATCAGGATTTTTAGCAGGGTGGGGTCAGTCAGTCTGAAGGTAAAGCCAATATTTACTAAGCGTTTTGAACAGAATCTTGCGATATATCTGCAGTATGATTTCCACGGGGGCGTAGTCAAGTGATCACAATTGACCTTTGCTATGCTACCCATATATATATATATATATATATATATATATATATATATATATATATATATATATATATATATATGTCACTTGACCCAGCTTTTTGTTTGTCATCAGTGACCGCATGTATGGAGAGGACGATTAAGTCGAGCACTTAATATCTGCTAAAAGCCCTAGGCACCCTTCGGGACGAACAATATCTTAGTCATTCTGTAAATGCCTAATATAGCGATCGCAATTCAAGAAAAGTGAAGCATTCGAATATTTATCGTTTTTGTTTTATCTCGTATGTTTTTATGACACATAATAAACCCCACGACTTGCTAGTATTGAATATGCTTCATTTTATGCAACGTCGGGCTCACACACACGCACAAACACACACACACACACACACACACACACACACATATATATATATATATATATATATATATATATATATATATATACACACACACATATATATATATATATATATATATATATATATATATATATATATATATATATATATATATATATATATATATATATATATATATATATATATATATATATATATATATATATATATTACTAATGCAAGTCGTAATAACTTAAAGTGCTGAATAAAATTCAGCATAAATCCAGAATAAATCCAAAACTAAAAGCGACGATATGGCTTTGGTATTTATTGATGTGATGAAGTGACATAAGTCTTCGTTGAATCATAAAAATATCATTCCAGGTTTGAATCCATTATGCAATATAGTGAATGTCCCTATCCAAATATTTTATAAGAGAACTTTTTATTTCCAGAGAAAATAACCACGTGAATTCAATAAAGAAATCAAATTTCCGGCCCCAAAATGAAATACTGGGCACAACCTAACTACAATTTCAAAGTGTTAGATCTTAAAGCACGGCTGAACTTCCCTCTCAGTTACAAAATTATATAGTTCTGTACTTAGCATACGGTTACAATTTGCATTTTCTTAAACATAACCTATTACTTAATGAAAAAAAAAGACTTCTACAATGATCCTGATGTATATAATATAATAAAATGCACTAAGTAAATTAAAAAACTTAGAGCTAGACCCAAAACAACATATTTACTTATATTAATAATACTTCTAATTTTAACACCACACTAATAGATAATGATCTAGCGATGCATTAGTTGTTTACACAACATGAAATCAAAATTCAATTCAGCTCAAGAAATGAACTCACTTTTGGATAAGGTCAAGTTCAGCATGCAAGGTTACATTACATAAAAAATATAATAAAACATTTACTAACAAATAATTAAATGAACATAACAATATACAAAAATAATGTTTAACCTTTGGTAGATTAGTGTATCTTAACTGAGTGTAATTTTAACTCACCACTGTTAATCCGAGTGGTTATCCATAAATAAGAAACAGTGAATTACTGGTATGCCATGGGTGCAAAGTAAAAACAATGCATTATATATATATATATATATATATATATATATATATATATATATATATATATATATATATATATATATATATATATATATATATATATATATATATATATATGTATATATATATATATATATAGATAGATAGATAGATAGATAGATAGATAGATAGATAGATACATAGATAGATACATAGATACATAGATAGATACATAGATATATAGATATAAAAATATGAAATAACTGTATTTTGTTCACCTTGTATAAACGCTTTTTAGACAAAAAGAGATTGATCTATAAAATGGTGTTTCGACTTAACCTATGTATTGTATCTGTTTATAAGTTTTGAGTAATATCTCACTAGATGGTGTTATTAAGTTGGTCCTTAAAATAATACTGTTTTTTTCTCATTGGAATGGTCTTATTTCCCATTGGATTGGTGGGTCAAATGGGTTCTTTTACAACATAGGATATCGTGAAACGTTGCGTGAAGCGTAGGACAAAAATGCTTTTTAGAGCTCTGTGTTTGTATATGTGTAATTATAATTCGAGAATTTTTTAATTCTTTTTGCATGTTCTGTTTTACATCAGTGGGTGGATTTATTTAATGTTGTGCTTAGATACAAAGGGAAATATTTGTTTGGATTATTCATTGGAATTACACATTTTTCATTGGACTCACCTATTGTAAATTTAAATTGAAAACGAGTTATGGGGAATACCATTGTGATGTATTTATGACTGTTGGCATACCAATACTTTCGAGGATCTGGAATTCATTTGGAATATTCGCATCGTTAGGTTTTGTTACAGTGCTTCGAAATTCTTTTGGATTTAATTGATAATACCTACGTTACTCTTAAATGTTCAACTTGTAGCTTTCTTTCTGTCACCTAGTTAATGACCACAATTGTTGTACCTTTATATATATATATATATATATATATATATATATATATATATATAGAGAGAGAGAGAGAGAGAGAGAGAGAGAGAGAGATAGTGAGAGAGAGATAGAAAGAAAGAAAGAAAGAAAGAAAGGGAATGACAAATACAAACAGAAGCAGACAGACAGACAGGCAGAGTCCAGGAAAAAGGGATGACAATTTAAGTTCATATTTTGAAAACGCTTTATATTCCAAACATATACGAATATTAACTTATCGCATATTGACATTTGAAGTAACGGATGTAGCGATACGATAGTGACATATGTGTTTAAATTGTCTTCACTGTGTTTGGACGTTTGTCAGCTGCGTAGTAGCATATGGGCTTATCATGAAAGATTTAAAGACACATTGGTTTTAAATAAATTTATGATTTAAACACTCATTCGGATAATTTATTTACGAAATGTTAAATATAGTAAACAATGGATGCCCAAACGGTACTTAAACGTGTTCCTTATTAATTAATTCGTTCACACAATTCGTTTAATATCACGTGGACCGAGCATATGGGTATTTACGACAGTTAAAGTTCACATCGTTGAAGGCACTTTACCAAGTGGTATATTATGATAAATAAATAATAAGTACAGCATAAGAAACTTCAAGATGATATAATGTGTTCCACGTTTCGTAAAGTTGTGATGTGCTTTAACTTCTGCTGGATTTGGAGAGAAGGTAAGTTATTTTAATTAGAAATTCGTAAACGGTCATTGCACCGGATGGGCATGCCATATATTAAGAGTTCATTATGACGAAACTCTTCAAAATGCCGTTTGTACACGCTTTTCGTTGCACACTGTACTGACTGCATTTATAATTATACGATATATTGGCACTAACGATTTTTTCAAAACAAATCCTTAGTCTAAAATAGCATTGTTGTGTCCGAAAATACCAAGACATTTATCTCCATTGGCAGTTTTGCTGGCTGATATGTGTGATATAAGCTTTGATAATGTGTACCGGCCATTTCTTCAGAAGTGTTTTGATTGGAATCTCATTCAAACCAAAATAGTATTGGTTGTTTGTCCCGTATATTATTTCCAATAAAGACCATTGGTGAATTTATTTTCTGTTATTTCTTTTCTCGATTTATCAACAGCGATATTGATCTTTTCTGCACCATTATTTACTTAAAACTTTATTTCTCAAATTTCCACAATCGACTATCTTACATTCTATTTATATTTGACAAATGTTTCTACATACGAGCAACTTTACAATTTTGTACATAAATGTTTATCCATTCTAAAGGAAGAACGTGTTGCCACCACGAAAATCGTCCAAAAACAGTGAAACAGTTTAAGAAGCAATAATGTATGACTGTAATTCATTCATAAAAGTAATAAGGTATTTAAGGCAGCCAGTCAGCTTTTTCAGTCAGTCAATTAGTCACCTAAGAAGCACCCATGTCAATAAGTAATAAATAAGTATAAACAAACAAACTGTGTAAAGTATGATAGGTATGTGTGCAATTTCGGAATTGAACTTTTAAAAGGTTTTGGCTTATAATCATGTGGACAAAAGGAGGCAGACTACGGATCCCCTATACTACTCCAATTGTGAACTTATCCTTTATTTGTTTCTAAATATCATTCTAGATTTTTTAAGCAAGACCAGTGAGAAACTTTGTTAAATGTGTATTTCATCCTCAACATTTTCTGCAAGACCTTTTCTCCGGTCAATATTAATATTAGTATTTAGTTATTTTAGCAAACATCTGAGGCATTAATGTTAGGAACAGGTTTCCAAAAACACGAAGAACATATAGTTATATGCATCTGTGTCCAGTTTCAGCGAACGGGAAATATTTGAAAGGGATATCACATTAACATGGATCGAATCACTCAAGTATTATGAATACATTGCTATTCGACGTTAAGGAAAGTAATTCTGAGGATATCCCGAGGAAAATCTTTAACGTCACAAATCAAACGTGGGTTTCTGCCACAGTGGAATTTAGTCATTTCGTTATGGTGCCTGGTAAAACTGTAGTTAATTTATTTATTTCCAAATTTACGATTAAACGTTTTTATTTAATGTATGTTATAGCAGTAATTTGTCATTTGTAAAACAAGGGATGCAAAGAAGTGAATGAGTATCAGCTAACATGCATGTGGTTGCAGCAAGACGTTTTATCGAATATTTTTCGTTAGCGAAAATGTTTGTAAAACATAACGATGTAATATACCTGAAGAATCCTTCGGATCAGGTTATAAGTGAAACCGGTACCCTGAAATATTTTGCATGTATAGTACTGTCGCAGGAAGGCAAATATCAGGTTTGTGTTTTGTTATCAAATGCATTTCATATGCAGCTTTACCACTACAACCAGTTCTATCATTATTGGATAATTGATTGTTGCAAAACATTAATTAGAATTTTGACCCGTTTAATCAACTCTTACTCTTCTGTAAAAAAGTTCGTAACATATTTCAAACTTATATATCAACTCTTACGTCCTTCATTATCAGCCATGAACATTCTGCATAAAGGACTTTTTTAAAAAAAAAACATTACGACCAATCACCACTTGGACGAACTTTCCTGCTTTAAGTCCTAATTGTCTTTATCTCACTGAGCTATGACAATGTACATTTTACCTTCTTTCATGAAATCATCATTCAGTAATATATGATACAAATATGTAACCTACTAATGAATATATTAGTATAGTAATGCCTGAACTGACGATGATGACGGCGACGATAGCGACGATAATTTCGTTTTTCCTCAAGACATATTGTTTTTCTTTCAAACACGCTGAAAATCTAACTCGGTCAAAGGGATGTAACTCCACGTCCAAGAATAATCCAATTCATCTTTGTGGTTTTAATGAATCAGCATATTTGTTTGGAAAAAAATATAATTTTATATGATGTATATATAATGCTTACAATACTTGTTAAAATATAAATTTTACTTGTTCCTGCCTTTTGAAACAAATCATTAACAGATGAAATTTAAATGATACTGTTAGACATGCGAGTTTGTCCAGACATTCGGAATCAAGAGAATCACTTAATGATTTTCGTTTGTAGTTCATACCAAGCTGATAAATAATTGTTAGGAGGGTTGCATGATAAGAGTTCGGGATTGATTAGGGAATGGTTCACCTTAAGAAATATTTTCCTTAGCAAAACCCGACTTCATTAATAGCATGATTAATTCATATTAATATATTAAAACGTTATAAGATTCATTTACATCTGTCATTGGAACTTCTTTCTTCGGTAATAACCTTTCAAGACTTTTAAACTAACAACGATAGCAGTGAACAATAGGTTCGACTCTGATTCGTGTGATGCGTAATATGTATGAAATATACATGTAAAGCAAAGGTACAGTTGGGCTTGCAAATACCTAAAGCTTTAAACGTATTCATTGGGACGGCAACTTCATTGGTTAGGGATTTAATGCCACCAAAACATACTTTAGGTGTAAGGGTTACTGCTTTAAAAACAAATCAATGTTGAACATGACTAGTTTTTAGTATATGTTATATCATGATACTATTCAAATGTACTCTTCCATGTGTTTCCAGGGCGTTGTCTTTATTTCGCGTGAAGCACTGCGCTATATGATCTGGTGGAACATATATAGTTAATGTTTGCATGCATACCTGCTTGCTTTGATTGCTTCTAGAAGAAACACAGTTAGCGCTGTCCAAGGAAGATTCAAGATGAGGACTGGAATTGTTGTTTCCATGAATGAGCGTACTATGCGACATAGCATCGTGTAACCTTGATTATTTTGCCCATTTCTAAGTCTTATGAAGTAATCTTAATAAAAGTTTGTATATTATGGTCTAAGCACCTTCATTTCAGAGATAATTCACATATGTATTTAGGTAAATATACATTTGGTTTTTTTTATAACATAGGAATCTATTACCTGCCTTGAACCCTTAACGTCCAAGATGTATAAGATTAACAATTGAATCGGCATGGTAATCGAAGCAGTGTCTTCAGCATCGTTGTGGATTATTTGATGCAGTATATCGGAAGATGTTGAACGCATATTAAATTCACTTAGTCAACCTGAATAAAGGTAGCAATCATTGTAACCGTGTGCATTATACAACTTTGAGAAAGATGTTGAAATAATCATGGTTGCTAATATACGGGACACCCATTTGAATGATCTATACAAGTGCAATCTATTTAACACGTTTTATCTTGTTGACATAAACATTCACTTCAATGGTTTAATACGACTGATAAATGTGATTAATGTATGACAGTTGAGAAGAACATTACCCAGTATATAGCGTATGGTTATAAGGAATGTGTCCATGCAAGAAATAATAGTGAAGGTATGAACCTATTTACAGCGAGTTGTGTGGGTCAAATGGCGGACGGTAGAATTTGTGAGGGAGGTACATGTCATGGTAATGTACTTTTATTTTCTGACAATTTGCTTTTTCAAGCATCATGGGACACCTACATCATCCAGATCATTCGTCAATCAGGTATTGCATTGGGTTCAATGAATTCCGTCATTTTGAAGATTTTTTCTTTTGATACCTTCATATTATGTCGACCTAAGTATAAGTTCAATATCCAAATTGATATTCAGGTTAGTTTGTTCTGATTGCACAACACAATGACCTTAATTGCTATTTATAACATTTTGATGTATTGTTCATAATGAATCCTACTGCTAGAGATGCAAAGACGCATACAGATCTAGTGCCTAAGCTGTCCATGTAAATTTGTAATTTCGTCTGCTGATAGTGCGCTATGTCAATAGAAAGATTGAATATACAACATATTGTTGAAGGGTTATTAATTATATGTAGCCACTATAGCTTTCTGTCTCAAATATCAATAGTTGTCATATTTAACTTTCAATTAGAGCAAAACGTCTTCAAGGTAAACTAATTTCCGCCATATTGCATGCATTCAATTATGCGATACAACAGTAATATGCACTAGGTTCGTTATGCCATTAATTAATTGATGACGATGTTGCGAGATTCAACGTGATGTTGTTTCCATTCAGAAAACACGGTACAATAGCAAAATATGCAGGCTATCTTCCTGAACAGGTGTGACTCATGCGATCATCAAATCGTTGTTAAATATTGTCTAGATCACGATCATGAACAGAGACTTGGTCGAAGTTCTTTACTGATGCAATCGATGTGGAACTTGAAAATGTGGAATGTCACTGACGGAAACTTTTACTTAACACGCTGCACTGATACCACTTCAGATTAATGCGGTCGGGTTTGCGTCGTAATTGTAAAATGTGGCAACGGTTACACCGTGGCACCAGTGGTGAAGTTTGCTATCATGTTGTCAATGTATGAAGTCGTAGCTGAAATATGATCGTTTTGGTCCTGAACGAGCTAAATTCGGTTTCCATTTTTCATCTCAACTCAGTGCTTCCCTAGACTTTGTAATTTTCGCTAACGTATTTGTGTCAATGTAGTCTTTGACAAGTGCAACAAACCAGCCATCCCTTGCAATTGCTCCCTTTCACTGATCTCACTGGTAAACGTCACCACCGCTGACAAAGTCAACTAAAGTTGCCTTGGTGACAAACAATGTGAGATCCACATTAGCACAGCATTGTCGGGCAGTTGAGATGTTATAGACTATTAAGCATATTGTAAAACGAAATCAATAAATAATGATCATCAATGGTAGGAGCTTCTTAGCTTATGGAAATATAAACTGTACAATGGAGAGTCCACAAGCGAATACCATTTACGCTCTGTAGTCCTTCATTATTTCGCTTGGCAATCGAGGACTGTATCGTTTAATATGTGGCCATCCATCGCCTTAGCAGAGTTATGCCAGGTGATGTTATGTAGTTCTGCTAATGTCTGGCGCGATATCGCAACTGGTGCTCTCCGGTCCTTGAGGCATAATTCGCATCTCCTATGGAATCATAGTACTACCTTTAGGACAAATATCAACCGTTCAAAACGATGACTGCGCAATGTCAACGGCGTTACGTTGGAAATTCGATAAAAATGGCAGAGCAGAGTGCAGGGCCATGCACTCGTATGCTGATGATCGAATAATCTCAGATCTCTTTATCGATAGGCTATAAATCCAATAACGTACCAGTCACTTTCGCAACGTCATTTGCCGAAAACACGATCAATTTATTCGAAGGAAAACGGGTAAATAACCGCTATTGAATATCAAATCAAGCACAACAAACGCAACGAAGCTATTGCGGTCATGAGCATACGCAAGTGCCTTGCGAGTGTTGGTGTTGGAAAAAGCTTCATAGCAATCGGGTTTTATTAAAGAGATTGCAACCATCTGGGATTGCATTTAAAAAGACAAGCTTGGATCGCAACATTAATTTCAAGTAAGATACGATGTGTTTAAATACAAGTCATCTCCCTTGTTGTATACTAATAAATGTCTGTCAAGAGTTCGTGCACCAAGAGTTAGGACAGGTCGGCCTGGTTTCAGGATAAAATAACTGAGTGTCTGAGGAATTTATCCCGAGTGCTAGATATTAAAATAAATTGCCAGACTGCATGCATCGTATCGATATGGCTGAAAAAGTGTTCAGGCTACATTAAAAGTTCAAATCACTCACTCACCTACTATACCAAGGCGTGAAACGTCATAGAGACCATGATGATGTTGTTGAGTAGCCGCTAACATATTAACTTATGGTGCGTTACTACCAGCGTAAAATGATTCCTGGAGCGTTTTCATCCGGTGCGCGAGTTCATGACCTGTAGCAGCATCGATACCTTCGCCAATACATGTCATCTCTGCTTGCTGATCTTCTACGCGATCTCTTGGGCAAGGGGGGGGGGGGGCTATTTCTGTAATCATTGGCATTATCAATTGTTACAGTTCCTTCCACTATTAACCTTTTGCCTAAGACATGTTTTAACCCGCTCCCCCCATGTATCAACCTAACCCAATAGTTGAAGGCTAATACGTTGGCATGTGTCGTTTGGTCCCATTGCATCCCATGTTCAGTTAATGGAAAACAAATCAGCAACTTTTGCTACGTCCCATCAGTCATTTTGAGGCGAAACTAGAAAAACAAACATTCGGTGGTTTTGTTTCCGTTTCCGCCACTTCTTGGGCCTCTGGGTGCATAAAATGCTATGGTAACTGTTAACTTGATCTTTCTGTCATAACAACTTCTTTTTTGTTCTATCATTGCCGTAGTTGTTTCCGCAGTATTTTCTTGTGTTCGTCGTTTCGAAACTATTTGCAAATGTGTTTCGTTTTTGTTCTCCAAAACCCGTTATGAACCCATTTCATTCGCCCTGTCGGAACGTAAACATCTCTGACAAAGTCAAGGACATCTTTATAAATATGAAGAAGATTTAGTCGATGTTCTGCAATTTGGTCTCGTGGGTCAGCATCCTCGGCTATTACGTCGATGGCACTTTTACCATATGATGATATATATTTATTTAAGCCAAGGCGAAATATACGAGGACCACACGTCAGCTCGATCGTGAGAAAGTTATAGGAGTCTTTGGTGACCTTCGTATACATAATCCAATACTCATCCAACGAGTGGTCATCGGCATACCAGTCCAATGCCCGTCAGTGCCACGAAATATTATTAACATGTTAAAGATGTCACGGCTTGTTTTAGTCCTGCATAATATCGTTCAGTCACATAGGCTGCGTCTATGTTTTTATGTTGATCGCTGAAAAAATATTCCCGCTAGGTTTTGTTGATGTTCACATCGTCTTGTACAATACATTTATTTTCAGCCAAATAATGATCATCAATGGTAGGAGCTTCTTAGCTTATGGAAAATAGATCAGTGATTGACGGTTCACTTCTCAATGGCGATTGAAACGCTACTGTAAAATCTTTGAGTACATCATAATACGGCACATTTATAAACAACTAACCCTACGTAAACCATATGTCCCGGAATTGTGTACATGTAGTGTTTACCTATTATTTTGAATAGAATGTACTCAGGTTTTGTTTATGTGTACAGCGATACCTGGGAATGATTCATCTATATCATACATTATTTCGAGCATGAGAGAAGTGCTTATGATGGAAAAACCGATATTCCTTGAGCGCTTAGTCCGTGCATTGCAAAATAGCCCGTGTACACATTTGAGCATTAGTTTTAACTCAGTGTGCACTATTGTGTTAAATATCCAATATTTGGAGCTTTTGCGCACGAGTCGGGCGTAGAGATTTTCTACCTTTAAATCGTCTATAAATAAACTACTTATTTTCGTTGCCAGTTCTTAGTGTCTAAGTTGCGATCTTTTTTCACCATATCAGAGCCATATTCAACAACGGCTGTGTTGTTTTTAATCCAGCCGGACTAACTATTAGAACGCGATTTCATCTTGAAAACACTGTACCGGTTCCAAGGGGACTATTCGTGGGTAGTTTGGGCTTTGCCTGCGAGTAAAATTAATTAACGTTAAAAGCATATTCGGATTTCCTTTTCCGGGAAAACATGCTACATGTCGGCACATTTGTTCAAAATACATCCATGTGTTCAATTTGTGTTCGATTTTGTGCCAAAAGGCGGACTGCAAGTAAACCTAGATTTCAAACACGTAACAGCATTCATTGGAACTAATGTTCAATGTGGGTCAAAAACATTTGCAATTGTTGGACATTCCATGCACATGTCATAAATGCGCAGTTTGTAAATAAATGATGGCGGCGTTGACGTCACTGCTGCGTTATCAAATCTACATGGGACAGATAGCAGTAAATATGTTAGTGAAAAACAAATATCTTGATATAATTACTATGTGGATGATTGACAACTGGATAAACTACTTGTTTATATTATCCAACCAAACTCTGACAAAACATATGCACATTGTGCTGATGCTGCATGTTACATACATTGACTTGCATACCAAACATTAAACGATATCCTTGCAGACGCAAAGGAGTTGAAACGTTCACGTTAAAACATTTAGTTTACTTTGAAAAAGTATAATTATATTATTTAAGATTAAATTAGATACTAGCTTTTAAATGAGTAAGTTTCAATATTTAATTTCAGGAAATGAATTTATTGAGACTTTTATTAATTTGCACCATACTGCTGAAAATCTTTCGCTTCTGCTAAATAAGTATCGAATATAAAATAAAATGATATTGTCAAATGGTCAAATACTGATAAATGGGCAAGTCAAATTATTTTAATCTATTCTATACTTAGCATATAAGTGACCGACTTATGTTTAACCGTAGTTCGTTCATCTGTTTGTATCCGTCAAAACAATAATTCCCTTTTGAAATACACAAATGCCATCGTCACTCAATTATTATATTAATGGCAAGTCTTGCTATAGTTTGCCGTAACAAATACTGCCATGAATTGTTTCGACTGGATGGCAAACTTACCTTAAATAAGTGAAGGGAAACTTGAAACTTAAATGCGCACATTACAATCTGTATGCACAACATGCACCTCTGGCAAGTCATCGGTATTCATTAGACATAAGAGCAACAATAAACCTGTTGCAATATATGCTCAGTATAAGGCGCCACAGATATGCATTATACCATTATATGTTACATTTTGTTCATGGATAATATTTAAATGTTGACAATATTTGACGTTGTGCATCATAGTCATAATCTGCTGAAATTATGTTTTGCTTTTATTCAATTCGAATGATAATAAAGATCAAATAATTCTGTCTTAAAAGTCGTATTTAAAACGGTACATTTTATTTGCAATTAGGCCAGCTGCCCTTAAACAATGACATACATAAAATAAAGCAATTGAATTACTGGTAATGCCATGCAAAAAGTTTAAATTATGTCTTTTAAATGTGAAAGTTTATATGTCATGGTTGCCATCAATATGTCAATGTTGTCATTTGTACGTCAAGCATGATATCTGTATATCAAGTATTATCATCCAATTAATTATCTGATGTTATTGTGCTATGCATCACATTTTAAACTACTGAAACAAATGTGTACTTATACTTTACGTATTCCAAAACATTTGTGTTCAAGAAGTTTTGATTGGATTTGCAAATAATCCAGCTGGGACCTGAGCCTAAACATGGAAACAATAAAACGATCAAATAGCTGGTCATTCAATACCAAGCACATCCTGGAAAGGCTGGGGTAAAATCGGGGTACACAAAATGTATCATAATTATCCATGCAAAATGTGAATAGGAACCAGCTAAATTCGTACAGCGTGAGAATATATTGTAGTGTTTGCCATATTATAAAGGAGTAAGGATAACCTGGTACACCATGTATGATGGGAATGGGTACATATACATGTGCCAGCACCTTTTTAAAGCTCCCGCATTCTTTTTTAAATCTAAGTATTTGACATAATGTGTTTGAATCCAAATATATTCGGACTTTATTTTCTTATATACCATCTTTACATACGACAAAGGTAGTGCGTGTGAGTGTGTGAGGAGTGTGATTGGGATTTGTAATGTGCCTTTTAAAATAGTTTCGTCATATCGCTGCGGAGTGTGTCGTATGGCAGTTTATACTGATATCAAGCACTGGGTCATCATGTCTCAGACAGGTGGCGTCATGTCCCACCCAGTCACATTATTTGGACACCAGGCCAACTGGTCCTAAGACTAATTTATTAAAACTGAGCGCCAAGCGAGTCATATGCTAGTACCATGTGTCTATGAGCTATTGGCATGACTCGGCTGGGGTTCGAACTCGCTAGCACTCTTATCAGAGGCGGACTCTTTAATACTAATGTTACAAGCATTATATATCCTTTTGTTTATTTTCAATTTAGGTACTTGGGAGTACCCCTCTACTTTTTTTTTAATTTTATTTTTTTTTAATTTTGCGACAATCACATGATAATCAAGATTTTGTAAAGTGTAACTGTAAATCAGGAATGTGTTCATCTGTACAAAAACATAATAAAATATTTAAACTTGAAACGCTTATTAAAAAACAAAATTAGGTAAAGTTAGTTTTGAAAATGCTACAAATCACAATGGACTAATTCCCACTCTTTATGTATTTATGATACCCTGACCTTGAGTGCAACATTCATGAAGAGTAATCATAGTGTTATTGCCATCGACAACGAAACCACATTACTCAGATTACCTATCATGTGACATGTGACGTCACTGTAATCGGATCATAATACCCTCTTTCTTTGCACATTTAATTAGTTGTATCTTTGCACAAAGTTACTAATGTTGTTGAAGAAAGATATATTGTGTATCTCTCATTTAACAATTAAACTTTGAATTTCTTAGAATTACATGCAATTGAATTGTAGCGACGTGTGTGAGATCATTAATTTATATGCGCTTGCTGACTATAAAAGATTATGTGTGCATTATCCGACAGTTCTTTATACATGCAAATAATACCTGATTAAAAATAAGTCATTTAAAGACGCGGGGGTTGGGGTGGAGTGAAGAAGCATACTTCTTACAAGATGCAATTTGGAGACAAATTTGTTATGTCTGCCAGTATAATCATAGGAAAAGGTATTACTTGTATCATTATTATTATTATTATTATTATTATTATTATTATTAATGTTGTTGCTTTTGTTTTTGTGTGACATTTTGTCTAGTGTCAGTGGCAGAGATAATAGTTATATTAGTAGATAAGATTAGAACATTTAATTGATAGGTGACTTTGTAACTGTTGTTTCTTTTAATTTTTAACTTTATTTTTCTTCTTTGTTATTATCATCGCACATTAAATCGAACAGCTTGAACTCATCCTTCCCTCTAAAGGAATCACCCTGAGTCATCGTCGTCACCATCAATGTTATTATTACTATTATTATTATTATTATTAGTATTATTATTATTATTATGACTCTTTAACTGTATTGAGGAACTTATTTTTGTTCTTTTCTTTCTTACTTCACTTAAACCTACATATTGATTGAAATACATTAAATGTTTCAATTTGTATCATCTATATAGCATATTAATGGATTAGTTATCTCTATTAGAATTTATCGAAACTCAATAACTGCGTGTTTCTCTCTTCCAGCTGTATTTATTTGCAGACGTGAGCTTTGTTTGAAATGTCTGACTAAATTAGAGAAAGCTACGCGTCAGTTGTACCGTTATAAAGATATATCACATATCTTTGAATGTTACTTCTTAAGATAAGTATGTGTTCACTGTTATACCCATATGTGATATTTGTTTAAGAACTTGCATGTAAATATTATCATATATATATTCAATGAAACACGTTGGATAACATTGGAAATACATTACGGCCATAACATACTTCTAAAATATCAAATATATTGGAATCTTAGGATATGATCAAGACGATATTTATAAAGACTTGATAAAGTTATTGTAAGGTTGGTAGGTTATAGCATAGATAGATACATATATAGATATATAAATAAATAGATAGGTAAATACGAAGGTAGTAGGTAGGTAGGTAGGTAGGTAGGTAGATAGATAGATAGATAAATATATAGATAGATATATCGATAGAGAGATAGACATATAAATAAATATAGATAGATAGATAGATAGATAGATAGATAGATAGATAGATAGATAGATAGATAGATAGATAGATGGATAGTTTTTGTGAGGTATTTGTGTTAAACGAGTGCTATAGATAATTGTGTTCTTCGACTGGATAATATTGAGCGTTTTCAAGTGTGTAGGCAATAATCCTTTTCATAGACGTCATGGCGATTGGTGAAAAAGGTTCACGTATGTGGTCAGTAGTATATAGCGACACCCTAGCGTCAATGGACTTACCATATAAAAACGGTCTATGCACTCTGTCGTCAAGGGGAATTTAACATGGGGAATAGATCGTGGGACTGTCTAGGGACAATGGGAAATTTAACATGGGAATAGATTGTGGGACTGTCTAGGGACAATGGGAATTTAACATGGGTTAAAGTCTTGGGCAACTCTAGCTTCAAGGGGAAATAACATATAGAAATTGAACATGGTGGGTCTGTATAGCGTCAAGGGGAATTGAACATCGTGGGACTGTCTACGGATAATGATGGTAGAGGGTCAAACGCAACAGAGACAGAGACATACATACACTAGTACAAGCCTGAGATTTATATACAAAGCATTACCAAGACCTGAAATCTTGCTGGGGTGTTCAAAAAATTGCATAATTGTAATGATGCTATAAATAGCTATAATCAAGGAAACGCTCAACGACAAAATGGATGTGACTAAAAGTAACGCTAAAATAACGAAACTGTCCCAGAACTTAAAGGAAAATAAACATATCTCCGAAAATTAAGTTACGATGGTTTAGACTGAAATGGATACAATTAGTATCTACTTACAATATCAACTTGTGTGACGATCGTGGATAAACACCCACGTATCTATTTATAGCTATAATCAGCTGAAATTCCTATGAAATCTCACTATTTATAGCTGCAACTGGTGGGTTATTCCTTTGGAAAACCCCACTATCTTTTTTATAGCCTCAGCTTGAGTGACGTTCCTGTTTATGAACTCTAGTACATATGTATAGCTACAACCTGTGGAAAACCCCAAGTCCATATTATAGTCTCAAAATTTCAAGCGTCAGTGACGTCACTGTACTGGAATCTAGGGGATAAATGGCAACAGTGTTGCAAGTGGCTGACCTGAATGCGCGCAACTGTTGGTAGGTAGGAAGAATGTATTTAATAGGGGTAAAGGGAGTTTTATAGGGACAAACATAGACCAATACACACGCGCACACACACACACACACACACACACACACACACACACACACACGCACACCACAGAGGGAAGAAAAAAAACCCCCAAAATATACTATTCACGCAGTGAAAACAAACCAACAAAAATACTATCCAGACGATCTTACACTAACACACACACACACACACACACACACACACAGACACACAGATCGAAGAATAAAACCAAAATTAAAATATATTATCCATACAAACGTACGCTAACGCGTAAAAACCCCAAATATACTATCCACACAAACGTACGCGAACGCATACAAACCCCACATATGCTATCCATACAAACGTACGCGAACGCATACAAACCCTAAATATAGTATCTACACAACGTCGCTGACGCGTACAAACCCCAAATATACTATCCTCACAAACTTACGCGAACGCATACAAACCCCAAATATACTGTCCATACAAACGCACGCGAACGCATACAAACCCCAAATACACTATCCACACAACGTCGCTAACGCGTACAAACCCCACACATACTATCCACCCTCGGGAGGAAGAAGAAGACAGAAGAAGAAGATGACACCAACTGTCTGGGTTATTTTCTTTCTTGCAAGCCCCTATGTTCCACTTCTGTTTGTGATAATAACTTGTGATACTTCACATTTTCTTAAGTGGAAATCTTTACAAACCGTACAAAATACAAAAGTTAAATGACTTTGGTCTTTGACACTTGCACAGACTCTTCACTTTATAAGTGTCATGAAAAAATTGTATATCCAATTTTTACCATTTTACAAAACACGCACACACTTGCAGCTTGACCAGAAATATGTACATCTTGTTTTGTGAATAAGTCACAGACAAGTCCAAGCATATATAGGTGGTTATGAACGTTAGGAATATCCCTCATTTTTTTCAGAAATATCAAAGCTTTTATGTGCATTTCCCTTTTCCACTCTATATTAGTGCTTAGATTTGTTCCAAAAACGAAAAGAAACAATTTTGAAAGAAAAACAACTGAATTTTGAATTCAGATTTCTCTCTGTTTATACTTTTTTCTTCAAGTTGATGGTGCATGACCGATTACATTCGCCTACCTTTCCAAAGTGAAAGACATTTCTTCACATGTCATTGCCTTTGTTAAATTCGGTTTCATTGGTCAGTTATCGTTAATCTTTAATTTTTGATGCATTTCTTTTTGATAGAAGATTTAAGGCTTTCTAGTGTTGTAACGGTACTTATGTTGTTTAGTCTGTTAATGAAATTATTCATAGCAAAGTGCTTAAGATGTTTCAGCTTTTTTTTTTATTTCAAGCCCTACATGATGAGACCAAGTTTATCTTGAAAGAGGATTGAAACTCTAAATTACACGGGCGTGAAGGAAAACATCGTTGTGTTCATTCTAATCATGCTTGCCGTATCTCTTTGTGTTTTAAAGGTCATATTTCTTGTTAAGTAAATACACGCATCAATAGACGGACAGATTGGGTCATCATCCTTGAGGTTCACTGTACTTTCGGTTCTTTACTTCATACAAACCCCAAGTTTATTAGTTTGAAGAAAAAAAGATAACATGCCCCTCAATACTGTAACACGTCTGTTCTGACTCTTCCGATGTGAGTGTGAGTGTTTATGTTAAAATGTTTAAGTAAGATATAAAAAAATGGTCAGCTTGAAAACGCGAACCAATACTGTGACGCTCAGTATTTTGATGTCGTAAGAAGAAATGGTACAATACGCAAAGAGGGCTTGTAAGTTCACATTCCAGTCTGTCTGCACTGTAATGGTAACAACGCAAGAGCGTAGGGATTATTATGCCACACAGACCTAGAACAAACCAATGCATCACCCGTTGTAAGCATTTCATTGGCTATACTTATTTTCTTACCGCGTTCACTTCCAATTAACTTGAGTAATTATTCACACAGTGACGAGAATGGCCATGCTTTACTGGGTCTATCCTATAGGCGATTTACATAAAAAAATATTTGACAAAATTAAACTAATGCACGAACAATGGTACCATAGGCGATACCATGGAAAGTGTGTCCGTCTTATTGCAAAATACATCAACATTTAATTTAACCGTGCAGATCGCTAGAACAAACGTCTAATAATATACATTTTGAAAAGTGTTGTGTGGCATGGATCGCCATTGTCGTTTGGTGTCTGCTTTCTTCTTCGGAAAGAGATCGTTTCGTCTTGACTATAAAACTTTAATTTGACTAAGTTCTACGCACTACTTGAACTCATACATTTCACGTTGTAGGTGTAAGCCGTCGTTCTCAGTTTTCTGGAAGTTCGTTTTTGCGTTTCTCAGATGTGATACTATTTTTTATGGACCGAACGAAATTTCTTTTGGCGTGAATCAGGACTCGTGGTTTTGTGGCATAAATGGAGAGCATTGATTAAAGCCCAGTTATGTCGTCTTCGAAATCGCTGACACGGATTTGAGCTAACACTTCAGGTCTTGTGTGAGGCGACACGGTACGTCATTGCCTTTTACTTTCTCAATGAAATCGTTTCATCTTATTGCAAAAATTACATTTGACTAGGTTTCATATGCAGCAGGTCCCAGTATATAGGGAGAGTGTCTTAGCTTCAGAGTATTCATTCCACTCTCAAACGATCAAGAAGATGGAAGAGTCAGCACAGATCGACCTGCTGGTCAAATATATGCTAAAAGTCATACGAACGCATAATTCACAGGCGAAAGTGGTAACAAAACTTACTCTTTTGGTCGTTGATTTGAAGAGAGTCATACGAAAGTGTGTAAGTGCTGATGAAGTTTGCTATATCTGCAAAGGTAAATGGGTATTTGTCTCCAGAATACCTGCTTCGTCTAAGAAAGAGAGACAAAAGTCAATATACCTAATACCGTTGTCAAGAGAAAGGACACTGGGATTCAGAGTGTCCTAAGAGAAAAGAGAAGAAACAGAAACAAGACGAAAAAGAGAAGAGGGATTCAGAAGAAGAAGAAATTGAAGATGAGGAAGAACTTGTGCCAGTGAAGACATGGAAATGGAAAAATTGACAATGTGAGCCAATGCGTTGGCCCTGATGTGAAATTTCATGCTATCTTCTAAAAGAGAATAGACCAGAAAGAAAACGTAAGTGTCTCTTGGTCTTGGCATTGTATAATAAGGATGGCGTGGGTTTTTTTACTCCCACTTTATGAAATTGTGCTCTTTCACCTCTGTCTATCCCTCTGGATCATGTTTTAGTTAGAATTTAAATGGAAGGATGTTTTCCTTCACGCACGCTCTTTAGGCATGCAAGTCCGTAAACAATAGTCAGTCTATTCATCCATCATTTTGTGTCTTGATGTTTCCTAAATCACACACTGATGCCATAAAATAACGGGTTAAATGGGTTTTGTAGTGTTGGGGGTGGGGGTGGGGTGTAGGTGTTTGGCAGAGTTGGTCATTGCAGGTGAGGGCTTAGGTGCTTTCAAAAAGCCTTTTCTTCTTCATTCTGTGTTGATGAAATATAATGGGTTATTTTCTTCACTCTCTGTTGATAGCATATATAAAGGGTTATTTCTTCACTCCGTGTGGATAGTGTATAATGATTTTCTTCTTCCCTCTGTGTGGTTAGTATATTATGGTTTTTTCATCTTCCCTCTTTGAGGATAGTGTATATTGGGTTATTTATGTCTTCTTCCGTCTGTGTGGATTGTAGATATGGGGTTTATTTTTGTACATCTCACCTACGTGTGGATAGTAGGTATGGGATTTGTATTCTTCCTCTTCCATGTGTAGAAAGTATATTTGGGGTTTGTAATATCTCCCTTCTGTGTTGATAGTATATTTGGGGTTTGTTTTTTCCTCTTCCCTGCGTGTATGTGTGTGTGTGTGTGTGTGTGTGTGTGTTCGCGTACGCTGTGTAGATCGTATATTTGGTTGTTTTTCTTCCTCTTCCCTCCCTTTCGTGTGGATAGTATATTTTGGGTTTGTTTTCCCTACCTTCCGTGTACATAGTATATTTTGGGTTTGTATGCGTTAGCGATATTGTGTGGATAGTATATTTGGGGTTTGTAGGCGTTCGCGTACGTTTGTGTGGATAGTATATTTGGGGATTGTAGGCGTTAGCGACGTTGTGTGGATAGTATATTTGGGGTTTGTACGCGTTAGCGACGTTGTGTAGATAGTATATTTGGGTTTTGTATGCGTTCGCGTACGTTTATATGGACATTATATATGGGGTTTGCATGCGTTCGCGTACGTTTTTATTTGTAGTATATTTGGGGTTTGTATGCGTTAGCGTACGTTTGTGTGGATAGTATATTTGGGGTTTGTAGGCGTTAGCGACGTTGTGTAGATAGTATATTTGGGGTTTGTATGCGTTCGCGTACGTTTGTATGGACATTATATTTGGGGTTTGTATGCGTTCGCGTACGTTTGTATTTATAGCATATTTGGGGTTTGTATGCGTTCGCGTACGTTTGTGTGGATAGTATATTTGGGGTTTGTAGGCGTTAGCGACGTTGTGTGGATATTATATTGGGGTTTGTACGCGTTAGCGACATTGTGTAGATAGTATATTTGGGGTTTGTATGCGTTCGCGTACGTTTGTATGGACATTCTATTTGGGGTTTGTATGCGTTCGCGTACGTTTGTATTTATAGTATATTTGGGGTTTGTATGCGTTCGCGTACGTTTGTGTGGATAGTATATTTGGGGTTTGTAGGCGTTAGCGACGTTGTGTGGATATTATATTGGGGGTTTGTACGCGTTAGCGACGTTGTGTAGATAGTATATTTGGGGTTTGTATGCGTTCGCGTACGCTTGTATGGACATTATATTTGGGGTTTGTATGCGTTCGCGTACGTTTTTATTTGTAGTATATTTGGGGTTTGTATGCGTTAGCGTACGTTTGTGTGGATAGTATATTTGGGGTTTGTAGGCGTTAGCGACGTTGTGTAGATAGTATATTTGGGGTTTGTATGCGTTCGCGTACGTTTGTATGGACATTATATTTGGGGTTTGTATGCGTTCGCGTACGTTTGTATTTATAGCATATTTGGGGTTTGTATGCGTTCGCGTACGTTTGTGTGGATAGTATATTTGGGGTTTGTAGGCGTTAGCGACGTTGTGTGGATATTATATTGGGGTTTGTACGCGTTAGCGACGTTGTGTAGATAGTATATTTGGGGTTTGTATGCGTTCGCGTACGTTTGTATGGACATTATATTTGGGGTTTGTATGCGTTCGCGTACGTTTGTATTTATAGTATATTTGGGGTTTGTATGCGTTCGCGTACGTTTGTGTGGATAGTATATTTGGGGTTTGTAGGCGTTAGCGACGTTGTGTGGATATTATATTGGGGGTTTGTACGCGTTAGCGACGTTGTGTAGATAGTATATTTGGGGTTTGTATGCGTTCGCGTACGCTTGTATGGACATTATATTTGGGGTTTGTATGCGTTCGCGTACGTTTGTATTTATAGTATATTTGGGGTTTGTATGCGATCGCGTACGTTTGTGTGGATAGTATATTTGGGGTTTGTAGGCGTTAGCGACGTTGTGTGGATATTATATTGGGGGTTTGTACGCGATAGCGACGTTGTGTAGATAGTATATTTGGGGTTTGTATGCGTTCGCGTACGTTTGTATTTATAGTATATTTGGGGTTTGTATGCGTTCGCGTACGTTTGTGTGGATAGTATATTTAGGGTTTGTAGGCGTTAGCGTACGTTTGCATGGATAATATATTTTAATTTTGGTTTTATTCTTCGACCTCTGTGTGTTTGTGTGTGTGTGTGTGTGTGTGTGTGTGTGTGTGTGTGTGTGTGTGTGTGTGTTTTTGTGTTAGTGTAAGATCGTCCGGATAGTATATTTGTTGCTTTTTTCCCGTGTGAGTAGTACATTTGGGGTTTGTTTTTTCTTCTTCCCTCTGTGGTGTGCGTGCGTGTGTGTGTGTGTGTGTGTGTGTGTGTGTGTGTGTGTGTGTGTGTATTGGTCTATGTTTGCCCCTATAAAACTCCCTTTATCCTTATCAAATACATTCTACCTAGCTACCTACAGTAGCGCGCATTCAGGTCAGCCACTTGCAACACTGTTGCCATTTATCCCCTAGTTTCTAGTACAGTGACGTCACTGACGCTTGAAATTTTGAGACTATAAATATGGACTTGGGGTTTTCCACAGGTTGTAGTTATACATATGTACTAGAGGTTATAAACAGGAACGTCACTCAAGCTGAGGCTATAAAAAAGATAGTGAGGTTTTCCAAAGGAATAACCCACAAGTTGTAGCGATAAATAGTGAGATTTCATAGGAATTTCGGCTGATTATAGCTATAAATAGATACAAGGATGTTTATCCACGATCGTCACATAAGTTGATATTGTAAGTAGTTACTAATTTTATCCATTTTAGTCTAAACCATTGTAACTTAATTTTCGGGGATATGTTCATTTTCCTTTAAATTCTGGGACAATTTCGTTATTTTAGCGTTACTTTTAGTCACATCCATTTTGTCGCTGAGCATTTCCTTGATTATAGTTATTTATAGCATCATTACAATTATGCAAATTTTTGAAAACCCCAGCAAGATGTTAGGTCTTGGTAATACATCTCAGGCTTGTACTAGTGTATGTATGTCTCTGTCTCTGTTGTGTTTGACCCTCTACCATCATTGTCCCTAGACACTCCTACCATGTTCAATTCCCCTTGACGCTATACAGACCCACCATGTTCAATTTCCATATGTTAAATTCCCCTTGAGGCTAGAGTTGCCCAAGACTTTTTCCCATGTTAAATTCCCATTGTCCCTAGACTGTCCCACGATCTATTCCCCATGTTAAATTCCCGTTGACGCCAGAGTGCATGGACCGTTTTTGCATGGTAAGTCCATTGACGCTAAGGTGTCCCAATATACTACTGTGGTCACTCGAAACTTCGCGTGCTTCTGCCACAAACAACGGTAACTTATCTTCCATTTAGAATTTCATATATTATTTATACCTCCCTTTAATATTGCCCTAGTTAGCTTTACCAATATCCGTGAATGATTAGCATGTCGAAGTATTTACATCAAAGTAAAACATGTATACACGCTCTTCTTGTTATGTTGTCTCTAACTATAAATGTCTGTTAAATGGCTCACATAGGCCTGTCTCATTCTCCACATTTTTGTGACACAATACATGTATGAAACAGTGGCGTCGCTAGGAAGTGCAGGGGGTGCGGACCGCACCGGGTGACACAACCTCAGAGGGGTGACACCAAAATGAAAAATTGCAAATTTTAAAGAGCACACACTGCTCGGTCTAGTCGGATTTCATAAGCGGATAACCGATCATAGTTAAATACATGACTAGCAGGCACAGCAGTGGCGTCGCTGGGGTACGGACTGCACCGGGTGTCACCATTAGAAGGGGTGACACCAAAATGACATTACTAAGGATTTCTGTATGGTCTGTTACGGAAGGAGGACCATGAGCTACCGCACTGGGTGACACCAACCCGAGTGACGCCACTGGTATGAAAAAATTATAATTGGTAACAGACACACTTTTAGCAACAAACGAATGATGCCACTACTTTCGATCAGTTACTACCTTTAATGTCTGAATGCAGGTTGGATATATTTTGTATCGTTTAGCCGTAATATATATTCAGTCCTAGACGTTTCGGCCCTAAGCCATTTCCGCATCAGACTTTTCGTCCCTAAGACAATTGGCCCGAAAAAGTATCGGTCTTATATTTCAACATTAGTATACGTTACTTTAACATTCATTTTTTAAGAAATATGAATATTTCTAACATTTTATATTATACAATAGAATAACATCCAATTACTAAAACTGGTTGAAGCAATACTATAAAAACTATGTAATATTTTGGAGGGAAATTTTTAATAAACAGTTGAGAACCAAACTTTCAGACATACATCAATAGGACGGACCAGTGCTGTGCTGATTTAAAAACGCTTTTCCAATACACGTTCACATTACTAAATATATAAAGGTAAGGAACACATATATTCAATCATTATTGTACATTTAAACGACAAACTGTTAAAATTAAAATACAAATACAAATAAAAATGCAGAAACTGCCGATCCTTACCTTGCAGTTTGTGCCAGAATAGGCAGTACTCCAACAGATTCGTTAAGTATAAGCATGTAAGGACGGGAAGATTGAGAGGTTATAAGATAAATACGACAGTGGAGACTTGAAGACGTCAGATTTCCGGATTGGAATTGCACAAATTTACACTTGAAGCATCAGTGCATGAAAAACCCACTTGGTATGTAACTGACTAATACTGTCACACAGTGGAAAGTTCAGTGCTGAGAAACGAGTTGAGTGAAATTGCTATTTACCTCTGGTTACGTAAACAGAATCGTCTGCTAATGACGCGTTTAGATCTCGAAGCACATCAAACGGATCCGTTGGTTCTTTGCTCCTGGTGTCGTCTGGTTATCCGCCGTTAATAACCAAACCTAACCTGATAGACTGGATGCCTGCTCTGCTGCTTCAACTCTTGTTGCTATATTTCCACCTGCTCCAACGCCTCCCAGAATTTCATCTGGGGACCAGCGGCTCTCTGTGGTTGAGGTTCTTGTAGTGGATTGGTGCCGGTAGTGACTTTGGTGCTGGCAGTGGTTTTGGACGTAAAATGTCCATCGGTGTCACCTCACACACTGGTCTTAGCCTCAGGTGTGGTAGGATCGTTCATTCTCGTATTCTTCCTTCTTTTTTCCTCCTACCCTTCCAACAGGGCTGCCTCTGAAATGGACTCCATGGCCCGCTCATCCAGGAGTCACGTGTCATAGTCAAGGTGCATCTGTAGACTCAGTCGTTTATGTAGTCTGTTCATTTTGAATGTTGTCTCGTTGGCAATATGTAGCCATATTGACGAACGCTTTCGCTTTATATGTGTGAAACAGAGACGTGAAGGAAAACATCCCATGACGCAAAACACAACTTTTTTATTCAAACAACTAACAACTAATCATAAAGCATTGTTTCAAACAAACAATCAATCTATGTTTGTCTATCTTTACAACGTTGTGACGTGAAGTTAGATTTCCACGAAGGGAAGTCATTGGGGCATTGGTGTACACTACGTGTATTAGCTAAAGACAAGATATATTTATAATATTCCCAAAACCATCAATCTACTTTTTCATCATTTCTAGAAGAATGAAGATCAAAATAAGTCACTAAATGTTCTAAAGAATATTAAAGACATCGTGGATGAAAAAACACCCGTTATATAGTTCATACACCATAGTCAATTATGTCATCATCAAAAGGCGATAATCCATACGAATCAAAATAATCCACACATCAATGGTGGGGAAAGTAGACGGCTACCCAGTGGGTTCCTGAAACATGGCTGTCGTACTTGTTAGTGACATGAGCTTGATGGTCTTGAGATGTATGCAATGCGGCAGTTTATGCTTTGCACTCACCACATTTTTTCAAGAAGCAGTATACGAACAATTGTCCCAAACGTAAAAAGTTCCCAGATATCCATTTTTTGTTTTTCTCTTGTTTTGTTTTTCATAGGTGATGATAAGTCATGAATGCAAACCTGACATTTTGCTTGCAAATCTCTGATACGTAACCGTTTCTAAGCTTTGTCTCTTCACTCGGACCAAAGAGATTTTCTGTGTGATGGATCTATAGAGCAATCAATGGAGGAGATGAATGATCACACAAGTGTTTACACCACTCATGCAACGCTGCTTCGTTCGAAAAGAGAACCAAAGCGTCCTCAAGATACTCGTCCTAATTGTCTCCTTTAATCATCATCAGACATGTATCTTGTTGAAGTTGACTTGGATGATCGTTGTGATAGCAATAGCAATCTGTCTTGATCAATTCCGTAGCTTTTTATGCCAGGTGTTTGGCAATAGATGTCACAAAATGTTCTTCTTGTTCTGGTCAACTGGACCTCATCACTATAACCGCTTTTTCTTTGTCTGTGGGTTCTGCTCCCAATTCCGTGTATGCTTCCCATTTCATGTCCAAATTGTCTCCATCCTTTGAAAAGGGATACACGTTTTCCATAGTTTTTTTTTATAGTTTAGAATGACTTCTCTTAAACTGTTGAATTATATGGATATTGGCTTTGCGAACTGAAGTTCCACACGAATCTGGACGGATTTTATTCTTTGTAAGTGTCTCTGTTCGCTGCATTGGTCTGGAGTAAAATCAAAGGCCCTCAACTTGTAACCTTCTGCATAATCCTCTTTCGTAATACCGTGACTGGTGTTGGTCCCTAACTGCCCCGTGGCTTCATACAGTGACAGGACGACCTCTAGTAACCCTTCTACTCCTCACTAATGTCAGCTTTAAAGGGTCTAGTACACAGGGTTTCGCTATCTCGACCGACTTCGATCATGGACGCACTGTAGTCCTTTAACGCAAAAGGATTACCCTTGTAGGTTCCGTGGAATAATGTATATTCGACGATACCAATGATCAAACGTTTGGGTAACTGTCCTTGGAACAGATGAGCTTCAATCATGGATTGATGTCCAGCAGGAATGGTGAAAGGTTTCACTTCTGCGAGTCGTATCGGATACTTGGCGGTCATTCTGCTCAAAGTGTGACTGATGTCGTTTCCCAACACTTCTACACTTTATTCGTAGAATCTGGCTTCTTGGATGATTGTTTTGTAATAGGCAGCCTCACCTATCAAATGGAAAACGGCCCTGCTATGATTCAGTCTCAGTCGAACTTCCACGCCGTTCATTCAGCAAATACCTATCTTTCAACCATATGTATAAATGCAAATGATCTCCCAATTCCAAACGTGTGTTGGGTCCATTGATTTTGTTTCGTCGGATGTTTGAATCCTACATTCGTTATCTGTGATCAAATCGGTATCGTTGAATTTGCTGACGTGTCAGGTATCAATACCACACAATCATCCAGATGGGTGTTCTTTGCTTCTTTTCCGTACGTCAAGAGATTTTCTAGGTACGCTTGGTAAGGGTAAATGTCCATGCTGCCACTGACCACTTTGTTATTCAAGAATAAATCCAGTACACTAAACAAAGAATGCATACATTTTGTTAACGGGGGCTACTTTATCTTCGTCCTTTATATCGGGACCATCCGTCAATGTGTCAATCACTTTCACTTTCAAGTACAAGTAACTGCTATTCAGATCGATGTAATCTTCGGGCTCTCTTTTGATTTCAAACTTGATGGCAGCTGATCCAGAGTCCTTGATAGAGAAGACGAGATGAAATTCGACCCATGTGGGATTCCACATAAAGAAATCGGCCCATTAAGCACTAGGCCAATTGAATGGTTCTTGTGGACATCATGTTTAGTTTGTAATATTGTATGTTTGCCAGAATTACTGCATTTATATTTGACAGCAATATGATTGATTGCGGTTCAACTTCTCTATTCCGTCTTTCGATATAATCCAGGAAAGTTTCATCTTTATTTTGTCTTTCATGCTTTGATGGCTCTTAATTTAAGGTTTAATATATCCATCATTACGATGAATTAAATATCCTTATCAACAATTAAATCAGATTTTTATCTGCAATATTCCTAATGACTGATGTTGAAAAAGGTTTGTTAGAGAATCAACACAGAGGCGCAAATTTCACACGCGTTGCATTGTGGGTATTTGAGTATGTATGTATGTATGTACGTATGTATGTATGTATGTATGTATGTATGCATGTATGATTGTATGTATGTATGTAAGTATGTATGTATGCATGTATATATGTATGTATGTGCATGTATGTATGTATGTGTGTAAGTATGTATTTATGTGTGTATGTGTGTGTGTAAGTATGTATGTATGTATTTATGTATTTATGTAGGTACTTACGTATGGATGTTTGTATATAGGTATGCATGTGTATATGTATATATGTGTGGATGGATGCATGTATATATATATATATATATATATATATATATATATATATATATATATATATATATATATATATATTGTTCAAATAAAACATCTTTGATTGAACATCCCACAATATATTAAAATTCAATAATTTCTAGTAAACAATATACTTGATTTAAATGCATACAAGGCTTTAGGTTGCAATATAATGAACACAGCTCTTGGCATAAGCATTATTTATCTTAAGTATGAATCATTCCTTTTGCATTAAGAACTTGCCTAATTCAAGCAATTAGTACCTTATCAGTTCAGAAATCCAGCACAGCGTTCACTCCCTAAAAATATCATGGACGCTTCGACCGAGATTGCACCGGGATATATATCACATGAACTACATTCAATATTTGGTAACTGGCAACATGTCCTGCATGTATAAAATCCAAATGGCAAACGCGAACCTGATTCTTTGCTTAAACGGGGAATTGAACAACGGGAATATTGAGACGGTATAGCATGAATGGAAAGTGGGCTTGTTAGAGTTTTGAGTAGCGGGTAAGTTCCGCTAGATCAGCCGGTGCCGGGATGGTTTCTTACAATGTACGAATTGAATTATATGCTTGTCGGTTCTGTTTGTATTATGTAGAAATGGCCTGACCCTTTTCGATTGGATGCTGATTTGAAAGGTTCTTTCAATGATCATATATTATATCGGCCTTTTCTATTAAATCGATTTATCATCAGCTGAAAAAGGTAAACTATGATTCGTTGCTTATGGATTGACTGCTAACAAACAACTTAGCGCATACCACACAAAGGAAAACTATTCAAGGTTAAGTATTAAAGACTTCGTTTTGTAGTTAGAAAGTGAACTTAGGTAAATGGGAAATATAATGTGAATATTGAGATATAAAGCTTACCAGTGCTCGAAAAAGGGATATCGACATTTAACTCATATTGTATGTTGGCTTTTAATGTGAATCTATTCATGCGAATTTTGGATTATATCATTTTCGAATGTACTTCATTCAGATGTGAATAGCTTCGATATTGTGATATAACTTTTAGTATTATTTGGGATTTATTTCACGGTGCTGTAGTTCTTTTTAAATTTTCACTTTTAAGTCAATTATACAAAACATCTCGTCGTTTTTATAACTTAATCTAACACCATAAGGCAGTAAGAACAGGATTAACTCAAAACCATTTCCTGTATAAGATAACTGTTCCCCGAGCCGAATGAGGCTTTGTCTTTATTCAAATTCGTCACTGTTCTTCTACTGTACAGACGTTACCAAGATTTAAACGGGATATAACTTGTCTTTAAAATTGGGCTGCCCAGAAAAAAAAGCATGTGTTCACGAAATATTGCAATGTCCGCTGTAATCAAAGAGTACATAACTCTCTGTGTGTCCTCCCTGCTATATGAATAATGAGCAAGTCATTCACAGCGCTTGTTGATCAAAAAATGAACGAGTGCGAGAAAATAGTTCCACAATGGAGGATGTTTGTAAAAAGAAACTACTGAAACTAATGAAACCAAAGATTTCTTTATTGTTGATTTCAACGTACAATGACAATCTGCATCAAAGTATGGACGACATAATTTTGCAACTTGAAAACTACATGCCCGTATCTTTCAGAACAGAAGACTTTTTTGGGCTTGTTGGTTGTTTTATTTTTTGCTGTTTCGAAACGGAAATATAACCTAGATGAGTCTTGCTTTCAAATCCAAACTATCAAGTTTCGAAAAACTCTAACTGCTTAGTGCCTTGCTGCAACATCTAAATTTAGTATGATTGAAAACTCAGAATTAATGGTCTCTATTCAATTGATATAACTATTTCGTAAATATAATTTGAAAGATAAGTTATGATGTTGCCTCAACAGTTAATAATGCATTGTGAGAAGATAGTTAACAGATGATTGACAATAAGCATAGTGTCTACTGGAATACGTAGCATGAAAAAAGAGATATATTCCGGATTAATATTTCAGGAAATTAAATAATTTGAAATTTCAAATTCAGACCTAGTCCGATTGCATGATGAATATTTAAAACCTAGAAATATTATGATGTAACGTTGTGACAGATTCAGACGGATCTTGGTTTGTCTATCTACTCGACTATATTGTTCTCTCTCTCTCTCTCTCTCACTGTGTATATACATACATACATACATATATATATATATATATATATATATATATATATATATATATATATATATATATATATATATATCTATATATTGTTCTCCTTCTCAGCTTGTAATATATTTCCATCATTAGTTAATCTTGTTTTTTAAGAGTCTTTGTTAAGGTTGGTAAGAAGGAAATAATAGCAATGTCAGATCATGAGAATACTGCATTCTGAAAATCAACATAATGTAATTCCAAAAAGACGGAATTCCATTTTCAGCATTTTCAGGTTGTATGTTTTAACAATATTCACTAGTGTTTCATGCAACGAGAGGCATCATATCACTTCTGTGTATCCTCTTCGATTTCTGCAAAGGAAAGAAAACATTATCAGTATTAAACAATACTTATATATATATATATATATATATATATATATATATATATATATATATATATATATATATAATGTTTTCTAATTTCATCGTGTTTGTTTTTGTAATCATATCATTATATGATTTTCATCATATAGGTGTTGTCGAATGTGTTAGAGCGCTTAGGGCTTCTAAAGATTAGGCGCTGTACAAAGTCCTCATTATTATTATTATTACTATTATTATTATTATTATATATATATATATATATATATATATATATATATATATATATATATATATATATATATATATATATATATATACAGACTCTTATCATAAATTCATATATTTGTGCGTGCCTGTGTATTGTTGTGTGTATGTTTGCGTTTTATGTGTGTGTGTGTGTGTGTGTGTGTGTGTGTGTGTGTGTGTGTGTGTGTGAGTGAGTGTGTGTGCGTAAACGTAGCCTATATCAGCGTATTGATCTTTAACATATTGGTTAGAATAATGTTTCCAGTAGGCAAACAAGAAAATATTTATATGTGTTGATGGGTTATGTTTGATCTGGATTATTTATCCAAGTAACTTGCAACAAATTGGAAAGGAAGCAGTGAATATGTGGAGTGTGAACCCCGTTATACTAGTATGTGATACGTGTCTCTAAAGCATACACATGCAGTGTAAGGATTGTATTTAATATCAAATTTATGGGATCTGTTCAGACAAATGCAGAGTTAATCATTTATTGAGACGAACGAATAACTACTTCTTATTTTTTCTAATGATAATGCATAATGATTTTGATGTGACCCGTTTTGTTAGACGGTAACACTTTTTAATATGCTCTGACATCTTGATGCAATTAGGTCACGGCAATGGCATTCATAACTTATGTGACTTTGCATATAAAGGTCATGTCATCGAAATAATCATCGTTGTACTTAAAATAATTAATACTTGAGCATTGCTCACAATATTTACATGATAGGTGTATGTACTACATACATAATATAATATAATACAGTATAATATAATATAATATAATATAATATAATATAATATAATATAATATAATATAATGTAATATAATATAATATAATATAATATAATATAATATAATATAATATTATATAATAAACTATGATATGATATAAGATAAAATAATATAGTATAATATAATATAACATGGTATAGCATAGTACAGTATAGAATAGGATAGGATAGCATTTCATAGCATAGCATAGCATAACATAACATAGCATAGCATAGCGCAGCACAGCACAGCATAACATAGATTAGCATGGCATACCATGGCATAGATTATCATAGTATGACATAGATTAGCATTGCACGGCATGGCATGGCATTGCATGGTTAGGTTGGTATAGTTTGGTTGGTGTAGTATGGTATGGCTATAGTCTGATATGGTATAATATAATGTTGCATAATATAATGTGTCATAATATAATGTGGTATAATATAATATAATATAATATAATATAATATAATATAATATCATATAATATCATATAACATGACATTACATGACATGACATGACATAATATAATATAATATAATATAATATAATATAATATAATATAATATAACATACATACCATAACATAACATAATATAATATAATATAATATAATATAATATAATATAATATAATATAATATCATATAATATCATATAACATGACATTACATGACATGACATGACATAATATAATATAATATAATATAATATAATATAATATAATATAATATAATATAACATACATACCATAACATAATATAATATAATATAATATAATATAATATAATATAATATAATATAAATAATATAATACCTGATGAGTATTCGTAATCCTCCTCCTTGCAATTTGGACTTTGTTCATCAGGATGAGGATAGTCGACATAGAGAGTAACATTATCAGGTTTGCACGAAAAATTCCGAGTACACTAGAAAAAGTGACATGTTCATTTTATTCATTCCGGTCAATATATTATAAACAATGACTCAAACAAGGGTCTAAAGAGCATATCAGAAAATACTTTATGCGCTTATTATAAAAAAATCTTAGATTGTATAATACCTTTCCAAGTACGGTTTTAAATAATTTGGTAGCATATCATGTATATGATTGGACGAGGGTATAATGGGATAAAAAGGACTGAAATTATTGTATTATGTTGTAATCTTGGCCATAATTGCATCCTCCGTTCTTGCTAAATTGATTAACGAAGATGCAGCATCACATGTTCTCCTGGGGATATTATGGTAAATCAACCAATTCCAGCAAAGCGACGGATTTTCAATTTCAGCAAATCGACTGATTTTGATAGTCTCAATATACCAATTTTTTTCTTGTTATATAGACCCATACCGCATTAGATATAAATTCAAACTGATGAACCTTACATTAATTATGTTAACAACTAAATATAGTTTTAAATTGAAGAGACTTTTCTAGATATTGTGATAATTATTAATGTTATCCTCCTTCTTGAATGTTTTGAACAATCGATCTCAGTCGACCTTCGCTTGTGAAAATCAGATGTATCATTTACGGACAGTAGCAGAACCCTTTCGGGCAAGGAAATTAGCACAACAGAAAATTGCATATCCTAAAATAGCACCAAACTAAATATGACCATATTATATCAGTACTTCCTGTACATTGATGATCAGTTTTGGGTGTTACGGTGTGTTCGTAGTGTACACAGTGTTGTACGGTGTGTTCGTAGTGTACACAGTTTTGTACGGTGTGTTCGTAGTGTACACAGTGTTGTACGGTGTGTTCGTAGTGTACACAGTGTTGCACGGTGTGTTCGTAGTGTACACAGTGTTGTACGGTGTGTTCGTAGTGTACACAGTGTTGTACGGCGATAGCACGACGTGTCCTTACTTACAACTGCTTCTCCGTCAGTTGATTCCTCCGAACAATAGCAGTTTTTACAGTAAATTCTTCCGTTATCTCCCCGGTTCATCATTCGGTCAAATATGAGGCATCCTGTAACAATAAAGTGAAGATGATGACGATGATGATGATGATAATGGCTGTGATTGCGATAATGATGATAGCTGTCATTGTGATGGCAGCTATAATAAAAATAACAATCAGCACGCTCATCATTAGAGATGTATTGAATAGTAGTAGTATTAGTATTCATGCTATTATTAGTAGCACTATTAACAGCAGCAGCTTGAAACAATAGTAGTGGATATCTTTGCAGTAGCAGAGCAAACGCTCTTTTCGCGAATTTAAAATAGAAGCGTGCGTGGTTCGGATTTTTAACGTAGCTTTAAAAAAAAATTCAATCATATAGCCAATAGCTCTGCACTTCGGATGTTTACTGTGATGTCACGTGCTGGGGAATCAGGGCATGTAGCATCATGCCCCACCCGGTCACATCATACTGACACCAGGCCGACCAATGATAATACCAAACTCTTAATGCTGAGAGAATAGCGAGGCAGATGCTAGAATAATTTTTCGGTCCAATGTATGAGTCAGCGAGATTTCTAGGCTGCGACCGCCCATATCCAAGGTGAACACTCTAACCCCTTAGGCCAAAGAGAAGAAATGAAAGGTTTTAAACAGCTATCAAAGTGAAATATCTGAAATACCTTCCCTGCACGAGCATTCCATGTCATTGTCCTGGTTGCACCATTTGTTGTCGCTGTCAACACAAAATGAACCACACGCGCATCCGCTGAAGGAGAGGAAAACCTATGCTAAACGTTGAGTTAAATGTCGAATTCATGCCATATGCTGAAGCCAGTGGAAAACATATACTTGTCAATAACCATTGTAAGTCATACATTATTTATATGTTAATCGATCTAGCTATCTTACAGGTTAGATAATCTTTCACACGTAATCTACGGATATTCGAAGTGAGTACTGTGGGTAAACGACACCCACCGCCATCCCTGCTTCACCAGCCCATATTCCATCACGACTATGCACACATGACCAACCAATGATGCTAATCAGTCGGTGTGATAAGTACTCGTGGATAGCCTACACATCCGCATCACAACCTAGTAATTATTTCTCATACATTTACACTATATTTCAGGGTTCATGTGGATGAGAACAAGGTATATATTATTAACTATGGAGAATTACAAATATTCAGCAAACAGAACGGAAAGTTTTTTTCTCTGGATTATAAAGAAGAATGCTTGATAATACTAAGCAGAATAAATATTTGATACAAAAACTAATCTCGTTCACGTTAGAGAATTTCTAATTCGTACTCTCCGGAGATTTGAACACAAGTCCGCATGTAAATGATACCCATCGCCTTAATAGGTCGGAATACGAGTGTGTCTGCTACGCACAAGTTCATATAACACCAACTGATATAGCATCATTTTGGTGCTCAGTCGTGACGGAATATGGTACGGTGAGTGCAAACAAGGCAATGTGTGCCATTTACCGGCGGACTTCAGAAAAGGATACACATATTTATGGGTAAATAAGAAGGAGTGAGACCAGAGAGGAAAATACACTTGAAGACACTAAAAGGCAATTTACCTTTCTGGGCAATCCGATTGGACTGCCTTTACGACGAGAACCAACAAAATCATATCAGTTAAACCACACAATTTCATTTTCTGAAAAACAGACAGCGAGGGTTGATTAACATAATATATGGTACATTTCAGATACGTTTAGTAACATGCACAGGAAATACAACATATATACGATGCACAAAGAAGAGGAGAAAGATGTACTGACCTTGATGTATGATGAACAATCGCAGTGATGTAAACTGTCCGACAGCTGGCACTTGCTTATTGATCTCAATCCTAGATCGAACCTTTATATGGATCGGTGGTCAAGGTCGCTGTACACGTGTCGTTGTAAATATGTTGTCTATGCACTTTTCACCATTTTGGCGCTTTGCCAAAGCTAATGGTTTCATTGCTTCAGGGAATATTGTTAGTAACTAAAAGCCTATTATGTCACTTTTTAATATAAACAAAATCAATCATTCAAACGTAACCCTAACCATAACAGGCACTGCGCCTAATAGGTGTCAACAGTGCAAGATACCCTGAGAGCATTGACACAACGCTGAACATTGTTGCTTTATCAAACGCAGACTAAATCTTGGTAAATATCACGGGCAATCAAATTACAGAATGACAGTATTTGGAAGTATTGTCAGACTTTTGGGAACGTTCGTGTTGGTGACTTAAAAACGCGAACAATATTAAAGTGCAATTTTAGTAATGAATTTGTGGTGATGCTTTCAAAAATTGCAGAGATGTCTAACTCATTCGACAATCCAACTAGCTGGACATGTGGTTGATTTTAATTTGTTTCTTGCTTACGAAAGATAGATAAAGATGGTGGAGAAGAAGATGAAGGCTAAGATATGTTTTATTCATGAAAGCATTTAACGCAACCTACATGAGCGTATTTAATATAAGGTTCACTAAACCCTTTTGGACTGTATTGTCTTATTCCCTTTAAGTTTCGTTTGTTTCTTCTACAATATGGGATCACGTTAATTGATAATCGCAAGGCGTTTGTATCAATGAATTATCCAGTAAAGTAGGAAGGAAATATAGAAACAACTATTTATAATTCATTTGAAAAGCAAAGAAACCCTTACATAATTGAATCTCTCAGCAAACAGTTATGCACAACATTGCAATATATCTTTAATACTAATTAAGAAATGATGAAGGCTGGCTTTTAAATCCATATGTACATTTTGTATATGTCATCCTTCAGTGAAATAAGCCTTTCAGTAAAATATATTTTGATTACAAAATAATAGTATTTCTCCTCAACCCTCTCTACTTAGAATCATTATATTCAAATTATCTTTAGTGACTTGTATTTTATGACTAGACTTTCACCAGTGTAATTATAAACTAATCTCTGAGGTTTTAAATACATTTAAACATATGGCATTGTGAATTCACTATTTCATTTCCTTTATCAGTATTGCAATATCAATTTTTTAACATTTAATATACTCAACATTAAATGCCTGGGGTGGGTGAACTGACATTTCCCATATATTATGTAATCTTTGCAAATGTTTTCACCGACTTAATACAATGCAATGCTATCTGAACGACTATTGTGCTTGCATAAACTCAAATTTCACTCGCTCAAGCCATCCCAATCTTTAGTGTGATGGCATAAGAAATATATCCGTATTACTAGTTACTTAGCGTATCAAAGAAAACAAGCTCAATGAGAATTTTGTATCATTTATGATACAAAAGAAAACAAGTTCAATGAGAATTTTGTATCATTTATGATACAAAAGACCAAGCGTAAGACAGCTATTTTCCATTTGTAGTACAAATCCTCTGAAATATAAAGATACTTCGGTATCAGACTTGGAAAAATGAAGTATGTGTATTGCACATTGTATTGACAGTAATACATATTTTAACTGGTCAACCACATTAAGTACCGTGCTTCCTTTGATTAGTTTATTACCCAATCACCATTGTGCCTGACCTGCAATTTTCCTAATGTCAACTTGTGTTGGTTAAATTGGTAAATAAACACACTTAGTCGATGTTGGCGGTTGCATTTTACATATTTTCACTAAACTGTTATAGTGGCTTGGATGCCTTTCATCAGAACGGAAAATTGAACTCATTTAATTCAACAAGGAATAATCCTATGGCAGGGTTCGAATTTGTTTATGTTGTTAATGAAATCTTCATTGATGTTGGTCATAGGTAAAGAAAACAAAGATCAGCTGCTGTATAATGGACCACCATTCCTAGGAATAATAGTCAATGTACGTGGGATAATATTACCAATCCTAGGAATAATAGTTAATGTACGTGTGATAATATTACCAATCCTAGGAATAATAGTCAATGTACGTGGGATAATACTAACAATCCTAGCATAACAATATAGTCTACGGTCAGCGAGAGATTGGTCACCTCCATTAGGGACTATTAAGTCAATATTAAAATAAAGGAAATACTAGTTAAGACGGACATAACAGTGATGATATTAAGTCAGAGCTAATTGAGAAGCTAAATACCACAACATAATCTATTTCCTGAACTTCAAATATAAGATGGACAGTGTTCAAATCACTTCTCCTTCTTATTCAACAGATGATATGAAAAATCAGAATGGAGTATAACAGTGGATGTATTTTCATTCAGAAACATTAGCTAGATGTAGAAAAACACACATGTATATTAAAGTCCTGCGCATAAAATAGCAATAAAGCTAGTTTTATAAAGACAATTTTTAGACTCTATAACACAGCAGGAATATTAATTGTTAGTATCGTAAGGGGTTGACACGAGAACCCGGCTGAAACTATTCACACAATTGTGCGCTCTTTGTTTGCACAATGTATGCGATGTGACTCAGATGTGTTGAAAACATGTTTGTACGTGTTCTCAGACGACTCATCAACAGACAAGCATCCTACATAATCGAAGCGAACTGTCGCCTATTTTAAGGGTAAGTAAACAGTGTTTGGTATTGCAAACAAGCTGGCGGAAAACATTTTGGCGTCTAAAGGTCATTAAAATATCATAGCGAAATATTCATCGTTGAAGTCAGGGAAGCACTGATGCAAATGAATAGAGAAATGTTACAAGTTTTCATTAAAACACTAAAATAAAATTGGCAAAATATTTGTATAGTTTGAAACATTAGCTGGGAACGTAGAACTTAATGGAAACTAAGAGTCGGAGACAAGGTCGTGTCCATTGTTTTAGAAACAATAACAGACACTCGTCTTCGTTGCAGAAACGAAAATTAAGTAAGTAAAGCTCGATGCGTGTGTGAATTAAACATATGTTTGATTACACACAAAAATATTATTTATCTTTCTTAATAGAAACTATCCTCTCTACATAGTATCACTACATTCAAATTAAAATTATCTTTCAGAGAAAAAGATGTGTGCGATTTGGCAAAAAGAAATATATTTTGCAGAGACTATACCAGTGCGCACTGGCGGAAATCAAGAATCAGAGATAAGGGCATGTTATTCGTTTTAGAACAAAGAACGCAACCCTTCTGCACTGCATGAGAGAAAAATTCAAATTCATGAGTGAGTTAAACAAAAGTTTGATTTCATACACAATATCAATTATCATGCTAGGTAGCATCACACTCCAGGAAAAAGGCTTTCAAGGAACTCTCTATTGACTAAATTTTGCAATCAATTTACTCCCGCCAATGTATCTATATCTTAATGTGTATACTTTTATGTACGTTTACAACTCAGGTATTGTGATTTTTTTCCCCCATTTTCTTTATCAGTCTTACACTATGACATTTCTAACAATCTAAAACTGCACACTAAATTATATGGGGAGGGTGTATTGATTCTTTTCAAGAAAAGATTAATTTTAAGCTCGAGATTGTTTAGGTTCTTTTTAGAAACTAATAATGCTTAAATTCGGAATGCAAATCAGATCAATGATATGTTTTGCTTTCTCAAGCTTTCTGAGAGGCTTAAATTTCATTGCTTAAACTTTAAAAGCCCTTCCCGTACCCAAATTATTGAAAACATAAAATGTTCAGTCCCACAGATTAAAAACGTTAAATAAATATATCCAAATTACGAAATATTTCTTAAGATATTTTTTCACAATCTTTTGTATTTGTTTTCAAAGTCGAAATGAATGATAGCAATTAGAATGACTTTAAATTGATACCTATTTCCAATCTCACTAGATCTGACAGATCGATAGAAAAATATAATCGCAAAAACACACACATACACACACACAAACACACACACACACACACATCTATCTATCTATCTATCTATCTATCTATCTATCTATATATATATATATATATATATATATATATATATATATATATATATATATATATATATATATATATATATTGTTACAAGTGGAGATGTAGCGGTCCCGTCGACAATTTGCTAGATACAAGTTTCGAACATAGAAGGTCTTTGGGGATCCATCCGTCATCCATCCAACTTGCACGGTTGATGCGATGATGGCGGATGAGTATACATCCCGACTATGCGTCCGAGGTATCGCATGTGAATGGCGCTCATTCTTTTCTCATGTGATGCGTAAAGAGTCGAGATTTATCTTTCGTATAGGAAAATGCTTAGCACGCAGGCACGGTACAAAGAGATCACAGTGTTCAGTGTCAGCATGCAGACAAAGTGGAGAGAGCTCTTGGTAACGTTCAAATCCGTTTGTTGAGCTCAGCATTGACCTAGATCCGAGGTACGTGAACTGCCTGAGTACCTCAACTTCTTAGTTGTTGATGATGATGCTTAGAGGGTCCGCGTCCTGAACCATTACATTTGTTTTCTTTAGGCTTATGGTGGATACTAACTCATCGTGTGCCTTAGCAAGACGATCCATCAGACGCTGTAGCGCAGCTTTTGTATGAGTATCTAGAGCATTTTAGTCTGCAATGTGTTTGTACTTTGCCTTCGGTCGTGCTAGGTTGAACAGTCTACCGTCTTGTCGGGTGTACAATTGTATCGCTTCTGTTGACGTCCTAAATGCGTGGAAGGAATGAATCATGCTTAGCAGCTTTGGAGGATAGTCAGTCTTCGCCAGTATTGTGAAGAGTCCGTCTCTGATGCACTGATCTAACGATTTAGTGGGGTATATAAAGACCAGCAAGAGGTTCTGTGTTTTTCTCTACATTTCTCATGCAGTCGCCTTACGAAGATCATGTTGGTTGTGGACCTATCTGTGTGCATCCCGCACAACGGATATGGCTTAATTCTGTCAGCAAGCGTCTGCAGTCTATTCAGGATGACGCGTGCGAAAACTTTACTCAAGTCGCTGAAAAGAGATATGGGCATTTCTTTATTGCAGTCGTTTATGTCGCCGGTGTTCTTTTACAGAGTTACGATGTTGGTGTCTCTCATGTCCTGAGGCACTGCACTCTCATCTCAACACTGAAGGAGGAAGTCGTGCAGGTGTGTGATCTGTTCTGCCAGGGTAGTTTTCTCGTACACTTCGGCCATGAGTGACATGTTTCAAGGGCTTTGTTGGTCACGTGGTTCTCTCTGGAGGACAGTTCAAAATAGTAATACACCCAACGGTCCAACTCCTTGCCTTTGTCGTGGATGGTATCTGTTTCAGCAGGCTTCAGTGATGATGTCGCTTTCTTCGTAGGACCCATTGCTTTCTTTATTACATCGTGCATGCCTCTGATTATTCCGATATCTGCTGCTGACCGAATGCTCTGACTGAGCGTAAGACAGTATTCATATGCGCACTGCTGCGCTTACCTCTGTACGTTGCTTCTCGTATACATGTATGACTGTAATATATTGTAGCAAGTGGATCGCTATCATTCCAGGTGAGAACTGCGACGCTCTTGTATTGCATGAGTGTGACGGAGTTAGCCTCAAACGTTGGTATTTGACTACTTCTTACCAAAAAACAGTGTGGTTGCGCTGTGCACAGACTATGTGATGTGATCCCAACTCTTTTTGGTGTAGTCCTTGGGAGGATCTTAATCAAGCGTCTTGGAGAGGGAATATGTGAATTCCTCAGCCTTGTATAGATATGAGGTTTTGCTCACATCAATGCGTCGTTTGCTGTGGGGTTGTCTGAAAGAATGAATTGTAGATGCTGACTTCGTGGTAGGAGATGCTGCCAGTTGTCATGCATCTTCTCAATGACAAAATTATCAAGACAAGAACGCCAAGAGCAATGATTGGCACATACCCTAGCGTCAATTAATATCAAATTCTTTTCCTTGGGAATTTCGTCAATGAACGAGTCTAACACGTCGTAGAATATATCATTTGTATCTGCGGTGTAGCTTAGTGTGCGAGCATAAATGCTGATCAGGTTGACACGCCTCGTTGAATTGTGGAAGCGGAGATATTTCAGTCTTTCGTTTCATTTTTATCAGGGTTCTGTCATCAACAGCAGAAAGGTCCTGACGGTGAATCCAACATCAAACCATCTGGCTTCGTCAGCACTCTTTCCTTGCCAGAAGAACGTGTTTGTTTTTTTTCTCTCCGAGTGACTCCCAATCTGATGTCGTGTCTCCTGTAGTAAGGCGATGTTAACCTATAGTCTTGCAAGTTCGTCGTTGATGATTGAAGTCTTCGAACATTTGAAAGCCCAGTCAGCATGATCCTGACATTCCAGGAACCCAGCTTTAAGATTGGTGGTTTTCTTGTTGGTTTTCTTTTGTTATTACTTGGTGCAGTAGTTGCAGTCCCCTTGTCAGTTACTCGCGTACCTTAAGCCCTACCCACCTAGCAAGGAAGGAAATCTGTGTCAGGACGGCACCTTATCAGCTGGAGGCTGCCCAGCTTGAGGAGGGTGGTAGCTGGCCAATGAGACATGTTGGTCTCTCCCACCGTCAGAAGCAGCCTTTGCGTTTGACTCAACGCCAATGGAGCGGTGAATTATAACTTGTAAACTACTGATTGCTGTTTTGTTTCGACGCTCTGAAGCAAAGCGCGAGCGTCCTTTCCAAGGCGCAAGCCTGTGCAGGGTGATATGGAGAACCAGAGAAATGACAAGCCGTTACGTCATGGCACCTGCAGCGACGTCGCAGGAGTTGCTGGGATGACACTGAAAGCAATGCCAAGTCGCCCTAGGGACCCCGTCTCCGGATTTTTGTTGGGGTTTATTCCCATAGATTTTCCCATGGGAGGGTATATTTCCAAGTCGGAGTTTACCTTCTGCTAGATTGGTAACCAACAATGGTTAACGAGCACTCATCTGCCCTAAGCGTTTGGTTTTGAGGCGCCAGAAACTGTACTGTCATCGTTTCACCAGTCAGATTAAAACGGTTCCGCTGGGTTTAGTTAAGCCACACGTGGAGACCCTGAGCTGGAGTCGGTTGTCAGAGGCTTTATCAGGCGCAAGAATTTGGATGATTTCAAAGGGAAGTGGGTGCTTATCTCCAGCATTCGCCCAGGACGAAAACAACACATATAACCTATGCATATATAAATACATATATATATATATATATATATATATATATATATATATATATATATATATATATATATATATATCTGTGAGTGTGTGTGTGTGTGTGTGCCGGTGTGTATCTATTTCTATATATCTGATCTATCTCTTAGATGCAGTGGGGCTGATAATTGGTATTAATTTAATTCAGTGTTTATTTATACAATTAATTTCGATTTTGCAAATATTCGGTTAAAAAATTACAATTATATAATATAAGCAAAGTAATCATTGATTTTGTTATGTTCTAAACTTTGATATTTGTACGACCAAACAGTTAATTTGGTCTAGAATTTGTAACGAGTAGGGCGTTACAAGATGAAAGATGAAAGCTATTATATTTCCGGCGCTTAGATAGCTGAAGAAAACATGCTATTGATCTGACTTTGATAAAGTCAGCATTATTAGATTCTTAAAAACAAGATAAGAATCTCGAGGTGAAATAAAAACTAGAACAGAACTGACTACACACCACCAAATGAAAGAGTTTGTGGTTTTTTTTTTTTTTTGCATTTTTAGAATAATTGAAATGTTACTGTGCAAGACTGTTAAAGAAGATGAGTACATAATAATAAATTTCGATTTAGAAATGTTATATTGAATGTGAAAACCTTCTAGCAATAAGACAATTCAAATTTTGTGTTTAAGAACGTTTACCTAGACAAGGATGGTACATCATGTGCAGTATGATACATATAGTTTGTTTAATATATTACTGAATCTGACAGTAGATACGTGTGTATTATTTCTCATGCCGTAAAGAGGGAGATACGTTTTGATGAAGGACATGCTCTTATCTTTGACTCTTGATTTCAGGCTTGGCCCATAGGTCGAGCTTCTTTAAATATCCACCTTTTTTGCCGAATCGTCCACAAGGTTTTACATGAAAGTAACATTCTGCAGCCATCTTCCACCAGCTTGTTTCACATACTCAACACTGCTTCCTTGTGTTAAAAATAGACATTTATATTTGATTGTTTTTTGTATTGATTCATCTGTGCTTGTTTGTAGCTTCGCTGTCTGAGACCATGTATAAAAATGTTTTCAGCACAACGGAGTCTAATCGGATGTATTTCAAATTCAAAGATCTGACAGTTTTATAAATTATTTGAGCTGATATCTATTGTGATACGTTCACGTCCGGACTTTTTATCCTTCTGATGTGCCTTGCAGCCTTATGATTGTGTTCATAGTATTAGCTTTAATGTTATTGTATTATTGCGAATATATTTTCCGTTATGCGCCTCTCACATGTAAGTCTGGTTTTTAAATCTGGCTAATAGTTTCTGAATGAAAATGCATATCAGTTTATACTCCGTTCTTCTTTGTCTTATCATCTGAGTGAGTACAAGTATACGTGACTTGAATATATAGTTCCAGCTTCCAATTATGTCCTATCTTCATATCGTCAATCTGTCGTCGTTCTTAACTATTATATTTTTAAATTTTAACATTGAGTTCATTTTCCCCATTGGGAGTCTCCAATATCTTGCTCACACTAGACCCAATCGTCATGTAGGAATGGTAGTGTTATGCCACAACTACTATTATAGAGCGGCTAAGCTTTGTTTGTATTACCTCTGCTTCACTTCAAAACAAACCAATTCACACATTCATCGGCCAGTCATAGCTATGGTGTCCAATATAGTGCGACTAGCCGGTCAACATTAAATTGTAATATACAGTAATGGCATCAAATATAATATATCAGTGTGATAGATTTAGCGTGCCAATAACTTTCACCATTGCTTTCATTATGAGCTTTAGAGACAACACATTACCTGTAGACTACAATTTACCTGCATTAAGAAATCTTTGACACATTTCGATCTATGCATTCTCTAACATAATATTTGTCAATTTTCCAAAAAAAACCAAAAGTGGAAGATACTTGGAGAGCATAGGCACAACGCTGAGGATTGTTGCTTTATCAAAGGTAGAATATATTTTAGTAAATAGTACGGGTAATTAAATTAAATAATGTCATTATTGGAAGTATTATCAGACTTTTAGAAATGTTGTTTGATTATAAACGCGATACAAAAATTAAAGTGGAATTTTTAAAAAAAAGTTTTTGGTGATGCATTCAACAAGTGCAGAGGTGACTAACTCAGTCGATAACACAAAATAGCTGGAAAATGTGGTCGATATTCACTTCTTGTTTCCAGCTTAAAAAAAGAGAGGTATATAGAGGGGAGATAGACGATGGATGGAGCGTAATATATATTTTTATTCATGAAAGCATTTGACGCAAATCTTACCTCCATGAGCGTACATAATATAGGGTTCACTATTCATTAACTCCCTTTAGACTTTATTATTATTCCCTTTAATTTTCATAGTTTCTTTTACAATAATGGTACCATGTTAATTGGTATTCACAATACGTTTCTAAAAATAAAACATCCTGTACGACAAAGAGGAAATCTAACACCGACTTTATATATGTCTTGTCAAAGGCAAACAAACCCTCTGTGAATTCTCACGTAATTAGCTCTATAATAGTTAGTGTATAATAGTGGATATATGCATAACATGTCAGATCATCGCACGATTAAAGGATTCACAGTCAGAAAGGTATTGAAAACCGACGTGTGGCAATAAAATCAATATATATAAAATGATCGACAAATAGTTGATGATCTGAATGTATCACATAATAGAACCATGATTATGATAGACCCAAATTATAGAATCTATTTGCGGAAATAACAGATTAGCAGATTGATGTTCAAGTCCTTTTTTCTCTTTCAGGCAATGGACTACAGGAGTAAAACGAGTGCAAACTAGACTGGCATGTATTGTCATTCAGAAACCAATAGCGAGCTGGAGACAAAACAGCAGTATGTGTTAGGGACAAAGAAGGAAAATATCAATAAATCTAACATAGGAAAATAAATACTCAGCAGCAAAAGAAATAGAAGGCCGTCTAAAGAGACCGAGAGGCACAGAGAAAGGTTAAGTGATCCGCATCATGAAGTGTCCCAATAGCAGCCTGCTGAAAATGTTATGAGACTTAACGTAGTCCGAATATGCTCATATCATAATGTTTTTACTAGGTATCTACGAACAAGAACATTAAACAAAATTATAGCGAAATGTTCATATTTGAAGACAATGAAGCAATAACGAAAATGAATGAAGAAAAATTTACAACTTTTCATCAAAACGCTAGAATAATTTTGGCAAAAGAATTGTATATTTAAACGTAAAACCAGGGAAGGTAGATCTTAATGGAAATCAAAAGTCGAAGACAAGGTCGTGTAAATTGTTTAACAATAAAGAAAAGACACCACCTCTTCATTGCAGACGAGACAATTAGGTATGTAGCGCTAGATATGGGTGTGAAACAAACATATTTACAAAAATAAACATTATTTGTCCTTCTGAATAGAGCAACCCTCTCTACCGAAATCATTATATTAAAATGTTCTTTATTGATTTGTATTTCTAGAATTGACTTCTACCAGTGTAATTATAAACTAACCTCTGTGGTTTTAAATATCTGTAAATCTCATGTATTGTGAATTCTGGTTTCCGTTTCTTTTATCAGTATTGCAATATCACATTTCTAATATTCTAACCCTCAACATAAACTTTCGCGAGGTGGGTATACTGACATTGTCCAGAAAATGAGTATTTAGTGTTTACAATATATTATATAATCTATAAATATGTGTTCACCATTTACGTACAATTCAGTGTTATCTGAATGAATAATTTGCTTGTAGAATCTCAATTTCAATCGCTTATGCGATGGCATGCTAAAGACCTCCGTATTATTTGTTCACGTATAGATGAAAACCAGTTCTTTTAGAATTTTATATCATTTACGACGAAGAAAAAAAAGCCTATTTACACAGTTATTTGTCATTTATACTCTTAAATGTAAAGATACTTTAGTATCAGTCTTCGAATCATATGGTTTTAAAGTTGGGAAAAATAAATTATGTTTGTTGTACATTGTATAGATAATAATACATATTTGAATTTGTCAGCCACATAAAGTGTTGTGCTTCCTAAAATTAATTTGATTGGTAGTCACCATTTTGCCTGACCCGAACGTTTCCTAATGTCAACGCAGGTTGTTTAAATTGGTAAAGCAACACACTAAGTCGATGGTGACGGCTGTAATTTACATATTTGCAGGACACTGCTATAGTGGCTTGTTTTTTTTTTTTTGGAAGAGCAGCAATTTATGTAATTTCATTTAACAAGGAATAATTCCATGGCATCATTCGATTTTGTTAGTGTTGTAAAGGTAAACTTTATTGAAGTGGGTAATTGGTAATGAAAATGTGTCAACCAATCTAAATTATTTAGTGGGCGAGGGATAATACTACCAATCCTAGCATGACTATATGGTCTACTGGCAGCTAGATATTGGTCACCTCCAATCGGGACAATTAAGTCAATGTTAAAATAAAAGAACTAATAGCTAAGATGGAGAAAACAGTGATGATATAAAGTTTGCGCCAATTGAATAGCTAAATAAACACATGATCTAGTTCCGGAAATTCAAATGTGGGCTGGATGATGTTCGAGTCACTTTTCCTTCTTCTTAAGCAGACCATTAGACAAAGGAGAATGGAATGCAACCTGGTCATAGTGAATGCATTCAAAATGAAAATCACTTTCCTTCGATTATCAATTGTCTTTGCTTAACCCAAGACGAATAATCAAGATGACTTTTAATGGCATTAGTAGTATATGCAAATGACATATTCTTTCTTGAAAATTCAACGACAGGCAAATACTTTATATTCAACATTGATTGTCAAGCACTTTCAAGACCTATATTTTTCATAGTATAATTCAAGCATTTTTAAACGTTTCAATGAAGAGAATAAAACCTACAATTTTAACAATAATGGCAGTAAAAACAACATCCGCGAATCACCAAGTGCAGCTAAAAATGATATTTTGCATTTTATAAATTATTGCATCCGACTGCATCTTTCTGAACTGCGCATGGGCATTGCACAAGGGTGCAACATTTTGATAAGTGATTGGCAGCCGTCCTTGAGAAATAACTAACAAAACGATGAATGACGAGCGCTTGTATTAAATTTCCTAGCACATCATTTGATTGTTACTGCAAAATGTCTTTTCTGAAGCTGGTTCATACAGCACATACAAATAAAACTAGGATTTAATATACAACAGTCCGCACGCAACCCACAGACTATGCATAAGGCATCACATTGACTGCAATTGAAGAATCGTGTTTCTAATGCTTGGAATAGCTTAATATTACATCGGTAATGAAATACAAAGATAGTGTTACAACTTTCTGGCACGTTTGAAAATTGACAATAGCTTAGCAGCAACAGAAGACATTTAAGGAGTCCTACAATATGGGGAAATATTTTCTGTACTCTTGCATGAAGGCTACTTTACATTATTTATCATGGTGATACTACACAAAGTGTCTTACATCAACCGCACTAATCTGGAGTTCGCAAGAAAGTAATTAGGAAATCCATTTTCAATCTTGGTGTTATGCAAACAACTCCCCATCTCCCCATGTTTAAACTGAGCAATCCTTTTTGATTTCGTACCAATAAATTTATTTACTCATATGTAATGTTGAAGGTCTTTATAAAATTTGTGATGCTGGTTTTAGGTATCCTCAATCAACTGGGTTTCAACATATAAACAGATGCCGGATAATTAGACAGGTTTTTAAAATTGGCTATACGAACGTCAATTCTTTCCTCTGAGTAGGGTGAATAATTCATGAATATTATTATTTATCATGTCGATGAATGATATAATATAGAAGAACATAGTTATCCGAGCAGATGGGACAACATAAAAGCTATCCAGGTAGCCTTAACAATTATCTCATATATTAATAAACCACACACTCTCAAATTTAATTATTAATCTACAGTCAATTAATCCTTCATCTATTGAATTACGGATAGAAGTTTTGGATTTTTTAGAAATTTATAAACCAATATATTAGAGAATGTGAAAATCAAAATGTGTCAAAGATGGTGGACATTTCTTGATGCAGCTAAATTCTACGCTACAACTAATGTCTTCATTTTAAAAATGATAATAAAAGCAATAAAAGCAATGCTGAAGGTTATAGGCACGCTAAATATATCACACTGCTAGACAACGTTTGATGCATTACTGCATAATACAATTTAATGTTGACCGACTAGTCATAACAGCATGGACACCATAGCAATAGCAATGACATCATAGCAATGACATGTTGATCAATGTGTGAATGTGTTTTTGTTTTCAAGTGAGGCAGAGGTAATGAAAACAAAGCATATTTGTTCTGTAGTAGTGGTCGTGGCATAAGACTACGAATCCGACCATGACTGTTCTGTCTTAGGCCAGCCTCACATTGGAGGCTCACAATGTGTAAATAGAATCAATGGTAAAATAAAAGAAATACTATTTATGATCAAAGAAAGATTGATGATACATAGATAGAACTAAATGGGAAGCTGGAGATAATTGGCACAATTTTTAGAACATGTTTCCTGAAATTTAAAATATGGGATGGAGGATATGAAGGTCACTTATTCTTCTACACAAACAAATGACTAGAAAAAGGAAAACGGATTATAAACTGATTTGCAGTTTCATTCAGAAACTAATAGCTAGATGGACAAAAGCAGACTCGTGAAAGGCGCATAAAGGAAAAAACAATAAAGCTTCTAGAGTAAACGCAATCATAGGGCTGCACGACAAATCATGACGCTGAAAAGTCCCTTTCTTAGAGTATCCCAGTAGATATAAGCTGCAAATATTTAGGAAATTTATCAGATCCTTATATGTGAAATATTTCAGATTAGACAGCTATGTGCTGAAAATATTTTTTATACATGGTCTAAGACAACCCAGCTACAAACAAGCAGAATGAACCCAACATAAATAAATCATAGAGAAATTTTGTCATTTTTAAGACAGGAAATCAGTGTCTAGTATGTCAACCAAGCTGGCTGCAGAGTGTCACTTTTCATATTAGAAGTTGTGGTAGATTTGTAGAAAAATGTAGATATTAACAAGAATTCTACCAATGGCCCAAAGCTGAAATCAGGAGTCATAGATAATGGCATGCCTTTCATCAAAAACATTAACTCCCTATTAATGACAGAAGAAAAAAAAAACACAAGAATCTACTTTCAGATTTTGGATTCGTCACGGAATAAGTCAAGAAAATAAATTGGTTTCGCCTTTAAATGATTTGATCATTTTCGTCTTACCTGCGTACAACGTTACCTATGGTGGATAATAACTTTTACAGGTAAGGAACTGAACTAGCATGCATACCGTCGTAGATCGCTTGCAGAGAGAGACACTAAAAGAACGGCATGTTGGATATTTTACCCTTACCAATACTCACTCTCATGTAGAGTTAAGGCACATTAATCTTCCAACTGACACACTGGTCTTTGGAACTTGTCATGCAGTGAATGTTCTATATTTTTGTTCTCCAGCCACATTTGCATTTTATTTGATATGTGAAGCATATTCAGATTTTAATGTCGTATTGTAAAAGATTGCCCTTATTACTACGTGGATTTGAAACGTTGTGAACTTTTGAATTGTTTCAAATTACTATTAGGGGTTTCATTTAGTAGCATTTATCTATAGAGTTTTATTCCGTACCTTTTATTATGATCAATTTGGTTTTGCTTTAGCTATCTGTACCTACAGGTTCCTGTCTGTAAGTATGTTTATAACTATGTATGTGCGCATGGTGGATCCATGAAGGGTGGGGGTGGCTAATACATGTGCGCCATCCCAATTTAGGAGAAGTGTGTGCTGTTGGCGCGTAAGTGCGTGCCGGTTTATCGTGATGTCTGTCTTGTCGTCTGTGTGTCTATATGGATATTAAAGATGATGTAACCATCAGGGCCCGACGAAGACAGAACCGCTAATTTGTGCTCATGGTGGATCCATGAAAGGTGTGTGCTGCTGATACAAGTGCGGGACAACGCAATAATTCGGGACAACTGTGTGGTTTGTCAGCGGACAAATTATCAAGTTTTTAGAAATATTTATGAATCATACGGCTGTACAAATGAATGAGTCATTGTTTGTTTCATTTGAGTATTGTTTCAATTGAGTACAGCTGGGTCGCTTTGATTGCAAAAGATTATTTAAATCTTATTTACATTCCATGAGATTTTTTGAAGCTCACTTTCATTAAATGGAATTACCTGAAATTATATGAACCCCAATTTCATCACAGGAGACTATTTTCATCATATTTACGTTCCATTAGATCATTTGAATCTTACTTTAATTACATGAGATTACATAAGATTTTTCTAAATCTTATAATCAGTACGTGAAATTATACGAATCTTAAATTCATGAATATGAATACATGAATCAATTTTTATTTTCCTATTTTTGAATGTTTGGGTAAAGTAATTGAATGAGACGCATGTTTAGAACGTAAAATAATCACTGTATATGTAGTGTATATATATTTTTATTAATCCATATCATAAACTGCTATCTTTCATCACATCGTGTTGTGCAGCTATTTGATTCAAGCATCTATTCATGTTTATCGTGTTGCAGTAATATATTAAGCGAAAGTAGGATCACAAAATATATTTATCATACTACACTGGAGGTGTCTCATTTTGGAAGATTTCCACATTCACAATAAAAAAATATCGATATCAGTGGTTCTAAATCTGTTAGTGAGCACCCTTCACATTTGACAGTCTCGCACAGTAACAGTTCAATCATTTCAAAAAATGAAAAAATATACTTGTATTAGGTGGTGTGAAAATTTTACTTTTTTTCACCTGGAGACTCTTATGTTGTTTTTAAGAATGTAATAATGCTTTTTTTATCGAATCAAGTCAGATCAATAATGTTTTCTCAGGCTATTTAAGAGCTGGAAATGCAATACATGTCTCCTGTTAACGCCCTATTCGTAACCAAAAAACACATATATATCATATATCTACACACATACACACACACACACACACATATATATATATATATATATATATATATATATATATATATATATATATATATATATATATATATGTGTGTGTGTGTGCGTCTGTGTGTGTGTGTGTGTGTGTGTGTGTTTGTAACTCGTGGCTCATGAACACATTACTATTTATATATCTTTTATGTACCTGATGTACCTGACTATACATTTTTTTGACGTGGCTATAACTTGTAATGGTCGTCAAAAATCAATATTGTAGATTGCTATTTTTGGTACACGGATATACAAATTTATTGTTAAAATACGACAAGTGTAGATTACGAAGGATCGATAAAATTGTGTCTGAATAAAACTTTAGGATTAGTAATATTATTATTAATAATAAACCTGTTTATTAGTTTGGGTTTGTTTGACATTAGGTAGTTTTAGCAGGTGGGTAGTAAGATGAACTATATTTTTTCCCATTTAATATTTTGGTCAGGTGGGTTGTTGCACCATGTGTGATAGTTGCAAAATATGTTGTTATGATTTGGTGACAAATCTGAGCTTTACCCTTATACTTGTATATAAATGATTAGAGCTAAACATGTATTTCGTTCTTATTCCTTACGCTCTTGTTTATAAGCACCATTATACAAATGTCTTTAATGTTGTATTTACATATTATTTGAGATGATAATTTGCATAATTTATTCTCTGGAAGGAAACAGTTCTCAATGTCCTATAATACTAGTCTTGCCCTAACATGAATTATTCAAAGGAGTTCTGGACAAACTCACTTGGATACGTCAGGACTGTTGACAGACCAGCAAATTCCAAGTTATGTAGTTCATTGAAAGAACATTCAACTTTTTTGATAAAGACTGTTATGGATTTTTTAGCGTTTAGTTCTTATTTGCTGCCAGTTCCTTTTACGTTTCTATTGTATTGCTTTGATAATTAAAATTAGTCAAGTGTTCTCTCTTTATGTTATATAGTATATTGCCATAGTAACACCAAATATTCCAAGATTGAATGTGCTGCTGTGCCTGCAGTCTTGAATGTGCTAATGTGTCACATCTTTGATTGTTCCGATATATAAACAGTCTTTCAATGTACCACAATAGCATAATGCAAAATGTCCTTGTAATACATCGATTAAATGTTCCAAAGTTGATACACAAATGTTGATTTAGGACCCTTTGAAATCTTCCTTCCATGTTTGACGCATGTTTTCATTGCCATTGAGCAGCATGTTGCTGTTTGCACCATTAATTGCAAATGTTCTGATTACTGTGCCTCGTAGAAGGGTTTAAAACCATCATAAACTTTGTCATGTCATAACTGTATGCGTAGGACTGAATCTCATACCCGTATTACTCAGCCGTTAGTCTTTAAACTCGAAGAATTTGCATTTCATAGTGATCTTCATGTATTTTAATCAGACCTTCTGTAAGGGGTGTTTCACATTCAAAATTATCTGCAACGCAGCATTTGTCTCATCAATGCAAGTTTAATAGAAGATTATTGTGTGGTTCCTGATGAGTATAGAGATACCCAGAAGGGTAATGCCAGAAGACTGTCATTGGCAGGAATGTGCTAAGAAGGTCAATTTTGCTTTACAGTGTTTGAGTAATACATACCAATTATATTTTTCTTTGATGTTATGTTGAAATAAAATTCGAGCCTATACAGAAATCAACTCCTGACTGGACAGGGCTTAATCAGAAACAACAACAATATAGCAACTGATAATCGATTTTGTCTCAGCTACATATGTTCATCAAACGCATCGTTGGTAAGACAGCTATGTCTTCCCTTTTTCCCCCTTCTTTCCTTTGTTGTCTTATATTTCCTTTTCCTTCTTATTGTGCTTTTTTACCAGCTTATTGAATATTTTTTGACTCTGTAATTCAAAATGACGTCCACTTTACATACATACAGCTAATGAACATAATTAATCTTCTTACAATTATGTACATCGAAGAATAAGTACATATGTAGTGTCAAGTAATCTCGAATTTCTGTGAACTACTACCTTTCATTTTTCAACAATAGAAATGTAAATATCCAAAAGACAATAAACCCTTCACTAGGCTCTCTGCTTCATATTTTCAACAAAATATGTGACCAGCCAAAACTAAATCTTTTTGATCGTGATATATGTTATTTGATTTTACAAATGCATTTACCAAATATTAATACTTTTTATTCACGGGCACATTAGAGTTTGTCGCGTTTCACCGATTTCTCACTGACCTCAATTAATTGCCCTTATTTTAATCTCTTCCGGTCAGTTTGCTTTTGCTATTCTATATATCTCTACTTTGTGTCTCATTATCACATTGATATTGCTCAAATTACTGTTGATGCATGGTCCAGACGCCATTTATGGAAGAAGATGTAACAGTGGTACTCGGCCAGATGATTAACAGGTCTATGTGTGCAAAGGATACTGTCATAATATTGTTATTTGATGATGTTAAATTTAATTATTGATTTGGATTGACAATTTGGTACCATCAACGCATTGGAACACATAATGAGAAGTTCAGCATTTACTACAATATTTATCTGATTAGATTATGTAACATAGTCTATTTTCTACAATGTTGTTTCACATTCCATATTTTATTTTACTAAGTATTTGAAAGCCTTTTTTGTGACGAATACTAACAAATAGAAATTTACGTAATACACTAAACCATAACATACAAACTTTAACATATAACTATCCACATACGTTTGAGGAACGCACGTTTTTAACTAACCAGTATCTTCAATATATAACGAATAATCAAACTCATCAACATTAGTTTCAAACAATATACTACTACAGAACTCGATGATTTCGTAAACATATTTTTCCAAGTTACCACTGTAGTATTGCAATTATTATTATTATTATCATTATTATTATTAGTAGTAGTAGTAGTAGTAGCAGTAGTAGTAGTAGTGGTAGTAGTAGTAGTAGTAGTATTTTTATTGTTATTATTCAAAAGAGTTAATCGTAGGTTGGCATTCCCTGTAACAAGTTTTCTTCTTAATAAATGATACAAAATAAAATTGAATTGAGAACATTACTTTAATAGATGTTTAGCCAAATTCTAAACCGCGCCCGCACTAGTTCAAATAACATAATTGACAACGATAAAGTTGTGAACATTTAAAAAATGAACTACTTTTGTTATTAATTTGTTTAAAGTAGGTATATGATTAATTTATCCAGTTACTTAGTTACTTTCTTTCAAAGACATTTTTTCTCTTTTTCCTTCTATTTTTCTCATTCAATCTCAAATACTGTCAAAAAGACCTTAGAGAATGTAAACAAATCTAATTTTTTTCATTTTGATATATATGAAAAGATTTAACCTATGTTCAGTTTTAAAATCATTAGTAGGTCCAGTACTATACAAAATGTTATGGTATTTAAGCTTACTAGCAAGGTAGTTACATTTAATTTTCAAAGGACCAGAATCACAGGCAGTCTTGTTATGGTGCTTCATCTTGAAAACACTGGAATCGTAAGTTATATTAATATTATGTTTATTCTTTAAAGCGGGGGAATCGAAATCTTTATGGTAATTGTTATGATGACAAATAGTCAAGATGTGGGAATTACAAGCTTTATACTAATTGCTATGATGACAAATCTTAAAGGTGTGGGAATTGCAAGCAGCAACATTATCGTTATAATGTGTAATCTCAAAGACATGGGGATGGCATGCACTGTTGTAACTGGTATCTTGTTTAATTACGTAAGTATGGTAAATGCAGGCAGCAATCGTATTATTATGCTGTTTAATCTTAGGTGCTTGGGGAATGCAAGATGGGTTCTAATTGGTATCGAGGTACTTGGAGAATACAAGATGTGTTCTAATTGGTATCGAGGTGCTTGGGAAATACAAAATGTGTTCTAATTGGTTTCGAGATGCTTGAGGAATACAAGATGTGTTCTAATTGGTATCGAGGTGCTTGGGAAATGCAAGATGTGTTCTAATTGGTATCGAGGTGCTTGTGGAATACAAGATGTGTTCTATTTGGTATAGTGTTTAATCTTAAAAGCTTAGGAGATTCCGATAGTATTTGTGCTGTTATACTGTTTAATCGTAGATACCTGGGAAAGGCTGTATTCCCGTTGCTTTGTTATTTAATCACAAAAGCAGGAAAAATGCAAGCAATATTCTAATTTTTTTTTTTAATCAAAAGCCACTATTTAAAAAATTATTAAAGTGTGGATATCTGTATTTGCTGTGTTTTCCAGCTTCTTAATAGCATCTGGTAATGATGCTCATTATACCTATACATTTTGTCTGGCAAACTAGAAAATGATTTTCATCAAATCTCGAAAGGATTCGCTGTCGCGTTCAGTTATATCGTTATGTTTTGTTTAATGTCGAAGGTGTAATAGTTAGATATCTTTTTTCTGTTGGGTCTTATAGAACGGGGAAATACGAAGCTCCGCACCCTTCTCAAACTGAAATTTATTGCCATCCAATTATTTTTCAATCAACATGTTTTTTGCAAAACTTGTTTTGGCGTTCTTATAATGCACTTCTGACAGTCATTCCCAGCCTCGAAGACAATCATTAAAGATCCAGTCTTTACTTTTCAACTTAATTTTAAGAATATGCAAGATGTTTATCACATCTTGCATAATGTTTTAAATTTTCATATTTGTCTTTCGTTATACCTAAACAGTCGCGTTAAAAATACAGTTGCTTACGTATTTGCTTACGTATTTGCTGTGGCTTTCTTACAATTTACAACCAAAATTACATGCATCCGGTTTTCATTGTGTTCTGTATAAATGGTCTGTCTCTATTGTATGGGATGTTGACCTGAACTGTTCTTTGTATGATCATCTGTTATATCGGCCTTAACCGTTAAGACGGAGTTAACTTTCAGCAATTAAATATGGTCTATCTCACATTTATATAAACCATCGGCTGAGAAATATATATAATATGAATCATTTCATATGCATCAACTGCCAACACGACTTAAGCACCTATCACACAAAGGAAAACATTTCGAGAACAAAACATGCAATGCTAATTTTTAAAGACTTGGTTTGGAGTTAGATTGTGAGCTTAGCTAGATGAGGAAATCTATAGTGAATGTGGGTATGTAATTTTTACCAGTGCTCGTGAAAGTGTTATGGATGTTTAATTCGTACTGTATGTTGGCTTGTATCCATATTTGTGTGCAAGTGTTGGCTACACATGTCTAATATTACTTTGTATAATTGTCTCCACTAATTTTGATTTCAGGATACACCTTTGATTATGATCTTTCGAAGTTCCAGAAGCAAATTTGACATACATTTTGATGCAAATTGTCATTTAGAGTAGCTGGGATATACAAGCTTGTTTATAACACAGACTTTCCGGAAACGAACTTTCGACTGTCCTTCTGGTTCTAACGTGTGTCTAAAGATTAGTTAATTTTGATTATATTGTAATTACGCTTGTATACGTTAACTTCACAGATGAACTCTGTCTTATTGTTGTCCTCACTTTGCTTTAGAGAGGATTTATTTATTTAAAGTACTTTCTGGAATTACAAATTGCACATTAATAAATCGTGGACGATATCTCTATTTTGGGATTAATGTGAATTCTTTCAAGGGAATTTTTATTGTATCATTTTGACTTACACAACTTTAACCCATTACCACATTTGACAGTACTGGCAAATCAACACATTCAAGTTTGGTACACAAATTTAATACATTCTGATCTCAAAATATTCGAGATTGTGATATAACTTTTAGCATTATTCGGGATTTATATCATCTGTTGTAGTTCTTGTTAAATGTTCACTTTTGAGTCTAGGCAATTACATTATTTGTTGATTTATACAATCACCTTGGTTCTTTATATTACTTAATATAAGATGAAAGGGATGAATGAACTTGATTAACGCAAATCAATTTTCTGCATATGATTGCTATTCTGTGAGCCGAATGAGCCTTTTTCTTTCTACAAATATGTAACTGTTGACCTACCTACAAGTCATTCACGGCGATCGTTGATTAAATGTTGAATGAATGCGATAAATGGTTACAAAATCATGGATGTAAGGAATATGATAATTGAAATATTATAAAAAAAATAAACGTTCGGAATCAATTCAAAAGAAGATTCCTTTATTATTGATTTCATTAGGCACAGACGATATGCATCATTATGCGGATGACGTAATTTGGCCAATTACATAAAGAACACACGTGTTTTTATGTAGTGTCGTATTTTTTGATTATAAAAGGTGAGAGCACCTAGATGATACTTGTTTTCAAATACAAACTATCAAGTATTGACGAACTCGAACTGCTTAGTGCATTGTTTGAACCTGTAAATGGAGTATGCTGGAAATATTAAAATGAATTTCCTCTTTCCAATTAGATCTAATTTACAAATATAATTTAAATGAAATAGTTGTCTCAACAGCTTAGAATACATAGTGGAAAAGTTCGCTTACGGATGACTGACAATTAGCAAATTGTCTACATGTATTCGTAGCATTAAAAATGAGATATATCTGGATTAATATTTAACGTGTTTACAATAATTTCAAATTAATGTTGCAACAGTCTGACTGTGTCCACTTGCATGATGTGTATTTAAAACCTAAATATTTTGACAGACCGTTATGGTAGATTCAAACGGATCTCTGCTCACCTATATCTCCTTATGTCTCATTCTCTCTGACTGCATTTCAATCTCTCTCTCTCTCTCTCTCTCTCTCTCTCTCTCTCTCTCTCTCTCTATATATATATATATATATATATATATATATATATATATATATGCATGTATGTATGTATGTATGTATGTATGTATGTATGTATGTATGTATGTATGTATACTAAACTCTTTCTATATTTCCAAAATTTCTTAACCTTGTTAGTTGTTCTAAAGGTTGACAAAAAGCAAATAATATAAGTCATGCAGCACGAAAATGCTACATGCTGAAAACCGAAAAGGCGCAATTTAAAAAATACGGAATTAAATTTGTAGCATTTTCAGGGTCTACATTTTTAAAAACATTCACTAGGTTTTCGTTCAGCTTGAGGAAACACTTCTATTGAGAATCTGTAAAGTAAAGCGAAGAGTAACGTTATTATACAATATATATATATATATATATATATATATATATATATATATATATATATATATATATATATATACGTGTGTGTGTGTGTGTGTGTGTGTGTGTTTATGAGTGTGTTCCTGAACACAGTCGACATCCTGAACTTCAACATATTGGTCAGATTTTAGTTTCTAGTAGGCGACACATCCTTGATTTAACTCTCAGTTAATGTGTTATGTTTGATCATAATTATTTCTACAAAAAAAAAACAAGCAATACGTTGAAATAAAGCGTTGAATATGTGGAGTGTGAACCACATTATTATATTACATGATACGTGTCTCTAAAGCAAACACATGCAATTTAAAGATTGTATTTAATCTTATATTTAAGCGACCTGTTATTGCAAATAATAAAGAACGAATAACGAATTCGTACTGTATGTAACCCCGGATGATGCTGATGTGACAAATTTTACTAGACGGCTGACAGTTATAAGATTAAATGGACAACTTAAAGCAATTAGCACTCACAACTTCTTGGACTCTGTTTAGAATGTTCTGTCATTGAAATAATCATCTTAGTACTTAACATATTATTTACAGTACATGTTTATTTACTGCATATATAATATAATATAATGTAATATAACATAATATAATACGGTACAGTACAGTACAGTACAGCACAGCACATTTCAGTACTGTACTGTACTATACTGACCTGTACTGTACTGTACTGTACTGTGCTGTGCTGTGCCGGTATGTGCTGTACTGTATTGTACTGTACTGTACAAGACCGTACAGTACTGTTCAGTACTGTACTGTCTTGTACAGTACAAAACAGTACAAGACAGTACGAGACAAGACAGCACAAGACAAGGCAAGACAATACAAGACCAGAGAGTACAAGACAGGAGAGTACAAGATAAGAAAATACATCACAAAACAGTACAAGACAGGACAGTACAAGACAGTACAAGACAAGATAGTTCAAGACAGTACAAGACAAGACAGAACAAGATAAGAAAAGACAGTACAAGACAGTACAAGACAAGACAAGACAAGACAAGACAACACAAGACAAGACAATATAATATAATATATTACCTGCTGTGTTGTCGTCATTGTAGTCGTATTCATCAGTTTGATTGTTGACGTTATTCAACACGGGACAATGTGGACTTTCTACTTCAGGATAGTCGACGTTGAGAGTAAGATTATCAGGTGTGCAAAATTCTTCCACCCCAAAACACTAAAACAAGAGACGTATTCTTTTTGTTTTTATTCCGGTCATTATGTTAGAAACAAAGAGTCAAACAGGGTTATGAAATGCTTATCAGATCATGCTGTATACACAAATTAGCAAAAATGGTATAGTTGGTAGCCTAGCATGGGTATGATGGGACAAGGGTACGATAGGATATAAAGGACTGATCCCAGTGTAACATTTTTTTTTAATCTGGGCCAGATATGCCTCCTCTGGTAAAATACGTTTTTGCTAAAATAATTAACACGCACACAGTATCACAGGTTCTCCTCGAGTTGTGACAGTAAATCAAACAATTGTATTCACCTTCTTGTACAAAAATACCACAAAATATTGTTACTTACAACTTCATCTCCGTTAGTGTGTGTATTTGGACGAGAGCAATGTGCACAGTAAATATCTTCTCTATCTCCTATTTCCATCAATCGGTCATATACCAGGCATCCTGTAACAATAAAGTGATCAGGATGGCAATGATGATGATGATGATGATGATGATGATGATGATGATGATGATGATAATGATGATGGCTATTGCGTTTGCAATAATTCTGATAGATGTGGTGATTCAGATGGTAGCTATGATAACAAACATCAACATCCTCATCATCCTCATTAGCGATTGATTAAATCGTATTGGCATTTAGTATTCTTTATATTATTAGTAACACCTGGAGCAGTAGCGGCGGGAGACTCCGAAACAATAGCAGTGGATTGTTTGGCAGTAGAACAGCTAACGCTGTCTTCATTAAATACAATTAGAAGCGTGCGTCATTTGAAATTGTAATGTAGCTTTAACCATTTTTCAGTTATATCGTCACGATATATGCTGTCTGGTAGTTTACAGTGATGAATCATACAACAAACATGTATAATAGTGTTCCACCGGGTCACATTATCCTGATACCCTGCCGAACAATCATAATACTAAATTCATAACTCTGAGACCCTAGAAAGGTAGCTGCATACGCCAATTTTAGGTCCTTGCTATGACTCAGCGGGAGTTTGAAGCCGCGACCACGCGCATCTGAGTCCGACACTCTAACAACTTCGGCCACCGGAAAAGAAATTAAGGGTTTTAAACAGCTGTCAAGGTGAAATATTTGAAATACCTTTCTTGCACGAGCATTCCGTGTTATTGGTACTGTTGCACCATCTGTTGTTGCTTCCAACACAAAATTCACCACATTCGCATCCGCTGAAGGAGAGGAAATTGTATGTAAAACGTTGAATTATACGACGAGTGTATGCCATATTCTATAGCTAATGGAGATCATACTTATCAATAACCAGACTACGTCATATATTATGTAGTTGGTAATCGATCTAACTATATATCATGCATCAATATATATATATATATATATATATATATATATATATATATATATATATATATATATATATATATATAGGTAATACTATAACACAGGTTTTAAATATTTTTATTTGTACTTTACGGAGGTTCGAACCGAGGACTACGGTTAAACGACACCCATCGCCTTGCCAGCTGCACCAGCCTATATTCCATCGCCATAAAAAACACATCACCTACAAATTATGCTCCTTTGTCTGTGGTATAAGCACTTGTGCATAGCAGACACAGCCGCCTGATGACCTAGTAATTAATTATCATACACATTCTGTCCGGAATCCAATGAACGAAAACAATGTATATGGGCTTCATTGTGGAGAATTACAAATATTCACCAAAGAGAACGGAAAGTGTTATCACTGGATTCCACAGAGAAATGATTGTTAATACCAGGCAGAATGAATATTTGATACAAAAAGATCAAGAGATTCGAACTAAGGTCCGCAGGTAAACAGTACTAGGTCGTAAAGCGAGTGTGTCTGCTTCCCACGATTTCATATTACACCGACTGACTAGCATTATTATGGTGATGTGTGATAAGTCGGGATGGAATATGGTCTGGTGCATTCACACACGGCAATGGGTGCCGTTTACTGCCGGATTTCAGTTCGAACCACCGCAGAGTAAGATTTAAAAGTTGTCTAACCTGTATACTTGTATTAGTTGTATCAAACATTATCTCTGACAGATATTATCAAGTATTCTTCTGTAGAATCCAGGATAAATAAGTTTCGTTCTGTTGCTTTATGTTTTTAATTCTCTTTCTCTGTCTCTCACTCTCTCGGTATATATATATATATATATATATATATATATATATATATATATATATATATATATATATATATATATATATATATGAACTAGTTTTTGGGTTGGAATACTGCACGATCATGGGAGTGCAGTATATTCGTCCGACAAAACGAATTCACATTTTCCCATTCAAATGCAGTAACCCTTTTATTATATGCTCATTTTGTATTCTACCTTAGGCTTAATTCTATAAACAAAATATACTACACGAAACAACATAAATGAATGTATACCGTATTCCAAACTAAATACACAAGCGCATATTCATAATTACACAACACCAACTGTATGACTAAGCACATAACTCAATACATTTGAACTTAGTCTCGTCCTCGACATAACTTTCGAAAGAAAATGGTGTGTCTAGTTATAATTGAAATGTGGAGTCATTTTGTGAATGAATATGCATTGCAGCAACTTTTCCATTTGATCTGGAATGAATAGCTTTTGGTATTGTTTTCGATTCTACGAAATTTAGTGATTATGGACTGGATTTGTATGTGACAATTCCAAATGAAATACATGGGATTGAATAAGCTAGCGAGAAGCGTGTTGACATCTATAAATGTGTTTTTGTTTCTGTCATTGAATGTTTGAAATCATAATGTGGGAAAATTATCAAGACTTTCAATTGCAATTATCAAAAGGACGCTATGGAATTTAATGCTGATTTCATTTTAAGATCAGTAAGGAGGATGTATATGCACACAGTACAATTTCGAAATGTGTTATCAAGATTCAGAACCTGTAGCATGGGTCATGTAATTCGGATTTGCAAAGCTTAGAAAGTACATTTTGAGGAAGTTCAGGATGTAAAACTGTAATTATATTTTTTTTGCCATTCTAATCACCAGCTAAAGAAGACAGTATATGACTTGTCACTTTTATGTTATTTGTAAGGACATTTTCTTGCGTCTGTTGAATACTGTAGCTAGCCTAAATCCGACACATTGTTTCAACGCGTAATGTGCCAAAGCAGCTGATATGTGGCAGTCCACGAAACATCTGTTTTAGTTCATTCAGAAACAAATTTAAACAACCACAACGTAAAGCGCCTCTTACGCGAGTGTACATGATTTGTTTACAAACCAAAAATGCTACCGTCTGCGTCCAGTGCTTGTTTACAATAGAAAGTAGTTCCTTTATGCACGTTAATGCTATTTGCGTATTGGCGTGCGGGTTCAGTATCGGCTAATACTGCACGATTCTGGCAATGTAAAGTTAATGGAATAAAATTGAGCATATAATAAATGTATATATATATATATATATATATATATATATATATATATATATATATAATATCAGTTAATGTAACTGATGATCAGAAAAGACTGAAGATATGTTGCGGTAAAGAAAAAGAGTGTGACCTGAACATGAAAAAGAACTGAAGACACTAGAAAACAGTATACCTTTGTGGACAAATCAATAGTACATCCTTTACGACGAGAACCAACGAAATCACTGCGGTCAAGCCAAAGAATTTCATTTTCTGAAAAACATACAGTGAGCGATGATGAACTTAGTAGATCGTACATTTCAACATTTCAGATAACTTCAGTAGCACAAACACTTATAGGAAATAAGAGAGAGGCCCAGAAAGAAAAGAATAAAATATGTACTTACCTTGATCTTTGATGATCAATCTCGGTGGTGCAAACTGTTCGACAGCTGACTTTAAACTCTCAATCTAGGATCGAACCTTTATATGGATAGATGATAAAGGTCGTTGTACACCTTTCTTTGTAAATAGTTTGTCAATGAACTTTACACAATATTCTCGCATTGCCACATATATTGTTTTCATTTCGAAAGGGAACATCTTTTGTAACTAAAAGCCTATTTGGTCATTTTTGAATATAAACAAAATCAATCATTCACACTTAACCCTATCTCTAACCTTAACTAAACTGCGACAAATTGGTGTCGAAAGTGCCAGATAATCCGGGAGCATTGGCACATCGTTGATCATTGTTGCTTTATCAAACGTAGAATATATCTTAGTAAATATTGCTGGCAATTCAATTACAGAATGATACTATTTTAAAGTATCTGCAGACTTTTCGGAGCGTTCGTGTTGGTTACCATAAACGCGAAGACAATTCAAGTGGAATTTTTTTAAACAATTCGAATTAGTGCTTTCAAAAATAGCTGAGGTGAAAAACTCAGTCGAGAACCCAAATAGATATTCGATTATTGTTTCTTCCTTACGAAAGAGAGAGAGAGAAGGAGGGAGAAGATGGATATAGGGTAAGATATACTTTTATTCATGAACGTATCTGAAGCAAGAGCTTACCTACATGAGCGTACATAATAAAGGTTCACTAACATCTTTCGGACTGTGTTATTCCCATTAATTTTCGTATGTGTTTTCTGCACTAATGGAACCCTGTTAATTGCTATTTACAAGACGTTAGTAAAAATGAATAATCAAGTTATACAGAGAGGAAATCTAGCGCCAACTGTTTATAATTCTTTGTAAAGGCTAACGCAATCATACATAATTGAATATCTCAGCAAACAGTCATGCACAACTGTGCAGGATATCTTGAATAGTATGCAAGAAATGCTGAAAACTGGCTTTATTGTCCTTAAAATAAATTAAAATTTGCATATGCCATCTTTCAATGAAAGTAGCTTTTCAGTAATAAATATGCAGATATGCTCTCCGTGAATTATCACGTGATTGCCTCTCTGCTAGTTAATGTTTAATAGTTAGTGGATATATGCATAGCAATTGTGATCATCTCACTACAAAGGGCTTACAGTCAGACAGATAGTGGAGACCAAATATTTTGGAATTAAAATCAATATTACAAGAAATAAGCGACAAATAATTGATTATATGAATGTATCACTTAATGGAAATATGAATGTATCACTTAATGGAAATATGAATGTATCACTTAATGGAAATATGAATGTATCACTTAATGGAAATATGAATGTATCACTTAATGGAAATACGGACAGCATAGACCCAAATTTCAGAATGTATCTGCCGAAATAAAAAATGAGCAGAATGATGTTCAAGCCATGTTTTTTTCTCAGAAAATTGAATTCAAAAGTAAAACGAATGGAATATATACTGCCATGTATTCTAATTATGAAAGTATTAACGAGCTAGAAAGGAAACAGATGCAAGTGTTAGGGCGAAAGACGAAAAATTACAATAAATCTATTAAAGGGAAAAAAGATCCTCAGCCGCATAAGAAATAGAAAGCCGTTATAACAGACTAGAAGGCAAAGTAAAAGGTTGAATGGTCCGCATCATGGATTCAGGCAGCTGAAAATGTTAAGATATTTATGATATTTCTCACTGTGAATTATGTGCGAATATAGAAGGAACATGGCCATATCGTACAAAAAGGACATGTTACTATCATAGCGAATAAATTTGGCAAAAGAATCGTATATTAAAAAATAATTACAGGGAAAGAAGATCTATATAGAAATCAAGAGTCGGAGGCAAGGGCTTGTCCACTGTTTTTGAAACAAGAAAGGACACCCACTCTTCATTGTAGAAAAGAAAATCAAGAATGTAACGCTCGATTCAGGTGGGAACGAACATATCTTTGATTAGATAGGAAGTATTGTTCCTTCTGCATAAAAGCAACCCTTCCTGTCCAGCATCACTATGTTCAAATACTGTTTAGTGATTTGTATTTACCATATTTGAATTCTACTAGTGTAATTATAAAAAAATCTATGTGGATTTTAATACCTACAAATCTCCTGTATTGTGAATTCAGTTTTCCATTTCCTTTATCAGTATAGCAGTATCACATTTATAATACATTCTAATACTTAACATTAAATTTAGTGGGCTGGGTGTACTGACTTATACCATAAAAAGATTTTTAGTGTCTACAAGATATTATATAATCTAGAAAAATATGAGTAGTTTGCTTCTAGAATCTCATTTTCAATCGCTTGAACCATCCCAGTCTTTAATGTGATGGCATACGAAATACTTCCGTATTACTTGTTTCTTCGCGTATCAATGAATTTTTATATAATTTATGAATACAAAATACCAAAATGTAAGACATATTTTCCATTTATACTCTTAAATATAAAGATACTTTAGAATAAGTCTTTGAAAGATATGGTTTTAAAGTTGGGAAAAAATTATTTTATTGTACATTATATAGATAGCAGCACTTATTTGAATTTGCGAACCGTATTAAGCAACGAGCTTCCTGAGATTAGTTTATTACGTATTCACCATTTTGTCTGTCGTGAAGTTTTCTAATGTCAACGTACGTTGTTTAAATTGGTAAGGAACCACACTAAGCCGATATTTACGCCTATAATATACATATTTTCAGTAAACTGTTATAGTGGCTTGGATGCTGTTTGGCAGAACGGCACATTGAAGTCATTTCATTAAACACGAAATAATCATATGATAGGATTTTTTTGTATGGGCGATAGGTAATGAAAACAAAGATCAGCAGCTCAATATAAGGTAATGGACATGCGATAGTACTATCAATCCTAGCATGACTATAGGGTCAACGGTCAGGAAGATTTAGGCCACCTCCAATTATCACAATTAAACCAATGGTAAACATAAAACACATGCTGGTTAAGGTGGACAAAACAGTGATGATATTAAGTTAAAGCTATCATAAAAACTAAACAGACACAACTTCCAGAATCTATTTCCTGAAATTCAAATATACGGTGGACGATGTTCAAGTCACTTTTCATAAGCAGATGATTTGAAAACGCAGAAAGGAGTATAAAAGTAGATGCATTTTCATTCAGAAACAATTAGCTAGATGTAGAAAAACAAACGTATATGTTAGAGGCCACGAAAGAAAAGATAATAAAGCTAGTAGGTGAAAGGCAATCTTAAGACTGTATAGCACAGCAGGAAAATGAATTGTCAGTATCGTAAGGATTAACAAAATTAACACAATATACACAATTAACACAAACTAATCAGGAGCTCGCAGGAAAATAGTTAGGAACTCAGTTCTCTATAATGATGTTAAGCAAACAACTTCCCCTCTCCCCATGTTTAAACTGAATTGACGGTTTTGATCCCGTACCGGTAAATTAAATTATGCATACGTAATATTGACGATCTTTATAACATTTTTGATGCTGCTTTTAGGTATTCTCAGTCAACTGGATTGCAACATATATACATACATACATATATACATACATACGTATATACATACATACATATATACGTACATACATACATACATACATACATACATACATACATACATACATACATACATACATACATACATACATGCATACATACGTACATACATACATACATACATACATACATACATACATACATACATACATACATACATACATATATACATACATACATATATACATACATACATATATACCGATGCACGATAGTTATACGGTTTTGAAGTCTGGCTGTACGAACGTTAATCCTTTCAAAGGAGTATGGTCATGAAATCGTGAGTATAATTATTGCTTATGTCGCTGGATGATATCCTATAGAAGAACACAGCAATCTGAGGCGATGGAGCAACTTCATTGCTAAGCTTGGAGCCTTAACAATTACCTCATAATTCACTAAACTACACAATCAACGACTTAAGTATTAATCTGTAGTCATGTAATCCTCCATCTATTGAATTACGGATCAGAAAGTTAGAGTTTTGAAAATTGAAATACAATATGATAGAGAACGCGAGGATTAAAATGTCCCAGAGATGGTGGAAATTTACTGATGCAGCTAATATTTAGCATGCAGATAATATCTCCTTTTTAAAAATCATAATAAACGTAAAAGAGGAGGGTATAGGCACGCCATTGCTGCATGCTACAGTTTAATGTTCAATATGTGAATGTGCTTGAGGTTGTGAAAACAAAGCTTAGCCTCTCTATAATAGTAGTCGCGCAATGACACTACTAATCCTACCTTGACGATCGGGTCTATGGTCAACGAGATATTGGACTCTTCCAATGTGGAAAATGAAATCAATGTTTAAAAACAAAAGAAATAAAACTTAAGATCGACGAAAGATTGATGATATGAAGGTAGCATTTATTGGGAAGCTGGAATGAATAGACACAACGTTTAGAATATATTTCCTGAAATTAAATATATGGGATGGAGGCTATTCAAGTCACTTATTCTTCTACTCAAGCAGATGACTATCACGTTATGATTTGGTGCCAAATCCGTTTTCATCCTTATTATTGTATATAAATGGTCAGGACTAAACACGTTTTCATCCTTATTATTGTATATAAATGGTCAGGAATAAACACGTTTTCATCCTTTTTATTGTATATATATATGGTCAGGACTAAACACGTTTTCATCCTTATTATTGTATATAAATCGTCAGGACTAAACACGTTTTTCGTTCCTATTAATTATGCTCTTGTATAACATCAGTCTGCATACGTATTTAATGTTGTATTTACAGATTCTTTGAGAGCATTATTTGTCTAAATTATTCTTGGCTTATACTACTAGTCTGGCACTTATATGAATTATCTAACGGAGTACTGAGCAAGATTATTTAGATTCGGCAGGACTGTAGGCAGGCCAGTAAATAACAAGATCTGTAATTTATTCAAAGAACTTTCAATTTTATGGAACATGTTTTAAGGATTTTGTTTTGTTTAATTCATAATCTTCTCAGTTAATTTTAAATTTTTTTTAATTTTATTTTGATAATTAAAATTTGCTAAGTGTTGGAAAACGTATCGGTTTTGTTTTCTCTTTCACTCTCTCTCTCTCTCTCTCTCTCTCTCTGTTGCATAATTTATTACCATCGATTTGTAACATCAAACAACTTCCAAGATTGAATGTGATGATGTGCCTGTAGTCTTGAATGTGCTAATGCGTCAATAGTTTTGAATGTCACAAAAACATAATGCAAAATGTCCTTAGCTAACGTAAGCCTAACTCCAAGCAAGTTAGTAGTTTAGTCCAATAATTGTTAATGAGCACTTTGTGGTTCGAATGAATCTTCAATGTGTTTTGCATGTTGACAACAGGTCAATTGCTTTCACAGTTTTAAGGATATATAATAGTAATGTTGCTTACCATATACGACCGTCGATTACATTTATCGTTGTTGATACACATATATTGAATAAGGATCCTGTTAAGTCATCTTGCGTATTACAGAATATCATACTCGTATTGCTCAGTCATTAGTCTTGAAACTCGCTGAATTTGCATTCGACAGTCCTCTTGATGTTATTGAAGGTTGCATACTTAGATGATGATGTCATGTATTTTAATCAGACTGTCTGCAAGGACTGTTTCTTATTTAAAAGTATCTGCATGGCAGCTTCGTTCTCATCAAACCAATTTTACTGTTCAAGGATGCTGAGACAGAATAGCATTGTGTGGATCCAGATGAGTATAGAGAGTAGGGTAATGCGCGAAGGCTGTCATTGGCTGATATGTGCTAAGACGGTCCATTTTGCTCTACATTGCTTTAGTATTGCATTCAAATGATTGTATTCATGGTCGCTATGTTGAAACAAAATCAAGCTTATACAGAAATCAACTCCTGACTGGAACAGGTCTTAAACGTAAACAAAAACATAGCAACTGATAATCCAATTTTTAGCAGCTAGACATGTTCATCAAACACATCGTAGGTAAGAAATATATGTCATCCACATTCCCCCCCCCCCCGTCAATCGTCGTCTTTCATTTAACTCTCATTATTGTTGTGTGTTTTTTTCTCACTAGCTTATTAAACATTTTGTAACTCCGTAATTAATATGGCATCCACTATACGCACATACAGCTTAATACACACAAATATTTTTTCTTACAATTACATTCAGCGTAGAACAAAATACATCTCTAGTGTCACGTAATTTCGAATTCCTGTAAAATACTACCTGCATTATTCAACATTAGAAATGCTAATATCCAAACCACAATAACCCTTCACAAGGCTCTGTAATTCATAGTTTCAACAAAATATGTAACTAGCCGAAACTAAATATATATGACCGCGATATATGGTATTCGATTTAGCAAATGCATTTACCAAGCATTAATACCTTCTATGCTCATGTACATTAGAGTTTTTCTAGTTTCACAGATTACTCATTAATTACTACCCTTCATTTTTTATTTCCTTCCGGTCAAGTTTTGTTTTCTATTTTAGACATATCTTTTTAGCGTTTCCATCTCATATTGATATTCCTCGAAATATTTTTGATGTATTGTCGAGACGCCACTTATGGAAGAAGATGTAACAGTGGTGCTCGGCCAGATGATGTTGTGTCTCTGGCAGGTACTGTGCAAAGCAATGATTAACATATCGATGTGTGCAAATGATACTGTCATAATATTGAAATTTGATGATGTTAATTTAAGTATTGATTCGGATCGACAATTCGGTGCCATCAATGCATTAAAGTACATAATAGGAAGTTTGTCATTTACGATAATATTTTAATACATTTTGTAACATAGTCTATTTTCTATAATGTCGTTTCATATTCCATATTTTATTTAACTTAATTATTTGCCAGCCTCTTTTGCAACTAAGGCTAACAGATATGACTTTACGAACATACACTAAACCGTAGCATACAACCTATAGCACATACCTATCAACAAGTGTTTTATGAATATACGTTCCAAACGAAACAGTTCAGTATTGAATGAATAAGCGAATTCATCAACATTACTGCTAAACTATATACTAGTATGAAACTCAATGGTTTCGTAAGCATAATTTTCCAAGTTACCACTTTATCATTATTATTATTATTATTAGCATTATTATCATTATTATTTAAAAGGGTTAATCGTAGTTGGCCGTTCCATGTAAAACGTTTCCTTCTTTGAAAATACAACAGAAAATGGAATCGAGAATTTTACTTTAACAGATTTTTAGCCAAACTGCTAAACCTCGTAGCCAGAACTTGTTCAACTAAAATAATTGATGAAAGATAAAGTTGTGAACATTTTAAAAAAGAAGTTGTTATTAATAAAGCTTGTGATTAATTTATCTTATTACTTTGTTACTCCTTTTTTATTTCGAAGACATATTATTTCCTTTTCCCTCTTGTTTTCATTGAATCGTAATATTGTCAAAATATCTTAAAGAATGAATAACAATCAAAACATTTTTTAAAACATGACAATATTCCACTTATGTTCAGTTTTAGAATCATGAGTAGGGCAAATACCATTTGTATTGTTATCGTGTTTGATCTTATAAAAAGCATGGCAATCGTAAGAGGTACTGATATAACATTTATTCTTGAAAGGACTAGAATCACAGGCAATATTGTCATGGTGTTTGATTTTAAGAACACGAGAAACGTAAGCGATATTAATAGTATGTTAATTCTTTAAAGCATGGGAATTGCAAGCTTTGTACTATTTTTGTACGATTACGAATCTTAAAGTTAAAGGGGTTGCAAGCAGCAACATTAGTGTTATATTGTTCATTCACATAGACATTGGGATGGCATGCACTGATCTAATTGGTGTCTTGTTTAATTTTATAAGTATGGTAAATGCGGGCAGTAATCGTATTCGTATGCTGTTTAACCTAAGCATAGGGGATACAAAATATGATCTAACTGGTATCGTGTTTAATCTTAAAAGCATAAGGAGGTCCAGGTAGTAGTTTCATTGTTATGCTGCTTAATTACACACGCATAGGAATAACAGCAATATAATTGCTCTGTTGTGTAATCGCAAAAACATGAAAAATGCAGGCAATATTCTTAATTATTTTATTTTTATCTTAAACCACGTGTCAAATAGTATTAAGATGTGGATATCTTTCTCTGCTGTGTTTTCCAGGCTATGGTGATGACCCGTATCATACCGATACTTATTATCTGAGAGGGATAAACTAGCAAATGAGTTGCGAGCAATTCTCGAAGAGATTCGCGGTCTCGTAAAATTATACCGTTATTTACTAAGTTGGAGTTCCGACTACACCCTTAATTAAGAGTTCTAAGTTTCCAGAATGAACAATTTTGCTTACATTTTTATGCAAATTGTCATTAAGGGTAGCGGGGTTATATACGATCGTTTATAACACAGACTTTTCTCGAATCAAACTTTTGACCCTCCTCCTAGTTCTCAAATTGTGTATAAAGTTTTATGTTTAGGTTGATTAATTGTAATTAAGCAAGTATACCATAAGATACTATATGAAATCGGTCTTATTGTTGTCTACAATTTTCTTCAGAGAGTATTTATTTATTTAAATCATTTGCTTGAAATACAAATTGCACATTAATACTACGTAGACTATATATATATATATATATATATATATATATATATATATATATATATATATATATATATATATATGCTGGGATTAACGTACACTCCTTCAAGAGAATGTTTGATTATGTTCGGACCTGAATAGATTTGACATTGTGATAGAACACCTAGTATTATTTGGGATTTATTTCACTAACCTGTAGTTCTTTTTAAATATTCCTTTTATTAGTTTAGGAAAATACATTATTTGTTGAAACTTTGGAAACGTTTTGGTTCTCGCCCTTTATATTACTTAACTTACGACCATAGTATCGTAAGAACAGGATTAACACAAATCGATTTTCTGTATACGATTGTTATTTTGCGAGCCGAATGAACCTTTGACTCTCTAGAAAAATGTCACTGTTTACCTACTGTACGAGCGTGATGAAGATTTAAATGGTATGTAAATTGCTTGAAATATTGTGTTGCCCAGTATAAACAAGTGCTCACTGAATATTGCAGTGTTTGAAGTTATCAAAGAATACATAAGGCATTGTCTATATTAACAATGAGAGTCATTGTCTATATTAACAATGAGAGTCAGTGTCTATAATAACAATGAGAGTCAGTGTCTATATTAACAATGAGAGTCAGTGTCTATATTAACAATGAGAGTCAGTGTCTATATTAACAATGAGAGTCAGTGTCTATGTTAACAACGAGAGTCAGTGTCTATATTAACAATGAGAGTCAGTGTCTATATTAACAATGAGAGTCAGTGTCTATATTAACAATGAGAGTCAGTGTCTATGTTAACAACGAGAGTCAGTGTCTATGTTAACAACGAGAGTCAGTGTCTATATTAACAATGAGAAGTCAGTGTCTATATTAACAATGAGAGTCAGTGTCTATGTTAACAACGAGAGTCAGTGTCTATATTAACAATGAGAGTCAGTGTCTATATTAACAATGAGAGTCAGTGTCTATATTAACAATGAGAGTCAGTGTCTATGTTAACAACGAGAGTCAGTGTCTATATTAACAATGAGAGTCAGTGTCTATGTTAACAACGAGAGTCAGTGTCTATGTTAACAACGAGAGTCAGTGTCTATATTAACAATGAGAAGTCAGTGTCTATGTTAACAACGAGAGTCAGTGTCTATATTAACAATGAGAGTCAGTGTCTATATTAACAATGAGAAGTCAGTGTCTATATTAACAATGAGAAGTCAGTGTCTATGTTAACAACGAGAGTCAGTGTCTATATTAACAATGAGAAGTCAGTGTCTATGTTAACAACGAGAGTCAGTGTCTATATTAACAATGAGAGTCAGTGTCTATATTAACAATGAGAAGTCAGTGTCTATGTTAACAACGAGAGTCAGTGTCTATGTTAACAACGAGAGTCAGTGTCTATATTAACAATGAGAAGTCATTCAATGCGATCGTTGATGAAATGTTGAACGATTGCGATAACATGGTTACACAATAATGGAAGTTAGGAAAACAAAACTTGAAATATTAACAAAATGAAATGTTTAAAATCAAGGGAAACTAATATTCCTTTATAGCTGAGTTCAATAAACATAGGCGATCTGCACCAAGATGTGGTGGACATAATTATACAAAGTGAAAATAAACATGGATGCATCTTTTAGAACATACGTAGTTTTTGGGGGTTATTTTGATGCTTATAAAGTGAAAAAGGGAACCTAGATTATGCTTGTTTTCAAATCCATCCACCTCACGCATTAAAAACCTCAAACTGCCTAGTACATTGCTTGAACCTCTAAATGCGATATGCTGGAAAGTTAAAATTGAAATTCCTCTATTCATTCAATTGACATATTTCGAAAATATCATTAGAAAGACGACCAAACGTTAGTCTCAACAGCTTACAAAGCGTTGTGGAGAAGATCGATTAAGGATGGTTGAGAATAAGCAAAGTGTCTTCTGGTATACTGAGCATGGAAAAAAGAGATATAATGTGCAGGAATGTACACTTATTTCAAATTAATTCTTCACGACACTGACGGTCGCCGCTTGTATGATGTGCATTTAAAACTGAGTTATATTCTGATGGACCATTGAAGTAAATTAAAACGGATTTCCTTTCGTCAGTCAGCCCGTCTCTCTCTCTCTCTCTCTCTCTCTCTCTCTCTCTCTCTCTCTCTCTTTCTACCGAATCCCTTTTTCATCATTTTCAGGGCATCCAATTTTAATAATATTCAATAGGTTTTCATTCAGCTATTGAGGGTCTGTGATCTTTGTAAAGTAAAGGGATTACTACCATTATCAAACAATTCAGATATATATATATATATATATATATATATATATATATATATATATATATATATATATATATATATATAGATAGATAGATAGATAGATAGATAGATAGATAGATAGATGGATGGATGGATGGATGGATGGATGGATGGATGGTTGGATGGATGGATGGATGGATGGATAGATAGATAGATAGATGGATGGATGGATGGATGGATGGAAAGATAGATGGATAGATAGAAAGATAGATAGATTGGTGGATAGATGGATGGATATATAGAAGGATGGATATATAGATAGATAGATAGATCGACAGACAGACGGATGGATGGATGGATGGAAACATAGATAGATAGATAGATAGATATATAGATAGATAGATAGATAGATAAATAGATAGATATATAGATAGATGGATGGAAAGATGGATGGATCGAAAGATAGATGGATGGATGGATGGAAAGATAGATAGATGTATACATATATATATATATATATATATATATATATATATATATATATATATAGATAGATAGATAGATAGATAGATAGATAGATATAGATAGATAGATATAGATATATAACCATGTGTGTGTGAGTGTGTGTCTGTGCGTGTGTTTGTGACTAAGATTTGTAACGTTCCTTTAACAATTGTTCACTTATGTTGCATGGATATCTGAAATATGTCAGTTCATACTAATATCCAGTACTAGGACATCAGGCCGAAGACACGTAGCATCACGTACCGCCAGAATCAGGCGAACCAGTCGAAAAAGAAACCGCTTAATGCTGATCGATAAGTCAGGCAGCTGCTAGTAACATTTTTATAAATCTTTGGTATGACTGAAAACGAGGTTCGAACCTGAGATTTTCCAATACCGAGGCGAACGCTCCAACCCCTTACGCCACCGGAGAGGCCGAGACATACATACATACATACATACATACATACATACATACATACATACAGACATACATACATATATACATAGACACATACATACATACATACATACATACATACATACATACATACATACACACACACACACATACATGCATACATACATACATACATACATGGGGCCCCGAGTGGCCGAGTGGACTAAAGTGCTCACCGTTACGGATCACTGCCATCTCACCTCTGTCTGCGTCGGTTCAAGTCTCGGATTCGGCTAACGTGGTTATGTGAGGAAGCTTGCCAGTAGCTTCTAGTGGGTCGGTGGTTCTTTCCGGGGGTTTTCCGGGTTCTTCCTCCACCATTAATACTGGCCGCTATGTATAGCCTATCTTGTGCTGAAAAATGGCGTTAAGCCCTACAACAACAACAACAACAACATGCATACATACATACATGCATACATGCATGCATACATACATACATACATACATACATACATACATACATACATACATACATGCATACATACATGTAGCTGTTACGTATATTATTTAAAGCATGTTTTTATATCTGTTTTGCCCGAAGTATAAATTATGATAATGTATGCGAACTGGAATGAGCTAATATGGATCATTTTAAACATGTTAAATTATGCGCATCTTGCATTTTTTTTAAATTAAAATAGCTGGATGTGGACGTCATGTGTACAAGCTCAGGTTAAAAGCGATTACCTGCTAGAATAAAGAGATGTGTTTTTTATTCCAGTGTTTAAATTCTTCTGTGTGAAATCTTTGAGAGCAGAATGGTTTGTGTTTCATATATGTATATTTACAACTTTTCAAGGAAATTCAGTTTTTCTTTCATAATTTGTTCGCTCCATTACCACGATAATCAGACACCCTTTCGTAGACTGAAACATCAAGTGTCAGGCTTTGAAAGGATGTGTGAGTATCATGTATTTTAGAAGTTTCTGGTTAATATAATTAATATAATGGTCTGATGGAGACATGTTTTGTGGTACTGTGTTTGTGGATGTTGATACTTGATGGGTTTTTGTTTTCCAGTTTGTATGTCTAATGCCTCGAATAAACAATATACTTTATAAATACATGAGTATATATGTTTTATCTATCGTAAGTGGAGTTAAGTGAATTCATTATTCATTGGATTAGTTGCTTGATTAGTAACATGTTCTATGGATAGTATATGCTCGATCAGTTCATTACACGTGTAATTAATTGGAACGAGTGCTTCAGCATGTGCTAATGCTAATATAAACACATGACAATTTAATTAATGAGTACCTAGCATGTCCAGCATTGTATATATTATTCTGACTACTTTCCTACAAATTAGGGGACATTGATTGATATATGATGATAGTAACAAGAATATATGCCAATGATTACCAGGATACTCAGGATTTAGATACACTGTGTCATTCTCAAAATATAAATTGAAATGATAAGGATTAAAAGATTATGGATATTTCATTTTCACTCATTGACTTTCTTTACTTTCTTAGTGCCGGGACAAGATATAATAATTACCACAAAGTCTAGAAAAAATATAACGATGACATATTGAGATTTGCAAAGACATTAGTATCATATCAAACGTAAAATATCGAAACTAAAATACATTTTTTTTACAAAGAATGCACTACAGTATCCATGCATCGTCGGTGATGACATTCTGCAATATTTTCAACACTTAAGTCTTACAATAAGTAGGTATATGAAAATAGAAACATTGGCCAACGAGTAACGATTTAAGTAATATATACCTAGTATGTCCAGCATGATATATATATATATATATATATATATATATATATATATATATATATATATATATATATATATATATATATATATATAACAATATGGAAGTATCGTGATCAAGAACATAAAGTTTCATTCTTATGACTTTCTGTCTGCCTCTTCCCATTTCGTCTGAACATCGGCCTGTTAACATCATTTTATATGTATGTGTGTATATATGTATCCGTGTATGTATATGTTTATTCGTGCTCTTACAGCATAATCTGTCCTTAATGGATCCTCGAATATTATTGTTTGAAGTTCCAAAATTGTTAACATCATTTTATATGTATGTGTGTATATATGTGTCTATGTATGTATCTGCTTATTGGTTCTCTAGCGTCAGAACCAGTCCTTAAAGGACCCTCGAATACAATTATTTGAAGTTCCAAAAATGTTATTCCCATATTTAACCAGATAGTATAGTATAGTAAATATTTTATTAAATTATACACACAAATATGTAGAAATAAAGATTTAATGTCAAGAAGCAAACTAAGTTTTCAATCATACGTATGAGGGTATATGTACTGGTACAAACTACACTCATTAGTTCACTTGTTCTTATTCCTTTTTGTCAGACTCACAGCTCGGAGTGGTTGACCAAGGTTTGTGTTCGTACTATTTTTCACCAACCACTAGTGTACTCAGTTATGAGGAAGCAAAACAAAGAATGATATTACATTTCTATATATTTTAAGTTCTTTACACCAGTGATTCAAGCTGAAATAGGACTGCTGGAAACGATCAGTATAATGAATAATAAGGAGTGTTCTGTGATATTTCATAAGATTAAAATTATTTTAGATATAATCCAACTTTTAATGGGTGTTGGGGTCAGGAATATTTGTTTTGTGAGCAAATAACATAATTATTTGTTTGTAGTAACTGAAATCTGCTATAATTTGACATTATATAAATATATTACAGGGATTCATGCTGTAAACAAGGCTGAGTAGATTTGCTTTAACATGTAACCTTTTTACAGAGAAAAGATAAGTATTCCACGCTTCTCTATGTGCAACACATGCACACACCTCCCCCAAAATCATCCCATGGAGAGCGCACAGGGGCACCCACCACGGAAGGTGTACTTGTCTGTTGAATTTCGATCTTAGGGTTGGACCCCTATTTTATATAAAAAACGCGTTATTTTCACCACAATCGACAGTTATACATTCTGTATATAGAAATAGACGTAAATCATGTGATTTATTCTAAGGTTACCAACTTCATATCGAGAACTTGACCTTAAATACTGCAATATCATGTTTTGCAACAATACAAATCTTTAATTTCCAAATGAGTTATTATGGAGTATGAAATTGATCGAGAATTCGTTATGTAAACGAAACAGGTCAACAAGGTGCTATGTTAGTTTTTGACCAACATAAAGCTTTTGACAGATTGGAAAATAACTATACCCAAAAAGGTATTAGAGAAATTTGGATTTGGAATTAACTTCCAAAACTGGACTAAACTCCTGTACAATAAAATAACAGCTAGAGGACAGGTAAACGGCGCTGTGACGGATAATATTGATATTCAAAGATCGTTGAGGCATGGCTGCACACTATATATGCTATTATACGTAAAAGCAATTGAAATGTTAATTATCAAAGTAAGGAATAACAACAATATCAAAGGTATAAAAATCCCAATCTTAAAGAGTATTTCAAAATGCTCCAACATGCGGATGACTGTACTAACTTCATTAAAGACTAAAATACCTTTAAACACCTGCAAAAGGAATAAGAATCATTTGGAAAAGCATCAGGGTCGCAAAAAAATCATGATAAAACAGAAATACTAAACATATGAAGCAGGAGGGGAAACCACTCTTGTTTACCACCACACTTATCAAGGTAACTATAAAAGCTTTAGAAATCTTCTTTGGGAGAACCGAAGAGAGAGTAAAATACAAACGCCTTTATGCATAATGCAGCGTGCACAAGTAGCAAAAACATACATGCACCCTAAAATGAACTACATAATAAACTTCGTAGATTTAGAAAATAATAATTTAGATAAGATAGATAAGGAAATTTCAAACTATATTTGGAACTTGAAGACATATTACGTCCAAAAATCAACATTAGATAGAGCTAAAATAATATACAAATATTATAAACAGATTCGAAAGACTATCGACAATACCAAAAGGTACATGGGAAGCCTTATACATATATTGGTACGGCTTATCGTTAAGGAACAGGCAAGATATTTATAAAAAAAAACAAATTATGCAAAAAGTTATAAGTACCTAGACATTTCAGACAAACAATAGAACTTGTATGCAAGTTTAGGGACAAAACGGAACTCTTGATAAAGGACGTCATAAGACATATGACTGGATTACGGAATATGAAGCAAACAATAAAAGAAACAATATAGAGGAGGAAAACATCCATATAGATTGCGATAGAGTGTGGAGGCATTGGGCCAATATCAGATCAGTTAAAATACAAAGTCTCATATTTCAATATTTGTCTAACTCGAGGCTAACAGTTGACGAGACGGCCTTGAGAATAAGAATGATTCGCACCAGAATGAAATGTCCCATGTGTAAAACATCCACTTCACCAAATATCATGCCATCGCACAATGTGAAATAAGGACGGATGACCGGATTAATCTGATTATGGAGATATGTAAAAAAAAGAAAGATATCAAAGAAAACATATTCTATATTTGGACGGGAAGTTTGACAAAAGAGCAATCATCAAGATAACAGATTACATTATAAAAATAATGATGGCCTGTGACCAGGTAATACTAATTAAAAAATAACTAACATAGAATTATTTAAAATTCTAAACTTTTGGACTAATTTGTCACAGAATTAGGCAAAGAAATAATTTGGTTTTGTCTTAAAAACAATTAGACTATTTCTCGTTGTACATGCGTACGACGTTATCTAGGGTGAATGTGTTTTTCCAGGTAAGCGACTGTATTAACATGTACCTAGCCACAGATTACTTGTGACAGGTATCATGACTAAAATGATATGCACGGGTATTCTATCCCGACTTGTACTCACTCTCCTATGGAATTAAGTAAGACGAATCTCTAAAAAACACACTGGTCGTTTTTGGATCACGTCAAGGATTATACACTCTCCTTTGTTCTCCAGCCATAGGGGTAAGTGTTAAATTTACATTCTTTTTAGTTGACAGGCAAAGCTTATTCGGTTTGTACTGTGTTATCGCGTAATAATGTGTTTATTACAACGCAGATTTAAAGTTATATCATATATCTGGAGATTATACAGAAACTATTATGTCCAGTTTGGTTTCATTGTACCTGATTCTGACTGTGTTTGTAGCTGACTGTTATAGTAGCTGACTGTTATGGTAGCTGACCGTGTTTGTAGCCGTGATTGTCTATGAAATGTGATTGTGAATATGAATAGAGCGGTCCGAAGCTGTACGAAGCCGTCTAAAGTTTCTTGGAGTCATCTGGAGCTTCCAGAACAATGCTGTCTGTTGTGACAAGATTATTGTGAATCTTATTTATGATAAGATTATTGTGAATCTCAGTTGTGTCAAGATTATTGTGAATCTTAGTTGTGTCAAGATTATTTTGAATCTTAAGTTGTGTCAAGATCATTTTGAACCTTAGTGGTGTCAAGAGTATTTTGAATCTTGTGTTAAGATTATTTTTGAATCTTAATATGATTTTTGTTCGAGATTATGTGAAACTCTTGTTGAATAAAATACTGTTTGTAGGGTATGTGCAATCCATGGGGGTTCTTGGATCTGCACTTCATTTGTATTTAATATTTGTTTTGTTTATTTTCGATTGTATTGTCACATCATATATACATCATATATTTATCATTATATATTCATTCATAAATTTCCATCTTTCCCACATTGTGTTTGTCTTGTTCATTTAGTCCAAGCACCCACTCGGTTGCAATTATTCGACATAACTAAAGTCAGTAAAAATCACTTGATATCTCTAAAAAGTTACGTATAAAATGGATTTACCTCCACCCCCGAAAAAACAACAACGAACAAACATATGAATGTAATATGCCGTTAAACACTAATATATTTGCATGTGTGTATATAACAAATACCAAACGGAGTAGGGGTAAGAAAGATGCCTTGGCATAGCGCTCATTACGAGCGCTAACGCAAACGCGTGCTAAGACATTGTTCCCACCCTGATCTCCTGGGAGATGGCTAATATATCGTTAAACACTTATTAATTTGCATGTATTTATATATAAATATCAAACAATCCTTAGGGAATATTCTCCATGCCTTTAAATATACGATAGGACAAGGTATCTGTATGGGGAAAGTAAGAGGTAATGACGTCGTGAGACAATATCACATGGGGGCACGCAAAGTGGAAAGACCCATAAAGAGCCTAGGAACAACACCCTATATGGAACACTAGTACATGCAAAAAACAAAAACAAACACAACACCTTTTACTTATTTTTAACTTTCTCTCTCTCTCTCTCTCTCTCTCTCTTTCTCTCACTCTCTCTCTCTCTTAAATATACAGCTCCCGTGCTGTATAGTTGACTGACATAAATTTGAATTTTGGCCACAATAAATGACAGAGGGGACCAAAACTAGAAGCGGGTGAAATATGACAAATAAATAATGTATGGACCCTAACTCCAGTTCAGCCTGCGGCATTTCAAAATTATAAGATGAGCGACAAATCTAAGCACGCACATAAAACACGATGCACTTTTCTATTGAAAATAGTACACCGCTCATTTGCTCTTTCAACAATGGTTAATAAAGTATATTAAAAGAAAACTAAAAACTGGTAATAAAGCAAACTGGGGAAATCTGACTGATATGCTGTCTCAACACGGAAACAAATATAGCATTCACACACATATCAATACATATTGCAAACACGAGACTAAGGAGACCTCTAGCAAAGGTCACAAACACTAGGGGAGCGAATTCGAGCTAGGTGAAATAAACTTCCCTCGGATGAACACACCTATAGATAACACTAGAAAATATTAATACCCATCAACAATTTAGAATAGTATACCTCTCAGTTGCCCTTCCACAAATGATTAATAAAGTATATTAAAATAAATCTAAAATCTAGTACTGATGCAAACTGGGGACATTTGACTGATATGTTGTCTCAACACGGAAATACCCCATCAAAAATTTAAAATAATTACATTTTTGATTGAAAAATCTTTTTACAAAAATAAAACACCATACCTAGGGGATGCGATTACACATAAAACACTTAACTTTATGGGGGAAATACTGGGGCATCCGTCTTCCCCCCCCCCAAAAAAAAACAAACAATTGAAACAAATCCACGCCTTATTGTATTAATTATTATGTTTATTTCTTGCGAACCTGCAAAATGTAACTTTATAACAATTTCTAAAACGTATTAGTGTACCGTTGGAACTTATCACATTGCTAACTTGCTTTACTCTCATAATCGAGGTCCTCAGTTCGAATCCCATGACTGACAACTGTCAATTGTGGTGAAAATCGCGCATTTTTTTATATAAGATGGGGGTTCAACCCTAAGATCGAAATTCAACAGACAAGTACACCTTCCTTGGTGGGTGCCCCTGTGCACTCTCCATGGGTTGATTTTGGGGTAGGTGTGTGCATGTATTGAACGTAGAGAAGGCACCGTATATGCAATGTGCATTCTATATAATTAAGTGAGATACAATTGTCTGCAGAATTACGTTAGATAAAACTGTACGTTGTGCAGTCCGTATAACTAAGATTACGTATACGCTGTAAATATGCCACTATATGTGGTGTGCTGTCCATATATACAATAGTATATATACGTTGTCTATAGAATAACGGTCATTAAGTTAATATTGTGTTGTGATATAAATAAATCAAACAAATATGTTGTGCTTTGATAATATTAAATGAAACAAATTTGTTGTGACGTCCAAAACAAACAATTGTCAAAGAAAACAATATATATTTTATATTAACAAATGTTGATGTTAAATATATATATATATATATATATATATATATATATATATATATATATATATATATATATATATATATATATATATATATATATATATATATATATATATATATATATATATATATATATATATATATATATATATATATATATATTATATGCTGTATAATGAATTATTATTTCTGCAATAAAAAAACAAAACATGACGGCGTCAAACTATTAGATGAATACAATCCTGAAAAAAAATATTTCCGATTCTGAATCATTACACCAACGCAAATTTAACGATATATTTATACTACCATCAGATTACAAGTTTATTAAACTTATTCAGCAAGCTACGTTTCAATCTCTTAGATCAGGATTATCTCACGAATGCGATACAAAATAATTGCTCCGGTTTATTTAATTGTTCCTGCGTCAACACAACATCTTCGTTACCGTAATCATCAATAATTATATTAACACTAAATTGTTCTGTATTGACCTAAGACTGTTTCATTATTGTTCTGATGGCGTTTTCAAGTACGTCTTTATTGTGTATGAAAACTCTTACATGTTGGTACATGACATACTATCTCTTGTTTAATTCTTAAAACACTGCATGATAGTAAAATCGTTAAGATTTTACGTAGAGATTTATATTAAGACATTTTACACGTAAATCAATTAAGTGTCCGGATTGGTCAGCAAGTTTAAAATGTATTCACGATGATAAATTATGTTTACACCGTAGATAAACAGGATTAATAGGTTATTGTACCAATAAATATCCAGGAGATACTTGCGGTGTAAATGTATATAAACTTAATCTTTGTTGAGCCTGACTTGACGTTTCAAGATCTATTTGATTGCAGCCACCAATTGCATCACATACAAGATTGACTACAATAACCAATGCGATATTTACAATTCCTGGTGAAATGTGTATACCACCTTCATATGGATCATTATTGCGTTTAAGAATAGTTGAAGGTGGATTTATTTTTCTACATGACATAAGTATTTTGGGAAAGTTTTCATTTATAATATCATTGAGTGATATTTTAGTTCGTCGGAGTTAAATGTTAATATTCGTTCTCCAGGCATGGTATAATGATGAAAAAATAGCCATAAAAAAGATATTATACCTACTAAGCCCACTTCTGGTATTTTCTTGTATATGAAAATGTTAACATTTCTAGCTTCGTGTGCTAATTTAACCAGGATTTTATTATTATGCTTAAAATCTGATAAACCTTGATGGCAATCCTGAATAAATATTTTAAAAGCTACATAATCACCAAAGTAATATTGTACGACCATTGGACAATATCACGTTATTGTGGTTCATTCATTAAAAAATTCTCATCCGTATTGAAAATTAATCTCGTTTTGGTTCTGGTGGACCTTTATGTTCAGGTTCAATTTCAGGCGAACCTAAATCAGATCTAATTGATGATTCATGTATATCAACGACATAATCTTGCGGATATAGTTCCATCGCGGATGATAAAGTTGGTTCATGAACTGTGATAGCTATTTTTGATTTTTTTTCTCCACTTTTTGATTCAATTCTGCGTTGAAATTCATCATTGATTAGTTCCATTGATAAATGCCTGTAGGTATGCCGACGAATTGCCAGTCGGTCGTTCAATCTGGTTTATTTGTATTTGCAAATATAAGCGAATTATTCGCCTGTAATCCACCGAATGATTTTGATCTGATGTTTGGCCAACCTTAATATACTCGTAATTGTGCTAATGCAATTTCTTTTACCGGGATCGCAGTTGGAGACATTACATTCATGATTAGTCGAACTTGCTGATATTATCGTTGTCTTTGACGGAGGTGTATTATTTACAATCTGTTGTAGTGGCTCTTTTGGGGTTGGCATTATTATTATTATTATTATTATTATTATTATTATTATTATTATTGTCACTATTATTATTATTATCATTATTATTATTATTATTATTATTATTATTATTATTATTATCCAAATTATATGTTTCTAAATCAGACGTGGATTGTATCACACTTGTACCTTCGTGGTAAATTTAATCATCTGTGTGAACTCGGTATATGATATTATTCCATTACTTAGGTCCGAAGATATTAACAAAGATAATTTAAAATAGTCAATTTTGCTGTATGATATTTTGTTATGTTTTGATGCAATTTTGTATGTCTGCAGTTGGATATTTTCTTTGCAATAATATCTAGAATTTCAGCAATCGCTGTTGCTGACGAAACACAGATTGTTATAATTATCGCCATTGTTGGCAAAGGTGTTATTGTTGATAGCAATACGCTGGTTCCAGCAATAACAGCAGACGCCGAATAAACAATTATGTCGACTTGCAATCATTTTAACTTTTATTATATATTGATTAACGATATTTTTTTAATTTTGTTTGCCATATACATACTTGATTTTATCTAAACTGTTGCGCTGCAACGTTACGTTGACGCCTTATTATTTAATTAGGTGGGAATTTAGCTACTAATTCAGGACACCAATAACAAATCAAGCCGAGTTGTTTTCCTCCGGTTCCACAATACATGTTTCCTCTTCGTTTTGATTTAACATCATTGACATACATCCAAGGGGTCCACCTAACGGAGTCAGTGCATAACGCCGTGAAATCATGATATATATCATAAATCTTGTAAGCCAAGTAATGAGAGCCTGTATATACTGGTAACATCAGCGCGAGGTTAATTTTTTTTTTTTTTTTTTTTTTTTTTTTTTTTTTTGTGGTGATTATAATGCGTGTTAATAATCAGCTTGTGGGAAATTTTAATCAGAATTTTTTTTAACGATATCTGGAATTTCGTTTATAACATCGTCTATTTTTTTTTTAAATTGTCGCTATTACCCTGCGTTATCGTGATTTACTCTGATAATGACTTAGGATCTCAGATAAAACCTAATCGTCCATTAATCGTTTCAATGTCTGACATAGCTGTTTTAATATTGCCAAGTAATGTGTTAATATCAACGAGTTTCACGCCAACAGTCAATGGATTTTCAAAGAATTCCTCTGCGATTTCTTTATTATTTCTACAATTCCCACGATGATTTGAAAACATATTTACATCAACGTCGTAGTCAGATCGTAGTGTGGTTGATTTAGTATCAACACTGATATAGTTATTGTCTACGTACTTTTGTGTTGCGGCAACTTTATCAGATGTTGGATCTCTTAAAGCAACTATTTTGTTTTCATTCATTCTGAGGTGACCTGTCACTGTATCACCGGGAGATCGTAAACGATTAGCAACCCTTTCCACAATTTCATTTGTAATAGTTGCGACTGACTCTGATTTTACAACTTTCATTAAATACTGGAATATTATCTGCAGTAGATCCGATAACTATACGAACATTCCATTTGATATTAGTCGTCTCTAAAACACCATGTTTATATTGTATATAAAACTCATCTGGATCAACTCGATACAGGTTCATAATATCAGCAAGTTCATTTTTAGTCGCGTAATTCGACAGATCGATATCATTTGTGTTTCGTCTTGTATTTTTCGTCAGACAATCTTCCATACATATATACCGTTATACTTTAAGATTTAATTCAGTCGTCTACTTGTTTAAACTTGACGACTTCGTGAGGTGGTAAAGCTGATATCAATACAGCGTCGAGTACATCAATTACGTCACGTCCGCTTATTGGCGGCCCTGCTATTATGTGTGTGGTAATGTTGAGTACCAGATAGAAGTTTTCAATGGCTGAGTTTGTATTGTGTTTACGTAACTTATACATTTTTATTGGTGGAGTCAACCCATACGAATTAAAATAAACAATTTCACGTGGATCAATCGCGTGTGCAACCCAATGAGTTCCGCGGCGAGTTCTTTCATCATGAATAATGATGCTGCTTTCAATATTATTTGGCTTGAAAGGTAACTGATCACGCATAAATGCACCCCATACATTTATGATTTGTTTTTAGCAGCAACAAGTAAATCCAAATTTGACATTGGAAAAATACGCTTTTTGTGTATCGAGGTGTTCCTGGAAGACCTTCTCCGTATCTTATCACTGGTAATCTTAGATCTTTTCCTATTTTTTAAATCCTTTTCCTGTTGTTTTTTTTAGTCCCATTGTAGCAGATCTTCCAACAGCACCAAGTGCGGCTGCTTTTTGCTTTTTCAAAGGCAGGTGTAGCAACAGTAATTAATTCTGGAATAGATGCGAGAAGTTGAAATATACCACCTGTTTGAACACTATTTGTCATTGCACAGACGGTAAGATTCACTTTAACACCTGTCTTTGATTGTTTAGCTTTATTAGAGTGTTTATGTTAACGTTCTGATAATGATAATTTATTCGGGCCAGTTGCGATTTCATCTCGCTTTAGCGACATTTTGATTTCGCAGTTCTTTGCTGAATTTGATTGAAAATTTCCAACCTAACCAGGAGTCAGACTAACACTAACATGATGATATGAAATTATAAATATAGTGAGTGATTTAACTACACATCATTTTGTAAACGATGTTAAATATTTTCAACAGTGGCATCAATAACTCGCATTCGTCCACCAACGCCTTCAAGTAGCATTGATTTGTCGCTGAGTATAACAGCAACTGCTCTGCAATTAACACCCGCACCTGGATTTACGTGAGCTAAAAATGAATATCAAGAACAGACTGTCTAGATAAATCAAGATGTTCTTGTGAAAAGTAATAAATCGTTATCCGATTTATAAAATCTAACTGTGATATTTGTAAACATGTCTCTATACTTTGATCACGTCCCATTAAGATCATTAAACGATGATATGAACGTGCTATGCAAATATTTTAAAAATTTAAGGTTATATTTTCAGATGGTTCTTGATGTCCATTGATCCGTAAGGAAACTTCACTAACTGTAAAGTTGTCAAATATAATATGATCAGCATTTGGTAAAGAGATACACATATGCTTGGCGCAGAAACTCCTTGTTGTGATGCAATATGCCATGTAAATATCTCAGCTATATTGCTCGGAATGCTACATGTGGTCTTTGTGAACCATTATACTAATGATTCACCACCTGAATCCATATAATGAAGTAATCGTTGCTCCTCAGCAATTGTTAGAGTCATTATTGGAATCTATAGTGAAAGTTGATATAATATTATTTTACCAGGAGCAACGGCACCTGGTGGCCAAATAGTATCATTATCGTTATCCTTTCTCACAAGTACGAATGTATGTTTCGCAGTAAGATAACCTTTCTGACATTTCTACAAAATCCAAAGATATGTGATAATAAAATAGCGCCTGAAAATCTTGTTCGACCATCCTTCAACATTAATTTACGTGTAGCAAAACCTAGGTCAGAATTTGGTCTTTTGTTAATAATCATGTTTGCTGCATCAATATCAACAGTGTCAGCGTTGATTTATAATCGCCCCATATCATATTGGTTACATTTATGATCATTAGGGTTATATTTGGCAAACATCATTGACGGACCAGCTGATCTTTTATAATCATCTGAATATCTTGCTATATTTAGTATCGTTGTAGCAACTTCAACGTATTTTTAAATCGTTTCAACATTTTTCCGTCAATCATGTAGGTAGCGCTATCAAGAAACGCCATAATATCAGTGCTAACAAAACCAAATACAATATCATCTCTATATACTTCAATAAATGCTTCAGCAGGTAAGAAATCTCTACTTGGATATTGAACTTGTAGCTCGATTCTTCATTGTGGGTTACGTACACGAGCGTCATAAGAATAATGTCGATAATCACGTATAGATTCATCTTTGAGAACTGGTGCGTCCATATCGAACGCTGGATAGGATATACGCTTGAATATTTTAGTCTGACTATCTTCGTCGATCACGAAGACCACTTCCTGAAATATAACTTTTATTTTTCGGCGTACTACCATTATTCAACTTTGTAGGAATAACTTCATTAATATCAAATTCGGCTACTTTTTGGTTTGCAGCTTGATTTATTCTTTTACTGATATATGCAGGCATACTTTCCGTACTGGTTATTTTTACTGGTGTTTGTGAGTTTGCTTCCCATTAATCCAGCTAATCTTTCTTTGATTGCTATAAATGATTAACTGGCAACATTACCCACAGCATCAATACACTTTTCTCGCATAGGGTCAATACCCTTCAGTCCTAATTGTCTTGCAATCGGTATTGCTTTCGAAGATATCCTTCTAAATAAACCTTGAACAACATCACCAAGTCTATCTCCGTAAGTTACTTTATAAGTTGGCAATCGTGAATTTGCTTCCCTGACATTGATTGGTCCACTTTGAGCATTATGTATAATCATCTTATTTGTTATTCATTTATCTAATCGCAGCGATCTTAATCGCTATAATAATCATCAATAATTTCATCGATGAGAGATCGATACACATTAATGTCCATTTCGCCGCCGGTAAATAATCTTCGGCAAATATCAGATATTTCATTAATGATGTCTGAAAAATTATTTCCTGCGCGTTTTCTTCCAATCATAATTTCTAGTCTTTCAACGTCAGAAAGAACATTGCTTGGATAAGCGACAAGATCACTAAAGAAGCCACTTCTATTTGCTCCTTCTTCTTCCTCTCTCATTGTTCCGAGATGATTGTGCCTGTTCTAGTCCTGTAAGATACTCTTTTATTTTTCTTCGATAATTATCAGATTAGACATTATGTACCATGTTTCACGAACTATATACCTGGCATTGTATCCATGTTTTTAAAAATTGTATTTTGTAGTAATACTTTCCGCGGAAGTTTTGATAGTGTATCAACGTGTTTACTATCACTATTTTATCAAATTAATACTCCCATTGGTAAATGTATCACTAAGTATAACTCTACTATCATCTGTATCGTCTTGTATTGGGTTTAATATATAACATTTTATTTCACCTATATCAGCACGAACTCTGACAATACCTCCAAGATTTTTTTCAAGAGGAGGCTGTTCAGCGGTTTGTTTCGACGTCGGAAGAAGACTTTCAGCGGCATGAACAAAAGTTTAAGTAAATTTTGCAACATGCTTAAATAATTGTTCTGACCTTCTGCAAATTCAGCTTGTGATTCTTGTCGTTCTTGTAGTTTTTGCCAGACAGAATCACGAACAGGAAGTCAAATATTTATATATCACAATCTCTCTCTCAACCGAATATAGCTGTGTAAGAATCATTACCTGGTTGCATTGTTGATATGATTATGATTTATTTATTGCAGCTTGGAGGGTGCGACCACCGGCTTAGTCCAGTCTCGTAACATTCGAGTACACATTTATAATTTTAGCTCGGGAAAATAAAATACAAAAAAATAAAATGAACTAACCCAATTATAGAAGCCTCCACTGGTGGTTATAAGGCTCGATCTTAGCGTTATTTCAGTTATTTAATCATCATTTTGTACAAGGATTTATTTCTTTTTTAGACCTTTCAAAAAAGTGGTCTGTTCACCCTCCTTGCTGCTTGGATGAATGACTGGTTTAACACATTAACCCCTGAAGGATTTTGCCATTTTTGCCTGAAACTTGAGTAGGAAAACGCATTTTGAATAGACTCGAAAACACCAAATCCCCGGTCATCTTTCAATAACATACTGCCTAGTTGTGTTAGAAACATCGTTTTTCGTTGGCTATTAGACTCGCGCATGAGCAGAAGGGTAAAAGTTGGATTCTTTTTTTATTTTGATTTTTTTGCTAAACGGAGCTATTATTTTCGTACGGAGACCAGTCTTTATTCCAAATACCCACCTTATCCTACTTTTTGCAAAGGCTCAGCTGTCGGCTTGCAGTTGATACCGGTTTGCCTTAGATCTGAGACCAAAAAGTTTAAAATCCGGACACATAATGGGATTCCGACCACGGGCGAATTTTGCTTTACAATAACACAACCTGGATGAGGGTCAAAAGTTAATTTTCCCATTAAATTCACAATAATAATAATAATAATAATAATAATAATAATAATAATAATAATAATAAGAATAATAATAATAATAATGAGGACTTTATATAGCGCCTAATCTTTAGAAGCTCTAAGAGCTTTACAACATTAGACAACACCTATAAGATAAAAAACATATAATGATATGATTACAAACACAAACACAATGAAATTAGAAAACATAAAAAACATGCTGAAAATATTTAAGGTAAGAAACATTAGGTCTTTAAGTTTGTTCTTGCAGTCGAAATAAGTGAGTTTTGAGAGCATTCTTAAATGTGATCAGTGTGTGTCTTTGTGTCTGAGTTCAGTGGGCAATTCATTCCACGTTGCTCTACCCTGGTATGCAAAAGAACACTGTCCATATGACTTTGTTTTCCTAGTGGGAATAATGAGTATACGATTGTCAAAAGAGGAGCATATGTATCTTGCTGGTGTGTACACATGGGTGAGGTCAGATAGATATCTTAGACTAGAGTCCGTCAGTGAAACGTAGCGCAGATAACAAATTTTGTGTTTGATTCTGGATCGAATGGATAGCCAGTGTAGGGTTAAAGTAGCGTGGAGGTGTACTCTGATTGTGGTACTCTAGGTATGATCCAAGCAGCTGTGTTTTGCAGTTTTTGGAATAGGTATTGAGATGAACCAGACAGAATGGATTTAAATAATCCAGTCTTGAAAGTACTAATGAACACAAGTGTTGTAGTGGCATCAACTGAAAGATATCTGCGAATGGGGTTGATGCGTCTTGCCTCAAGATATGCAGCCTTGCATATGTTCATGACATGCTTGTGCAACGTGAGAGTACTGTCCAGAGTAACTGATTGTGTGAAGTTAATGTTGGTGTTGCTGATATTTATTGTTTGAGGTAAAGGATGTGAATGAAAAAGTCTTTGTATTGTAATCAGAATGGCCTCAGTTTTATCATCATTCATCTGCAGCTTGTTACATGTTATCCATGATTTCACATCAGAAATGCACCTCTCTACACTGTGGATAGTAGCATCAACTTCAGCTGGGTGGCTAGATTTGTATATTTGGGTGTCATCAGCGTACAATTGGTGAGACACTGGATGATGATCTTTGATACTTGAGAGCAGCTGAATGTATGCAATGAATAAAACAGGTCCAAGAACAGACCCCTGTGGACCACCACAACATAGATTAACTTGGCTGGAGTGTATTCCATTTGCAGACACAATCGTTGTCCTGTTGACCAAATAGGACTTGAACCACAGTAAGGCTGTATCATGAATGCCAAAAACATGCTGGAGACGATGAAGTAATATATCATGATCATTGTGTCAAATGCTGCAGACAAATCAAGGAGGGTGAGGACTGTAATCTTTCCGCTATCCAAAGCAGGGATACTGTCATGAACTACTTTGAGAAGAGTAGTTTCAGTACTCTGGCAAGGGAGATATGCAGATTGTACATCGCTAAAAAGACTGATCCCAGATGAGATACAAGTTGGGATAAATCAACCATTTCTAAGATTTTTTATATGAATGGGAGAATACAAACTGGGCCGTAGTTCTTTAAATCATTATGGTTTCTTCAGCAGAGGCTTTATAATGGCAGTTTTGAAAAATGATTATAATTCCCTTGATGAGAGAGAAGTATTAATAACATCAGTTAGTAAAGGCAATACTGGATCTAAGCGCTCAAGCAGAAGTGATGTTGGAATTGGATCAAGTTCACATGACTTTGGTGCACTCTTCATCAGGACTGTACATACGAAATCCATAGAGAAAGGTTCAAATGCTACTAATGGTTGCCGCTCAGATTCTGTATGGTGATGACGAGTCAATTGAAACTGGTGTCAAGCTTGTCTCTAACGGTTTGTACTTTGTTACGGAAGAAATTTGCAAACATGTCCGGAAGTTCGACAGGAGAGAAGGTAGTTGGAAACAGGTGTAGATTTGTTCATTGACATTAGCTTGTTAGTAATCTCAAAGAGCTCTTTGCAGCTGGAACTTTCCATGATCTTAGTAGTGTTCGGACTGATTTCGCTGCATGGGCTATATTTGTGACATTCTTCTTAGAGGCTTCATATGTATGCTTATGAATAGTGAGTGTGGTGGAAAGCCAAAGCCTTTCAGCTTCACGGCGGTCTCATTTAGCAGTGCAAAGATGGTCCCTAACACTGCTATACCATGGAAAACACTTTTGAATTGATACTCTGCAATTGGTAACTGGGGCATGTTTGTCGAGCAATGAATGCAGACAGTTATCGAGTTGTTCTGCTGTAGGAGGTAAGCAAGTTGTTATGTTTGCTTGTATGTCATGCATTAGTCTGCAAGTTTGCTTCCAGAACATTCTTCATTTAAAAAGGAAACAGACCCTTAACTCAACATCTGTAAGCATGTTTCTCTCTAAGTGATAAACATGTTTCTCTCTAAGGGATAATTGTCTTAATATATAATCTAAAATCGCAAACAAGACCTAGTAATTGTGTGTTGTTTACAACAGCAAAAACACAACAAACATTTCTGGCCAAATTTGAAAACTGTCGGTAGTTACTGCATCAACCAAGGTCTGCCAAGCCATTTTATTTGCAGCAAGAAACCTCATTCCCCTGCACCAGACATCACGCTAGGCCTTTATTCTAATATCCTGAGTAGGCAAGATATTTTGCATGCCTTGGTTTCAATTACATATGATCATGATATTATGCAAAGAATGTTTCATATGGCAATGTGACAGATGTCCCATGCTATATTTTGTAAAAGTATTCATGGAAACATCTCTAAATATGGTTGAAAGTATAGGACACTTTATATTTTTTTCATTAGAAATGCAAAAAAATTCTTAACTCCTTAAAAGGCAATATCTTGCTTCTGACAAATAATAAAGTTATTGGTGGGTAAGAATAACCTACTTGATCATGTTCTGAGATACATGCTTTGTATTTTCTTTTGCTATCACCAAATGAGTACCATAAATGGTACACCAAACATCCATTCCCAAAATGATGGGCATCATTCAGTGCATTCCCCAATAATCAATAGCAGCCCTCGTACCTCCATTATGGTGGGTCGCACCTCAAAAGTCGTTGCCTACTATATTATCAAATACCTCATCTTTCTCAACTCAAATGCAATCAAATGACAATTTTATTCATGGGAATAAATGAAGTTTTCTTTTTTCACACAGTCAACCCAATTTTCATCATGCAGTAACTGTGCCACTTTGACTCCAATATCAACACAGTTCTTTGTTTAAAGCATGAAATGCAAGCCAACAAAAAAATTCTGACCAGAGTATGGCATGCAGATTTCAAATTCAAATGTGTCAAGACGGGTAATATATATTCTTTAAGTAAATCTTACCTTGGAGTTTGAGCTCAAAATAACAAAATCAATAGATGTATTCCTTGTCTAAAATCTGAGTCATCCACAAAATTTGGTCCAATTAGGTAATAGAGTACTTAAAGTAATTTGTTGAAACTGTATTTAGGGATCTGTGTCCCCAAATCAATGGGTGTCTTTAGTCTCAAATGCATGACATCCACAATCTCTGGTAGGCAACAAAGAACAGAAGATATTGTCAGTAAACTATATTTCCCTAAATGGTCAGTGACCCTGACTACAAAAACAATGTAACGGTATGAATATTGGAAGATGATTATTGAACCATAACTAAGTGGAATCTTGTTGCAGTCAAGGTGACATGTAACAATTAACTTTAGTGTATAGGCTTGGCCTGCAATACATAACTGTCTGTGAAAGATGGGATGCTCTGCCGCATGGGATAAGGCATGATTGATTTTTAATTAGGACCTGCTGAAATAATGGTTTGAGATATAGAAGAGGCGACAATAACGTGGGGTTAAGCGGCGGGAAACGCAAAGTAGAGACAAACCAGAGACAATTATGTGCCATTTGGATCGTGTGAGTGTGATTTGGAATTTGAATGTAGCTTTTAAAATGTAACAGTCATATCCCTATAATTCTGCAGTACGGAAGTTTATAGTGATGTCTATCACTAGGGTATCATGCCGCAGACATGTAGCATGATGTCCGACCCAGTCACATTATAGTAGGCTGACCAGTCCTAACACTAACTTCTTAATGCTAAGCTCCTAGCAATACAGCTGTTAGAAACATTTTGTTAAGTCTTTGGTATGACTCTGATGGGGTTCAATCCCTCAAACTCCTGCATCTGAGGGAAACACTCTAACCACTAGGCCACTGAAGCAGTCGAGTGTCATTTGGAAACAAGTGTCTAAAATTAGTTTTTTTCCAGAAGAGTTATTAATAAAGGCAGACCAGAGAGAAATATTCTAAGTTAAATGAGGAGTGTGCTTCCATGACAAAATTCAATGTTTTAAATATTCTTCCCCAAACGTTTGGCAGTCCAAGTTTTTCTGAGGAAGTGGATGCCCCAGTCCAGGAAAAAGAGCAAGTATCTTTTCTCATCAAAACATTGTCCATGGGATGGGTGTCTGGAAGTGAGGGACACGAAGACTTTCAGTCGTAGAAAATAGAGCGTGTCTTGGAAAGCATTTCTTATAAATTTTGAAATTCTATTTCTAAGAGAAAGTATATCATTAAAATGTCATGTTCGATTTCATATTGTTTATGTAAATAATTAAATTGTTATTTTCTAAATACGGGGTGGGGGGCTTGTGTTGTCCTATTCTATATCACTGCTCAGATCTCTGTTATTCCATCCATTAATTTCATATCTGACATTGTTATTTACTCAATCTGGGCAATAACACCACAGTCAACCATCTCCTAGATAACAATAACCAACAAAAGTGCCATGTAACAAGTGGGGCATTCTCTCTCAATCAATTAGTGTCTTTTTCATCTCCTATGTGGGCCATTTACATGGTTTGGTCAAAGCAGTGAGTATTCATGTGGATAACCATCTTCAATCTTTCGGTCCTAGTCACCATGACTTTTGATCTCTAAAATTAATCAGACTCTTCCCAAAGGCATGCTGATCAGATAGTTTTGGTAACCACAGACTGTAGGGAGCCTAACTTATTCCTAAGAAAATAAAGAACAAGCAGACTGACATCTGGAAAACAGGTGCGCATATAATATTATTAAATGGTTGTTGTATAAAAACTGTAAGAAGAAACATTAAGGTTGCCATGCATTACTGGAAGATACAGGTTACATTTATCTAGTCCAGAGGTCTCAAACTGATTGCCCATGTAATTATTTCCTGCAGCTCGCAACGACATATGGAATTTGTTGTTGTTGTTATAAGGTTTAATGCCATTTTTTCAACACAAGATAGGCTACACATGGCAGCCAGTATAAACGGTGGAGGAAAAACCTGGGAAAACCCCAGAAAGAACCACTAATTCATGAGAAGCTACAGGCAAGCTTTCTCACATACCCACACTGGCCGAGCCTGAGACTCAAACCTACACAGACAGAGGTGAGATGTCAGTGATCCATAACAGTGAGCGTTTTAGACCACTCTGCCACTTTGGGCCCCAGGGAATTTGTAAACTAATGCAATTTCTTTTTACAGTCAGTAAGTTTGATACAAATTGGATTGTTACATCATTTACTTCTTCTTTCCAAAATTTCACCTAGCTACCATTTTTTTGTATGAACCACTTTTGACATGTCAAAACTTATTAATCTTTGAATATCAATAAATGTCGAAACTCATTAATGCTTGAATTTAAATGTTGAAACTATCCAAGTTATATGTATTCCAAACGTCTGACATAATGTAGTTTTAAGTTCAGCTATGGGAATTATACAATTAATATTGTAAGAACAGCTTACTGGTTGAGGTTTTCGTGCTCATATTTGTGATTCTAACAAATTAAAGGATGATGCAAATTAATGCAGCAATATGCTGATTAAAAACTACCAACACTTAATTATCATGTAAAAAATTCCAATTCCAATTAGTTTATCACTGGGAAAATATTTCTATATAAATCAAGGAACAATCCCTCACTTTTTATTTGTGTTTTCAAAACAGGTGAATTAGAAGATCCAAATTGCACCTTTTCCTACTTGGATATACAAAAGAAAAATTCATAGTGCAGCAGTTATGTTTTTTGATCTAAGTATTTTTTCTCTTGCTGGGAGTATACTTTGCAAAAACAAGAGCAACTCCTGAGCAACATCTAGTTTTCATGCACAAACTTCATTGTCATATTCCAAAAAATAACAACAAAAATCTCTCAACTATTACAAAAAATGCCTCTTTTACTACAATAAAAATAACAAGAGTCCCTAAAATTGATTAATGCTTTTTTGAGGGAGAAAAATGTCCAGGAATTTAATACAATACCATATTTTTGTTAAAGACTAAGTAGACTGTTATGTATATTATTTTAATTTTTTTTAATGATTATACACTATTATGGGTCGTTTTGTTGTTGTTGTTGTTGTTGTTGTTGTTGTTCGGTTTAAAGTCATGTTTCAGTACACGATAGGCTATCCATGGCGGCCAGTATTAATGGTGGAGGAAAAACCTGTTAAGTTCCTTTTATTAAAAGGAAATAAATTATCTGTCGATTTTTACAAAACTTGATGATTGGTTATTTATTATTTTACTTAGTTGAAGAAAACATAGTTTTAACAAGACAACATTACAAATCTTTTAAACATATAAGCACCCTTTTAAAAAAAGTTGACTTGAAAATAAGTTTTAACCTTATTACTATCTCTTTTATATATATCAAGTGACTATTAAAGTTATATTTTCACAGAAAGAGTAGAAAATCTTGTTTGACTTTTGGGCGACACTAAATATATCCTTTAGGCGACCGTGGTCGCCTAAAGGATGCTAGGATGTCTACCAAAGGTCGCATTTTGGCATATATATATATATATATATATATATATATATATATATATATATATATATATATACATATATATATACATATATATATATAGTTTGTAAGGGTTATGTAGTTAACATCATCGTCAGTATTAGTATCGGATGAATGGTCCGGTAGTTCAAAAGAAGAGTCATGTATATTGTTTCCCAAGTTAATTAATACATTTCAAGTTCGAGCAAATTTGGTTCAAGTAGACATTACGTGATCCAAACAAGATATTGGCACTAGCATAAAGGTCATACTTACCTATCTGGTGACTAGCTAGAATTAACTACATGAGCCGTGTTGACTGCAATCTGTCTTTTGAACTTCTTCATTTAAAATATCCAATTTTTCATTTTCTCTACTGCGTATAAGATCATTATTTATACAAAAATGTGTGCAAAATTAATTATTCTTGATAGTATGACTGGTGATGTAATAGTTTGATAGGACTGATTTATATTTATACATGATAGTTCTTTGGAATTACAGAACAATAACATTTATTCAAAGATACGTTGAATACATAATGTTTGTATGGATTTTCTGTTAAACTTTAAATGTATTTGACCGTAATAATTTTCAATGATGTCCATTTATAGAATCGTAATAATTATGAATCTGTTTGCCTGTTTCATTGTCAACTTTATCATCTCCACGACGTATTAATTGTGTTATGTGCGCTTTTGTCCTAGCGTGATCCTGTCGTATGTTTCGTCCAGAATTGGAGACTCGCTACCTGTCAAAAACCATCTGCTCATACTATTTCTTAGCAATGTGACTAGATATGTGGTTACACCCATGTATATCTTCCTTTGCATTACCTTTGTTTTCTCCGTATATCAGTCAATATATTATGTCACATGTTTTCCCTCCCGAGAGATTAAATGGTCAAGATGTTGCATCAATAAAGGCTGTTCTATTCGCGGTAAGACAACATTTTGTTTTGTATGAGCACTGAACATGCTCTCACTTACTGTGCGTTTGTCTTCTTGGCTGGTCGGGGGGGGGGGGGGGGGGCGGTGCTCTTCCATTTTTGCAATCTGCGCTGCTCTCCTGAATAATTAGTTGCACTTATTTCTTAAGGCCAAGACCTTTATGTCGTCTGCTATTAATGTGTTAGAATACTAAATTAATGAACATGGATAAAAAGTAGTCATAATTTTCATATGTTGGTTTTTACCCGTCTGTCTGAGTTACTTTAGGACCATAAAATCGTATATATATACATATATATATATATATATATACACATATATATATATATATATATATATATATATATATATATATATATATATATATATATATATATATATATATATATATATGTATATATATGTATGTATATATATATATATATATATATATATATATATATATATATATATATATATATATATATATATACAGAGAGAGAGAAAGAGAGGGAGAGAAATATATATATATATATATATATATATATATATATATATATATATATATATATATATATATATACAGAGAGAGAGAGAGAGAGAGAGGTAAGCAAATCGCAGTGAAGACTACTAGTAGGACGACTAAGATAACACCAGCTGCATCCTCCACATAGCTAATGTTGCCATCTATATATAAATACTCCTATTTTTTGTTAAATGCTACATTTCAAGGATACTACTACTACTAATAATAATGATAATAATAATAATAATTATTATAATAATAATAATAATAATAATAATAATAATAATAATAATAATCATAATAATAATAATAATACTAATAAGACCTAATATATGCAAGAATGAACTGGACGGTAAACCATTTGCACATAGTTAACGGACGTTGCCACTATATTTTCGTAACATTTTTATTAATTTTGCTTGTATTCTTTTTTGGCTGTACTCGGCTTGTCTTATATTGAAATTTTGATTAACAATTTGAAACATTTGATGTACAAACTAAACATTTAATGTAAACAGGCGTTATCATGTGGGACTATTGCAAACTTATTCAAACAATTATTTATATAATTAATTGCGTGAATTAATGAAACATTCAAGGTATTTTTGGTGAAATTCAAACTTAATTGGATTAACTTGAAGTATAACTTTTTAGATATTAGAACAATACTTCGTCAGTAGTTATCACATTAGCAAATAAATAGATTGTAAACTTTATTAGTAATAGTATGTTTTCCGGATTGATGTGAATTGTATAGCGCATTTAGGATAATATTCTAGGAAATCAGTCATTTACATGTTATAGTACATAGTGTAAGCCTCTAAAACGTAACTAGTAAGATGTTAGATAGCTAAATAACTGATTAATCCGCACAACAAACGACAACCCACATGCTTGCCAGATTAATTTTAGGAATTAGTTACCTACATAAATGTTGTATTACTTATTTCCTTGCTTATGCCACTATGTTTGATGAGATTCATGACGATACGGTAGGCTGCCTCAATAATTTCCTTATACTAAATTTCTAAGCTATTTATGTATAGAAACGATTGATGAAAATTAGAGGCAAATTGCGATCGGTTATGTAATAACCAATCATGCTGCTATTGACATTTAAGACATTTTAACGAATAATAATATAGGTTTTGTCATCGATAAAGGAAGAAAATAAAATAACTGATGACAATTAATGGAAATAATTGCCGAAATACTTTAGTGTTTTGCAACGCTTTCGGGTGACTATAGCATACTTTAAATATTCGCTGTATTATTTAATGCACGCTCAAGAAATAAATGAAACTGAAAAGCTTAGGATCATGTTCATCGAAAATATGTCCTTGGAATTAAACCCCAGTTATTTTATATAGTAATTATTTAATGTTGTATATGATATTTTAATGTTTCATTTATCGCACCATATGTTTTTAAAGCCAAACATTCATGATGATTTGTGTCATGAAATGGGATGGGTTATTTACTTTTTGTCCTTATTCTTAAAACCAGTAATATTAAAGATTGAGACGGAACAAGCTTTATAAACATGAATTAATAATTTATTTCCCTAACATACAAAGTAGAAATGTAGAAACGAACTAATAGTATTGCCCATTATGTCAAGAATAATCCTAGAAATGAACATACAATTCGTATTTGTTAAGGTTTGAATAAACTACAGTGGAAATGCAAATTAAATGCAAAGCTGGATGCTTTGGTGTGCCTGTGATGGTGGATTGCCAACATTATTATTTGGATCACATAACATAGTCCAGAAATATGCCAGTGTTTGAAATTTCACGTTAAATTCAAGTCTCAATTTCCTAGAATGTTAAATAATTTTCATAAATAAAATTCCAGTCCAAATGAACTACTTGACACAATATAAATAATAAAAGCTGTTTATGCTCAGGTCTTAAATCACCAATGAATAATTTCTACAAAAAATGGTTATATAGTCCTGTAATTGACCTCAGGTAACCATCAGCGTTTGCTAAAAGAAAATATTACATAGTAAAAATTAACCTTCTAAAACATTATAAAAGCTTCATAATGTTATCAATATAGAGCAATAATTAGAATACTAATTGGAGTAAATATGATATAACAGACTCAGGCAAAAATATCAATACACATAGTGAACCAAACATCATAGGAAACTATTTGTTGTGTATTAGGTGTTTACAAAAGAAGATAAGTTAATGCAGTAATTAATTTAGAACACTAAATTTAAATTAATATCAATTTCGTAAATCCGCAAGGGTGTTTTCTAATGTACTTCAAGAGACATGACAGATTTACATTTTAAATATTAATGATTAAAATTGAATTTTAAACCAAGGCATGCACAACTTACGAAATGACAGCGGGGAACTAATAATTCGAAAATGCTTACGGCTAATCCAGATCCATTTGCGTCTGTGTAACTTTCTCATTTTAAGCTATACGGAGGATGTGTTAGTATTTATAATTATCAGTCTGTACGTTTGTACTATTTCATTATGTAACAAAAAGATTTAGTATTTAGCATGATGTACTCATTTAATTTATCGTACTTAAACACATTGTAGCATTTTGTTCAAGAAAGTTACCTTTAAATCGTATGCATATCCTTATAGCTTGTAGTTATCCTATTTTACGGATTGTCGGGTAATATATACAAAGATAGACTAAATACAACATGTACTGACCATTTAGTTTCACATTTTGACAACACAGACTTGAAAGTACTTCTGAAGTATACATATTTACATATTTACACCAATTTATCTCTTCGGTTGTTTTTAGAACCCGTCCCTTTTATTGACGATGCATATATATATATATATATATATATATATATATATATATATATATATATATATATATATGTGTGTGTGTGTGTGTGTGTGTGTGTGTGTTTGTGTGTGTTTGTGTGTGTGTGTGTGTTTACTGATAATTGTCTAAATTTTCTAAGAGAGGTGGAATAATTGTGAAACATTAGTACTCATGCTAAGCTTTCTTTTTCTAATTCCATCCCAAACTTCAAAAGAAGCCGACTCCTACATATAAAAAGCACTTAAAGAAACAGATATAAGATATATCAGTAAAACTAAAGAGTTCAAATAAAGTCTAATACAAATTACTTAGCCGTAATTTTTGAAAGTCTAATTAAAATATTACATTTCAAAAGTAAACATTAAGTATGGTTAAGTACGAAAATACGTGTATCAATATAATTAAAACGATATACTACTACTACTAATACTACTACTACTAATAATAATAATGATAATAATAATAATGAAAATGATGGTGATGACGATGAGAATGGCTATCCGAAATATATTACCAGAACTATCCAAAAAGTATGACCTGTCCACATGTCTTCTTGATAATCTGAGACATGGTTGTGTAGTATTTATCCGACATAATTTGATAACAAAGAGGAAAATTAAGCTACAGACTCATGCACAAATAGATGCGAACTCATCCTCAAATTAAAAGGTCTATCAACAAAGCAACCACATCTACCACTGTGACTAATAACGACTTCATACAATAATAAAGGCAACACGATATGAATAATAATAATAATAATAATGATAATAATAATAACAATAATAATAATTATTATAATAATAATAACTATTAAAATGGTGAAGGTTATACAGTAGAATACAACAAGGTTATTGGAAATGTTCTTGGTAAGGATGATATTGGAGAAGTTATTCACATTTTTCATATCTGACCAATGTATGCACAGCCACGCTTGACACATGTATACAAATGGATCTCCAAATTGCATCTAGTAGGAAGTCTCTTTATTTACTGTCGCCTACACCCCACCTCACATCGCACTCCATTGACTTCAATCATGGTGGATACATGCAGTATAAACAACTGTCGGATAGTGCGGGAATAGTATTTTAGCGATATCATTAGTTTTAAAGGATGGCGCATGCATCACTGCAATGGTGAATCTTAACAAATTTAAAGATTAATTGTTTCAAGAGAGGTATTTGATCTCTTTCTCAACAACATTCGAAAGCATGCGCGAAGAAGCAACTAATTTAAATTGCTGTGAGAAATGGGGTCTAGTGGTTCAAATGATCAGGTTACATATACGCCACATGTCACCGCTGGGTAGTCTTTGCAGTTTTGGGCTATACTAGTTTGTTTATTAGTCGGTGGCAAAAGAACAGTGATTATTCTGCATACATGTTTCTAAACAAATAAAGAGTGGGAATAATACACTGATATATAAGATTCAGTGTACAACCCCTCAAGCACACTAGTTTTCTTTTTTCAATACAATTTTACATTTATTTACAATTTCAAGATTGCACAGACAATTAAAAGATTTAGAATGTCATGTGATTGTAGCAAATTTTAATTCGGTTGAGGGAAAATCCAACAAACACAAATTCCGAAATAATTTGCGTACGGACCCATTATGTTTCAATTCTTAGATTTAATAAAAGGATCCTGAATATAAAATATTTAAAAAAGCTGACATGTATATTTACACTCTTCGTTCAATTCAATTAGCAAAGTCTACATTGTTATTTAATAAATGTCCATACTCCTTTCATTGATGAAGCCACATTACTTGATATTATATGTCTTAGACTTCACTATGTTATGTCACTGTATTTAGTTAGCTGCTTACCATGGGCAGAACTAATTATGCTATTGTTGTGTACCCTGAGTGTTTTTTTACCATTCCATACTGTTTGGTAATGAATTACCACCTATTTCATTTCAGCATTTTTTTTCTTCATATAATTTGTAGTTGCAAATAAAATATTCTTCATTACATGACCTTTAACGTCCAAATATTTTATCCCTATTTTCATTGGTATACAATGCATATTTGAATTTCATTCGATTATCAATATGATGGCTCGGCCGATATTCAGATTTATTTTTTTTACATTTAGATGTAATATGTAAAAGTATTATGTTAACATAAATTTAATGTTAACAAAAATCGTACGTTTCCATTACAACCGAATTCGTAGACTGATGAGAATGCATTGGCTGTCACAAATTATATTGACATGATGGTGCAACATGCTTAAAGTTACTTGTATTTCCAATGCATGCCGATGCCTTGCCAAATGGGCTTACTCTGCATATATAAAGTTCGCCTTTAGGTTTCTAGAATAACTTAAGCCGGTTTTCATTCATTTCTTTAGGCTATGGTTGCTGTCCAGTCAAATACAACTTAGGTGAAACTATTAACATTTAGATGCGATGGTGCAAAGTCCCCGAATCGAGACATATCGTTACGATAATAAATGGGGGTTGATGTTAGGTTGTCTGTTTTGTAGACACCGTTCGCTATGACCGTCAACAAATATATTCAAAGGCATAATTGTAAACTTATGGTCGTGGAGAAAATGTTAATTATCCAATACATTCAAGCAAACTGTCTTGCACTTTTAACCTTAAATGACAAATTTACCAACATCAAATACCATTTTGCATTCGTAATATTTTTATATATTTGAAGCATATTTAGGCTAATATAATAATTTGTAACATTATGATAAATATGTCTCATAGAAATATTTTCCTGAAATAACACACTCAACATAAGATATTCGATTTAAAACATTGGAACGCATCTTTCTCTCTCAATTTAATCTAAATGTATTTTCAATTCCGTCATCTGTGGTATCGTAATCATATTTTACATGTTGGCCAGATTATATTTCAACTATGCATTTATATCCTTGCTTAGATTTGAAATGATTAGTTCTTGTCTTGACGTATTCCCTTCTAATGATTGTTGAAAAAGTTTCCATCCTCTGACAAATCCATTATGTCATACTGGTCGTCTATTTTACTCCTTGATTAGCAGGTCATAGACATGAATATATTTATCCTTGTTATGTTCCCCATGGGTATGAAGTTTCTCATAGTCTGCTTGAGCAAATGTCGACTGTACATGCTGGGACACCGTCAAAGTTTGTTCATTTTGGGTAAGAAGAATATTTTCGTATGGAGTCGGTCCAGGTTCTGTTTCATTGTAAACCGGTCCCAATGGGTTATTTGTTAATGTGGATGCTCGTATTTGTATTTCTGTATGCTGTAGTTGTTGTCGTCTCTTCCTATAATTGTAGCAGAATCATTGCAAAGGATATGCAGATATATATATATATATATATATATATATATATATATATATATATATATATATATATATATATATATATATATGATATTAATCTAGCATGAATTATTTTAAATGACTCAATTCAGATAAACTCTACTGTTTTCATAGAATTGCTGAATGTACCTTGTCCTTAATTGTTGTTTCGGAATCACTTTCCTGAATATCACTGCATTTGAATAAGCCAGATGGTTGCTGCATTGCATGTTACATATCCAGAACCAATAGAAAATCTAAAAACAATCACTGTCATTACCACTGTAAGCAAAAGGCTTGACGCTAAATTCAGTAAACATTTATCTTGTTAGATTATAATGCTGCCTTTGTTTAAAGACACGCAGCAATAATCGTTGCAAATCATCGGGACAAATGCGATAAACAAAGAAGAAATTTTGTAGGAACTAAAATAGGTTGCGATATCATCGTATTACCTTGTATGTAGTCCTTGCAATCTAATATATTATGTAAATATTTGAGAGTAATGCCATAAACCAAACGGTTGTCGTGCGTTAATGTATACCTGATAACATATATCAGAGCAACGAAGAGTAGTGCAAAAAGCATCACCGTAGAGACAGCAATAGCAACGTAGATGATCTTGTTATCTGTGGAGGAAAACATAATCGAAATGAATTAGTATTATCAAAATTGAGATGATGATAATACTAATGTTAATACAAAATACTAATAATGCTAATACTAGTAATGATACTAATAATATTAAGAACAAGAAGACGAAGAACAAAAGAAAAAAAAAACAGGAAGACAAAGAAGGGAAGAGGAAGACAAATAAGAAGAAGAAGAAGAGAATTAAACATAAGGAGCAACGGAAGCGCTTATGGTTCCTGGCTGAGTCTCACAGACACAGTCAGATCACCTCTAGAGCATGTTTTGATCAGCCGAAAAGCTTTATGAAAGATAATCCCATCCGATTCATTGCAAAATTACATTCACACCCAAACACACACACACACATCACACACATATATAAACACAAACACACATACAAACAATAAGAATAACAATAATCAAAGTAATTGCAAACATTTGCTTTGACACTATATGCATTACCTTTTTCAGCCTCACCTCATATTCACCGATTCAAGTTTGGAAGAATTAACTTTTGTTTTTTTATTATCAGCTACATATCTAACTGTAACTTACGTAAACACCAGTCGTAATTTATAAGTTACGTACCATAGTTCTGGTTATTCAAATGTTTTTCCACTGTGCCATATTTTGTTGTATTATAATAATTACATTTTTTTTAAATATATTTTCTTATATTTTAAATATTATAATTTATCATCAAATGTCACTGCACTGTATTATGTATTAATACATTATGCGAAGTTAATTAGAGTAATAAAGGATTTTGTTGTATCCATTTTGTGTCCATTTCCTTTTTTTAAATTTTACTTTAACTTTAAATGCTAACTGCATATTGAATCATACTTAAAATAAAAAGAATTTTAATTTTTGTTCATTGTGAAATAAAATAAAATTAAAACCAGATTCATCTATGACACAAGTAAATCCATCTGAACTACTCATTACGATAAATAGTGATGACATAAGATTATTTTCCTTCAAGTTTTTAGCCAAAATGAGAAGAAAAAAAAAAGAATTTAGAAAGACGCATAATTTATCGTCTAAAACCGATGTTTTCAGTATATTTAAACTCTGTGGAAAGTTTGTTGCACAGTTCTTGCCGAATTGTTCTTGGCCCGGATTTTGTCTATGTGGTCTGTACCAGAAGATGCCATACTTTATGGATATGCGTCATCAATCGAATGCATACATAGTGTTTCTTAAAAAAAAACAGAGATCCATAACGGTACTGCGCCTGCATTTCACTTTGCTAACATTATCTTGGAAATATTCTCCATGGGATATGACTACAGCAGCAGTACAATTACAATTTCCATCACCTATGCTAATATGTAATGTCCAGATGAAAGGAAAGCATGCAGAACATACATTTAGAATTTTTATTCATGGAACTGAATTGAAGCTTTTAGAAACCTTAAGTAATGTAAGCAACAAAATTATACAAATGCAGATACGATTCTAACACGTGTATTGTATCAATATACAGGTGCATTTGTAACTACCAATACAAATGTTTCGCATGCACTGTTGTATCAATGTACATCTGCTATTTTTAAGTACAGCGCTGATTCCAAACTACATATAAAGATATTCCTTTCACAACGGTATCATTTGCAAACAGCTTCAGATCTGTTGTAGTGGATCACTTTCTGTAAAGGGTCACCAATCTCAATCAACACATCACCGATCGACCAGGAATACTTTTCGTTAAACATTGACTCGAATGATCTTGTAACGAAATATATAGACTCTGACATCATTATAAATGATGATGCAGACTAACCAAATGCATGTTTAGGGTTAATACAATTAGGTAAATTGAATAATCAAACTGATATTAGGTACGTATAAAATAAAACATGTATGTAGACTATCAACAGCGACACATTTAGTGTGAATGTTTACAAAATTCGGAATAAATCGCAGTAGACACCACTTAATATCATATAATATTGACATAGCACCGAATTAAGCATATTCATGTGACCTCGCGCAATTTATGAAAATCTACATAAATGTTCTATTGATATTGATATCCAATAAAATCACTGAGAAACTACGCTTTCAACGCCATGTAAGCCTCTTTCTTTAGATTAGTATTACAAATTTTTAACATGTACGTAAAGCTCATTTCATATGTAATAGTATACACTTAACAGCAAATGTTTAGCTATAAATGAATCCTTTAAAGCGATACAGACATACTCATACCTGTCTGGTCTGAATCCGTTATATTGCTTTGATTAGTCCTCTCGTTTGGTTTTGTGGTTAAAGATGATGTGCTTTCCAGAATCTCTTTATCTATCAAAATGACAATGCAAAGATTGAAAGTTCAACGTATCATAATGTATATCTAACTTTATATCTTTCATTCTTTACACTTGCAGTATGTGTGCTTGGTTTGATTATTTGCATTTATGAATTAAAAAAACACAATATTTGCAAATATTCCTTCTTTGGCGAATTAAACTTAGAGCACAATCATTATGCTATTATATTTCACTTAAAAACACGAAGGATTCTGTCTCGCAAGACACATTTTATATTTCCTATCCTCAGATTGCATTCATATAGGTAAGTACAATATGATAATATGGTTAAATAGTTCGAACTCCTGATCTAAAATTGAAATAAAGAAAACGGCGTTTCTTGTAAATAATAAAGAGCCTTATTAGCTTCACGAATCACACAATTGCTTTCCATGTAAGTACAATGACGTTTGGGAAAACGTTTAGCTACTGTAAACTATGGAAGTCAAAACATGCTTGGAATAGCTTGATGTTTATCGCTCAAAAAAATTAATTGGTTTGACAGTTAATTAATATATAATGTCCATTGCTTGCAGCATTGTATAAACTAGTTTAAACTCCACCTAAACTGATCGATATATTAAAATATATTGTATACCCGTGTACCAAAAATAGCTCTCTAATTGTTGATAACATATAATTATTAAACTGTACTGTCATGATTGAAACTAAACATAATATGGATGCAGTCATGTACAAAGATTTACAACAATATAGCAAATCATTTCAAAACAAGTTATAAACATTTATATTTGAATTACCATATTGCGTTTTTAACTTAGTCATGATGTTCCTTTTTATTGGTCCTTATAGTTAACTTTTCTAAGTCTATCTCCTGTAATACGATTAAAATCAGTTGTATTTACTGAAGAAATAAATCGTTTCTTAGCATTGATTAATGGCAATACTTCATTCATAATGTTGGCAGCTACATGGATGCAAATTTGCTTTTTGCTTCTCATCTCCTTCCTATTGTATACAAGTATATTAAGTCTCTGATATATATATATATATATATATATATATATATATATATATATATATATATATATATATGTTAACTGCAACTCCGATAGAGCTATTAAAGGCAAATAAAGAAAGCCTATCAATACAATGTTAATCTAAAATGATATCGAAATCATTGACAAGTTTACGGCTTCTATTAATAGCATAGACATCCAAAGGAAGAGAGGCACATTATGAAAAGCGACTTTATCCTCATCTATACCTTTCCCTCACTTTCCCTTGAAAGACTAGTTGTACACCATTATCTTCCAAGATCTGTTTTTACCTTTAGACATACATGTCTTTATCACTATGACTACCGCTACTACTAATAAAAAATAGTACTAACACTAGCAAAAAGAAACATAAGAAGAAGAAGAAGAAGAAGAAGAAGAAGAAGAAGAAGAAAAAGAACAAGAAGAAGAAGAATGACAACAACAACAATGAAGACATCGATGTCAAGGTGTACCCGTCCCCTACATTTAAACGGAGCTGGTATCGCAGCATTAGCAAGGCTAATGGTGAATTCCGGGTCGACAAGACCGCCCACCTGATTGGTTTCGTGATGGAACACCTTCTTAAGGCAGCCATTGGTTAGGACTAAAATATGGACAAAGATTCATAGTCAGTCATATTCATGGACACTAACTTGCGGGTCAGAGATTGAGGGATGGAAGACATCTACCACAACGGGCACGCCTGGCCAGCAACCATCGACATTGCGGCGGAATGCAAAATAGATGCTGTCTGGCTTGTCACCTTGACCGACATAAAGGCACTTTATTGACAATAGATCCTGAACCAAGATATGAAAGTCATACTTTCCGAGACAAATGAAAAAGGGGTTATTGTGCTAAATGACATCGACGAGTTAAACATCACAGACGCCAAGCAGGCCATACCAGACCCATATTGATTTATATTTATGACATCAACTTGCACAGCTCCTTGAGGATTACCATATAAGCCCCCATGCAAAGTATGAACTGTAGAGGACCTTTTTCAATGGTCCAATATTGCATATCCGGCAGTGTCCCTGGATTAGCTATCTCAGCATGAACATATACATGTACTGAACCTACAACCTCAAAGGCTCAAAATAGTTAAGTGTAAGCCACTTTGCAAAAGCCCAGCGAAATTTAAAGGAAGGTGTGCGGATGGACTGCATGCGCAAAATATGGTCTACAACACTTTGTCAGGTCGCGCAAACAATGTAGAATAGCAATTTCGACCACACCGACGTGAATATTGACTCAGGACCATTGCCGTTGGTGTCATAAGCAGCCCACGAATGCTTAGGTTCTGTATCGTTTGCGTTAAACATATAGTATTGTAGAGGCGAATCGTCCGTATCAATCACACGCTCTATTCGGTACTTTTTCATTGACTTACGAGGTTGTTGGCTTGAGGTTGGTCTCTTTTGATTTCCCCCATTATGCATAGCACTAAAGTATCTGAGGGTACAACATTCTCTTTTTGTCAATTTGCCGCCTGATGAAATGCAAGTTCAGACCGCATCGGTGTTTAACGAATGAAACCAAAATGCCTGTACTGCAGCAACGTAAGTGTCGATGGTTTTCTCCGAATCTCATTGTTTTGTTGCAGGAGCATGATGTTTACAAGCAAAAATTGTGCGTACTTGTGCATCATTAGTTAATTGTGCTAGCTCCTGAGACATGTGCACCATTGCATTCTAAACCCCATGCATATCGTTTTGATCTGGCCGTTACTTCGTCTCATCCATCTTGATTTATTTTTTTCAATATTACTATATGGTATCATGATAACTTAAGATGACGTTAGTAATGGGATGTATATGATGAACATGGGACTGGTGATGTTGTAGAAGAAGACCTTGATATCTGATTATACCTTAAATCAGCGTGTGTGTGTGAACGTACATGCGTTTGCATAATTGTTCAAGTCTTTTATAGAAAGCAATTAAGACTTATTTTGTTCACTGCATGGTGGATTGTTTTTGCAAATGTATGCATATAATAATATGTCAGTGAACTGATCTCTGTTCGTAATAATTTGAAGGCATACACGACATAGGCACTAATCTGTTTATAGCTTATATTTTAAAAAGTCACAGGGATAAGTTAAATTGTGCTGTCATTCCTTATAAAATGATCCTCAGTAATCTTAGATATTTTAGGATTTTACCAGTATTATCCGCAATCATTTTTTGTTCGCGATCTTCATTAGAAATCTAATCAACAAGAGTAATACAAGTTAGTCCTAAGTGAAAGATAGATGTTCTTCATTATAGTAAGCCAGCAGAATATGGATACAACTGTGATTCGATCCATTCATTGAGCTTCACATGCTCCTTAGATAAAGTCGGTCAAGGGAACGAAGAAAATGGTCATATTTTATCACAGACATTCCAAATGATAAATCAAATACCAAAGAAGCAGTAACAATATCCTGGCTCAGTCTCTTTCAATATTATGTTCTGTTATTTATTGTAACACTTAGAACAATGTATGCACACCATTAACGTTTGATCTGTCCCGGGATCATGGGTAATGTATTGTTCTATACCAGAATCATTTACATTACAATAAAATATATAAAATCAAGGTCTGTCTGTTCGCGAAAATATGCACCATAAAAAGAAACAAAAAAAAACGTTCTTTCCTCTTCCTACTCTCAGACACCGCGATATAAGTTTTTAAGACACCTTTTAAGTTTGAACCTAAATGAAACGATTCCATTTTCACGCTCAGGACAAGATAGCATACACATAATATAGGAGACTGTGTATACTTACACTATGCACTAGAGGATATTTCAGTGATGAGTTTTTCGCAGCGTCTCTTTTTGATTTCTAAGGAGAGCACCTTACGTCTAAAGGATATAAATTATAAACATCGACCCATATACAAACCATGATTGGAGATAAAATGAATATTTATAAACGTTTATCAGCAAATAGTGTATTCACATTATTGGCAAGTAAGTAGTCGCGTGGATCCACATTCATGAACTAACCCATCTGGCACCCTGTGCATCTGATGCAAGATTAATGTATTTACAGTTCACTGTTATAAAAAAAATCATAACGGACGTTTCGGTTCAGAAATCAAACATCAGTAAGCCAGCGGTTGACGCGTTACAATATTTATTCCACAAGCAATAGTGATACAAAAGACAGATAAAGCTAAGGTTTAGTTTGTGTTAGTAAGAATAAGCGCAGTTTGAAGTACATAAATGCAAGATTGCATGCATGTATACACACATACATTCATACATACATACATACAATACATACATACATACATACATACATACATACATACATGCATACATACATACATACATACATTCATACATACATACATACATGTATCACAGAATGATACCTTGACATAAAATGGCGTGCTTCGCTTGACAATCTTCTCCCTCAATGAACAACACGTCTCCATATTTATGGGCCACTGCACAGTACGTATTGTTCTTTATGAACTGGCCCTCTAATGCAGATATTTTTTCTTCAAATTTAAGAAGTCATATTATAATTCATGTACAAAAAAACACTGTGTAGATTATAATTATAAAATGGTTAAAAATTATTGTTTTTTCCTGAATAGCGCAAATGATCATCAATCCCAGAACGATCATGAAACATATCCATTTTCTGGAAAATAATTTTAAATGATATGCATCGATATGTATTCCTTAGTGGTATGTCAATGCATTTAATTATTCCTGATATATTTATGCAAAAAGTTCCTTGAGCAATCTATATTCACTACAGGAGCGAATGTTCTAGACAAAATGTTGCCATATAAAAAACAAAGATTCTTATCCTTCGAATTAAGTAGTATAAGTTTCAATACCCACTGTATTTATGTCTGATGCGAATTTGTCACCCGTCAACTTTCCGTGCACTATTTATTGTCATTTAAGTTTGTTTTTTTCCGATGCATATGTTTGTGAGGATTTTGGCAAGGTCGTACAGTATACATATCGCGGACCTGGATTTTGTGGAATTACTTTTGAAAGTCTATGACGTAATTGCAAAGCTGCAATATTCAACATCGCATGTACAAATTCATTTGTTGGTACCTGTCGCCTTATGAATTGTTGATATACGATGAATTCCAAGCCAATATGTGTGTTTGTCTTCCAAATTCAACGATAGTTTAATTTATGACACGTGTTGTCCTCCTATATCTGCACAAATCTTTGTTACCTGAGCCATCGGTAAGAATAATCTAGATCCATCCGACATAGATGGGAACCAACAGTTGTCCAATTACGTCTTCTTCATTCTGAAGTATTCCCTAGAAATGTAATTGAACTGTAATATATAAAATCATACGTTAAGCGAAATCAGGTGCCACCACATCGTATTCATTTATCGGCTACCTTTGACGGCGATATATGTTGTATTTTTGAGTATTTATTTTCATATATAGCGTGGTCGATACAAATGTCGAACTGAATGCACCTACTAATAAATATCAATCAGTTGAATTTAATCAGACCCTAATCAACATCAAAAGGCTTATCTTAGAAAATACGTTCTAACGGTAACATAAGTTTAAAGAAACTGGGAACATGTATTTAATATAAATAATATAATTAAAATATATTAAAATGTAGCAAATATTGAGAGGATGATTAACATGTAATAAATGATAATTCCTCAAATTGAATACACGTATTTAATGATATGTTATGAATACGTTATTTGGAAAGGTTGTCTATGTAACCTTAGGAAGAGACAGATTGGGGAGGAAATACTGTTTTTGCGTTATATATTAGATACACTTTCTTACATTTATTCCAATAATAAGAGAATCAAATACATCTGAGTACATACAATTCATTCAACAAAATATTAAGCAAGTTGTCACAAATTAAGGCGGCGATATAAAGAAGTTCATAATATCATGCAACACATATACATACACACTCCAAGGTTTTCAATGGCCATTTTAGACTTTATAAAGTTGTACTCAGCTTCCGACACCGAGATCGATTTTCAAAGTAATAAACTTCCATAAGTATCGTATGGATTTTTCTTTACAGAAGAATTGCTATTCATTTACATATTCATTTACCTGGAACAGATTTGCTGATAGTACAGGAGTAATGTTTCCTTCGGATTAAAATGAGGCTCAACCGTACGAATGAAATATAAAATTAAAAAAAAAATGTTAGATTCGAAGTAAAGACTAGTTTTAAGTTACATCTCATTTATGCATTTTTTTTAACAACGATACAATATGAAAATCAATTCAACTGAATTAAAGAATGCAGGGGTGGATACACAAGGAAGAGGTAGCTGCCGTGCACTTTCGCCTCTCCCTCCATGACCTATAAAAAATCGGAATCTTTTCATTACAGTGGTCTAGTTGAAATCGTCCCCTGGATACACATACAGTGCAGGAACTTCACATTTAACCTTCTCGGCACTCACCAGTAGTTACATTCCGTAACCCACTTGCGCTTCGTTCTTACCATCCCAAACAATATTCATGGATCATCGCTAACATTTGATCGTATTACGATACAATGAGTGCAATATCAGGTTGTCTTTTGTAATGCGTTAGAGCCTCCTTCTCTCTCTCTCTCTCACTCTCTGCGTCGACATCTAAGCTTTAGCATCAGCTAGTGTGTGCATTTACATTACGATTTTACTTTACCTCCTGATATGCAAGACATCCACTCTCCTATTTGTTTTCGAAACGTTGGTGTTCAGAAAGGAAGTTAATGGCCTTCTTTGCGGCTCGAAAAGTTTCGAGCGACTTTATCGATCGGAATCAATTTAAACCCGAGGGTTTACTTTCTTACGAGCTAAATTCTACAGAGTCGCGCCCATGTTTGCCAAGGAATTAAAGGCATTAACTCTGTTCCTCAACTAAGAATTTGATACATCAAAACTTACTTTGCCTTGACGCTTACATTAGTGTGTGGCAAATTAGTATAGTTATGTCCTTTTTTCTTTTGAAAAGACATGTTTCAACAATGGCCACAAGGATAAATGGATCTAATTGTTTTTGTTCAAGAATAAAGGTCCACTTTCAGATCTAAAGAATGCTTGCACTGCGAACGAATGTTTGAAGTATGATTGCACGGTTCTAAGCTCATTTGGCACAATGTCGTCATACAGGCTTCTCTTTGCTAAATAGTCATCTTTAAAACAGTGTCAACCGGCTTGATCAACAAACATGTATTTTTAAATGTAAGGATCCATCTTGCAATTTTATGGCATTCATATTATATATATTTTCTTTAAATTATCCAGAGAAAAATACAAAACAAGAGCTGCTTATACGAATGAAAATTATCTTCGAACCAAGGATACCTCAGGAATGAAAGATTTAGAAATAGTTGCCTGGTTTAAGGATTCCAGTATGTTGTTTATTTCCCGCTGTTCAATAAAATGCAAGATGATTTTTAAAACTATAAATATAATACTAAGATACGCGCCACTGCTACACATTCCTCCGTCCGCCGTTCCCGCTACACAGCTCGCTGTAAATAGCTCTATAGCACTTCCGTTTTTCGTAGCGTAGACACATTCCTGGAAACCAGGTGCTATTTTCCTGGTAATGCTCGTATCGACTGTAAGAAATCAATCAGATTTATTAATCGTATATCAATTACAAAAACAGTACAGTTTATTAGTTTATGTCACAATACAAATATTATAAATGTTAATATAAATGAAATAGGTGCAAGCAAAGGGCCCCGCTGTCAGATATGCATACTTTTAAAAATGAAAGCTTTCCATTCAAAATGTTGTCCTATAAACTTAATTGCATTCAAGGAATTTCTCAAGACTCTTTGCTCATTTGTGATATGTTATTTGAAACTATATTTACTTTACGTCGCTCAATTTAAATGGAGCATATTAGATTAATTCAATAGTTGCTGCCATGCCAATATTCATGTTAATTATGCTGTCAAATTATGAACAAGGAATACAGCCTTGAATGTCTTCAAATTAAATACTTAATTTTTGAAAGACACATTTCGGAAATATTTAATGTTTTACCGCGAAATAACTTTTAAATGCAGGAAAATAATTATTGTTTCATAAACAAATCAATCTCAAGATAAATTCGTCTAAAATCACTTTTGGATTTTCTCCTGAATATTAGGCAGCTGGGATTTTGAGACCACATTTTGCTTGTTCTCTAAATGTTAACTCGTTATAATCGTAAAAGGAAGGTACAAGGAGATACTTTAGGTTGAAACGTACGTCTCGTTGTGGAAACAATGCCCGTCCGTCCATCTTAACCAAATTTTCACATAGTTTAGTTTGTTTATTGTCAATTCAATTGTTATGATTAGTTCACAACATACGATATGAATGCCTTTTCATGACATGTTTTGTGTTACAATTAGAAAAAAAACAATCATGATTTACAGCACCCTTGATGTTTACAGTACAATTCGGTTTTGATTGATGCTCCTGTTAATATTTACTTAACGTTATCTTAACGGTGGTTACGTATAATATAAAATTACCTTTCTTATACAAAGATAATGATTCGTGTCCGCCACATAAATTAGTCGGATCTTTATTGCACGTGAAAGCACAATCCTTTGATAGGGTTAGTCTTGTATTGTCCATAACACAATAGCAATCTTTCTCCTGAAAAACAACATCATCGTCAATTCCGGCATTACTATAATCATACCATATTAGTAAATTCAATTATTTAATCATTTATGAATGATCCTTTCTTCTAATCATATCAAAGATGTAAATAGCATAGTGAATGAGAAAGAAGTATGTCCTTACAGTTGTCTTCATCTGAATCTATGACGTTTGTTTGAATGGGTCCATTTTCGAAGTATAATTTGTGGGTTCAACTTATAATATCGTAGGTAAACATTATATTCACTACTCACAATTGGAACGCCACCTCCTGATATTAATTCTTAAACACTTAAACGAAGTAAATAGTTTTTCAACGCTTCCAAAGAGATTTGTGCGCATCAATGCAATGTCAAAAACCTTGTTTAGTCTCTGTGAAATAAGATATTTGATCTGGAAAATTATCAAGCAGAGCAAAGCAAAGAAAGGTAAAAGATTTGTATGACTACCTTCAATCCAATATACCGATAATCCTTACAAAACGTCAAACAATTGCTGATGATGTCTGATTCAAACGCTTTTTTCAAATTAGACTGTAAATATGTTGTTCCCTTGCAAACTGCAAGAAAAGGGCATATGAAAATGGTACATGGACTATTTTTGTCTATGATTGTAGATTATACATTAATAAGAGTCTCTGGTCTTATAATAAGTAATTGAATGAGCGAAAACCAAACAGTGTTTTACAATTCAACAAAAGATGTATTTCCCTAAAAAAAATGTGACGATGAAAAACCAGCATATGGTATAATTGTTAACTGAAGTCGTAACGAACAAAATTTGTAAAAAAACAAAAACATTAGCGGTATTCAAAGAAACCCACCGATGTTAATTTGATTGTGATGGCCTGTGTCAAGCTGATGTGCCAACACTCTTTTTTTGAAGCGCACTAATATAATGTAAGGTTTCCTTGCTTGCATTCAATATAATACCGTGCTAATATGTCTTCTCTAAAAAAGAATATATGAGAACGTTGTCTTTCAAGTGAATACATAATTTGAATACATACATTTGAGCACCAAAAATAACAATAAGACTGATTACTGCTTCAGGTGTTATTGCAAGATTAACTAATTTTCTAGCAAGAAACAAATATATAAAAAACTACGACACAAAGCAAGAGCCAAGACAAAAGACTACATTTAATTAGTACCATAGTTATTGTTAGAAAGTATGCTACTGCGATCATACTAAAGAATATGACATAATGTCCCTGACTCTATAAACATAATGTCCCTGACTCAGACCAAGATAATGGTCCTAATATATTGTCAACTGATGAGTCTCTTAAAATAAGTAACAGAAACAATTAAGAAGCAACAAACTTTGTAAAATTCAACAAATGAACATGTTTATCTATAATGCAAACTGAAAATATAAAAAGAGCTTAGGGTGTTGCGACAAAAATTATAAATGATCATGGAATTAGGTTTACTAGCTCGAATAGGTACTGATCTTTTTTTTTTCTCTAGAAATTAAATCCAACGCTGAAGCGTTACTGTGCCTATAGTAGTATGTATAGTGATGTTTTACTAAAAGTATATTTTTGAATCACATTAATTTAATTTCAGGTTTTAATTAGCTATAAATTCCAGTGAGTATCTCTGTTCAAATATAGTAATTTTATACGCACACTATATTTCACTAAAACTGAATTATCTAACGAAATTGATCTCAGGCCAAATTTAATTTCTGGACATAACAATAATACAATTGATTCTGCTAGATCTTAGATGAAGGATGATTATCATTCCAGCAACAAGGTTATATATTACTCTACTTGACTTTAGGCCACAATACACATTTTCTGAGTAAAACAAAAATAAACAAACAATAAAAACCGTCTTGAAATTTCTTAATGTTTACAAAATTAAAATTGCGTAAGTGTAATTATATACATATTGCTAAAATTATAGCACAAAATATGTAGTAAACAACAGTTATACCCGGAAATTAGTAGGGAATTTCGAACGTTCTAGATTCAGATTGAGATAAACATATGTACTACAAAACCAAAATCAATAATTCATGTCAAGTAGAAAAGGACCTTAAGGTCAAATCCAACATACAATGTTTCTTTGTCGAAATAATATAATACATTAATACAATAATTAAAAACCTAACTAACACTCAAATTTTAATATTCCTAACACCTCCCATCATAATTAAAACATGATTTATAAAATAAATGTTTCATTTTAGATGAACTTTTATGAATGACACACATTATATATAAATCATTATATGCATATACACATGCAAGTTAATCTTCTATTACATTATTTTTTCATTTGACGTGTCTGATGTCAGTATTATATTGCTTCAACATCAAACTTGACCTTAATAATCTCTGAATTTGTTTTCCAACTTGAAAATGACAGAAAGTATGGGGTGTGATCATTAAACACAATCATTATAGAAGGAGTTGAACTATTGTAGACTTTAAAGTGTTGTGATGTCAATATCAAAACAAAACATTCCGTGTTGAGTTTGGAATAATGTCACTTGGTCTCAGTTAGTTTCTTAGAAACATCTCACACTTGATGATCTACACCAACCCCAAACCCTCATCATCAACATACATGTAAAATGATTGACTGAAATGTGAAGCTCTAATAACTGGAACACTCCTAAATGCGACCTTTAACTTATTTAAAGCCTCCTGCCATTATTATGACCAAACCTTGCACAGTAGCTTCTTAGCTGATATCATCAGTAGATTCTTCGCCTTAGGATTATGGGTATAATATATCGATGTTCCATGATATATCCTATAAATGTTAAAAAGTACAGGAAAACTCACATTTTATAAATTAATATCAAATTTGCATATGTTTGTCTGTCAAAGAATGTATGAATTGTCTCAAAATGATCGTTCTAGGCTGCGTTGTAAAAATGATGATATCATCGATATAAGCAACATAATTATCCAAACAAGATGCAATCATTATCATTAATCTTTGAAAAGTACTAGCCGCACCTTTCATTCCAAATGGCAACACATTATATTGATAAAGTACCTCGGGGGTCACGAATGACGAGATTTCGTTTGCCCTCTCCGTCAGTGGAATTTGTCAGAATACCTTTGAAAGGTCAATCCTGGTGACATATTTTGCATTGCTAATCTGATCAGTGCAGTCATCCTGTATTGGCAATGAAGAAAAAGAAACTGTTTTGCCACAATATTTACTTTTATATTACCTTTGTACACGTGGAAAGTACCATCTGGTTTATGTGGATGAAGACATATTGAACGCTAGTCACTTTTACTCGGTTGAATGTAATCAGTTTCAAACATTTCTGCTTCAATGTTGACGTCGCGGTGGATTTTATCTACTCGTAGATGACAATCTGGAAAGAAGTGGTCATATTCAGGTAATATCTGTGTATCTTCATTGTCGTTTTATGGCGGGATATGTGAATGTTTCTTGTCCATATTCTTCATAGGTTCTCAAAGCCGAAGATTGAAAAATCCAAAGTCATTACAATCCGATTGCATGCCATCGATGGATTACTTTTGTCTGCAATTGATTGCAAGATTATCCTTATTATATCTATAAACATACTACATGGTATATGTTTTAATCTCCAAATAGCATTTATGATGTAATTTAAAGTACGTTCTTTTTTTTCAATTGTATAAGGAACATAGTACCGAGCTTGACCATATTTCGTGGTATGGTCAAGAGAGAGAGATCACCAGGCCTAATTGAAAAAAAAAAAACCTTTATCAAAGGTTTTACTATTGTTTTAATATTTATCAAAGTAATTGCCTTTCTAAATCTTTTAGACTCACGTATTATGGTCAAAACGTATTGATGGCCTGATTTGGTTTTAGGTAAGGAACATACATAATCATCTTTTATTCTTCTAAATGAATCATCAAATGCAGGAGTTTATTTCTGATTGGATACCTATCATGTGACACTTGCTACAAGATCTAAAGTATTTACAAACATCACTTTGAATTTGGCAATCAAAGTCATACACTGTATCATGGTAAGTGTAAGCGATCATTAGATGATGAAACGATTGTGTTTAATGGGTTAGACTATGAATTTCCAGTCTATATCACAATCGATCTATACTCTGATGATTCAACGACCACTCGCCACCAGCAGGTACATGAACTTGCCAAGAGAGCCAGATCACCAGACTAAAACTCATTTAATTTCTATTTTAATCATACCTCAATTTCATTTTTGTTTTATTGAGCGGAGTGCAGCTTAAATCTTTCAACCTCGCAAGCCTTTGACAAGTGGTATATAATTTTTGGAAACATAATCAAGAATATTAATTTCCTCTTCTTGATTTGAATGTTTCCCTTCTAACAAGTTCAATGGTCAAATAACAGTATGTCGAAAACTAGCTAAAAGGGACTAAATCGCAAAGATTCTTGAGCGGATTCATGGACAGCAAACAACATTAAATTAACACCTTCATCTCATGTTTTCCATTATCAACACAAAATGACCGAATCATATTTTGCAAAGTTTGATATGACCTTCGGCATTCGGGAAGATAGGCAGAACACATGAATTGCTGGACACCTAATTCATATATAACCTGATGGAAGCTGCCAGACATAAGATTTGACCTTTGATCATATTGTGCAGGTCTAATTGAGTAAAACTTTTATCAAAGTGTTTACTATTGTTTTAATATTTATCAAAGTAATTCCCTCTGGAAATCTTTTAAACTCACGTATTATGGTCAATACGTATCGATGACCTGACATGGATTTAGGTAAGGAACATACATACTCCGCTATTATTCTGCTAAATGAATCGTCAAATGCAGCAGTTGATTTCTGATTGGATTCATATCATGTTACACTTGCTACAATATCTACAGTATTTACAAACATGACTTTGAATTTGGTTAATAAAAGTAATACAATATATTATGATAAGTGCAATGGATCCTTAAAAGATGAGACGAGTGTGTTTTATGGATTAGACTATGAATTTCCAGTCTAAAACATAATATAGCCACAATTGATGATTCAGCGACCACACGCCACCAGCTGGCACATGAACTGGTCTGAAATGTCTCATAATGACCCACATTTTAACAAAATAGCAAATACTTGCTTATCTGGCTTCAGGGTGATCCATGGCCCTGTGAAGCGAACAGGAGATATCTGGATCCTTACTTGTTCGATGACAAGCGATTGTTGTTTGTCACATGATTAGAATGACGATAATGAGTGCGTGAAAGAGGATCACTCTGATCAATACTTTTGATCGATCTAAACCAGGAGTAACAGTGACCTCATCAGAAGCCTGACAAATATATGTGTCAGCTAAAAGCTAATTTCCTTATCAACATCATTCTCAAGACTTTTCGTTGCCGTATCTCTAGTAACTGTACGCGCTGGGTATAAATCAGTGATTTCCTTGTTTAACAGGATCGATTTCATAATCCAAAACAAGGCTTATCGGTGACAAGTGAATGAACCCAAATCTTATCTCTAGATTGTTCATTGATTTGTAATACGCAAACACTATCTTTGGGAACAGGCGACAATGTTTCGCCTTGAGACAGTATCTGATAACAAATGTGCACCATGGAGAAGGATAGCATCTACTCCCTGAATAAGTACAATCATTAGAAGAAATTTTCTTAGATAAAGGCAAGTGCACCTAATAATAAAAGACACTGAGAAGGTCGCATGTCACTTAAACTTTGAATTGGGATAACATTTGCAGAATCACCTCTGCTTGATGTATAAACCTCGACATGAATGGTCAATTTTTTTTGCAACCCAGAAAACTGCAGTGTGAAAGACTTAATAACAAAATAAACTATAACCTAGGGAATACTCGTCAACTGAACGATCATCCTTTTCTAAAGTTCAGACCTTAGGTTTATCCATTTCTGCGCAGTACTTGAAGTCTGCAACTAATATGACTTGTCTGAGTTTTTCTCAATCTTGAACAACTTTCCTTGCCAGGAACCACGAATCATATAACTGTTAGTTTTCTTTTACAAATTTTACATGCCTTTTTCCTGGTTGGTTTTTATAGATTTTGAACTTTTATCGATAAGTCATGGGTACTATATAATAGACCTTCAAGGTACAGTCCTTCACCAGATCAGCATAAGCACTTGTATTTAAGGGAAGTATAGATCCCAGAAGCTGTGCGAAAACGTTCACTATGTAATGACACCGTTCAATATTCTCTTCGTTATTTCCGATTTTTAGCAAGTATTTCAAAATGAGGATGATATTTATGTACTTCTTTTTCTCTAAATTGCATACAACTATTTTACTAGCCTAATATTCTTAATAACTTCACTACCTGGATTTGAATGTAATGAGGGGATGTGCTTTTCACTTGCCTGATTTATTTTTAGAACAATCTAAATTGATGTTTTCCTTTCTTCATTGTGTCTTTCTCTTTGTATCTTTCTTCTTTCTGTACTTGCATTTGTTTCTGTCTTTCCTCTTTACGGAATAGAGATTGCATTTGTTTCTCTCCATCTCTCTCTCTCTTTCTGCAAATGCACTTTCCTCTCTATATCATCTTTATTTAACTGCACCTTATTTAAGCTCAAGCATTTTCAATTCGATATCAGTCTTGTATTTTAATTTAAATTCAAGAACGTGTAAGACAGAGCCAAATAGAGACTGACCAAATAAAAGCCAAATCACATTTATCAAAGTCCAAAGAATGAGAAGTTACAGGACTGATAAGATTCATCAAATATTGTTTTATCTCTAGAAATCAAAATAATAATGTCAAAACTAACTTAGAGTATTGAAAATTAAATTCCAAATAACCTTGAATTAGACACAGGCATTTATGATTAAGGCCATGAATAAGATTTAATATAAATCAAAATCAAATCCATCACTGAACCTGTTGATGTGCCTGTGGTGACATGTTTCGTGGTGTTATAATACGAGTATGTTGTTGATTGAAAAAAAAACAAAAAAACAATACAATTCCTGGCTTTTATTAACTATAAATCTCAATAAATGTATATGTCCAATATTTTTTCTCACTCTCTCTTTCCTGAGAAAAGTCACTTGAATCAAATAATTTAAGGAAATAATTTCCAGCCCAAAATTAATTCCTGGGCACAACACTAATATAATTATTGTTGATAGGTCTTGCAGAATAAATGAATAATCCTTCCATTTTCAAAAATATATAACAGTGTACTTGACCGCGTGTTTTAATTCTTTTCTTTATAATCATATAAAATTATCTAGATAAACACAACCTTCTAGGATTGTGTTAATCTTAGTTACAATAAGAAACCTATCACTATAACTGCAACACAACATGTATAGTACATAGCAGGTAGACACGGATTTTCGCAAGGGATTTTCAGAGATTTTTATTCAGATTATGATAAGTATATTTTTCTACAAAACCGAAATAAATAATTGTAGTCGTGTAGAAAATGAACATTTTGAGAAGATTAAGTCCAAACTACAACGTTACATTATCAAAAGCGTATAATTAAAAGATAAAAATATAACAAGATAATTAACAAACAATACCAATTAACGTACATAACACCCACACTCAATTACAAATAAAATTTATCATTTAATTCTTTCGAGAATGAACAAAATCAATGATTGTTGGCCAGTTAGTTAATGACATTGATTTTGGACAAGGTCGGCTACAAGATTAAATTTTACAGAACCCACACCACACAATGAATAATAAAAGTAAAATACATAGCTTGCAGTGTATATTTAATGTACATAGCAGCATTAAGATGCTTATCAATTGTATGCAAACATGCTTAAATGGCCTTTTGACATCGGACCTTTCTAAAGTGATCGTCTCTTTGCAATTTACTGAAATATGACACTCAACTTGTTTATGTTACTGTGTTAGAATCTAATATTTATGTTACCCGCATACTATTGTACCATTCCTTATCTTAATATAAGTCAGTTTTAGTTGTGTTCAGTAAGATTTGAGAAGATTTATTAATTTCATGTACTTATTTGAAATACAATGTGCGCATTTTGTTTGGACTTAATCAATATTTTGGATTCGTCGTGAATTCATTGAAGAACATTTGGATTATGGCGCTGCGATAAATCAAAACTGTTTGCATATTAGCACATTTGGAAACTATTGGCATATCAACACATTCAAGTTTATTTGGAATCCAACTTGAATTCATTCGGAACATTATAAATGTGCGATTTTGACAGAACTTTAAGGCTTCGCAAGAAATCACGTTTGAATGGAGAAATAAACAAAATATTGAAACAAACTCTTTACACATCTACTCAGAATCATTCTTATGATTTTCTTAAGCTCTGAAATATGTCATCTGCGAGTATCCAGTACCCCTACACCAAGAATGGTGACTGCGTAAATCTTTCTAAGAAAGATGTCGTTATTTCTAAAGAAATACACATTGTTTGAAGCATCGTATGCAAAAATGAATTCCTAAAATGTCACTGAATAAAATTAATCTTAAACATCTGAATATGTGTCGTTGGTGCATTAATGCACCAATTAGTCACACTATAACATGCATAGGTTTAAAAATATTCATACATACAGATGATGTTTCTTTAAATGTATGGTAAAATTAATTTACATTTATATCTGATTCAGAGTGGATATGCGGAGATTTTTCCTTAAGCAATATATATTAAAGGTCTGCATTTTATTTTTTGAGTATATATAAGGAAGTAGTTCGCTCATTTCATAATACATTAGTTTCAGTTGTGTAATATGCCTACATATACACTCACAAAATGGAGATATCATAAATCTGGTGACACAAACAAAGAGTAAACTGGTACATTTAATTTCTTTGTATATTTGTATATTCAACAATAAAAGAATGCTTCATAAATGGCATATTTTCTCTTCAAGACATTTCATGCTCGTGGTTTTCTTCTACCACTTCACGATAAGTGTGTGTTTCGCCGTGAATTACTTGAATGGTTGAGGGACATAATCTTATTCATTAACTTGCATGAAATAATATCAATAATTCTTTATTTCGGGTAAATGTATGTGGATAGCATTTTGACCACACACTCTGAATTTATTCCTGGAAGCTTTCCTATTGGTAAGTATGGACGCTTTATGTTGGAGATGAATTTAGTTTAATCCACTGATCATCATATTTGTTATTGTGCTGCTATACTTAAAATGGGAAGGCAAATTATATCACAAGTTTTATTGTGACTGCGAATATTAACAAAACATTAAATAATATAATTAATATACCTCTGATATCGCGCGAACTCAAGTAAGAAATGTGCTATTGCGTGTTGGTATACATATTGCTGGCCAATAAGTTAAAGCGTAAAATAAGAAGAAAATACGCTCGCTCAGAGTGAAAATATCAGGTCCTTCAGCTGCTAGATATATATATATATATATATATATATATATATATATATATATATATATATATATATATATATATATATATATATATATATATATATAATTTAGATAGCTTCATTGACCCTTGTTCATAATTGGGGGTAGATATTTTCTTAATCCGATTTTTTGTCTTGTCTTTACGTTGAAAATTAAGCTTGGCAATCTAAATTAAGCTTGCCTATCTAACCTTTGTCATGCGTGCATGTTCTAAATACTTTCTTTATTTGAACTGGACGTCAAGATCTGATCTTGTTTACAAGTTAGTAGGTATATCCATAGGAAACAAAATTAATATGGTCTTATGATCAGTCTCCGAATATCTGCAAAGTTTTATTGCTGTGGTGAGAGAAAGTATTTATTCAAAGTATTCATTTAAACAAATAAGTACTCATGGACGTTCGGATTAAAACATATATTTTGGAAATATTTTCAACTAACTCAAAGACAACCAGGATCGCACAAATTATATAAGGATGTTTAAGTATGCATATATATATCAAGGCATTCAAGAATATTGAAACTCATTCGGAACATTCGGAACATTATATAGTCTATGATATTCTAAGAGGACATTTAGTATTATTGTGATCCAGTACACAGTACTGTCAGTGTAATTTTAATTTTCACTTTATATTGCAGAAAAATTGTTTGCTTATTTTTATTTCCATTGCTGACTTCTTTGTATTGTTACACTTAATTGAAGACCAAGAATAGTAACAACTCACTCCATGAAATATATACGTTATTCACTCCATGAAGTATATCCGTTATTCATATCCTGAAATATGTGTTATTCACCCTATGAACTATGGTATTCACTCTATGAAATATAACCCTTAATACATCGATTCAAGCGAATATACACTCGGTATTTGTATTAAGTGTTATATTGTGTACATAACTGGATAAACTATAATCAATGACATCATTTATTTGTAAAATGACTTGGCCAGCTAGATATGCCTTTCAATAACAAAGTTAAAGATTTATAAAATAAATAAAGAAGTAATCAATGACGTTCTAATTAAAAGAACATAAATACATTAGCTTTATTCTCACCTGTCATGTTGATAAAATCACTTAGTTCCACTGTGTTGGCAACCCATGCTTGATCCCTATCGTTAAAGATGTCCATCAGGATAGCATCAGATGAATTTTTCTTTACATCGAAAAGCACTTTCTCTTTATCTGCACAATACTTGCGTGATTCGTTCCATGTTAATGTGACATTCTTCTCAAAACTGTATACTTCGTATGAAACTAGATATAGAAGCATCTACAACGTAATTGTTTTTATCTGTATATATATATATATATATATATATATATATATATATATATATATATATATATATATATATATATATATATATATATAACCATAAATACGGAAGAGCAAACGCAGATCTAACTTCTGATCAAAGCGTTGCGAGGTGTCAAACGAAGGTTTCCTTCAGAGAAGCCGATGGACTAATCGCCTCCATTCGAGATAAAAGTCAAGATGCTTGCTATATATGTCAGGGGAAAAGGCACTGGTCTTCAGAATGTCCATAACCTCAAAGCAAAACAGGCATTAATAGAGACAATCGTCAAGATATATGTTATCATTGTCAAGAAAAAGGACATTGGTCGTCATACTACCCTAATAATAAAGATAACCGATCCAAGTGACATGAAGGGCTGGATGAGAGGGCTTCCGAACAGGATGAAATTAACTGCGACAAGGAAGATAAACCCAGACCCATCCAGAACAAGAATAAATGAAGACGAGACGAAAGTAAGGAGGAAGACGAAAATAAGGATAAATTTGTGACAGCGAAGAAATTTAAAGGAGGGAAAATAAGAAGCTAATACACTTTTTAAAGTGATGTGTTGTGAAATTTGATAGCAAATTGTACCACATATATATTGGAAAGAAAACACGTGTCTCTTTGTTTTGATTTGTATGATAATTAGGTCATATACTCACAAACTCACACACGTGCGTCATGGGAGAAAATGGATTTCAGTTTTATTTGATTTTCGCAAACTCAGAAACGGGAAGTAATGATCTGTAAATGCCGTACCCCTTTCCCCCGGCCAATGTATATTTCTTGACCTGCTACGTTTGTTGATTTGATATAAATCACTAGCGTTGGTATCTCAGGCGTAGTGGAAATGTTAACGGATTGGAATGTATGGCTCGCGAAGGTCTTTTTATCTTAGGTCGTATTAAAGAGGTCTGATACGTTTGTTTTAGACTCCTTGACTCTTCCAAAATGTCTAAGAGTACCGTGACTGTTTCACTTTCACTGTCCTCTTTCTCTCCTAGACCATATTTCTTCTCTGCTTCTTCTTATTCTTCTTGTCGTTTTCTTCTTGTCTATTCTTCTTCTCGCTGTTGCTCTTGAATGAGAAAGACTGTTTTTGCGTCTTTCTGCAGTTGCAAAAATTATCCAATTCTTATTTCTGCTTCTGTTTAAAATCATCTACGTATGGTAAGGAATGAAAAATCGGGGAAGGTGCTGGAAACGGAACTCACTATTGTTCTCTTCTGGAAGTTGGACTGTGTTTATTTTCTTAACCGCTTTTATGCCATCACTACTCCTCTCTACGGCCGGTGCACCCCAATGCATCGTCTTCGGAGTCACCGTCATGTTCTAACAATGTATTCAGGTCAGCCCAATTCAAAATTATTGCAATTGTTTCCCCAGTGCCCGGTACCTTGACGTAACCCAATGCTCTCTCTCTCTCTCTCTAACTACCCCTCTCTCTATTATGTACCTCGAATAATTGCCACTGTAATAAGTATTTAATTGTCTTCCAACTGTAGGTTGGAATTCTGAACATTGTTTGGTTGCAATATAATGCTTGTTTCATCCATTTGTACCATAATGAGATTATACCAAAAAATAACGTTTATCGGTAATTGATTTGGAGTAAGACTAGAGTGAACATAAGTCTGACAGACACATGTTGTTACTAACATAATTGTACGTAATGCTGTACCGCACGGAAGACAATCCACAAACTTGACTTTAAAGTGTACATTTTATACGTATTACGTCAATAATGCTTTAAAGAAGAGTAAAATAAATTAGAGAAAGGGTCAACTGATCTCTAGTCAAATATGTACACATTTAATATGAATAATCTATATTTCCTACTTATTACCAAGGAATGGAAACTTTTTCATATCACGAATTACATTCTGTTCAAAAGTGTGATTTATGAGTGTTTGTAGCATCAATATATTACATACTGCAGTTAGATTAAAAAGTGCAGAAATCATGACCATGCCTTTCCTCAGGTTATTTCGCCCGATAAAATGATTGCTTTGCCAACTCGGAAAACCTTTCACAGTATTTCCAGGTTTGAATCAATAGTTTATTATCTGAGCGTTTCTTCGTTTAGCTTTTTGCAAAGAGAAAATCATGAAACCTTTGATGCTCTAATTTTTCTATAATTACATTATACAAAACAAACAAACGGGCTGTGAAGGTATGCAATTCAGGCTATAAGCATATACACACGAACGTTTCAATACTTTTTGGAGACGTGTCGTGTTTTCAGTTAAAGTAAAAATGCCCGCGAATTGTATTTTCAATCCAAATTTAATGTACACCGACAGCATTGAAAACAAATTACATTTTAAGATTATCTCCATAATCAACGTTTAAGCCATTATCATACAAACTTTATGAAATGTAAGCTTGCCAATTATGGATTACATTAGGCTTACCCTGAATCCAGATCCAGCATATTATGATAGTAATTGCCACCATCAACTCCATGGAAGCCATTTTATGATGTAGTGATTTAATATACAATATTTCGTTATATTTGCTCACGATTTAACACAGTGTCAAGTGCATTCAACCACGCGGCCTTTATATATCGTACATATCCACATACAAGATTAATACCATAGTGTGCGAACTGGTTTCTTTAATGTGATACGTACTACGATAAACCAAATTTAAAATAAGGCACGAACAGTGTGAGCTTTTCAAATGTGTTTCAATAACTTCCTCCTCAGTGCTTCTGCTTTTTAACATCAATGGGTCTCACCTATTGACGATTTCAAAGGCTCCGCAGCTGCTAATGTGCCAACAGAGCTAGAACGTAAATATAGGTATATCTTAATATATAAGAAAAATATACATTTGATTGCATTTTAAATTCGTTTTATTATAGTGCTCCATTGAATTACTTTGATGCATTAGGAAATACTGGGAAATATTTGAATTTCCTCATGAGATATGCTGCATTCATCTTAATTTTGTATTATACATTATTAGTTATAACGTTTTATGAGTTGTTTAAACATATACTAGTAATATAAACATAGCTTTAATTTATTGAAAACGAAATCGCTATAAATTTCATTCTGCATAGTAACTTATTTGTAAATGAAATAACGTTACTGTTGCACAGCATGATATCACAGCATTTAAATTCAAGCACTCGATATGAAGCTGGTATTATTGGAATAAATATCATAATTTACGTGTATTTCTATATCTAAATGGTATATCTTCATGTTTTTAATTTTCGTTTTCTTTTCATTGTTTTAATTAATAAACAGGCTCTGTCCATCTAAATAAATCGTTTCTTTACCGTTCATACCTGATATCCTAAAGTATGCCACCGATGTAACCATCATACCAGGAGTGACAACTCACAAAGGAATGCAAGTATGTTGTATTTCTATCTTTATATGTTAGAGTTTTCCTTCCAATACATTAGAGATGGTGACAAGGAAACTACGATAGCAAATGGTGGTGAAAATACATTTTTGCTGAAGAAGAGTGCACATCATAATAATTGGTCGATAAAGTCATCCGAAAACGTGTTGAAATCCCTATCGAAATTAATTCTTTTTAACTGGTTCAATATAGCATTACCAACACTTAAATTTAAAACGAATTCAAGCTAAGACATGTCTTGACAGCAAAAATAATTTTTATTTTTATAGGCACATAGGTACATAATAATCATAAAGGTTTAGGGAGATACATCTGTCAGGTTCATTTTATCCTATGATAAGTTACTTCAATTAATAGCTGTAGATATACATATTTCATGGGATAGCCACCAATCAAAATTCAATCCACTAGAGTCATGAGGACATATATGACATGATTAGGCCATAGAAACGTATGCCTTGGGTATATCCCCGTTGCCACATTGGGTTTAAAAGGTTACGTGAGCCCTCCTCTGTTTCAATTTAATTTCACAACAGGTGTAACTTTAGTTGTTGAGATATCACTTATGTCTACTTGACTAATGGGTTGGGTGATGTCAATATTCTGAAAGTTTTGCACCATGTCGCCTTGGAAAGCTTTTAGTACAGATCTATAACAATATCGATTATAAATGTTAGTGTTAAGTTAATAGTTAAATACATATAAATCGAATATTTATATTGAAAAAATTAGAATAAATACTTACATAAATAATGCAGAAGCGCAAAACAAAGTGATCACGAAAATGCAACCATCTTCAATTCAGACAAACTGAAACTATTAAATTAAGAAAGAAATTTGAAAACATATTGTCATCAACGTTTTGATTTAACAAAAATAGTAATGGCTATATGCATTTTGCGGAAGACAATATTTTGATTTATATGAGCGTTTGTTATGAGATTGAACCATATTTGAAGACAATGCTCTAAAGTAGAAGATGGAGGCTTGACAGGATTTACTATTTCGAAATACATACATATGTTTTAACAACCAATACGAACATCATATAAACAAAATAGATTATATAAAGGTAGCAAAACATAGACGGATAAATGTTTTTTTCACTGTTCTGCATTATCAAATTTGAAACGATTATCAGATGCCATCAGTATGGTCGTTTGATATAAATATGTCATTTTGCAGTCTGGTGTAAACCTAGCTTAATATCCACAAACTGGAAATTGCATGTCATGCATCAGAATTTACTTTTGAATTAATTGATGGCGACCGTGTCAGAAAGCATAGAGAGCTTCAACATCCTACAATCGTTTTCAACTAAATTGTATCAAATAGACTGATACTTATATCAACTGCATGATTTACTCACTGTCATTATAAGTAAAGACCATTCATACAGTAGCGATATATTTGTCATGAACGAATCAGAGTTCATAATCTTTCAGCAAAACTAGTATAAAAATGGCAATAGATTCTGAGCTTCCTCATGTAAATCCTCTCCTTATGTGCGTTCTTGCAAAACATTGCATTAGTTGATTATCTGTCGGGTGGAAATGTTTATTTGTCTGATTGCAAACAGCTTCCTTTGTGTTTAGCAAATATATAATGCAAAACACCAAGCAATTATAACTTTGACGGACTTCAACGAGAGAGTACTTTAATTATGTATATGACTAGAAGCATAGACTTTGTAATAAAATAGTACATATCAAGCATTCATCAAGCCTTCATCAATTAATATAGATTTAATATTCACAATTATAGTGGTAAAAGTGTTGCCTTATGTCTGAATGGGGGATATTATTTTGTTTCTTAGAATTGCAAACATTTGTGACAGCGGAGAAATAAATGGATAGCTAATTATTTATCCCTCTATTTATATATCCCCCGTACAATCAGTTATTTTCTATTCATTTAAAGAATCTTGGATAATAAGTTTAATGCGCGCACGTGCAATATCATATTTATAACGGGTCACTTGACAAATAAGGCTGGCATGGACAAATTCGGCTTACTGCTTCTTTCCCTACTACATTCATTTATTTTTGTCTTCAGTAATGGACTTTTTACTTCTCTGCTTGAGGCTCACATGTTACATATAATACAGGTAATGGCTCACATTACAAACTCTCGTACAGATTATAATTTCAGACTAATAACGCTCAATAATCATCTACACGGAATAAGACACAACTTTTATTTAATGTTCATGCGTCTTAGCGACCTAACACTAAATGAAAATGGTTATTTGCAAGATTTTGCAAAATAAACTCCAGACTGAGTGAAATTGTCAAAGGAAAGGGATGCTGGGTACCTCAACTAATCAAACTGCTTAACTCATTTGGAATTTTTGATCCACTAGCACTATGCACATAAATGTATCTGGATAACAAGTGATGATGCACCTATACTAGCAGTATCAGTTGCCCACATGGTGTTTGATTCCTTATTACTCTCCTGTAAATACGTACTTATAATGTTGTTGAGGTAAATGCTAAGCTTTTTTCAGTAACCTTTGTAGAGTGCATGTACCTGACAATGCTAATACGGCACATGTTGAAGCTCTCTATGGTTTCTGAAATGACAAAGCATATAGCTCTAAACATACAATTAACACCTCCTCGTACAATTTGCAATGTGTTGTGGTTGATAATTTCTTATATAAGTTACACTTTGATCGCTTCATAAAGGTGATGTGAATTTTCTAGTAACAGTCTTTGCATTGATGTCTGGAGGTGGATTGAAGTTTTCCCATCGTATGTCATTGGACGAGGACAGATACTTTTGATTCCAGATAAACTGTACACTTTGTATTGCACTTATATATGAATCAAAGTAGAGGATGTTAGTGTTGGCCCTAGATTATCTTTACTGCATTTATCATAGTCACTGACCTATTTTATTTGATCGTGCATCGTGTTATACAATATACAAGTTTCGTGAGTTTATTTGTTTCAAATGATACCTTCCTTCCTTGATCCACTGTATACCATATAGATCAGTTCATTAACATCTAATCAACATACTTGTGACACATTTATTTAATATACATGCAGTAAAGAGCACCCACAATACTTAAGAAACCGTGGTTATAAACTTCCTATTTTAAGCGGGAAAGAATTGGCTAGCTAATTCCTTCCCCAGGAAAACGGTCAAAGGGGAATACATTTGACTACTACACCGGCTATGTTGTTGTGTCTTAAGTTTTTGAACAATATAGCGTTTCTGAAAAATTGTTCTTACCTGCGCTAACGTCTGAACGAACTTAGTCTAACTGATGTGTTAAGATTGTAATATAGGTCAGTCTATTTGTAAAAATTATTCACTGGAATTAGACAATGTTCATTAACACTTATGTGATAAAGGAATTATCTGTAATTTTACTGAATTCAAAAATCGTTCACGTCATAATAATACATGGTAGGCCGAGTAGTTCATCATATGAAACGAGAACTGTGAATCACATACGGGTCACATACCGTATCAAACGTAGGGTGGTGTTGGTTTCTTATGTTTATAACGGATACGTCCTAACATCATTGATTTCATGTTATGTAATGTATATTTTTGTAACTCCTAGTACTTGGTTTTATCGTATTTAAAAAAAATCACCTTTCTTCAAATCTAACTAAAGGTTTGAAGTAAGGAAATTATTTTTAAAATAGCTAACTGATATAAACCGTTCTTTGAAATAATGAAGATCCTATCTTTAAATGACGTTGAAACAACAAGTTTAAAAGTAAGAGGTGCCACCCCTTGATCCAGTGACGAAGTTAATTGTACGTTTTGTTTGTGAATGCAAATGCTGTGTATGACTGCTTATTTTCGGAACTGGTTTGCAAGCTTTTTCCATAACTGCTGTGACATTGAACCATAGATTAAGGCAAACAAGCCTTATTGGTTTGACAAATGTTTGGAGGCGTTGGATAACTTCAATACCACATTTAAAAATAAAGTATTTCATGCAGCCCCCAAACGTTTAAAATATATTTTGTTGGAAGTAATATAAGGGTTGGTGACGTTTTAAATCAAGATAAAATCTATGTAAAGCTCCCTTTATGCCACGTTTCTAATAAAAATAATAAGCACCATATCAATTGTTCTGCAATCGAGGAAGTCTGTTTAGCTGAGAACTGTATATTAATTATGCCCATTCTCCACGTATGTTGTACATTGATCACAACCACCGTACTTGTATCTGCAAAACTAAACAGAAGAATCGACATCTATATTCGGCACATCACAGAAGTTTTATATTATTTTATCTATACAAATTTGTATATTCATTATACATCATTTTGTGTAATTTCGTTATTTTTATAATCATTCGTGCATTTAACTAATATGCAAACAAACGCTTTATTACATAAATCTTTCTATTCGCTTTGCGGGAGGGGTTATGTATGTCAATATTTAAATAAATCTTGGTACAGGATTTATTGTAATATTTGTATTTTTTATTCATGGTCGAAAATTGTACAGAATAGCTTAAGTTACCTTATGCCTAAGGAACATCAGGCTTAAGAGGGTACAAATTAAAACAGATCCTTAAATAAATGTTGGTTTACATGTTGGCAGTTGCTAAAATTAATCTTAATATTAAGACTTAACGTTAATTTTGTCTTCATTCTCATTGGTTGATGCGGTTTCAACGTTTGTGGAATAATTATGTAACTGTTAATTATTTGGGCTAGATCAAATAAATATTCAAGATAAACACAACATGAGTTGTAATCTTAGTTGAATCGGATATATTGCAAAATATAGTGACACTATACTTTGCATGTAAAGGGAGGACTATGCAACAGTAAACATGAAAAGTGGCAATGTTTGTATGTTCTAGGGAGAAATCCAATAGTCCATGATGCTAACAAATGCATATACTACCTGGTTTTAGCTGCATCCAACTATGTTAGGACCAATAACTTTCAAAATTATGCATTGTCCAGATGATTTGACATTTACAACCGTTTGCACGAAACAGGGGCATTGTTGATTTAAAAAAGAAAACAGATTGATTGCAGTGCTAAGTTGTTGATTTGAGTTATTTTAAAGTTTTTGCAAGGGCCATTTATCGTACTAAGCCAACGATTAAAAACAGTAGTCGATAAATTCTACAAAGGAACTTGCTGAGTAGCGATAGGTAGACGCAAAAACGTTACACACTTTATATTCGAAAAATATTGCATATAAGGCCTATAATTATAGGATGACTTTAATACTTCACTATCTAAGTATAAGAGGTTGACATTAAGACAAAATCGTAACGTATAAGTAGGGTATTTGGTAAACAAACACGGGGACATATGAATACTTGTCAAGGAAAACAGCAATGTTAGTATTGTGTTTAAATATATGCTCTTCAAAATCAAAACAAATTCTACAAAAGTATTGAACTATTGAACTAAGAGGGTACATTGCTGATTAATATATTAACACTGTGACGCAATACTGAAAATTCGTTTCTTCCGTTATCACCATATTGGTGATAAGAAGACCCTAATCATCGTCCTGATAATCCGGAAGGTGGAAAAGGTTTAAGTTCTAATTCTCTAAGCGCCAGTTTTACTACTGATGACGATTGTAATGTCATCAAGTGAAGTAAACGTAATAGTGCTTTACAAAGACTGCTCTTACATATAAAATACAATACAAGTATGCGCATGCATTTGTAGATGATAATGTCTTGTCATTTAGGTCACATACCTAAGGTGAACATTACTATTGCAAACAAAATTGAATGGATTAGTACAAAATGAAAAAGTAATTCAATGCATGCCAGATAAAATTCGTGAACACCAACAAAATTGGAAGGAAAACGAATGATATTAAAGGTTAAGGAGCAAAGTTGTCGTAAATGTATTATTCTATTTCACGGCAAACAATCATCAGTACCCAAATCAATAATGTAATGTGTTCAACGCAGAAAAAAGGATTGGATAATATCAAATTTCAGGCTTCGAAGTTTTCCAGAACAGGATACGTTTGTAAACGGAATGTACAATTCCGCTACATGAATACCACATTGTAATTGCGAAATTTAAGACATACGCATGTTCAGTCCAATTAAAAAGCGACACCTATATGCCAAACAGAGGATAGTGCCTATGACTGGAGTCCACACTATCTATCTATCTATCTATCTATCTATCTATCTATCTATCTATCTATCTATCTATCTATCTATATATATATATATATATATATATATATATATATATATATATATATATATATATATATATATATATATATATGCAATAAACTGACAATGAACAGTGTATATCTAGTATCTAACTAACAAGAACGCTTTCAAATCTTTAGTCAATCTTTTTTTAAAGGCAAATACAAAACATTGACAAGACAAACAACTAAAACAGAAAAACGGTAATGTTTGCGAATATTTACTTTCATGTTTCTACGCGTATTAAAACCTTTAACGTTATTAAGTTCACTTGTCCATTATCAAATCTCACTTCTCTTAAATTATCGGGTCATCCGACACTATGACTTGCTACACTCCCCTTTCATGGATCAACCATGTTTACAGATCAGCACTGGATTGACCTAGGTATTGATGAGCCATAACGACATCTGTTGTTTTATGTAAATTGTAAATAGTTTGCCCTTACATAAATTTATATAAAATAACAGAGAGCATGACATTTTTGTTTTATCACTAAACGTTATGAACTTTTGAATTGTTAAATGTTGCCTTTAAGAGTGTAATTCAGTACCGTTTGTGTATATATTTCAATTCGGTACCTGTTAGTACGACCAGTTTTGCTTTATTTTAGCTGTGTGTGCGGGTGTAACAGGGTGTCGGTCTGGGTGTTTGTAGGTCTATCTGTATCGGGTTCGAAGCATATGCGACAATCAAGTCCATACAATGACTGAAGTGCTGATCTGTAAACATGGTTGATCCATGAAGGGGGAGTGTAGCAAGTCATAGTGTCGGATGACCCGATAATTCAAGGGAAGTGAGATTTGACAATGGACAAGTGAACTATGTCAAATTGTCTTGTTTACAAGGTTTACACGTATTTAAATGGGTCATACTTTGTTGTGAATATTACATGCTGTACAAATGACTAGATGGGTCATGAGCCATATGTTCGATTACGATTGATCAATTATGTTGTGTTTTAATTGAGTATATGGAATATATGTTGTCTTTCAATTGCATACATTTGAGTACACCTGCGTTACACGTATTTACATGAGATTATATGACTCTTACCTCCATTACATGAGATTATAGCAATCTTAGCTTCCTTACGTGAAATTTTATGAATCTTACCTGTATTACATGAGATTATAGGAATCTTACCTTCATTACGTGAGATTATATGAATATTACCTTCATTACAGAGGCCCGAGTGGTCACTTGTTCTAAACCGCTCATCGTTACGGATCACTGCCATCTCACCGCTGTGTGGGTGGGTTCGAGTCTCTGGCTCGGCCAATGTGGATATGATATAACACCTGACGGTAGCTTCACATGGGTCGTGGCTCTTTCCAGACATTCACGTTTTCTTCCTCAACCATTAATACTGGCCGCCATGTATAACCTATATAGTGCTGATAATTGGTTTTAAACCTTATAACAACAACCTTCATTGCATGAAATTATACAAATCTTATCTTCATTACATGGAACTATGAATCTTATCTTCATTACATGAGATTATATAAATATTATCTTCATTACATGAGATTATATGAATCGTATCTTCATTACATGAGATTATATTTAACCTTGTCTTCATTGCAAGAGATTATATTAGTTTTGTCTTCATTACATTAGGTTATATGAATCTTGTTTTCGTTACACGAGATTATATGAATCGTATCTTCATTGCTTGAGAGTATATGAATCTTATCTCTATTAGATTAGGGTATATGAATCCTATCTTCATTACATGAGGTTATATGAATTTTATCTTGATTACATGAGATTATATGAATCTGATCTTCATTACATGAGATTATATGAATCTATCTTCATCACATGAGATTATATGAATATGATCTTCATTACATGAGATTATACGAATCTTACCTTCATCACATGAGATTATATGAATCTTATCTTCATTACATGAGATTATATGAATGTTATCTTCATTACATGAGACTGTATGAGTCCTATCTCTATTAGATTAGGATATATGAATCATATCTTCATTACATGAAATTATATGAATCCTATCTTCATTATATGAGATTGCATGAATCTTATCTTCATTAATGAGGTTATTGAAATCCCATCATGATATTACTGTATCGTGTTTCTATAGTCTTTGAATATATGAATCACATTATTGTTTCCCAATGTGTTAATGATAGTATGAATTACGTTGTAATGTCATAAGGTTTCATAAAGACACAGATTTAATGGCATATAAGACATGTGTGCGTGAAATAATTGAACGAGTCGCAAGTTTAGAGCGTGAGGGAATCACACTATTTATGTTGTATAGAATATACATATTTGTATTAATTCGTTTCATTAACTTCCATCTTGCATCACATTATGTTGTCATTTAATACAGGCCCAATCCCGCTAAGGAACTATATGTTCAGGATCTGCCTTGGCCTGAAATGTATTTATATCAAATGTTTCTTCCCTGCAATTACAAAAAGGTCTATCATATCAATACATTGGGATTATAGTGAATTCAAGCAAGGAATCATTGTATTGATATTATTGCGACTCACTAACACATGTTGGCTCTTCGCGTGACAAAAGCCGCCACAACCACGTCATCACATCAGCATTTTGGGATACTTTACTGATTATGACTTGTGTTTAACATTATTTGCAATACCTTAAGATCTGTTTACATTTTCGCATTGTATATGAAATGAATCACGTGCTGAATTTTACCAAATTGTTTGTTTTTCGCTTCTCCCAATTACTTTTTTTAAGACGAAAGCGTAGTAATAACTCTTAAATTATTTGTCTTCATGTGATGTATTATGTGGATTATCTTTACTTGACATAAAATCTTAGTTCGTACCCATCCATTCAACTCACGAGAGTAGTGTGTAAAATTTGTTCTACAAAGCCAACTTGCACATTTTGAGTGGGATTGATTGTTTGTATAGTTGGGTTTAACGCGATTTTGCAGCACAAGATAGGCTATACATATCGGCCATTATAACGTGTGGAGTAAGAACCCTGGAAAACATAGGGATGAACCCTCAACCGATGATAAGCTACTGGCATGCTTTATCACTTACCCAAGTTAGCAGAGCCTGAGACTCGCACCCACGCAGATAGAGGTGAGATGGCGGTGATCCAGAGAGGTGAGCGCTTTATACCATTCGGTCCCTCGGGGCCCTATGTGACATTGATAGGACCCGGCCATATCGACTCAATCTCAACTATCGGTGAACGTCTTTCTACTGCAGTCGGTATAATACATAGATCTGTATCATAATCCACCGATGTACGCCGTTGTTCTACAACAATATATATAATCTAAGTCCGTAGGATTCTATAAATACAAGTTGCCAAATATTGTAATTGCCAAACAGCAGATATTTCAAGTAAAACGTATTTGTCTGTATTAACAAGATGAGAAAATGTTTGTTTTTTTTTTTTTGTTTTTTTTTCAGAGCTTTTGTATTAGGTTGTATTATAAACTGCCAAAGACCGTTGATATACATTCAAACACATATATCTGTATCCTTTGTTTCGGTAAAGTTAGCATAATATGGAACATCTAAGATTTTTCAGCAAGCTCAGTGTTACCTTTACTGCATTTACTGTTACTCATACCACTATGTATATCTATAAAATCATATTTATGTCATCATCATTATCATAATGCGATTATTATAAGTAATATTGTTGTAGCATTTATTTATTATCTATACTTATTGTTCCACAAAAGGCAAAGAATTTCATATCATGAACGACTACAGATCAATACAATTACTAATTATAATAATTATAATACTGTCTTTTGAACGAACATGTTTTGTAGGGTATATATAGAGTACGAATAATGTCTACATAATTGGCAAACTTGCATTTATCGCATTATTTGTTGTTTGATAACATTTGGCAAACAGTGATCTTGGTGGAATTACTGATTATAAGAATCAAGAGTCAAATAAACATGTGTATTTGTTGATAATCTCGAGTGATGTGATTTAAACTTCAGCTGAGTTGCTTCATTAGGTCTATGGAAGGGCCATTATGGGAATATCGTGTTGTTTAGTGTCCATTGCAGGATCCTTGAAATGGCGCATGTGGAATGAAATAAAACTCATGTCAGTATTTATGAGATAAGCATAGCGAAAGAAATAGCATGTGCATCTTTGCGTTCCGGGAGTGATTTTCAAGCGATATTTTCATGGCATTTCCCATTGAATTTTGGCAGCTGGTTTAGGCCAATCTTTCTAGAGAGACCGACTGTCTCCCTATCTGCTTCTACCTCGATCAGTAAGATAAATGAGCTTGATGTAGAAGACTTCACTGGAAAAGCAAATACGTTACTAGGTTTTCCCTGGACATAGATCCATCTGTATCAATACTTTGTGTGGTTAAACAAAACTATCAGTCACTGAGTCATTTATTTATTTATCATACTTCCAATAACTCCGAGCCATCCAAATAAGTTCCAAACGTATTCCGAAAATTGTCACAACTGTATTGCCATGTCACCACCATAAAAAATCATTTATATAATCATAGCACTTCTTTATTTGAATCCACGCTAATTCCTATACAGCTATATATCACAATGTCTTTATCTGCTTCACAGTAACTTCGTACAGATAATACATGCATAAATAATCTTTAATTGTATGTTAATATAATAGTACAGTTTCATCTCGTTGAAATCTTCCAAGACCAATTGTGTTATTAACAATATTCAATACCGCACACTAATTAATTTATATAGAAAAATAATGAGCAAAGGAGAAATTAGCAATAAAACATTTCATTGAATTTGGATAGGTATTAAGAAATCATTGCGAACAAATCAGACATCCTACATCGATCAATAGGTATGTTCGGTCTCTTACATCAGGTCTTCATCGCATCAGGTGTGCAACATTGCGGCACGTGAAGAACCGGTTTTGGAATCGAGACAATGAGCTTGGCAAGCTGTGCAAAAAACGAAGAGAAGGACTAATGGAAGGAACAGTATCTTCAATGTATAATTATATTGAATAATATTCGTTCGAAAGCATTTATTTGGGAGAAAAAGTATTAACTCCATTCACGAAGTTATGAAACATTGACAGCTAGAGTAAACATGTATATGCTACTGAACGCTCTCGTAGCAAGCTGCATGCGCTGAACGATACAATCGACATAGAGAAAACTTGTTGGAATACAAGCAGATATGTATGAAATATAGAAGAAGGAGAGGGAAGCTTTTATTTAGAGTGACACAGGAATCATCGGGTGAAAATTGTTTTTAACATAATTATTTATTTTCTGATTGATCATTTTGACTTAAACCTAGAATATATTAATATGCAACTCACACATCTTGTCGATAGGATATGCATAATTCATTGGTCCCGATGACAAAGAATATAATCGATCTTTAACTATGAAGACAGTTATATTATACTGAACAGCTAGGAATCTGCTAAAGACTTCAGTACATAGGGTCCATCAAAACGAGAATACCGAAGCGAGGAATATATTATGCATACAATATCAGATGGTCAATCGAAATGACACACTTGCCTCTTTTGGATTCTCATCTAAACTTATTGTTATGATAACAGTACAATACGACATCTTCCCAGACAGCAAATATGTGGTGATGGGTAGTCGTGGAGGATTTGATCTCGGTATTGATGCTAATCATATAGAAGAAGCAGAGATTGTTCAGTCTGTTCAGCCAGATCGTTCAGCAGAGGTCTATGAAGCAGTTGTCTCTACTCAAAAATGTATGAATCCTGCCCATGGTCTCAGATATCATACAAACCGTGTTTCGGTGGACCAAGACCTTGACGCAACGATTGGACCAGACCAGAAGCTGGACGACGATACGTCATAATTTCCCGAGCCTCTGAAAGAGTTAGAATAGCAATACTAACTATGCAGAGCCAGAATGATATAGTATACACTTTTAGAGCTCTGTAAGAAATCGATACTTGAAATACCTAGTGGGCGAATATGCCAGTATTCAAATAAAGGTGAAATTAAGTTCGTATGCACGGGAGGTATACTCATATTTGATTATGTAATACGTACTCAGTCACTGCTACCTTTGTTTGATTGTTTTATTGTACGTCCATCGAGTTCTTATTTTGATCATTGTGCTACAACTATTTGCGTGAAAGTAAATACTCATCTTTAAATGATATTCATTTTTTATTGGCATAGAGATTAATAGTATATGCATGTAACACGTATATATTAGTAAATAATTAACACCAGATGATATACAAAAGGAAGATGAATGGCCAGAGAGAAGGAATACAGAACCTATTGAATATGAAATAAATAGTTTGCATTAATAATTTTCAAGATGACATATCATTACATATAATAATGTTAAGAATTCAAAAATTAATTTGAGATAAGACTACATTAAAGAGGTGGAAATAAAATTGGATTTTAAGGTCACAAGAATGTAAATAAAAACCTTTCGTATTTGTCATCTGGTCACATTCATTCAACCAAGCTAATATCGTATCTACTTTCTGGCAATTAGACGTATTGCCTCTAGACTTCTAGATCATGGTCATTGTTACTAATCCAAGTACTAAACAAGGCAACACGATTGCAAGGCTAAGAATCTGTATGTTGGTAATGTATATTTATTTTTTTATTGCGTTTTCGCTTTTGTCTATGATAATACATTATTTATATTTAATATGTATTGTGCAGTTGTAGTTTGTCAATAATTGAAAATATGACATTTAGGCTCCCTTATTAATGCACCTTTTAAACAACATAGTACATACATAGCTGTTGCATGTGATTGTTGGTCATCTTTTGGGATATGTATTATTTACAAGTTAACTTGTCTACTTGAAGCTGAATCAGGATCTTGGTATTCCACTCTGAAAAAGAACATAGTCAATCGGATCTGGCATGTACCTTGCTAGAATTGCGGTAATATACATGGTTTGATTGATAACTAACACATTTTAGAAATGAAAGTGTAACCCTCATTATGGCCCTCTTGTTGTGCTTTAACATTTTATATAAAGGTAGTGATCAACATAATTACCCATTCGCACTTTAATATATGTGTAGTTTAATCAGTTTTTTAGTTGTGTTAAGTTTTAATTTCAGTGGATTTATTTATTTCGGTAATTCATTACAATTACAAAGCGCTCTTTGCTTGTTTGTGGACTAAATCACACTTCTGAAATTAGTTTGAGTTCATTCGAAGCTAGGTTGGCTTATACAATTGTGAATATCAAGACTGTTAGAATATCAACGTTATTCCAGGCTATTGGGACATCAGCATATTCGATATTGGAATTCAATCGAAACGCCACTGGAATTCATTTCGATTACTCCATACTTCCTAACGTGCTATGGAACGTTTAGGACTATTTCGTATTTAAATCACACAACCGTGATTACTTTACAAAGGTTAATTTTGTATTCTCGGGAAATAAATATTGTGTGGATTTTATTAGATTTGGTTTTTGCTTTTTCTCTTGCTTAGTTACAGACCATAGGATCGTAACAATATACTTTTTTCTTCAAATGGCATGTTTTGTTTATTATAAATTTGATGCATACGCGATGATGATATTTTGATACTATGTACAATTGGATAGAAATTACGATGGTAATAAAGGTCAAGTGAAATAATATTTATTAAGCTGCAAATTAACTGTTACCTATGCATTTTGCAGATCACAGTGGAACAAAAACAATGTGTGAATATTTGTTATATATATGATTGGGTCAAATTGAATTTGATAGAATATGTCGCTAATTTGTGTAGATATAGACGACGTGCATGTTATTGGATCATATCCTATATATACTATCATACAAATACTGTTTAGGTACTTTAGTATTCTAGCAGGAAGTTGATGATAAGGTCTTTTGTCACGTAGTTGTTATAACTTTAATTTTACGGAGCTTCTAATTTATATCGCTTCGCCTTGACTAGGATGTCCTTAAAGATCTATGGTCACCGGTAGGCTAAATATTTAGTCACCGAATAGCCTATACTTACTACTATGACAATAGTTATATAATTTGCACTTACATAAACTTACATAAAATAGCAGATGTCGCTATTACCCATCAATTTCTAGATCAACATAAAATAAATTCCAGCATCCTCAACACGTTGAAATAAAATAGGTAAACATAATAAATGTAAAGGTTAATACCTTTGTAGATAGTCATGTAAAGGATTGGAAATAAAACGGTCTTTCTGTTTAATTTGTTTTTCTTGTCTATGTTTGTATTTGTCTTTCAAAATGACTCAGTACGAGTCGAAAACGTTGATGCTATTTAGATGCTCGTTTTGCACTGTTCGTTATTAGTTTATTACATTTATCTTAATCCCTGACACACGTGACCCCTTGCTGGATCCAGGCACTTGACACGACTGGTATATGCCATATGATTTATATATATATATATATATATATATATATATATATATATATATATATATATATATATATATATATATATATATATATATATATATATAAATATCTATATATATATATATATATATATATATATATATATATATATATATATATATATATATATATATATATATATATATATATATATATATATATATATACCGACCCGCCAACAGTTGGTCAATGGTTAAGTGGTCATTACTATTTTCAGGCCAGCGGAATTGTTTCCAAACATCATACTTTATATTATATGTATTGAGTAAGCCACGTATGTTGTTCAATGTTGCTTTCAATACTGGGGTCTATATTCGGTTAGTGTTAAAAAGCACACTATGTGTAAGGCCCAATATTTTCATTACTTTTAGTAAAAATAGATTTATATATTTGTCTAATCTTGCTCATAAAGAAATACACTCATAATTCTTATTAAATTAGCATGTATTCTGTATAAATATGCAGACAAATAAATTATGTTGCATGACACACATTTACCAAGAGTCAAACTATAGTGCATACATTTGTTTTAGTTCAACCTGGATGCTGAAGTAGTTCTGGTAGATCGGAGATGGTGTCGTCTCTCTTCCGATTAACAACGTGCATTTCATTTCTTGTAGATGATTTTAATTGGCATGTCTTTAACGTTACCTTTACTGAAGATGAGTGACGTTTATATCTACAGAGTGGTCCTATAATGTAGCATTAATTGCATATATAGACAATTTGTAAAATGATGAGTCACCGAACCAAGACAAAAGCTATTGAAGTATATTGTTTGGGCAGGGAGTCAAGTGGATTATACATATAATATTATGTGTGATCTTGATATATATAAAGTATTTTGCCGTAGTAAATGTGTCAAGTCATGTACATATTTTTCTCTACGTCATATTTACACATTTATGATTTGTGTTGTGGCTAAATGTCCAACGCTTATAATAGTCCTAGAATATAACAGAACTTATATTTACAAATCGTTAAAACATGCAATGTGCAGTCCGTTGCTTCATCCTAAATGGTAGAAAACGCAAGATTTCACAGAGTGCTGATATGCACCATTTGTAAAATTATGAGTCACTGAACCAATTCAAAACCTGTTGATGTGTATTAATTAGGCAGGGGGTAAGTGGTTTATAAATATACTATTATGTGCAATCGTTATAAATTATATTGCCATTGTAAAAGCTTCATGTACATGGACATTTTTTCTACTTTCCTTTCTACTCAGTTTTATAGTACTTTTATGGTTTTGGTCGTGGCTTCATGTCCGCCGTCTGTAATAGTCTTACAATATAAGAGTTTGAAGTGATAGTAAAAAATGGTTAAAACATGCAATGTGCTTCATCCTAAACGGTGGGAAAAGGCACGTTTTAAATACATTTATATATACATTATGTTACCAAAAGGTTTCAGAACTTTATTCAGATTATATGTATTTACGACAGCAGGCAGCACTCGCTCGCGTATCAAAGAAACATATAGGACCAACTTGAACAATTTCAACGACTTAGAAGAAGATGACAAGATATGAGACTTTCCTAAATGAAATAAAATATGGTATTTTACATACAAACAATTCTATAGCCAGTTTAAATACTATACTAATTGTATGTACTATATGCAACATTTATACAAGGAATATAATTACTTTAAATTGTATATTTTATAGGCTTATCATATTGTATCCATTATATTTCCCGTTTCACTCAAAAGCAGGCATATAGTTAAGCATATGCATAGCACAAATTCCAAAACGTAATGTAAGAATTAAACCATAGGCTCTCTAAACTAAAACTTCTCTTACCCAACAGTTTAGACAGTGTGCTAAATGGTCGGCAAGGTCGAATAACGAGATATCGTAAACAAATAAAAGCGCACTCGACTTCAATCATTGTAAACCGGCATTGAGCATAACCACCTCTGATTGTGATACATACATCAATTTGAATTATTGAGTATGCCTGCATTTAAATTAGTTAAAAGTATTCGCACTCAACTGAGTCTAGGTTTTTTCTAACACATTTATCAATTAGATACATTTTAACCCATTACTTATTGAAACCGTGACTCCTCTCAACAAGACAATCTACCCTATGGATATAAATACGTTCTAAAAGTTTAAGAGTTAACACATATCTCGGGAACTCATTTAAGTATTTAATAAGTAACAACTAAGAGAGTGAATTTCAATAAAGACACGCAGACACATACCGAAAAGCAAGGTTAAATACACAATGCGTTAAAGTTATCATATTATTATCGAAACTTCTGGGATTTTTTTTCCTTTAAAAATAACGTTATCAAAATCACATTTTGTTAACTGACATAAAAATGCTTCAAGCTGGAATAAGCCACGTTTATCTTCATTTCTAATTAAAGGTTTTCCACATACTGTGTGTGTCTGGCTCTTGTTTGCATTGCATCATCCACTGTTGAGTGAGGTGAACATTATATAGTATGTTTCTTTCATTTTGTTTTTCCACAGTTCTTCCATGCTTAAGTGTATTACTAGTTCCTTTCTTAAGCCATTCGTTCATGAATAAACTAGAAACACTTACATCGTGCGAATTATTTGCTTTTGCATTTATTAAAACCTTATGGTGCTACATCTGAAGGAAAGGAATCGAGCGCACACTGACCTTTAATTTCCATCAGTTATATCACTTCATTGGGATCAATTGGACAACCAAATGCTTTGTCAATATTTGAACATTGGTATCATTTGTGTTCTCTTGTTGTACCCAAGTCGATGTAAAGCTATGCAAGTCATTGATGTGAATACATTTCATAATCAATAAATGGTGACCACACGTTTTAAGTTGATGCTACATTTCTGTACAAAATAACCTTTCCAATTGTGTGTTAGCAATCATACATTATAATATTGTTTCAATCATAGATATGTTCAGGCGCCATCTTTACAAGATCGTTGATTCAATCATTGAACGACTTTCGTCTTTTCTCCATTGTTCGGATCCCCTAATTTATTTCAATCTAATAGCTTTCGAACGCTGTAGGGCTTAAGCTTTTTTATTTGGTGTATGCGTGGGGGGATTTAATGAAATTCCCTGTGAATTTCTTGCTTAAAACGGATGAAAATGAGTCCAATATTAGTGTGAAGTTTTAAGTAAAGGGTCACGGCTGATGTTTACGGGCTCAATTATAATATACTCAATTAGCAAGTGTTTGATAATGATAAGATAATACGAATACTTCCTAATAGGATGTCCTGTCAGTGCAATTATCCACTAATTTTTTATAATTTTGCACAAAGATATTGCCCTACAACGACCCAAGTAAATTAATGAATAATAAATATAAAAGCAATTCCAACCGAATCTGCAGTGGACTTACAAATTAGAATGAGCTTGCTAGATAATGCACGATGTTGACGTAACTAGCAAGTTATTGCCCGGGCGTAACTTACTACACTTAGCTAATGTAAACAGTTTACAATTTGTCCTAGCAACCGAAACCGAAACCCTCAAAATGTGTTTCATGCGATAAGCTGTTGATCTGTATAGGTCATGTGATAATAGAAGACAAGTGCTTCTCCACAGAATTTGTCTTAATGAAATCATAGTGCAAGGACGAAACAAAACATTTTATTTATCAAAGGGGGAAATCGGTTGAATTAGTTTGAATAATTTACAAATCTTGCGTTTTATTTATTGAGATACGGTTCAAATTACAAAATAATACAGTGCAACACAGTTTGATTGCACCGGAATACAATTACACAGCCAAATACAATACACATAATTCAATACATCATTAAGAAAGACATATATTGAACGAACAAACTACCAGGGTGTGTTGATATTTTACATTTCATTCAGTATTTGAGAGTTAGCTTCCATTGTTTTTGCATTTGTTGATATGAGATTGGAAGCAGTATAAAATTAGTCGGTATCTTGAATCATACGAAGTACGGAAACTCACTTGCATGATATTATGTAAAACGATGATTGACTTTTAATTTGATTTGTAATCATTTTCATTGATATTCGCTTATAATTTCTTATTTTATTCCAACATTGCACACATATATATTGGTATTCTTTTAGTTGGCTATAAGAAAACAGTCTGAATGCTTCACACATTAGGGTTTGAGTTTTCATCCATTTTTTATTTAACTTGCCTCCACATTTCCAAAAAAACTCGTTCCGTTGCTTTTACGCTGTCCTTTGAAGCATAACCACACTTGTAATAGTTTCGTGGTAACCAATGAAATTAATATTTGTAAGGTGACTGAACTGCACGAGATACACACAAAAAAGTCATTCGATGGATTCTTTTTGTTAAAGAAAGAGTTTACATTGTAACCGACCTAAGCATTCATTGGCTACCATTGTATTTCGACGAACCGAAATGTATGCAGACGGTTGTCTTCAAAACTCATCCACTTCCTCGTATCAGGGTTTCATTCCATCAGGGAACACACATGGTTTCTTGGGACCGACTGAAGGAAATATATTTGTTCACGTTTTCGTCTTAATTCTAAACATTTATCAACAATAATGATTGATCCATACATCAATTATATTTGGTTGTAAGTTCCATATGTTGCTTTTTATTTCATTACCCGTTTGAGTTGTGTGCCTTGATTAGCTCCAGTTAATAAGTATAGCATTTCCTTACATACGTTGCATATAGTATGATCATATTGTCTGAGTTGTGTAGAAATCACGATCTACTACCGAAGGTATCAATTCGTCCAGCATTTGAGTAAGACGCCACGGTATGTTTCCAGCTTTCATTTGGTATAAATCACTTAGGACGCATAGAAAACAGATCTTTGTTATTGTTCAAACATTATGAGCATTTCATCTATATTATATATTATTATTATTGCAAAATACACCTGGAATTGAGTTGGGAAGAATCTTACACAAAATGAAGCGTCATCTTGCACTTGGCACATGATATGTTATTATACGAGATAGTTCATAACAGTTTGTAAAGGTAATTTAGTTAACGACATCTTCAGTGTTAATATCTGCTGAAAGGGTTGCTAGTTTAAAGATGAGTCATGGATATTGCTTACGATATTCATTAATACATTTCACAGGTGAGTAGATTTAGTTCAAGTAAACATTACATGATCCAACAATGCTACCGGTACGGGTATAGAAATCATACTAACTGAGCCGTGTTGACTGCAATCAGTCGTTTAAACTTTCTTCATTTAACAACTCCAGTATTCATTTTCCCTACTGCTTATAAGCTTATTATTTAAAGTTTGTTGTCAAAATTAATGATTATTTTTTATTACTAGTCGTGGAAGAGATAGAAAGGACTGATTGACATTTTATGTCATAGTTCGTTGGAATTTCAGTGGTGTGACATTCATTCAAAGACAATTTACATATATAATGACTGTACAGATTGACAATTAGACTTTAAATATTGGTCAAACCATTGACACGTAAGCAAGCATTATTATACATTTCAGAGTCATTACTAAAGTTTACTTTTTATTTGTTTATTTCTGTACATATGTATGCTTGACAACATCGCTTATACAATCCGTTTATCATTTATAACTGTCATAGTCCTTCTGATCGATGCTTTTGTATATATCACTTATAACTGACATGGTCCTTCTGGTGGATCCTTATCAGTATATCACGTATAATTGACATGGTCCTTCTGATGGATCCTTGTCAGCATATCACGTATAATTGACATGGTACTTCTGGTGGATCCTTATCAGTATATCACGTATAATTGACATGGTCCTTCTGGTGGATCCTTATCAGTACATCACTTATAATTGACATGGTCCCTCTGAGAAACCCTTGTTATTATATCACTTATAATTTACATGGTCCTTCTGACCAGCCCTTATCAGTATATCCCTTATAATTGATATGGTCCTTCTCATGGATCCTTATCAGTGTATCTTTCATAATCTACATGGTCCTTCAAATCGATCCTTTTCTGTATATTGCTTATAATTGGCATGACCCTTTTGATGAATCTTTATCAGTTTATCATGTATAATTGACAAGGTCCCTCTGATCGACCCTTGTCGATATCGTTCGTGTCTTACTTTTTCTCGTACTGGCACAACATGAATAAGCAGCGGAACTGGCGTTTATTTATAAAATTGGAGGGTTCGTCGCATTACAAAATTGCACTGATCTAAATATATGAAATCCAAATTGAATTATAGCTGTATATAAAAACACTCCCATTGTCGAATCCGTTGATGTGCATGTAGTCTTGAATGTGCATATGTGCCAGTGTAGCGACGTGTTGACAGCCTCTACAGGTACCACAAGTATATATTCATAACGGCATCGGATGAATTTCATTATCAATTCAGAGTTAATATTTTACTGGAGAAATATTATATTGAGCAATTTCAAATTACAGTGAGTAATAATTGTAAAAGAATTCCACTCAAAGTGAACTTGGTGAAATTAAGAACTCAAGTTATTAATTTGAAATACGAAGTGCTCATCAATATCATTATTGAAAATAAATTTTATCTCAGAATTACAGTGAATTCAAACAAGGATATATTTGATTATCTTACTGGGTATGATCAAAATTTATTGGTAAAACTCCATGTCACGGCCTATTAAGAGAACATCAACACATTCAATGTTGGATATTACTTCGAAAATTTGGACACATGACATAATTGTCTAAAATAATTATGAGCAAATTCAAAGGCTCGTTAGAATTTGAAATGTTCACTTTATATTCTAGTGAAAAAATGATTTGTTGAATTTACAAAACTTGCTGCTTTTCGCTCGTCTGTATAACTTACTTTCGGACCATATAGTCTTATATATATATATATATATATATATATATATATATATATATATATATATATATATATATATATATATATAGAGAGAGAGAGAGAGAGAGAGAGAGACAGAGAGAGAGAGAGACAGACAGACAGACAGAGAGAGAGAGACAGAGAGAGAGAGAGAGAGATACAGAGAGAGAAAGAGATACAAAGAGAGAGACAGAGACAGAGAGAGAAACAGAGTGACAGAGATTCATGTAGATATATTTATATAGATAGAGAGAGAGACAGACAGAGTGAGAGTGATTCATGTATATATATATATATATATATATATATATATATATATATATATATATATATATATATATATATATATATATATTGTCATTGGCACAGGTAAGCGAAAGTCTGTAATGATTAGTACGACGACCGAATTTGTACCGACAGTATCATCCACATGGCTAATAATGCCATCTATAGATAAATACTCATAATAAATTGTGAAGAGCTACATTTTATGAATACTACTGCTACTACTAATACTGCTACTACAATTGCTACCACTACTGCTGATAATAATAGCCTTATATATGCAGTAATTAATGAGGCAGTAATGTAATTGCATGTAGTTAACGGACGATGCCATTAGATTTTCGTATTTTTTTTTTTAATTTTGTTTGTATTCCGTTTTGTTCTCTATTCGGCTTGTGTTATGTTGTAATTTGTCTTAATTTCTAGGTCAAAATTTGTGTAGATTTTGCTGACTATTGTGCACAATATTATCAAACGTTCATTTTCTTTATCTTACATGAATAGTTCGCGCTAGATAAGCATTGACATATATTGGCCACTATTGTAATCAGCAAATAGCAATTGGTCATCCATTATCATAACAGGCGCCAAATAATCACTCTTGACACTGAAACATATTTGTGCGTAATTGTATACACATATATATTGCCAATGTTTATCAATTCACTTGCAGCTACAAGTAAAATATAACAAGTAGAAATGGGCCATAATATTGTAGCAGATCATATCTCTCCACAAGGCTATCTACAATATGTTCCACATTTCATAATGACACAATGAGATCGACCAGAACAAACAATATTACCTAAGGGGAGATGGAGATGGTGATCTTGTAACGAATATATATATATATATATATATTATATATATATATATATATATATATATATACATAGATAGATAGATTCTTACAAGACAATTCATGTTATATATGTATAACAAAACTCAAATTTTGGTAGATTTCCCGTTAACGGACTCCTTCGTCTATTTGACGTGAAAATATATCCAAACCTTGACTATATGGCTGACGTTTAGGGGTCTTACGATGCCAATTATATATTTAAAACAAAACTTGTTTTGTGATTTATTAAATATATTCTTCGTAGAGCTAAGTCTGCTCCAAATGCTTTTGTATAAAACACATTAGGAAAAATTAGTATGCAGTCTATAAGATATTTTACAATTTTGTTTAACATCAATAAAAATGTCCCAATAATGATGTCATAATCAAATTTGTGATTGCTGGGCTAGCAATCTTCAAAAGCTTATTTATACATTCGGATTTGGCAATGTTTGGACTACTCAGGGCATAAATGAGGTAAATGCATTTCTTAGATTGTTCAGCCTGATGTGAGAAGAAATTTTAGGCAAGCATTGCAGGATGAGGTTAAGTCGAGGGAACGACTGAGTTACTATAGGTCATTAAAAACAGAATTCATTTGTCAAAGATATTTAGCCTTGTTGGGAGATAGTGCATTTTGCTATAAAAACTCACTATGCTTAGTGTGAGGAACTTGCCAATCAGATGTATAATGGGGAAAATATGAAAGTATTTGCTATGAGTAAAGATTGTGTCCCATTTTTAACCTTAACATCGAAGATAAATTCCATTGTATTGCTGCTTGTCCGCTGGATGGAGAAATATGAAGAAAATATTGACCCACTTTCGTATATAAAAATCCAACTTTCGAAATATTTAGGTCTATCATGGGTCAGTGACCTGTATTCCAAATACACACTTATTATTTTTAATAATATTAAGATCAATATCATATTTTTGCTCATCTGCTCCCTCTACATTTCATTATGTCGCCATTAGAATGAACGGACATTAGCCTGTTCCAAGACTGGAATCCATGGTGAATATTGAGTTAATCAATGAGAAGCAGAAAACAATATGAGTGTAAGGCCACATTCCAAACAATATGAGTATAAGGCCACATTCCAAACAATATGAGTATAAGGCCACATCCCAAACAATATGAGTATAAGGCCACATCCCAAACAATATGAGTATAAGGCCACGTCCCAAACAATATGAGTATAAGGCCACATTCCAAACAATATGAGTATAAGGCCACATTCCAAACAATATGAGTATAAGGCCACATTCCAAACAATATGAGTATAAGGCCACGTCCCAAACAATATGAGTATAAGGCCACATCCCAAACAATATGAGTATAAGGCCACGTCCCAAACAATATGAGTATAAGGCCACGTCCCAAACAATATGAGTATAAGGCCACATTCCAAACAATATGAGTATAAGGCCACATTCCAAACAATATGAGTATAAGGCCACGTCCCAAACAATATGAGTATAAGGCCACATTCCAAACAATATGAGTATAAGGCCACGTCCCAAACAATATGAGTATAAGGCCACATTCCAAACAATATGAGTATAAGGCCACATTCCAAACAATATGAGTATAAGGCCACATCCCAAACAATATGAGTATAAGGCCACATTCCAAACAATATGAGTATAAGGCCACATCCCAAACAATATGAGTATAAGGCCACATCCCAAACAATATGAGTATAAGGCCACGTCCCTAACAATATGAGTATAAGGCCACATTCCAAACAATATGAGTATAAGGCCACATCCCTAACAATATGATTATAAGGTCACATCCCAAACAATATGATTATAAGGCCACATTCCAAACAATATGATTATAAGGCCACATTCCAAACAATATGAGTATAAGGCCACATTCCAAACAATATGAGTATAAGGCCACATCCCTAACAATATGATTATAAGGTCACATCCCAAATAAAAGTAGGTTTCGTGTAATAAACTGTATGCTATTTGTTTTCCACTTGAATCATGTCACTTAGCAGTGACTGAACTGAGTGGTCTGTTGTCATTCGACATTTAATGTCACTCAAACACCATCATATAACCGTTAGACTCAATTACAAACGGCACACGTATTCATGAATATGTCTTGATTAAACATAGAATTAAGATAAGTATTTGGGTGAGGTTTCTGTTATAGGAGTAGACTGTAAGTATTTCAGTTCCACGAACAACTTTACGTCTTACTGCGGAAATATCGTAACAATGAACCCAAATATTTACAAGTAAACTCACAGACATTACAGTATTGTTTGTAGAGACATTAAATTATTAGGTCCACCGTACATAATTTCCTTGCTATGCAGTTTCTACAGCACATCTCCCACAAAATCATCGCCGTGTCAATCAAAAAAATGCAACTATAACATATTTTCATTTCTATATTTAAGCAATGATTGGTTTCGCCAAATACATAATTTAATGCATTAAATATACAAAACAAATGTATAAAATGTTGTTGTCCCAACATAATACAACCTATATTTTATTGAAGTCACTTTAGTTAAAGTCATTTATGTCTTGATTACGTTATTAGGGACTTGACCCTGCTATAAAATAGTATATTTATGTACTTTCTCCATTGATTAATTTGGCAACAATTACCATGCTCATATCAAGACCAAAGTTGGTCTAAGAAAGCCAAATATTAATTCAAGGGAGGCCATGTCGATATGGGTGATTTAAAGAGTGCACATGTACTAATAATGAAAGGTACTGTTCACCACCAAATGTTTTCACAAGAAAATACATTCAATGTTGGGGAATAATTTCTAGAGATTCATGTTTTTTTATGTGGATTAGCTACAAAAAGAATTTTTTTTTATTATTATAATTTGATTGTTGAAATTGCAGCGCGGAATACATTTATTCTAAACGAACGTTATTTTGCAGGACTATTGCGAAATTTCTCAAACAATTTTTTACTTAATTAAGTTGGTTGATTTAAGGACATTTGTGAATATCAATCTTCATTGGATAACCTGAAATTATAAATTTTTGATATTAGAGCAATAGTTCGTCAGTGGTAAGCAAAATTTTATTTGCACACGTGCGATTCCTATTTGTTTTTCGGTATGCACACATTACGTATTGCAGCTGGCATACAAAGTTTCCAACTTGTGATTGTGCCTGAGTTTATATTAATGTACCCTATTTATCAAAATATTGAAGCGTCTGTATGGACTGCTTAGAATAATCTAAACAATTCTTCCCGGTTCGGATCAATATATCTCAATTTTCTGCGTATTTATTATGTACATTATTGAAGGAATGTAATAACTAATCGTTTGATTTCGATGAAAACGTGTGCCCATATACTGCATAAAATCAATTTTTCTGGCAATTACCATGCAGACTGCTTACTTCTAAATACGTTCATGCTAAACGTTTTCTTTAATAATACCGGTATAACAGCAAACCAAGCTTACGTCAAGGAAGTTAACACAGCCATTAATTTTGAACTTTAAGGTTAAATTAATATCAATTTCGTATATTCCGCTGGGCTACATTTACCTTACTTTAAAAAGCATGACAAATTTACTTTTTGACTGTTGATCATTAAAACTGAGTTTTAAACCAAGGCATGCACAACTAATTATACGACAGCTGAGAACTAATAATTCGAACATGCATACGACGAATCCAGATCCAAATGTGTCCGTAAAACTTCATCGTTTTAAGCTATATGGAATATATTTTACCATTTAGTATCTAGCATCAAGTACGTTTGTACTGTTTCATTATGTAAACAATTATATTTAGTATGTATCGTGCTGTATTGTTTTAATTTTTCATAATGAAACATTTTAAACTATTCTTTCATGAAAGTTACCTTTAAATCTTATGCATATCCTTTTATCAGGTATTTATCCTATTTTACGAATTGTGTTCTGTCGGGTAATAAGTACTAAGAGAGACTATATACAACATGCACTGACCATTTAGTTTAACATTTTGCAAATGCAGACTGGCAAGTACTTCTGAAATATACCTTTTTACTCCAATTTATCTGCCTGGTTGTGTTTAATATTCGTCCCTTTTATTAAGGATATATATATATATATATATATATATATATATATATATATATATATATATATATATATATATATATATATATATATATATATATATATATATATATATATATATATATTATATAAATGTGTGTGTGTATGTTTAGTGATATTATTCTAAGAGAGGCGGACAAATTGTATAACAGTAGTACTGGTGCGAAGCTTCCTGTTTCTAATTCAATCTGAAACTTCAAACGAAGCCCACTCCAAGACATATAGAAAATAGATCAAAAATGTAATGTGTTCTCTTAAAGTCTAATACAAATTACTAACTTTTTGAAAGTGCAAGTATATTATTAAATTCAAAAGTAAACATTAATATGTTTATATCAAGGATGTTGGGGTGGCGTAAATATAAAACAAAACGAAAATACTTATATCAATATAAATTAAAACGATACATTAATAATAATAATAATAATAATAATAATAATAATAATAACAATAATAATGAAAATGTTGATGATGACGATGAGCGACGCAATCCGAAATATATTACCAGAACTATCTAAAAAGTGTCGCCTGTCTACATGTCTTTTTTATCTTCTAAGAGATGGTTGTGTAGTATGTGTCCGATAGAATTTGCGATATTGATAACAACGAGGCAAATACAGTTAAAAACTAATACAAGAACAGATCCAAACTCATCTTCAAATTGTAAGATCTATTAACAAAGTAACTACATCTACTACCGATACTAACTTCAGACGATAACAAAAGCAACTGCAGCACGAATACAAATAATAATATAAAAATTAATAATAATAATAATAATAACTGTATTAATGGTGACGGTGATAAGGTATAATAAAACGAGGTTATTGTTAATGTTCTTGCTAAGGATGATCTTGGCGAGGTTATTCCCAATTGTTTGTATCACCTTTGGATGTACAGCCAGGCTTGACAAATGTATACAAATGGATCTCCAAATTGCATCGAGTAAAAAGTCTCCTTCTTCCCTCCACCAAAGCCCCTGTCGCCTACACCGCACCTCACATCCCACGCCTTATACTTCACACCACCGCACTTTCTACTAGGATGCTTACAGTCATGGTGGGTACTTGAAAGTATAAACAACTGTCGGATAGTGTACACGTAGTATTTTAGCGATATCACAAGTTTAAAATGATGCCGCATACCTCACTGCAAGAGTGAATCTTAATAAATTGAAATATTAATTGTTTCAAAAGAGATACTCGATCTCTTTCTCAACAACATTTGAAATTAAGCGCAAAGAAGCAACTCATTTAAAGTGCGGTGGGAAAGCGGTTCTTGTGGTTCAAATGATCAGGTTACATATACGTGATATGTCACCTCTATGTAGTCTTTGCAGTTTTGGGCTATATTATTTTGTTTATTGGCCGGTGGCAACAGATACAAAAGAATCAGTGTACGAAACCTCTTGCACACTAATTTCCTTTTTTCAATAAATGTTTAAATAATACATTTGGAAATTTGTACATTTATTTAAAATTTCTTATTGCACAGACAATGAAAATATCCAGAATGACATGTGATTGTGGCAAAATTTAATTCGGTAGAGGAGTAATCCCAAGAACACGACACGAAAGTAAGAAAAAAATGAATGTAGAAGTTTAAGTTTTATCAGTTGCATGTAAAGACATTATATCAACTATACATTGTACCAGTTGTATGTAAAGACACTATATCAAATATAAATTCTGAATAGATTTGCCTTCGGTCACATTATGTTTCAATTCTTGAATTTAAAAAAGGATCCTGGATGTAAAAGATTAAATAATAGCTGACATCTGTATATTTACACATTCCGTTCAATTCAATATAGGCATTGTCTACATTGCTATTTAATAAATGTCCATACTCGTTTGATTTATGAAGCCACATTACTTGATATGATATGATATGGCTCGGATTTCACTATGTAATTTCGCTGTATTTATTTAGCTGCTTACTATTGGCATAAATAATTATGGTATTCTTGTATGCTTACCTTTCCATATTGTATTTGATAATGAATTACCAGATATTTCATTTCTACATTCTTTTCATATCCATTGTAGTTGCGAATAGAATAATTTTCTTTACATGACCTTTAACATCCAAATCTTTTATTCTTGTTTTCTGTAGTATAAAATGCATATCTGAATTGCATTCGAGTATGAATACGATGGCTCGGCTCATATTCAAATATTTGTTTTTTTTTTTACATTTAGATCTAATATGTAGAAGTATTATGTTAACAGAAATTTAATGTTAACAAAAATCGTACTTTTCCATTACAACAGATTTTGTAGACATCTGATAATGCATTGGCTGTCACAAACTGTATTGACATGGTGATGCAACAAGTTTAAATTCTAGGTCATACAGGTCTTCTATTTTACTCCTTGATTAGTTGGTCATAGACATGAATATATTTCTCCTTGTTATGTTCCCCATGGGTATGAAGTTTCTCATAGTCTGTTTGAGCAGAGCTCGACTGTAAAGGCTGGGACACCATCAAAGTTTGTTCATTTTGGGTAAGGACATTATTTTCGTATGGAGCCTGTTTATTAATGTGGATGCTCGTATTTGTATGACTGTATGCTGTTCACTTGTACGCCCTGTTGCTTGTATTTCTGTATGCTGTAATTGTTGTCGTCTCTTACTATAATTGTAACAGAATCATTGAAAAGGATGTATACATATATATGTATGTGACATGACACTAGCATGAATTGTTTTAAATGAGACAAGTCAGAGAAAATAAACCCTACTGTTTTATTATAATTGCTGAATGTACCATGTCCTTAACTGTTGTTTAGGAATCACTTTCCTGAATAGTATTGCATTTGAATAAAATAAATGGTTGCTGCATTGCATATTACATATACAGAACCAATAAAAACCTAGATGCAAGCATTGTCATTACCACTGTAAGCAAAAGGCTTGACGCTAAATTCAGTAAACATTTGTTTCTTTTTAGATTATAATGCTGCCTTCTTTTAAAGACACGACGCATTAATCTTTGCAAATTATCGGGACAAATACAGGCAAAATATGAACACATCAACCAGGAACTAATGTATACTGACTAGAAGCTTCTTTTCTAGCCAGATAAAGCAATTTATGTCAGTTGAGGCTCAGACGCTTTGGAATGAAGGTCATAAATAACCATCATCCATTCTATTGCACATTATGCATTTGCCATTATTTATATGGAAGGGTTGATCAGACCTTTTGGTTGGATTGAGAAGCAATGGAGGTAAACTTTGGGCTTGCATTACCACCCATATCGCACATGCCTGAAATTTCGTCAAGATACATACAATCCATCATTGCTTCAGGACACAGTGATTTTAATCCCAAGTCTTTGTCCATCATTTTATCAAGGTTATCTCCTTCGCTACGGGATATATTTTCTGAAGGTTATTAAAATTATCCTTTAAGATATTCATCTGCACACAGTCAAGGCAATAATAACCTTGAACCATTTCATTCCACAGCTGATACAGGGTTTTTTTTTCATTCTAAGAGAATGTGAAATTTTGTTCTTGTTGTTGTTATTGTTGCATGATTTAACGCCATTTTTCAGCACAATATAGGTTATACATGGCGGCCAGTAGTAATGGTGGAGGAAGAACCCGGGAAAACCCAGGTGGTTCTTTCCGGGGTTTTCCCTTGTTCTTCCTCCACCATTAATACCGATCACCATATATAGCCTATCTTGTGCTGAAAAATGGCATTAAACCTAAAACCAACAACAACAACAAATAACTAAAACTGGACCCAAATGAAATATCTGAAAGAAACAAAAGCCAGAAAAATTGCTCAGATTTACTTGCATTTTCTTACAAGAGTGATAGTGAATGAACGTCCTGTTTGTGGTATACATTACTAAGAAAAGCATGCACTATGCAACTGTTTAATGATACATGAGTGTGGTATACATTACTAAGAAAAGTATGCACTATGCAACTGTTTAGTGATTCAACGGCATGTGTGTGGTACACATTGCTAAGAAAAGCATGCACTATGAAACTGTTTAATGATAGATACATGAGTGTGGTATACATTACTAAGAAAGCATGTATTATGCAACAGTTGGGTGGCTAATTCGCATTTAATCGAATGAAGACAATATATTGACTACTAATAATTTAGGGATAGACATGGAGGATGAGGCACGCCTACTGAAAAATAATCTGTTTGAAATAAAGTCAGGCCAAGACATTGTCAAGCGTTCAAGAGTATTCACCCACACTATAAAGAGTTTGCATGCTACTACACCAAAACAACAGTTTATATGTAATTAATTGCTACATCTACGTCTTACATAGGACTAAGCCTACACCTAACTCACCTTTGTTTCTTGCATATAAATGACAAGATGCTGGCAAAATACAATTTCCTGCATAATTTATCTCCACGTTAAGAGACCACAACAATACAATCGACACATACATCAATTTTGAAATTTTCAAATTTATGTTACATATATGATTCCAGGGAACGAAATAGTATTTCGAAATAACGAAATACTATTTCGAAATAACGAAATAATATTTCGTTTTAACGAAATAGTATTTCGAAATAACGAAATAGTATTTCATTTAAACGAACTAGCATTTCGAAATAACGAAATAGTATTTCAAAATAACGAAATAGCTTTTCGAAATAACGAAATAGTATTTCGTTTAAACGAAATAGTATTTTAAAATAACGAAATAGTATTTCTTTTAAACGAAATATATTTCAATTAAACGAAATAAAAAATATGTACATCCGTAGGTTTATTAGTGTTCAAAATAAGCTGCGTTTTACGTGCCATATATATATTTATCGGTTTCCATGTTTCTGAGTCCTGTATACTATCTCCTCTATGTACTGAATTCTATGTCTCAACGTGGTTCTATCACAGGTTTCATCCAAATTTGGGATCATAACATCTGGCAGAACCGTCATGTAGTACTGGTCGTCAGTCATATGCAGAGCTCCATGGTCATCCACATGAGAAGCCCCCTCTTTGCAGTCATTTTTTGCATATGTTTTTCGTCCAAATTTATTTTGTCATAGGCTTCTCTTTCATAGTTGGAATGACCAGGTTTTTGTACCACTACTTGTTGTCTTCTTCCTACGAAAACAACATTTTCATATGAAGACTGAAGATTATCTTTCTTATTTTGAGCTTTTCTTGATGGCTTGGCTGGAGGGCTGGTAATTTGCCTTTTTAGCAATGCATGTTGCTCTCCTGAAGAATCGGTTGCCCTTACTTCTACATATTATTCTCATATATATCGTCTCCACTTATCAATGTGTCATAAATATACATAAATCGTAAAAATAGAATGACTGTGTAGATACATAACTAATTTCTAGGTCGTCATGCGAGTTTGTCTGCTACTCTCGAGTGCATGTAACACCGATTGACTAACACTATTGTTGGTGATTGGTGCTTAGACGGGAGAGAATATGGGCTCGTGTGTGCAGGCAAGGCGATGCGTTCCGTTTACCCGCGGATCTGGGTTAGTTAGTTTGTTAGAATCGCCGTAGAGTACGAATTAAAAATTATTTAATCTGTATGATGTTATCATTTGTATTAAAATATGAATTGTGTCTACTATTGTCAAGCATTCGTCTATAGGAATCCGGGGATAGCACTTTCCGTTCTGCCTGGTGTATATGTTTATCTCTCTCTCTCTCTCTGTGATATATACATCTGCCACTCAGATTTTTCTCTCTCTGTGTGTGATATACACATCAGCCACTCAGATATCTCTCTCTCTTTCTCTCTCTCATATATACATCAGTCAATCAGAGTCAAGTATATTTGCAACTGTATACATAGAAGACGCAAATATAGAAAGGACCTTTCAAGTTGACACCGCTAAATATAGCTGTCAATTTTAAGCAGAGTTGCTATCTGGATACCAAAGTCAGGAGCAGTTACATCATTTGTAAATAGCAGGAACCTGCTATCTGGATAGCAAAGTCAGGAAATGTTACATCATTTGTAAATAACAGTAACCTCTATCAAAAATACAAGTATAATTATCAACCCTGTATCGATCATGCACTCATATAGAATGCCGATTAAATGTATCACTGCTAAATATAGCTGTATGGGTTGAATATAGTGGCCACCTCCGTATATGCAGTCATCTTTATAGCAAGGTCATATATAATTAGCCACGTTTTTATGCAGCATGAACCTGTATCGGTCGGTTAGTTTTCAACACTGTGCAGAGCAGGTACCTATATTGAGGACAAGTACTGTTCTCGTCGCTAAATATAACAGCCACCTACATTTCATTGTCAAGTGCAACTACCATAAACAAATTAAAGATAGGCGCCAATATTACAAGAAAACATATAGCTGTCACCTCTGTTTATAGCAGACATGAATACAAAAAAGGTCGTGTACATTAGTCATCGCTAAACATAGCAGCCAGCTCTAAGGCATCGTAAACGGGAGTTACCACCTATTTACTGCGGGCAATTATATAATAGGTCAAGTGTAATTGACACATGTATATGTTGAAGCCATCAATTACCGATATATATATATATATATATTTATATATCCATATATACAATACACCTATATTGCAACTTCGAATATAGGAAGATAGCTGTTGCTCTATATATAACCACACATATATACCTGAAAGCACAGAGTAGGGCAGTGATGATTAACACGCCGAGTAACATAACACATACAGCAACCACCCCGTAGATAATCTTGCCATCTATAGAAAAATAAATAATTTGTGTTAGCAACCAGACTCCAATAATAATATTAATAATAATAATACTAATAATAATAATAATAACAACATTTCGTTTGGAACAATGATAACAACGCACTTTTGTGATATCACTGTCATGTTACTTTTGAGCGCTTTGACCGTGCATTATGTTGTACTATAACATTTTTTATCTTCGTTCTAAGTCAAAGTTTTTTCATTGCTGGTGTTTGTCTATGATTCCTTAAAGACACTACATACTGCATGAAAATCAAGTGCGTCTTTATCTTACATAATAATCTTTGACTTATGTTTCCTAGCTGGTAGTTATATATGCATAGATCATACACCTAGGCATACATTGCATCGATAGTTATCAGCCATAATTATGATTAAATAATTTTCATTCATCTGTGTCATCTATTTAAAGTTCATACAGGATTCTAATGAAATGTTTTGAAATTCGTACAATGTGAACTGATAAATATTTCAAAGTCGAAACATTACATTTGAATGAGGTTTGAAGCCGTTAAGACACTCGCTGAATTAATTCATTTTAAGTTTTAAAAAAAAGACTTGTTAAAAAATAACACCACAAAAGTGTGTTCACATGAAATGTGTTTTACAAGAATGAAATTTCCAATACTGCACATGCTTTCATTACAAATGCATTCTGACAAAAAAAAGAGCCACGTCTGCTTCCAAACAGATATATGCAATATACTGATTTTACATATGTCTTTGCAATATATTTTATCCTTCATAGAGATAAAAATATTCATACCAGTAGGTTCTGAATTGCTTCGTTTTCCGGGAAAAGGCTTCTGGGTGGATTGTGAACTGGAAGATGAGCTTTCCAGACGTTTATCTGTTGAAAGGACAATGTGAATTTTTATTTTCTTAATGAATAATAAACTATTACTGAATTCGTAGTTTATAAATTTTTCAATACATTTATTTTCGTGTTTCTTTTTCGTTTGATTCATTCAGGAGTTAAAGAGACCAACAGTTGGAAAACAAGTGTTTTTATAAATGGAAAGTAGAAACTTTGAACATAATACATTCTGCAGTTATTTTCCAAACAAGAAAAAAATAGTTTACATTCTCGGAATGAAGCCTACTTTTTGTATTAAAAATTCGTATATATATATAGATATATACATATATATATATATATATATATATATATATATATATATATATATATATATATATATATATATATATATCTTTATAATCAACGTGGTTTATTTTATTCTATTCTAAATAGAACATACATAAACTATTATAATTATGTGTACAAAAGGCTTTCACGATTTATAGGAATAACTGTTGCGTTTGTTGTTGTACTTTCTTACATTTAGAGCCAAGTCTCCAAACATGTTTAATAAATTATATATTTAAATAGGGACAAACTCTAAAATGAAATCAGCTCGAATATACTTGAAACAGAGTCGTCATTGTTAACATCATTAATGGATGAGAAGATTTTACATATTTTGCAAAGAGTCACACGAAATTATACAAGCAAAATATATCACCATATTAACTATTCATCGCACTAGTAATCACATGCTCAACAAATTATAACGAACAATCGATTAGGAATATAGCGGAACAAGACTTTATTGAAAAGATAATCAATCCAAGGTTTTGTATATATAGCATACGAAACAAATGCAAGTAAAGTTGTATGTTACAAAGAGCCACCATGGGATATCAGGCATATGAGATAGAAAAGAGAAAGAAAGTACAAATAAGAGTTAGAAATTCAGACATAAAGAGAGAAGGAGTGCAAATTTGGATTATCAAAACTTTACTAGTTATAAAAAATATATGAATAAAACTGGTCTCAACATTTTAAATGAAAATTATGTTGACATATATGACTTAATGTATAAACAATTCGTGCAAAAATTGCAGTGTGATATCATTTATAGCTATTGAGACCTGTATTAGTTTTCAATCACGTTAATAATTTCCTAACTGCTTCTTTCTTTAACGTTGATATTCCAATTAAATCGGACGTATGTAGTAACTTTTTCAACCAAATTTAGTCCTTTTCCAGATTTCATACCAAAATACATAAATAATTATTCATACAAACGTTCATTTTGGCATTTGATACAGATTATTATTCATTTCAAATATTATTCCGTCGACACGTTTTGGTCAATGAAATCTCATTTCTCTCCAACTGATTTTCTCTTTCACACATTTGTACAAAGACATTTTAAATACAAATTAATTAGAGATTTTTAATATGAAATGCAGACGATACTCATATCCCCAGAATTCACTCACATATGTAACCATTCATATGGTGGTGCGGTGATATATGTAAACTGTAGATCTAAATAACTTAAGCTATAGACTAGGAGCCTTAATATAGTCATCATTTCGAGAGGAAAACTTACCAATGATAATCAAATACTTATACACTATAAACTTCTAACTTAAATCATAGCTGATTGGCGTGTCTTAATTCAGAAATCATCATTTTAATACTAATGTAATTAACACTTAGTTTCAAATCATTGCAGTATTGTAGAAACATATTTAATAACTTATGGAATTATACATTATTCTTAGCTGGAATGACAGCATTAAAGTAGAATTAAAATTTCGAGTAATATTGTACCATCATAGAGTAAAGCAATTGGAGTTCCATCATTATAATTCGTACCTATACATCTGTTTTATACTCATATTCGCAACGCAAGACTTATTGCCATGTGACACACACATATGTATCGAAACTGTCAATATTATCATACGTTAAAACTATTGAATTAATATAAAATACCAACCCCTAACGTTGTCATTACCAGGGTTCGACTGACCATTTTATTCGAATAACATTGTCATTACCTGATTTCAAACACGTAATACAACCATGATGTGTACAAGTATTTTTCTATATACATACCATAATACCATCAAGTGAATAAGGATTAGATTGGAATGCATGTATCACTCAGCACTCTATACAAATGTGGAGAAGCACAACATAAATACCAGCCAAACTACCTACCCGCTTGCCTATCAAAAATATTTCTTACGCTCATTTTCCTTCCAAACGTTATATCTTCTTTCAATACTAAGTACTTACCAACATACGCGCCTCTTTGATATTTACATTGAAGTCTCAGATGTAACTGCGCATTAAGCAATACAGAGAAAACTTCCTCGTGTGGGATGGGAATGACGCATTATATAGGCAACATGATTTTTTCTTCTTGTGGAATAGGCATGACGAATTATACAGGCAACATAAGATTTTCACTTGTGGGATCTGAATGACGCATTAGATAGGTAATATAATCTTTCCACGTGTGTGGATAATAATGACTCATTATGCAAGAAACACAACATTTCTTCGTGTGGGGAAAGGAATGATGGCTCATTTAAATCGGCACAAAAATATTGTTTTCCCTAATCCTTAGCTTTCTAAAAGCAACATATTTGTGTCGCATTTTACTCTTATAAACTCAAGAAACAATATTTGATTTCAAAGAGTCTATAAGAAATTATATTTGTCCAAATTGAAATTTAGCATTTATTTAATTTAATTTGCAGCTCAGTTGCTCATTTTTAAAATAACGTAATCATAAAACATTACTGCATATTATCTTCCATTGCTCTTTAACTTGATTAATTCACAAGTGAAAATGGATCGAACAAGGAGAAACTTTGACAGATTTATTCAAGTTTCAGACCATTCAACATGTAACACCTTGAGGTTACTTATGCAGCAGACGTTTGAAATAATGATCGGCATGTTGTAATTAGTTCCTGCACAGCCAGAGTGCAATCCTTTCGGAACTAAGAAGAGCGACAAACATTATAGCAGCTTCTTTTGAAACGTGTAAGAGAAAGCACCGAAGTTTCATGTGAAGTCAATATTGCATAAGGATTTTTGATTTTTACAACTTCTGGTGTGTCTCAAAATGTTCAACAGTACGTCATAGACATAAACACGCCTATCAGCAAATACAGTTTCGGATGCATCAATGCTTGCTAAGATAAGCCATCCCAGCTAATCTGCACTAAATAAGTGATGCACATTTCTCTCTTCTTCAATCGGGAATATATATATATATATATATATATATATATATATATATATATATATATATATATATATATATATATATATATATATATATATATATTGCGGTTCTGTTTAAACGATCTTGCTGAATTTATTATGCATAATGCATTTCCATTTTTCTATTTATATCTATATAATGTATATTTTTATTAATACTTTCCGTAATAGTAATTATTAAAAATGGCATTATAAAATCTAAAATCCTAGTAACCGATTTTGTACACTTATAATGACTTGTATATTTTTGTATTGTTTCGTACATAATTACATGATCAATGTAATGAATAAAATTAAAATAAACATCGCGTAGTTCACATAGTCCATTAGTGTCAAGAAAGGAGGTCAAGCATGTTTCTGAAAAATGATCGTGACCGACTTTTTTGTTGCCAGTTTGAATTAGCTGATTTTTTACATTCTTAATGCAGAGTGTGTCAGTCATAAACTGATCTGACTAATATGCCTCTTTTTTAAATTTATTGAAAATCACCGTTTGTGTGAATTTCTAAGTAGTTGATGAGAATTAATAATTTACAATCGTTAATTGTAATTACTTTGTTGAGAACATTCATTTTAAAGGACATCCTTTAATACCTTGGTCAAAGCTGAAATGGAATATTTTGAGTTGATGAAATGACTTTTGGATATTGAAATAATAATATTCGGATACTTTTTGGATAATTTTGGAGTTAACGTGGATTCACTTAAAAACAATTGGATTTAAAATTGACTTCTCTATTATTGACACATCAGTACATTAAAGTTATTATTCTGAATACCTTTGGAAAACATTAGGTCTACATAGGATCTACTGCAATTGATATAAATATTTAGGAAATGGAAATTCATACCATACATTAAGTTATCCTTAATTCTTTCACTTTGCACTAACGGGATATCAATAAATCAATACATAATTTGAATTGTAAAAGACACGCTGGGTTCGAATCTTTTTTGTCACATAGTTAAACACTAGAGTCACAACAATATATTGCACTTAATTACATAACTGACATCAAGTACTACTAATTCCCCAACACATCCTGTGCAGCATGTGTACCTACCTAGCTCATCACCCATTTCGATCAAGCGTACGACCTATCAAGCGCCGAACCCCATCAACTAAATTTAGTCAGTCAAAAGCGCGACGTTGAGGACGTGGAGACTAACACAACGGAAATATTTTGGGTGGTTTTTACCAAACTATTAAAAGAGGTGACACTGTTTGGTAACTAAAACTATCTAGACTCATATGTGTGCGGGGGTGTGGGGTGGTGGTGTGCGTGTGGGGGGATGATTTGAATTGTCAACGTCGCTTTAACAACTTTGAAATCATGTCTCTACGTCTGCAGGGTGGCAGTTTATAGTGATGTCTAGCATTGAGACATCAAGTCGCATATATGTAGCATGATGACCCACCCTGTAACATTATCTGGACACAAGGCAGAACAAGGCAAACACTAATGTCTTAATGTTGCGCGCCGAGCGACGCAGCTATTATTACCATCGTTATTCGACTTTGGTATGCCTCGGGCGGTGTGCTAAGCATTAGGCCACTGGAGCAGCTGGGTAGACAAGTAACACATAGGGAAAGCCCAGATAAAAAAATATACCTTGTGTTTACATACAACACCTAACACCAGAAATGTCGTTAGGAGTAAGCGGGGCCTAGGGCCTACCATGACCGCGCGGGGCCAGAGTTTCGGTATCTCGATTGGTATGCTACTGCAAACACTGGTTATGTCTAGACTAGACCAACTACCGCGATTTGGCGCAAGAATTTTATTTTTTAATTATTCATTAAAAAAAAAATAATATTTACTGGAAATTATAGCCTGACAAACTCATAAGGACTACCTTAGACCTGAAGCGGAGCGTGGGTACGTTGGAAAATCCTGCCAGTAGCTTCTCCTGGGTCAGGGTTCTTCCTCCACCAGTTATACTGGCCGCCATGTATAGCCTATCTTGTGCTGAAAAATGGCGTTAAACCCAATAACAACAACAACAGCAACAGGGCTTGAAGCGCGACGCCCCCTCAAAAACAGGGCCTGGGGATGTCGCCCCACTTGTCACAACCAAAAGCCGTTCATCCCTAACGCATTCACACAAGATGTGTGAGGGTCTAACCAACGACACAAAGGTAAATGCTGACATCGTAATTAATGATAGGCAAAATAGTGTTACTCAGACTATCCCATTCAGAATTTCGGCTGCAATGCAGTTGTTCTCCGGTGCACAAGTTAACTTTAATTTAGACAATTCTGTATCGTGTATTGTGTTATCTTCAAAAATGTTAGAATTTTTGCTTAAATTTGACTCCTTCACATTCCCTGCATTGTATTTAGCACGCACTGAACAGACCTTCTAGACTGTGTCTACATACACTCATAACTGAAACAAGTTTTAGTAAATCTGCAAACCGAACTGGGAATGAAATATATATTTTATTTCTGACGTCATGTTCAAACATCTTGGGAGCAAAGCATGTTGTTGACAGGTCGAAATGATACACGAATGCTGGGCAATATATATAATGTGAATGATGATGTCGAAGATTTCAAAACGCGCATTCGATAAAATGTTTTTTCACCAATCTGGAACGTCAGAGCAAGATAAGCAGCCTCCTGAATCGAAATTTAAAATAAAATAGCAAATGATAGGTCGGATGGCAACCCGCATTTGTGTCGATTGGCCTGCAAAATTTAAGTTTAATGTTTGAAACAAAACAAAGCCGTGTCGATTGGATAAGACAATATATTTTCAAACTGTTCATATGTTTGCATTTACCATTGTCAGGACCATATATCCGTTTAATATAAACAAGAAATGTATTTTATATTTTCATAGAGTGCATACTCAGTTGAATAAATTGCCGACTCTAACTTATTCTTCTAGTGTTTTTCTTTTGTCTTGTTTAAATATGTTGTATATACTGTTTGCATCTCTATGGTCTCAAATTAAGAAATATAACATATAAATATCCAACAGGTTTCGTAAAATTCAACAAATAATTCATTTCCCTTGAATAAAAAAGTGAATATTTGAAAACGAACTTAAATCTCAAAAAGACCAAAAATATAACTTGGTTTTCAACACGTGGTCCAGCGTTGAAGGCGTTATTGTGCCTGCAGTCTTGAATGTAATAGGTACAGGTAACCTCAAGTGTGATGATGTAACAACTGTCCTCCATTTAAACACAATACTATAATCAAATATATCCTTGTCTGAATTTGCTATAATACCAAATTAATATGCATGTTCAAGATAATTATTTAAGTACATTTTGTAATTACAGCCAATATAACTGTTGTTTACATGAATAAAACAAACCAAATACTTAACACCAAAATAAGACTGATTCATTGTTCAGTTGTTTTTGCAGGAATGGGTAATTTCTTGGGTAAACAATATATATAAACATACACCGTCATCTTAGCATAAAAGACTTGAATGGTAACAATATCATTAGTGGTGTTTAATGCAAGCTTATAAAGATGTAGGAATATCCCAATGTCGACAACGTAGATGTTGGACAACAGCTTACCATGAAAGTGATTATGGGATCATATACAAATCTTTGAAGAGAAAAAAATATTTCACATGACAATGTCGATATTAGAAACTTCGCGCGGATCTATGCTAAGTTTATCGACATTAAGACGTTACTTATATCAAGCAGGAGTTCTATATTTGTAGCACTTAGTTGTATATCATTAAGTAGTTATATATTTGTAGCACTTAGTTTTATATTATTAAGATATATCTTGCAACTGATTTTGAGCATGTTTCAATGTATATTTGCAGCTATGTTTGCCCATTGTGGCTGAGGATTTGTATTAAATGTTTTATACATTTTAAACCATCGACACACACACACACACACACACACACACACACACACACACACACAGAGTCACTCACGAACACATTCTCACAGTTTGGGCCGCTGTCTCATAAATACGCAAAATATTTTTTTCTTCATTCGATGCAAAGAACGACTTCACATCAGGCCTCGACTCATTTATTAGCAATATATAGTGCATTGTTTCCGCCAAATCAGTATGACACACGAATGTAGTTGTATTTATTGCATACCCATCTTTTGCGCATTCTATTTAGGTATAGCTTGACTGCAGGAATTCGATTCAAAACGAAATGGAATTGACCAAATTTTGATTCGCTGGGACTAAAAATAACACGTTCAAAGGTCAAAAACGAAAACTAATTATTTCAAACCTTGTGTGTAATAAGGAAATATGGACTGAACAGATGTAGCGAACACCAGAACAATATTGTACGAATGAATGTGTATGTATCACTATTGATGTATAAAATTCAAGCTGGGTAACAAAATGAACATGCTTATATGTTTAGATCTAAAAACATAATATTTTGTATGTAAGAAAAATACCTTGACACAAAATGGCATGTTTTGTAAGACAGTCTTCTCCTTCAATAAACACATAGTCAACCTCCCTTTGGGCTACTGCACAACACGTGTCGCTCTTAAGGAGCTGAAGTGCTAATTGGTATTTTCCAATTGAAAAAAATGAATAATTATACATAGACACTGTAGATCAAGACCAGATCTTAGAAACTAGCTATGAGCCTATTTTGTTTTTAAATATAGAAAACACAGTGAATGGTTCCCAGAAAGATATATAAAGAAGCATGAATTGTATAGAGCATCATTTTTGACATGTGTATGAGAAAACATATTTTGGTAACCGACGTTCCCTACACGAGTACATGATCTAGCTACAATCTTGACAGAATGTACAACGAAGCATTTTTGCTTCAGAATTAGATAGATACGTTTCAATTCCAATAAGATGTACTTTCATGGGGAGAAAGCGTGTCCCTGATCTGTTAGTACAATATCTTTTGGTATTAGATTTAGTTGCAAAATATCATATTATATAGCTGTCTAAATAAGAATGTATCTTATTATATACGCCATTCGTTGTAAAATTACTTTACTTCAACATACTCTAAAAATTACATTCTCAGACGATTACGTTTCCTCGTCACATGATATTTGTGTTGTGTAACAAAAGTTGAAAACAGAGGTTTCAAGAGAGGTAGTGATCAAACGTCTGCAAACAATGTATTTACTTCTATGTGAATATGTAAACAAATAATTAACTTCTTTTAAAATTAAAACCTTCCTACCGTTCATCGTATGGATCATCGGAATACGATATAAGCCGAGCCAGTATGTCGAATTTTCTATCATATTCAAGCTAGGTATTCCTGACGACATGAGTTGTCCTCCTATGTCTGCACAGTATTTATTTGCTTGTATCCATCTGAGAGGAACAGCTAGATCCATCCGACACAGTTGTTTGGTAGCAACTGTCCATTTATGTTGTCTGCATACTGTATCATTCGCTAGAAGTAAATTAAAATATGATATAGAAAAATACAATCTAATCAAAGCTTCTATGTGCATGATATATCGTTTCATGGCCTCCACAAAGTTCGAATGTAGCAGTTGAATGTGGCCTTATGTAACTTGTACCATACTATGCATAAGCAGTGATAAAATGGATGGGCGGAGGACTGTGGAACAAATCATATAATTAAATACGCTGTGTTTAGAAAGAAGAAAACTCAATGGCACAAATATTCACCTGTCGTAATGGCGTGTGCCTTGCAAACATGAACTATGAAGCTACCATTACAAAGATTCTAAATCACATTTGATAGCGTTACTTGTTGGTCTAGGTTCTTGGTCATGTCTTAAATGTGGTATCGGATTCAAAGAAATAGTCAAGTTCGCCGGTCATACGAATTTTTTCGCCATTATTATTGCGCTCGCAGGTGGAAACTCGACAACACCACTGTTATGGAACCTATGATAGCCAGAACACCTCGGACGATAAATGTTGTTGAGGGAACGGAAGTGAATACAATAACTACCATAAATAAAGCGTGTGCAGTACCTTACCATGTTTCAGAAGAAAAAAAAAAAAAAACAATAATAAAGAAAGGTTTTCGTTAATTCCCTTATATACTGTTTCGCCGACATTTTTTTTAATAAAGGCAACACGCGCGGGGTATGAATAGAGAGCCAGATGCGAAAAACTATTAGAACCACAAAAACATAAATCGGATAAACCACAATAACTGGCACCGATCACCAACTACCGGCTGCAAAGACAAGAGCACAACAACCAACTTAATTCGCGCGTGACGGTAATACACAAAATACCAAGAGATGCGTTAGAAATTGATATGCTTTCATTATTAGATATTACAGTCGAATCGTGTAAGGCTAAGACAGCTTCGTGAAACTGTAGCACAATTCATTTGTTAAACTCCTCCGTGAGATTGATGTTTCCATCAAATCCGTTATTGCTGCGAAGGCTGCTGCAAGTGTTCGTGAAAATGACCGCGGCCTCCGTTTTACTCGTAACACTGATACCGGAGCTACCGAAAAGGATAGCGATTACATGTACCATAGTTTATATTTTGGCAGCCATGCGGTGCTTTACACAAATATCGGGCAATTATTCAGATCAAATATGAGCGAAGTGAAGAGCTGATGAAACCATTTTCAAATATACACCATTTGGGTAGTATCCGGAGTTAAATAGAACGTTGTTTTAATACATATAGCATGGATCAATTAGAACTAGCAACAATGTGGTTGTATGGCGCTACACGAATAATCTTACACACAAAGATAGTATGCTATGTTTGACAAAAGCTTTGAGAAGATTTTCGGGATTTTGGAAAAAATTACCAATGCATGATCTGGATAGAAAAATGCATATTAGTTAAAGGTGTTGCTTCCCAAACATACTATTTTTAACAGCACATAAACACCCGATTATGTTCTGATGAGTGAATTGATACATGTCGAAAATGATGAAAATCGATATTTCGAATGAAACATCATGTCCCACTAGCATGCCGCGAGTGACAACACACCAGCCACACAAACAATTACAATATGTGTGTAAGCACAACTTCGGTTATTCAAATTTACGGTGCAAGCTGCTAGGTCACACTAAAACCGTTTAAAACATGTAACTGTAAATGTGTTTGCTTGGAAGCAGAGACTAGTGTATCCTCTTGAACTATCATCATATTTCCAGCCAAAGATTCACATTACCGGAATGTGATTGATCTGCTATGGCTGAATGATATGATCAAAACAGCCAGCAATAATGGGTCTCAGAAGAGGAATTATTATCTGTATTGATCTTTTTATATTGATTAATTCTTCGTGCATATACATCGAAACACAAATATACTAGTACAACAGCGACAGTTACCATGGCTTATTTCTTTGAAGTTGGTCTAGAATACTATGATGAATTTCAACACATGATAATGAGTATCCTCTGGCCTCAGAAGTGATGTCAGTACTCTTAAAGTAGTTGTTCCTTTATCCTCAATCGGGGTGCAATTGTAGAGGAATCCGGTCGCGTGTATACTGATTACACCAAGCTGTATCCGAATTATCGGAATAATATTAGCCATGACGTCTGTGTAAGAAATCTGCAGTTGTATTTGAGATTAGGGATGTTTGTAAGTAAAGCACATATGGTGTTTGTATATCGCAAACACGCTTGGATGGCTCCTTATAACAGAGTAAAACAAATCTACGTCTGGATGCAAAACATTAATTTCATAGAGACTCTTCGAAGCTCAAAATAATTCCGTTATGGGGAAGATGATGGACATGTTGCGAAAGAGAATTTTTATTTTCGACAGTGAACATGATAATATTCGAAAGGATATTACAAACCATGCATTTGAATCAACGACGATTTTCGATGGTAGACTTTTTACCGTGTGTAGTAAACAATCAAAACTGAAATTAACAAGATTTTCTACGTTTTCCAAACGGTACATGGAGTAGGTTTACTAAGACAAGATCAAATCGCAGTCGTGCTTCAATATAAACATATTGTACATGGATACGGATACGTTCTTGGTGCATGTTACTACCAGTAACGTGTAGGCGAGTATGGCTGAACCACCTTTAGTCAAAGAAATTGACAAAAGTTAGTGTTAGAAAGATCACCCGATATTTGGTAACACCAGCAAAAATGTCGTAGGAAAATTCATAGACGATGGTTCTAGTAGAGTATATGGGATTGGGTTTAATGTGTATTCGATCGTGGTTGTGCCAGAAGACTCCGAAAACAAGATGTGAGAAAAATAAGTCGAATCTGTCATCATTGAAAAGGATCTCCATCGATGTATGTGAAATGTCTTCGCAACGTGAATTTACACGCACGACATATATGATTTCGACGCAAAGACACTTACTCGTACGGGAACCATGCTAATGTCATTTGTGTGAATGACGTTGGGGATCAGCAGGACTGCTTCATGGCTTTGCTATTCGAGGTCGCTTTGCCTCCCATGTTTGAAAGTTGGGCTTTAAATAATAATGATAATAATAATAATAATAATAATAATGATAATGAGGACTTTGTATAGCGCCTAATCTTTAGAAGCTCTAAGCGCTTTATACCATTAGGCAACACATATAAGATATAAAAAACATAAGGATATGGTTACAAAATTAAACATCATGAAATTAGAAAACATTACAAAACATGCTGAGAATATTAAGGTAGGAAACATTATTAGGTCTTTATGCTTGTTATTGCAGTCGAAATAAGTGAGTTTTGAGATCCCTCTTGAATGTGATGACTGTGTCTTTGTGTCTAAATTCAGTGGGCAATTCATTCCACGTTGCTGCGACCTGGTATGCAAAATAACGCTGTCTATATGACTTTGTTTTCATAGTGGGAATAATGAGTATACGATTGTCAGAAGAGGAACGTAAGTATCTTGCTGGTGTGTACACATGGGTGAGGTTGGATAGGTATGTTGGACTAGTGTCCGACAGTGAAACGTAGCACAGAGAACTAACTTTGTGTTTCATTCTGGATCGAATGGATAGCCAGCGTAGGGTACATAGCAGCGGGGAGGTGTGCTCTGATCGTGGTACTCTAAGTATTATCCGACCAGCTGTGTTTTGAAAATGGTGATATGTTGACTGTACTATAGAATAAAATATGTTTAAAATATGTTTAAACCTGTAAATACATAAATGAACAATACGCGGTCAATAGCCGATCTTCTATCTCGCTTGATGCACACAGATACCGAATACAATTGTGTTCGAATAGTCCTAACGGGGTGGTGGAAATCTCTGTATAGGTATCAACTGAACCCCTTTACCTATTTACAGCAGCATTGTTTAAGAGAATCGTGCGTTTACCGCAAAAATTAAGTGCATGTATGATTAATGAAAGAAGCGTTACCCATTCTTAAGGTCGTCCGTCAATCAGAGACAGCTCCAGCATGCTAGCCAACACACTCCCACAAGCCGAGACTCGAACAATAATTATTGTGCTTACTGCTGTCCGAATTGTGGTCTGGCAAGCGATATATTAACTCGTTCCACAATAGTGTGTTACATTATATACTAATATGTCTATTACGAACCTGCACAAGCTGTTTTGTTTATATCAAAAGATTTGAAAAACTATTTGCCTGGATGGAGTTGAAAAAATCGTGACTAATCTACAATATGCGTACATAAATTCCTGTACGTCCATCTTTGACACATGCTAAATATTTTCATGTCAACATCTAAGCGTCTGTGCATCTTCACTGATATTGTGCAAAGTTTGATGTGCAACGTAACGTATATAACATGCAACAGCAACATAATGTATTGATGCTTCACCAGGCTTATGTTGATAATAAAAACAAGACGTGAATCATCCACATATCAATTGTATCAAGAGATATATCTCTTTACCAGGGTATTTACTGCTAAGTGTCCCAGGTAGATTCACCAACGAAGCAGTGACGTCACCGCCGCCAACATTTCTTTACACACGGCGAATTTATGACGGACGTACCATGAGTGTCCGACAAATAAAAATATTTCCATTCACACTGAGCACAAGTTCCAATGTATTATGTTACTTGTATCAATTCGAGGTTTACTAGCAGTCCATCGCTTTTTCGCGGAATCATACAGAAACTGACAACTGATGTATTTTTCCACAATTTGGTCGACATTTATCATGGTGTCGCGGAATATAAATACAGAACACGCTTTTAACGTTCACCCCATAGTCAAAGCCAAAAGTACCCAAGTATAGTTTTGTTGGAACATGTTCCGTCTTTCCAAGATTAATTTGTGCGCTAATCATTGGTGCGGCTGGATCAAGGAAAACAACCATTGTTGAGTACGACTCTATACATGGTTAACGTGGGGTCAGCTGTTCATAATTGCGCAGTATCATGATGAATTAAACGCTTAAACAGTAGAGCTTTGTTGGTTGATAGGAAATAAATCGTCCACCTTTGATTAATTTTACACAATCGATGAAGCTTCTTCCATTGATGATCATGATTTGGTCGGAAATATTTGAATTGTACAAGTTAACGTGAACATCAATAAAACCCCGCGATAATATTTTCCAGAGATCAACATTAAAACAAAGACGTGATCTACGTGACTGAGTGATGCGTACAAAGGCCTGAGGAAAAGAAAGGAGAAGTGTAACATGGTAATCATATTTGGTTTCACTGGAGCGCATCGGACCTATTGTACTGCTTACCACTCGTGGAATGAGTTACGGATCATGTTGGTGAAGGTCACACAAGACGGCTATTGTTTCAACACGATTGTCATAACTGATAATCCTCGCAAGTTTCACGCTGACTTAAACAAATGTATGTTTTACTAATGGGAAAAAAATGTCAAAGATTGTATTGGTGAGGATGCTGTCCGACGAGACCAGCATGTCTAATATAAACTATAACTTCTTTTAAATTTATAAAGATGTGCGTGACCGTGTGAGAAATATATTCACGTTCCGTCAGGCCGAATGGGAAGGGATCATAAAGGGTTTTGAAAAATAAATAAATTTGCACTCAGTTCCAAACCAACGAACAAATGAAACAAGCTCTGGAAAAAACTCAGCAATGATTGGAACAGAAAAAGGAATTGGTCCAACTCTCAGGACAGAGTGATCTAGTGAACAGTTACCATTGCATAGTATGCGCCCATGAGCAGTTGCGCCCAACAAGAGAAGAGACGGAAAAAGCAATGAAACCACCGAAGCGCAAGTCACGGATACCACGGCCGGTTTTATTTATTTAACTTGGACTCGCAATGACTGAATGAGATGTTCTAAAATGTGCCGATTCGTTTGACCTAATTGAAAATAGCATCTAATGGGAACATAACATAGAGCACATACAGGCGTGGTAGCCTCTGATTATTGGGTAAGGTGGAGGGAATAGACAAAGTGTGGAATGTACTTTTTGATAATGTCAAATATTACAGAAGTGGACCCCAAAGTCATCGTTTAGAAGAGCAGCAAGCAGAGATAGAATTCGTTGGTGAAATTATTAGTAATTACGTAATCAGATGACATGAAATTAGGGACAGGATGGAAACGCTCCTGGAATCAGTTTGCGCTGCAACTACGCACCAGAAGTGATTCACGAGGTCGCATTGCTTTATTAAGTGCTGCTCACCAACAACATTGTGTTGATGCACGGACTCTTTATAGGCATTGACTACCATACAATACCGGTGATGAGTTCTCTTTATACACCTCATATTTTACTTGCAATCAATGTTTCGATCAAACTTGTCGTCGCAAAAAAACCCTGAGTGTTACCACCATGATTACAATCTGATAAATGAAATTCGAATGCTATGTAGTCTTTCCAACACTAATTACTGTGAGGCAATCGCGCACACCAGCTCAGTCTCATTTATTGTAGCTGGTTAATTTGTTTCTGCGGTCTTTTACCAGTCTCCTTTCAAATAACTGGAACCTTTTGTTGGCAGGGGGCTTTGAGAAAACGAATGGAACTTTGCTGAAGTTTCTTCGGGCGCTTATCGGATACAATCAGCCAATGAAGAGATCTGAAGCAGGATTACGTTGGTGACCAAGGGCGATTGTAAAATCAGCATATGCGTGCATGGTCATGCACTCAGCTCTGCCATTTCGATCCAGCACTGAACGTACGCTCTTTATATTGTGCATTCATCGTTCAAAACTGTTCGTATCTGGTCTGAAGATAGTAATAAGATGCCATAGGGCATGCGAATTATGCCTAAAGGCCCAGACGGTACCAGTTACAAAATCACGTCAGACATTGGCACAACTACCAGCATGACTCTGAAATGTGACGCTATCGGGGGTAGGTATAAACTTCGGCTTTGACAAAGAGAGCTCGCTTGGTTGTATACTGTTTGGAATTGCCCCTACGGAGGCCCCTGGTGATATGATATCGATTAATTCCCTGGAACAATCCCCGGTTGACAAACCTTTGTTTTGCTCTTGTAGATAGGAACGGATAAGTGTTACATCTTCAGAAGCGATGGGAGACCACATAAAAAGGAATAAAGTCTTCCACTATCCAGGCGTGTAAATGAAAGACTCTCAAGCGTAAGTGGTCTTCGGCTGCGAACTCACCGTTATACAATTTTGATTTACTAGCTATGACAACGAAATTCATACATTTTCAAGGTGTCTTCATGTTAGGTAAACTCGCACCGATGATTCTCCGCACAATGGAAACGTGATTGGTTGATATCGATTAAACGACATGAATCTCCTTAGGTTACATACGTAATGACATGATATCATTATCTGTATTATGACTCGCGTGGATTTGCACCTCCAATAGAGGTTGTTCATTATTTAACTTGAAGAGGTTATGACAACCGTTGCTTAGTTCACCACTGCCGTTTGCAAACTTGGACATCATCTTGTTGGTGACACATTGTTTGTATTTGCGAGAGGCCTAACTTCGCTTATTGATTAGTGGTGTGGATCTGACCATACTTGTCAGCAAAGTCGAGTTTTTTGTTGACGTTTACCCAGGCAAACAATTAAAGCCAGGCAATTAAAAACGATGTACCTATCAACGACTATTCTGACACAAATATTTTATCGAAAGGTACAAAGTTTGGCAAATTAGTGAGTGTAGTTTACTAATGGAAACCAATCTCTGCTGACAAAATAGTGAAATGGTTATACTACAAATAGTCAATATATTTATATATAATTCAGTGACATTAAATTCGTAACTGGCAAAGCTAATTTGGGAAACGCAACTGCATTAATTGACAACAAGGAAAGGAAATGTCACCATCGTTGCCACAGTGTAAACCTCTGCCACAGTGTTCACTTAATGCCATATAACATAATCGCTCCCACAGAGTACAACCGCTGCCACAGTGTACAATCACAGCCCTATTGTACAATTATGAGGCATATCCGACCGCATTGTTCTGTAGTGGTATAGTTGCAGTGTTTTCACATTGCAACATTCTACTTGGAGGTACTCAAAAGTCTTCGTCGGTGGCATGTGCCCGTATTCAAGTGCTACATCGACAGCATCAGTACAAAACTTAGACCTAGTCGCTGTTCACAATAATGATCTGGACACTAACGCATTGATGATTGCATGAGTCGCACCTGTTGAGAAGGATACCCCTGCATGTGGTGTTTTTTGTATCGGTGTTGCCAGAACTAGAACAGCATCAAGGTTAATCTCGCCACATCTTCATCAATGAATTAATGTTCTAACGTATCGTGTGCAAATTAGTTTTATTTGAACAAGCTTTTCTAATTGAAATTTAATTATAACAACAATTGATGATTGAAACAAAAAAACTAGATATATCTGATGACATCGCGAGCTATTTATACCCCCTCCTCCAACTTTGTTTAATATGCAGTCTTTCTATTGACGTAGAGCAATATCAGAAGACAAAATTACAAATTTGCATGGACAGTTAAGGCACCAAATATGTGTAAGTCGTCGCCTCTCTGGCATTAGGAGTCAAAATGAATCGAAAATAAAGCAGTGCATCAACATATTATGTACAGCATTTATCGTCATTTTGTTGTGCAATCCAAAAACAATTAAAATGGTACTTACCTTCCTCACATAGTGCACCGTCCAACACTTTAGATACACAGCTCTCTGTAAAAAGCTTCATACGACCACGAGTCCTCCTTGCGTAGAAACAATCTTTATAACCATGCACTATATGCTGGGTAATGTCCTTGTCAACTGTTACAAATCAAACAAATGTATGAATCATACGGCAAGACTTAACCCATTTAAGAGTATGTTTATGTCAACATTATAAATAATGAAATATAGATTGCATTTGTATTGACACAATAGGAATCTCCATGTCATAATTCCAAAGGTGTGCATCAGAAATTATTACTGTTGAAGGGGTGTCCGCCACATTAAACGTCATGATTATTTCAACGTCTTTCTCAAAGTTCTTTAATGTATAGAGTTACATTGATTACTAATTGTATTATTGTTGACTCATCAAATTTGAACTGAGTTCAGAATTTTCTAACACACTAGCTTATCATGATCTTTAACGATGCTAAAGGCATAGCTTTGAATACGTTGCCAATTCAATTCTTACTCTTAGAAGTTAAACTTTCAGATATCATGAATGTAATATCGCAAAATTGATTTTAAAGGCAAGAAAAGGATTCATATGTTATAAAAGGCAATATATATATATATATATATATATATATATATATATATATATATATATATATATATATATATATACGTGTGAATTAGCTCTCACATTAAGGAACTATGAGTTTATAGCATAAAACATTCGCCTTAGATTTGGAGATGTTATCAGCTCCAATGTCGCGTAATACGCTACTTAATGGAAACGAAATCCCATTCTTAATATTTCATATTATTTAGATAGCGCTTTGTCTGTTTCTTTTTTAAACTATCAAAGCAAACATCACTTATCAATATTTATCCATATAATATAAGGCAGTGTTTTGCAAGCAATACAGACAAAGGCATGAAAACTCGTGAACGTATACCTATAAAATGATATAAAACATACAGAAAACCAGTCATGTTATAACATTGATATTTTTAAAACATTAAGCCTTTACATAAAAGTACGTTTCAACTAAGGGAATTACATTTCTAGCCCAAGACGTTTAGGTTTCAGCAATCATTACTATGTTTAAAGATTTAGTTTTGTGCAGGCCCAACTATGCCTTTGCTCTTCATGTACAAATCACACAGTCATGTTACGCATACCATGAATCTTAACAGATTTACATACTAATACATCATCGGAAATTAAAGTCAAAATTAAAATTGACTGTTAGCGCTGATATTTTGAATGGCTTGTAAGGTTATTACTGAAGACAGAAGTTTATATGATATAGATATTAGTCAAACTTATAACGTTATGAGATATTAATATAAATTAATCTTGAAATAACTAAAGTCAGCTTTTGTTAGACAAACTAAGACACCACGTCTTAAGGTGAAACATTAGCTTAGCAGTCCCGAACTCGTATCCTGCAATCCTACTAACATATACTTGTACCTCTTTGTGTGAACTACACGTGCAAATCATTAAGTGATGATTCGTGATTTTTAAAGGCTGCGAAAAATCGCATGTCTTATAATATATATATATATATATATATATATATATATATATATATATATATATATATATATATATATATATATATATATATATATATATATATATATATATATTAAATCCCAAGTGTCAATACAGTTTTACAATCAACCAACACCATTATTCATTTTCTAGGGCATTTTCATGATTTATGGTATATTTGGTTCAAAATGCATTCATATTTTAGCAAATATATTTAGCGTTCTCAAAACAATAGCTATATGCCGTATAAAATTACCTTTTTCATACAAAGATACTGATTCATTTCCACCACATTGATGAATTGGATCATAGATGCAAGTGGAGTTACAACCCATTGACCGGGTAAGATTTCTAGGGTCTTTGAAACAAAAACAATCCCTGTCCTGAAAAAGACATTATCAACGTCATCGTCTTCGTCATCAGTGTCATTTCAGGCATTACTGTAAGCATCTATTCATCGGTAAGTTACTTATTTGTATCATATATTACAGAATAATGATTTCCTCAGATCGAGTAAACTAGGCACATTCTTTATATCATCGAGAAACAGACAATTAGACGTTGAAGCTGGACATTCATCCACGTTGTTCTCATCCCAATAAATAGTATATTCATGGCCAACAATTAAAAAATAAGAGTTGATATCAAAGTTTGAAACCTCTCACGAGCGTTTTTAAAGCCTGGAAGTTAATAGGTTCGAAATGTGTAGAAAGAAAAACAAAGTGTACGTCTACCTTCAATCCATCATACAAATACCCGGTGCAAAACTTCAAGCAATTGCCGATGATGTCTGTATCAAACCTTTCCTTCGCAATAAATTGGTTGTTTGTTCCTATGCAAACTGCAAGAACAATTAAGTGACATTAGTAATTACAGTGTGATATAAGTTACGGATATTAGACTGTAGGGAAGCTATATTAACATAAAATGTACGTTTAAATGCAACAATTACAAACAAAATCTTACAAGTCTAGACTCAGTATTTATTATCGTTTGTTTAAATATTGTACTTTTTTTTGAGCCCTGTCGGTAACGAAGGCTCTGCGATGTTTATTATGTTTCAAGCCAGGGGTATTTGCTTGACGAAGCGATGTCAAACCATGTCGCAATTCCGCTGGACGTCATAAGTGTACCCCAACTTTCCAAACACTTCTGTACAACTTTCGTTGTAAATTAGAACTCGCGACGTGTCCATTCTGCACATCAGTTTTTCTCTAATCAATGCAAGACCACATAGCACACAAAATGTCTCTCAAACGGACATCTGCATGGTTTCTCTTGATCAGGTTTCCGTACCGTTAGCAGCTCATGCCGTAGAAACTATACAACTATCCCTAATACTAGAAACTTTTTTAACTACAGTAAATTAATGGTTTCGAGGCAAGTTTTGCCAGTACGACTGCATCACATTTGCCACCATTGTAACATAAACGGTATATGCAGGGTCCATTATTGTTTATTTATGTGTGTAATTTACCGGTCTCCTTCCGTAAATACTGCCACTGCAGTCGAACCACCAATGCACTCCACAAGATTGTAATAGTGGTTATGGAACGACGGGGACACTAATCCTGTTCTGATCTGAATTCATCAAACGCAAACTATGGCATCATATAAACTCACTAACACTTCGCTCCGTGACGTTTGATCCTAGTAACTGGCTAATTATTTCGGGCTAATTAATGTTTTAATTGCACCAAGTTAAAGCATTTAAACAAAAAATCACAAAAGTCTAGGAGTTCCTTACAACAGGGCGCGAATACCAAATGCGCATACTCCAAAATTTGTACAATATAATGCTCCAGCCCTAAAACCGTTAACTGTATCAACTTGGCAATGCAAATGTTGATGAAACTAAAACAATGTAATTTTAGCATTTAAACTGATTAATTTTACGCAATACACTCCTTGAAGAATAGCATATGTTGTCCTAACATTATTGTAACATATATGATATTATCTATATCGATGAGATAACAAATCCTTTACAAACATGAGTAGTTAAGGGGGACACCCTAGGGACTAGGGGAGTGCCATGTTAAAACGGCAATATCCACTCTGGGGAATATGGAAAATTTAACATGGAAGAAAAAAAATATCCACTCTGGGGACAAGGGAATTTAACATGGGAGAAAAAATATCCATTCTAGGGACAAGGGGAATTGAACATGGGAGAAAAAATATCCATTCTAGGGACAAGGGGAATTGAACATGGGAGAAAAAAATCTATTCTAGGGACAAGGGAAAATTAACATGGGATTTGTTTTTTTGTTTTTGTTAAAAAAAAGAGGGTTGGCAATTGAAAGTCAATCTCTTTTCGAGACCTATGAGTGGCCCTGAAAAGGGCTTTTGGATTTCTTCTTCTAATTTCTTCTATTTCTCCACCAACTTCTTATTTTCTGTCCTACACTCTTTCAATTCTTTTCTTTCTTTTCTTCCTTTTTTTCTCTTCTTTCTTCTTCTCCTCCTCTTCTGTCTTCCTCTTCTTATTTTCTTCTTCTTTTTCAATTTGTTTCATTCCATGCTCTTATCCTTATCGTTTCCTCTTCATCCTCCTTCTCCTCCTTTATTTCTGTCATCACAGCATTGGCATTTCCTTTACTTTTCTTAAGTTGTTAATCTCCATCTTCACTCTATGTGGGCTATAAGAATAGTGATCCTCGTTTAACCTCACTAACATTTGCTCCATCATACCCAAATTGTCCAGGACGTCTTGCAATGTTTTCATTTTATCAAGCTGGTTCGAAGCCATCTTCTTTTTTTATTCTTAGTAGAATGGTTTGAACGATGAATACTGTGGGTTGTTATACTGAAAGCGCGGACGCGATGGAAAACATCCCCTAAGACATAAAATTGATATTACCTAGATCATGACCAAACAACGCGCGGACGTGAAGGAAAAACATCCCCTACTTTCTCATTTCATATAATATACTATCCACATAAGTGAAGCAACAATTAACAAACCCCAAATATACTATTTACACACGCAAATCACTAAAACAAAATCCATAATTTACTATCCACACAATCGTACGTGAGCGGTTACAAAACCCAAACTATACTCTCCACATACGCTAAGAAACAATAAACAAACCCATAATCTACTATTCACACAAATGTACGTGAGCGCTTACAAACACAAACACACAAACACAAACACAAACACATACCCTCACACTAAGAAAAAAGAGTCAGTGTTTATATTCACACTACTCTACATATACACATTGGCAAATAGATTACTATATCTTTTCTAGAGATTGGGATAGCCCTGAAAAGGGCTGTTTGCTTTTTTTTAACTCCATGACACCTGGTTAATGATGGCAGCTTCCAGGTCTGGCACCACACACAAATCTTCTTACCCGGTCTCTTTTCACTCGTTTTGGGGGAAGAGCAGAGGCGGGATAAGTGGCTTCAGAATCCCAATTTTCTGTCTCTGGAATTCTGAAATTTCCTCTCTCCTCTTCTTTGTTTCTTCTCTCCTCCTCTTCTTTGTTTCTTCTCTCCTCCTCTTTCATCCTTCCCTCTTCTACTAGGGCCTCTGCAGCCAGCTCGGTCACCATACGCATGGCATATTCCAGGTGTACATGAAGTTCAAGCAGCTTTGCTAGTCTGGTGTTCATTCTCTTGATCAATCAACAAGGGTAGCTAGACTGTCGAACGAGTTTCAATTTATACTGAAAGCGCGGACGTGATGGAAAACATCCCCCAAAACAAAATTGATCTTACCTAGATCATGACCAAACAACGCGCGGACCTAAAAGAAACACTCACTATTTTATACTACCCATTACTAATTTAAAAACTTTCATTAATCACTTCAATATAATATCCACATACTCAAAGCAATCAAACCCCAAATATAATTTCCCCACACGTCAAACAGCAAAAAAAAAACCCAAACAAACATGATTTTAATCTACTATCCTCACAAACTTACATGAGCACTTACAAACACACAATCCTATACACAAGCACATAACCTCACACTATAAAAAAGAGTTAGTGTTTATATTCACACTACTCTACCTACAAATGGATTGTTATTTCTTTTCTAGAGTATTGGGTAGCCCTGAAAAGGGCTGGGGTTTTTTTTGTTTGCTATGGCAATCTTTTAGTTTCTAAGAATGCGACGTCCTCTGAGGATAGACTTTCTGACGATAGGTCTGCTTCTTCGGAAAGAGAAGAAGAACTCTTTGGTGTCGATACAACAATCGACAAAGCCTCTGTCAGGTTCAGGTTGCTGCTGCTGCTGCTGCTGCTGCTGCTGTTGCTGTTGCTGCTGTCTCTGAAGTCTGTACTTCTCTGTCCATTCTTCTTTCTCCCTGTTCACTTCTTCTCTGAAGAGCTCTTCTATCAGGTCTTCAGTGACTTTTGACATTCTCACATTCTCTATATCTTCTGGCTTCGGTATCAGACTGTGTCTGACCCTACGCAAATTCACGTAGGCTTCGTTTAGCTTAGCTAGTTTGGAGCACATCTTCGTAGGAGGATGAGTCGACAATGGATGGTTAGATTGGAAACTAACCGGTTCTTAAAGTCAAAGCGCGGACGTGAAGGAAAACATCCCTCTACGGTTTTCGAGCCGCAACGTTCAATGAGTGTCATGAGAGGGATAGAGATAAGTCAAAGAGCATGGATCAACATTCTTATAGCCAAACAAAAGACAAAGGCATTTTTTTTTCAAAACACAACTTTTTTTTTCAAAATCACTTAACACTAACTAACAACTCTAACATTTTTTAACAATAATTCAACAATATAACATCAAACATTTTTTTCAAATCAGAAACATTTTTTCAATTCACACTCTATTTTAAACAGGGCTGACAATGTTGTGAATGAAATTGTGATTTCCACCGTTGGAAGTCATTAGGCCATTGATGGACACTACGTTTCCTAGCTTGAGACAAAAGATAAGCATAATGGTCACAAAACCATCGATCTACTTTCACATCGTTTCTAGAAGAAGAACCAGGATCAAAATGAGTCACTAAATGTTCTAAGGAATAGCCCAGGCTGTGATGATACAGAAAATACACACAATATTGTCCACACACCAAGGAATCTGTGCGTTGTAATTTTACATTATTGAATCGGATGGTCTGAGCATTTCTTCTCATAAAGTCAATGATATCGTCTTCCAAAGGGGTCAATTCGTACGAATCAAAATAGTCCACACATCCTTCTTGAGGAAAGTAGACGGCTACCCAGTGGGTTCCTGGGAGATGACTGTCGTCCGTGTTGATGACATAAGCTAGATGGTCTTGAGGTTTGCGATGTGGGAGTTCATCTTTAGCACAGACGACAGGATTCCAAGAAGCCGTATACGAACTGTGGTTCAAAAGGTAATAAAGTTCCCAAGTATCCATTTTTTTTTCTTCTTCACAGGTAATAATAAGTCATCAATTCGATCCTGACTTTTTGCTTGAAAATGTCTGGCAATTAACCGTTTCTTCGTTTCCTCTCCTCACTCTGATTCAGAAAAGCTTCGATACGATGGATCTCTTGAGTGGTTAATGGTGGGCAAGAATGTTCACGCAAGTCTTTATACCACTGATGAAACACGACTTCGTCCGAGATGAGACTCCAAGCTTCGTCCAGATACTCGTCCAATTTTTCTTCTTGACTCTGCATTAGGCATTTATCGTTTTGAATCTGACTGGGATGATCGTTTTGACATCCATATCAATCTTTCTTGATCAATTCCGTCATTTTCTCGACCAAGTGTTTGGCAAAATAGGAGACTAAATGGGCTTCTTGTTCTGGTCATCTCGACGTCATCATGACAACTTCTTCGCCTTTGTCTTGGGATTATCCTTCCACAGTATCCTCACATTCCATCTCCAAAGTTTCTCCACTAGGTAAAGGGGGATTACAGTCTTCCATAGCTTCTAATAGTCTAGAATGACTTCTCTCAAACTGTTGATTTCTGTGGTATTATCGAATTCTGTATACAGGATGACGTTCACTGTCTTGTCCAGTGGTTCTGCAAACTGAAGTTCCACACGAATCTGGCCGGATTTTACAGGGTGAAAATGTCCCTCGTCGCTGCCTTGGTCTGGAGTGAAATCGAAAGCCCACAAAGCATAGCCTCCTGCGTAATCCTCGTACGTAATGCCGTGACTGGTGTTGGTCCCTAATTGTCCGGTGGCTTCGTACAGGGAGAAGTACGATCTCAAGTAATTCAACTTCGTGGGATCAAAGTCCGGTTCGAAAGGTCGGGTACACAAGGACTTGCCATCGCGACTGACTTCGATTTTATTCACGTTGAAGTGTTGAAAGTAGAAAGGATTTTCAGTGAAGGCTCCGTTGAAGGCTGAATTCAGGACCTTACCAAGGATTAAACGCTTGGGTAACTGTCCTTGAAACAGATGATCTTCGATCATGGAATGATGGTTAGCAGGAATGATGAAGCTTTTCACTTCCACGCGTCGGATGGGATACATGGCGGTCGTTCTGCTCAACGTTTGACTAATGTCGTTTCTCACTTTGGGTAACACGTCCATGCGTCGTACGTAGAGGTTAACGTCCTCGATTTTGCTTTTGGCATTACTATCAGCCAAGAAATGGAAAGCAGCACTGCTACGATTCAGTCTCAAGCAAACATTTACCCAGTTCAGCAAATATTTATCTTGCAAGCACATGTCCAAATGCAAACGATCCATCAGTTCTAAACTCTTCTTATTTAAGATTTTTTTTTGTCTTTCCTCAAAGCCGTCATTGCTTCCATCTATTTTGTCGAACTTGCCCGCTTCGTCAGGTTCCCATAGCACACAGGCATTGAGATGAGTATTCTTGGCATCTATTCCGTACGTCAAGAGATCTTCCAGGTGGGCACGGTAAGGGTAAGTATCCATGCTGCTGCTGACCAGTTTGTTATTCAAGTACAAGTCCACTGAGCTGAACAAGGAATGCATGAAATTGTTGACGGGAGCTATACTCTCAGTGTCTTCTACTCCACCATCATCCTTATCTAGAACTTTGACATTCAGGTACAAGTAACTGCTATTAAGATCGATGTAATCTTCGGGCTGTCCCTTGATTTCAATCTCGATGTGAGCGGAATCTGTCAACGAGGAGACGGAGTGAAATTCCACCCATTGCGATTCTTGCATGGTCATCATGGTGGGGGGCATGGCAAACAGATCCAGTTCGACTTGGAACAGGCGCAAGACTCTCGGTGCATCATTTTTTTATTTTTTTGTTGCTGTTTCTCAATAATCGAAAACGTCTAAGTCTCGAACGGTTCTTCTTTTCTTTGCTTTTCTAGCTTTAGACGTGTGAAAGGGTGTTTTCTTCGTCGTCTCTTTCTGCCTTGTCCTTGCTGAATGCCTGACTTGGTAGCGTGCAGGGCATTTATAGGTGTGTCTCGTCGGCCTAAAAGGTCTTTGCCCGTTTGTAGCAAGATATTTTTGCCTGCCCTCATGAAGGCTTCTTTGGGGTTTTGTTTGTCGATGATGACATTTTGGAGAAATTCTTTACCTTGCGTCAGTGCCGCATCTTTCAAGGCGTGCAATCCGCGTGTCACCATCGGCTTCAACACCGGAGCCACCGAACGAAAGGCCGATTTCAACATATCTCCTAAACCGTGTCCTCGCTGTCGAGCAACCCCTCGGTACACTGGATACATGACTTACGAATCGTGAGAGAACCATTTTCGAAAATGGAGTTTCACCGTGACTTTTCCTTTGGTGAATGGAATATTTTGTCCCAGATCTCCTTTTATAGCAATGTTTACCGTGTCCAAATACGACTTGCTGACAGGCAAATAGTGAGGATGTACAAATTCGCGGTGAACGTGGTAACTGTTTCCACCTTCCTCGTCAGTGGCCGTGGCAGAATTTACTTTGAAAGGAATGACACGCAGTAACGGCACGGAGGTGTGTCACACCACGTTGTACTCCACCACATCGGAGTACACAAAAATCAAATTCAGTCCCTGGTTCAGTTCTACCGGGAAACGAAAATACCTTGAAAAATGCCCGTTGTTGTCAATGTGTGCTTTCTCAATTTTTTTGGAGTGCTTATCCGTGACCAAATTGAGGTCTCTACCCAAAATGTCATACAATTCCGGGCAAAATTTAATACGTATACTTTTTTCCTCACTTTCAAATTTAATGAGTAGACGGTGAGACAGTTTGTGGTACTCAATGGTGACACGTTTATTTAGTTTGGTCAGAACTTTGTCAAATGCTGCATAGAATTTGTCAGCGATGGCCTCCACCAGATGTTGACCACTAACATAATGGCCTGAGTTCATTTTAAAATGATAAACGTAAAAAGGAGGAGAAGTGTCACTGCTGCTACGGGGTATTGGGGTCTTCAGAAGTGATTTATGTTGAGAAGTGGTCATCATGGTTTGCTGCACTGTTGGGTCCAGAATTTCGACGTCAAAGTGTGTTGAGTTTCAGTGATGTTTTTGATTTGTGTTGGGTAAATCATTTCCACCAAAGCCATTTCCCAATGGGCTTCGTGATCTAATGGGATGGCCTGAGGTAATTTGGCTGTGCAACAGCACAACGTGTTGTGGGGAAACACCTCCATGGAACTGTCACTGGGTAAGGTTAAGTAAAATTGGTTTTGGTGACTCCTAATTCCAGAGTTCTGTGGCTGTCCGAGGGGTTACTGGACGTAAGAGACGTGTCGCCGCCGAAAATGGGGTTCTGATTGTGGTTGTTGTTGGAGTGGTGACTGGCACTGGCACTGGACACAAGGTTTCCGTGGTTACCGTTCGAGGAGAATTTCAGGGAGGGATTGGCAAGCAGGTAACCGATGCAACTGCTTAATAAAATTGTCCACAATTGTTTGTCTCTTTGTTGCAAACTCAAACTGGCAATGGCTGCCCCGATACACAAAACACCACGAAGATTTGGCAGAAAAAGACGATTTGCGTTTTAGGCACACGTTCTCCACACCACACCCACAAGGGTTGTTTTTGTAAATCTTGCAGAGAAGAACTGGGTGAAGGAGTGGTCGACGTAGCTGCGCCTGTGTGAAAGGGCATGATGGTCATTTCTTTTTATAGTCGATGACTTGCGAAGCGTTGATCCAAGAATCAAAACTGGGTGGATATCCTTTCCAACGTACTCTGACTTCTTTGACACGTCGTTCGCCCACTTTACGGGTTCTGCGTTCGAGAATGCTTTCGATGTCGTACACGTCGTCTTCTTTTTTGGTGACACGTTGTAACTCGGGCAAATAAAAGGTTCCATTGAGCACTTCTCCGTTCATGTCTTCCAATTTATAGACGGTAGGATGACGGCCATGCACTCGTCCAGTGACACGAAACAATTCGGTCGTCCAGTTAAGTAAGTAACCTTTGTCGAAAGTGCGTTTGGTTTTGCCAATGCGCACCCAATCTCCTATGGCCAACTCTCCACTTTTCTTGGGGACAGCCCTCGTCGGGGACGTACAAACAGGCGCTCAAACATCAGCACTTCGTTGTCCGGAGTCACTTCTTGCGGAGCACGTCCGATGCTTCGATGGTAAGATTGGTTGTACGCTTGCACCAGGTGGGGTAAGATGTCGATGTCCTTCAGAGTGTGGTGATGCGTAAAATATTTCCACCTGCGTTCCTTCAAAGTGCGTTGAAAACGTTCCACGATGCTTGCTTTGGTGTCGGGATTCTCGATGGTAAAAAAATGAATGTCACGTTTCTTTAATTCTTTTTGGAAAGCTTGGTTAAGAAATTCGGTACCTTTGTCCGTTTGCCATCGAAGAGGGTGACGACCGCTTTGTTTCAACACCCGTTGCAGGGCTCGCACTAACTCGCTGCTGGATTTGGAAGTCAAGGGCACGAACCAGGCAAATTTGGAAAAGACGTCGATGACACAAAACAAATATTTGTAGCCACGATTGTAGCTGGCCAAATGAGAGACATCGGCTAAATCGGCTTTCCATTGATGATCGATGCCTTCCACTCGGGTGCGACTTCTGGAAGACTTGCGTCGAATTGGTTTGTGTAAAGGGTAAGTAGCTTGTTCTTGTAACCATCGTTGCACTTGAGATAAACGAAGACTTTTCAGTCGAGTTTTGGCAGCACGATACAATTTTTGAACTCCTGCGTAACCTGCAGGATGGGAGGGATCGTAGTAAATGCTGGCTAAGACTTTTTCCATTTTTTGTTTGTTTGTTTGTTAATAAGGCACCCACTCTTGGAAGATGCTACTCTTTTTCTCTTGGGGTACTTTCTTGGATTGCAATGCTTTGCGTGTGCGACCGGCAATAGGTGTCGTAGAGGAGGATGTGTGAACAGGAGATATCGGTTCTTGTTTCACTTCTGTATTCACTTCTGTCTTCACTTTCTTTTTCTCTTGTGATGAAGAATTGGTGGCCATCATCTTTTTAATCCATCCAATTATGGAGGTAGGTGGTGTTGTTAACTTGCGTACTTTTTCTGGTGGAGTTTGAAACCCTTCTACTTCTTCCTCTTCTCCTTTTTCTGTCTTGGTCACTGGTAGTGATGATGGTGCTGGAGTTTTCATCAAGGTCTTAAAATCTTTCAGAGTGGGTAGAGCTGTTTCGTCTAAAACTTTCTGGTGAATGAGTTACAGTCGTTGTAAGAGTTGACCGTACTTTTGCGATTTTTCTGTTTCGGACAAATCTTGGCGATCCTGTCACGGAATGGTGTGAATGTTGTTAATTAAATACATGTACTCGGGTTTCGTTTCTTTTCTCTGTACAACGATTCCCGAGGGTGATTATAATATGGTCTATGTATTTCGAAATCTTGAGTACGATTCGTCCTGTGCCACACGTGCAAGGTGCCTTTGATAAAGAATAACGAAAATTCTAAAGGTATAAATACGTTACTACATGTAAAGGACCTTTACAATACTAATGGTTTTGTCAGCAAGCGGCCTGCTAAAAGGATTCGCACAACTCCAGCTGTAGGGGTAGGTAATGTTTTGGGTTTTAAGTGATAACTAGTGTATTACCATATTTGCCTTTGCATGTTTGTTATAGTTTTCTTTACATACCATAATGCGTGCATTTTTTATTCTTGGTGCGACGTAGTGCAGGACTTATATTGGTAATGTAAAGCTACATTTTTTAAAAGAATTGTTTACTATTGTCTTATCAATCAGGGTTAGGTTTACTATTGAACCTCTGTTTTGTAATTGCCATTATAATATAATCTTTTTAAGTTACCATGTATAACGTCCTTACGTTATGTCTGTATCAAGTTTAGTACACTGTATCGGGTATATTTTCAGCTGAGTTTTTGATGGTAGGAATATCCGGGGTGTCCGGTGTTGTCAGAGGGTAGAAACGTCCGTGTGTCCGGAGCGTTTAAGGTGCCGGAGCGTCTAATGTCTAGCGTCCGGAATGTCAAGAGTGACTAAGGTGGCCCAGCTGTAGAGCCGTCAAAGGACAGGGGGTCCGGAGGGTCTAATATTTCAAGTGTTCGGAGGGTCTAATATTTCAAGTGATCATAGTATTCCGAGGGTCCGGAGTCTATATTGGTTGTGAAATTGATTCGGAGGAGCTGTGGAGCGGATATGGTGCACGGGTGACGGAGTGCATCTCCACACATGTATTTTTAGCTGTATGCTAATTTTGGGTTAGCAAGACCCAGTGTATTATTCAGGACTGGAAGGATAGATTGTATATCCGTTCTTGTTTAGTGACATAATTTCGCTACCTGAGCGAATACATTTTTTTTACTATGTGTAAACACTTACATTGTCTACTATTTGAGTGAACTATATTCATCTTTCCATTATTGAATCATTTGTGAAATCATTTATCCTGTGTTTTAGGGTTACTGAACTAAATTTATTTGTATATTTTTTCCATCTTTGAAACTGTGCGTTTTTTTGTTAAATAGATCCAATATTTGGATTATAAATACGCACACATCTTCATAATCCACTACTCATATAAATCGCCACATTAAACCATATATCTGTGGTGTCAAAACGTGTTCTGTTGTTAATCCGAAATATCCCACCCGGTTATCTTGTTATAAATGGTGTCAGAAGTGGGATCATTTCGGATATAACAGAGCACTGAAATTGTTTTATTATATTTGTATGCTTTTTGTGTGTTTCAGATGCGTTTGACAAAGCACCAAGGTTAGGTAGATACCTAATTTTACGTTATTTTTTGTATTTAATATTTTTGTTGCATTTCGTGAAAGAAAATACGGTTTGTGGTAATTACGTGGTTTGAATAAAACTGCACTTTAAGGTTGGTCACCACCAAACTTTTGAAATGTCTTCTATGAAAGAACTGGTAGAACTGGGGAAACAGTTTGGTTATGAGGGGGAGTCCCTTAGAAATTTCGTTCGTGAAGAACAAGCCCGGGAGAGGGACCAAAGATTAAAGGAGAGGGAATTAGAGAGGGAAAAATTTGAAAGGGAACAACAAATAGAAAGGGAAAAAAGGGAAACCCAGAAGGAAATGATAGAATTAGAGAAGTGTAAGATCGAACTAGAGAAACAGGCTGAGAGGGAATTAGAAAGGGAAAAAGGGAAACCCAGAAGGAAATGATAGAATTAGAGAAGGGTAAGATTGAACTAGAGAAACAGGCTGAGAGGGAAAGGATAGAATGGGAAAGGGAAGCAGAGAGGGAGAAGTTAGAAGGGGAAGATATAAATCGGCAGAGGGAACATCTAAGAAATTCTGAGCTATTGCAAGCTAAAAAAGAGGGGGAACATGATGTTAAACTGAGAGGTCCAAAATTGCCCCCATTTGAAGACGATAAACTTAATATGGATAGTTATCTAAATAGGTTCGAGAGGTATGCTACGGTACAAAAATGGAAGAAAGACGATTGGCCGCTCCATCTTAGCGCGTTATTGAAAGGTAAAGCGTTAGACGTGTATTCGCGTTTATCCACGGCCGATTCGCTCAATTACCCCGTGTTGAAAGAGGCACTTCTCAAGAAATATGAACTAACCGAGCAAGGGTTTCGCAAGAAGTTTAAGTATAGTAAACCAGATAGAGGCGAAACATTCACACAGTTCGTCAGTAGGACTTGCAATTATTTGCAGCGATGGGTGGAATGTGGTAAAGTCGTCAAGACATTTGAGGGTCTTGTCGATTTCTTGCTTCGTGACCAATTGTTAACAACTTGTGGCAAGGAGTTATATTTATTCTTGAAGGAAAGATCCTTCACAAATGTACATGAAATGGCCACACAGGCGGATTTGTTCGCCGAAGCTCGGGGAGGTTCGCAGAATGTCATCACGCGAGATGTCAAAGGTGGGAATCAGGTCAACGACAGAAAACCCAGGGAACCTGAAAAATCTGGTAGGAGTAACCAGGGGAAGCGGAGTGACATGCAATGTTTCATTTGCAAGGAAGTGGGTCATATCTCCCACTATTGTCCTAAGCGGAAGGGACCAGTCCAGAAAGTAGCAGTAGCCATTAGAGGCAGAAGATCGGTAAATGGAAAACTTAATGTTTCCCAGCAAGTTAAGCGGAAAGCGGTGCGTGAACCGGTGGTGCGTTCAGAGATCAGTCGCGATGTGATCCAATCAATCGGCACGTGTATTTTTCCAGAGGCACGGGTGCCGACCGCAAACGGCACTGTTAACGGACTAGAAGTCACCGTTCTACGAGACACGGGATGCACTACTGTAGTCGTGAAACGGAGCTTAGTCCGCGATGATCAATTGCTTGGGGTTAAATCACCTTGCATGTTGCTTGACCAGACAATCGACCACGTTCCAGTTGCAAGGATAATGATAGATACACCTTTTTTGACCGGGACTGTGGAAGCTTTATGCGTAGCCAACCCGATATATGAACTGACGATTGGCAACGTACCGGGTTCTAGACTCCCAACCATAGCAGATTTCCGATTCCCTATCATCCAGGCAGTGCAAACTAGGGCTCAGGTAAAGGAGGAAAATAAACCTTTGCGTAAGTTAAAAGTACCGGAAGCCATTACTGATATATCCCGCGAAGAATTCCAAAATGAGCAAAAACGTGACGCGTCTTTACGTGTAACCTCTGAGAAGGCATTAACGGGTACCGTGAGAAAGTGTAAGAACGGGGTTCCTCTAAATTCCTTGTTCGAAAGGGTTTAATGTACAGGGAATACTCTACATCGGATAGGAAGTTCTTGCAATTAGTGGTTCCCCAGAAATTTAGGGCACATGTATTAAAGGTCGCGCACGAGTCGAGTATGGCAGGTCATTTAGGCGTAAAGAAAACAACGGATAGGGTATTAAGAGAATTTTATTGGCCTGGCGTCAATAGCGACATAGCGCGGTTCTGTCGCTCGTGCGACGTTTGCCAGAAGACGATCTCTAAGGGCAGGGTAACTAGAATACCGTTAGGTCAGATGCCCTTGATAGATACTCCGTTCAAACGAGTAGACATCGACATTGTAGGACCAATATTTCCGCATACAGATCGGATAAACCGATACATCTTGACACTGGTAGATTACGCTACCAGATATCCAGAAGCCATAGCTTTGCCATCAATTGAAACCGAACGTGTAGCCGAAGCGCTCGTAGACATGTTCAGCAGGGTCGGAGTGCCCGAAGAGGTTCTTACGGATTGTGGAGCGCAATTCACCTCAGATCTTATGGCAGAAATTAGTAGGTTGTTGTCCCTTAAACAGTTACGCACAACACCTTACCATCCTATGTGCAATGGATTGGTCGAGAAATTCAACGGCACATTGAAGCAAATGTTGCGGAGAATGTGTGCGGAAAGACCGAAGGATTGGGATAGATATATGAACGCCCTTCTGTTCGCATATCGTGAGGTTCCTCAGGAAAGCTTGGGTTTCTCCCCGTTTGAACTATTGTACGGTAGGACAGTTCGTGGTCCTATGCACAAACTTCGTGAACTGTGGACAGACGAGGTCGCGGACGAAGAAGTTAAGACCACATACCATTATGTAGTTGATTTGCGCGAAAGATTAGAAAGTACTTGTCAAATGGCGCAAGACGAACTCGCGAAATCTAGTCGTAGGTACGCCAAGTACTACAACCGAGGAACTCGGAGTAAAAAATTTGACGTAGGCGATCAAGTGTTGGTGCTTCTCCCAACGAATAACAACAAGCTGCTAGTCCAATGGAAAGGGCCATATGAAGTCAGACAGGTGAAAGGCGAAATGGATTATATCATTGATATGGAGGGGAAGTCCAAGACATTTCATGCCAATATGCTTAAACTCTACGTAGCGAGACCTGGACAAACGATTGGTAAAGGGATTTTGAATTTAGTATGCGTTGCGGTGATAGAGGATAGGTCTCGTAACGAAGCGGAATTCGTCTCCAGCACAGAAATACCCCTTGAATACCCCATGGACGTTGGTAAAGAAAGTATTGACCAGATAAATGTATGCCCTGAGTTATCGGAGGGTCAACGTACACAGATTATGGAGGTTTTGTCCAAATATCCAGATGTGTTCACGGACAGACCAGGCTGTACGGGTCTAATTCGACACGAGATCAAATTGAATACCACTGAGCCTATCAGGATTAAAGGATATCCGATACCCTTTAATGCACGGGAGACAACCAGCGAAGAAGTGATGAAAATGTTAGACCAGGGAGTGATCGAACCTTCAAACTCCCCATACACGTCCCCCGTGGTGTTAGTCAGAAAGAAAGACGGGACCAACCGGTTTTGCATCGACTTTCGGCAATTAAAAAAGATCACCGTATTTGATGCAGAACCAATGACAGATATGGAAAGTGTATTTTCAAAATTGGCAGGTCATAAATACATTTCCAAATTAGATCTAAGCAAGGGATATTGGCAGATACCCATCGCCGATAATGTTCGCGAGTTGACGGCATTCGCGACTCCCAAAGGACTGTTTCAATTTAAAGTTATGCCTTTCGGTTTAGTCAACGCCGGTGCGTCGTGCGTTCGTCTCATGCGCAAATTATTAAACGGAACGGAAAACGTCGACAGCTTCGTAGACGACATCTTTGTTTACACGCATACATGGGATGAACATGTTAAGGTATTACGGGATCTGTTCGATAGACTTCACATTGAAAACCTTTTAGTTAGGCCTACTAAGTGTAGCATAGAGTATTCCAGTCTGGAATGTTTGGGACATCTGGTAAGGGGACTAGGCCAGTTGCAACCTCATCCAGATAAAATAGGAGCAATCAGGGATGCCCCTAGACCAGAGACAAAAAGACAAGTAAGGTCTTTCCTAGGTCTGATCGGGTTCTACAGGAAATTCGTCCCCAACTTTTCGGCTATTGCCAGTCCATTAACGGATTTGACTAGGAAGGGGCAACCGAATAAAGTTTCATGGGGTGTATGCCAGGAAAAAGCGTTTAACACTCTAAAACACAAACTGGTAAGTGCACCAATTTTAAAGTTGCCGGAAATAGATAAACCTTTTGTACTGAGGACTGATGCGTCCGATACGGGTCTTGGGGCTGTTTTGCTACAGGAGCAAGGGGGGATGAAGTTTTAATAATGATTCATTGTTCACATTCCGTGATTGTTCTAAAAGTGATACCACTTTTTTTTAGGGGGGATGTATTGTCACGGAATGGTGTAAATGTTGTTAATTAAATACATGTACTCGGGTTTCGTTTCTTTTCTCTGTACAACGATTCCCGAGGGTGATTATAATATGGTCTATGTATTTCGAAATCTTGAGTACGATTCGTCCTGTGCCACACGTGCAAGGTGCCTTTGATAAAGAATAACGAAAATTCTAAAGGTATAAATACGTTACTACATGTAAAGGACCTTTACAATACTAATGGTTTTGTCAGCAAGCGGCCTGCTAAAAGGATTCGCACAACTCCAACTGTAGGGGTAGGTAATGTTTTGGGTTTTAAGTGATAACTAGTGTATTACCATATTTGCCTTTGCATGTTTGTTATAGTTTTCTTTACATACCATAATGCGTGCATTTTTTTATTCTTGTTGCGACGTAGTGCAGGACTTATATTGGTAATGTAAAGCTACATTTTTTAAAAGAATTGTTTACTATTGTCTTATCAATCAGGGTTAGGTTTACTATTGAACCTCTGTTTTGTAATTGCCATTATAATATAATCTTTTTAAGTTACCATGTATAACGTCCTTACGTTATGTCTGTATCAAGTTTAGTACACTGTATCGGGTATATTTTCAGCTGAGTTTTTGATGGTAGGAATATCCGGGGTGTCCGGTGTTGTCAGAGGGTAGAAACGTCCGTGTGTCCGGAGCGTTTAAGGTGCCGGAGCGTCTAATGTCTAGCGTCCGGAATGTCAAGAGTGACTAAGGTGGCCCAGCTGTAGAGCCGTCAAAGGACAGGGGGTCCGGAGGGTCTAATATTTCAAGTGTTCGGAGGGTCTAATATTTCAAGTGATCATAGTATTCCGAGGGTCCGGAGTCTATATTGGTTGTGAAATTGATTCGGAGGAGCTGTGGAGCGGATATGGTGCACGGGTGACGGAGTGCATCTCCACACATGTATTTTTAGCTGTATGCTAATTTTGGGTTAGCAAGACCCAGTGCATTATTCAGGACTGGAAGGATAGATTGTATATCCGTTCTTGTTTAGTGACATAATTTCGCTACCTGAGCGAATACATTTTTTTTACTATGTGTAAACACTTACATTGTCTACTATTTGAGTGAACTATATTCATCTTTCCATTATTGAATCATTTGTGAAATCATTTATCCTGTGTTTTAGGGTTACTGAACTAAATTTATTTGTATATTTTTTCCATCTTTGAAACTGTGCGTTTTTTTTGTTAAATAAATCCAATATTTGGATTATAAACACGCACACATCTTCATAATCCACTACTCATATAAATCGCCACATTAAACCATATATCTGTGTCGTCAAAACGTGTTCTGTTGTTAATCCGAAATATCCCACCCGGTTATCTTGTTACAGATCCATCAAGGATTGCAATTCGTGTTGTAACTGGGACATCTCGCTCAAATTGGGATTGGGAGGTAAATGCGGGGTGCGTTGTTCTTGCCAACGATGGTATTCCATCCATCGTTTGTAAGGCACTAAACCTAGTTTTCGTCCTTCCATGGGGTTGTCAGGGGTCGATTCTGAGATCTTGGGACTTCCGAGGGCCTTTTCATCTTGCTCCCACCAGTCCTCCCAACATGGTTCCCAAGACTTCTTTCAGTAAGGGGCCTGACAAGAGGGGTAAAATACCTCCACGTTGGACCAACATCTTCTTCTTTTGACGATTGGGAATTTTCTTTTGAACCATTTGGCGAAGAACGTGACGATGTTTGCCTAAGCATTGTTTATGGTGTTTGGACAAAGGGATCGTGCCTTTCAAGACGTTCAAACAGCATTCGCACACGGTATCGATGACCTCTTTGGAGGCTGATTGAATGAGTTTTTTTCGTAGGGGTGGAGAAGCTTTGGACAGGACAGATAACATGTCCCCATGTTTGACTAAACGAGGAGGCAGTCATTTTTCTTTTCCTTCCTTGGGGTTGTTTAGAAGAGGGATGTTTTCTGGAGGGTGACATCTTCAGGAGCACCAAAACAATGATACCCTACTTGGTCAGAGGCCTTTTTTATACTGGAACATGTCGCCACTGATTGTATTTACGTCGTATCAACTTCAGGACAGGTATGACACGTCGTGCAGGGGTACGCAACGGACTAAATCGAGCCAGTTCTTGCTTGGACAAATCCAGTACACTTTGTAACATGTCCGATCTTTCTTGAACTTTGATTTTGGGAGCAGTTACTTTGTGAGCAGCAGCCACTGCCACTAAATTGGAGTGTCCTGCCACTGGGGAAGTTCTTGGGATCATCAACGGAGAAGTTCTTGGTGTGATCAACGTCTCCAAGTACTCTTCAGTTCTTGGTGTCATCAACGGAGAAGTGGATGAACGTGAGGATGCCGGAGACGCATTCACCGTCGTGGCAGGTCGTGGTTTGCGAGTGTAAGGTTGCGTCCTGGCCGAAGTGCCTCTCTTGCGACTAGTTTTCTTCTGTGGACTTTTCTTTTTCTGGGGACTTTTTCTCTGTTTCTTTTTCTGGCGGCTTCTTTTCTTTTTCCGGGGTGGTGTCTGGTAAGAGGAGGGTCCCGCCACTGGAGAAGTTCTCCTTGGGGACCTGGTCTTTTTCTTCTTCTTGGAGCTTCGTTTGACTTTTTTCTTGGGGAGAAGTTTGGGGCATTAGGTTCCCATCTTAAGAGAGAGCGAATGATGATCCCTCCTAGAGTACCGCTCCCTCCAGGTTTCAAAATGATTTGCTTTTTGGTTTGAGTGTCGATGCGGGGATCGGCCAGTTGGGTCAAAGCGACTTTGTTTCGATCAAAAAAGCGTTTGGTTTGATGAAGAATCTGAATGATTCCTTGGAGTAATTGACGTGCCGTCACCGTGAACCATCGTAAGACTTCTCTGAGACTAGCTTCTAAGACACGAGCTCGTATTTGTGGATTTTTTTCTCGACTGATGCCATACAAGGCACGAATCAATTTGACGGGAAGATGCGACTGAAGGGACGTCATGTTCCAAATGTGTGTGTGAGACAGACGAAAAGGGTCTGAGGTTTTTAAAGATTTTTTTTTTTGTGGAGTGAAATTAAGTCGAGGACGGAGACGTGTAAAGGACAGGCCCTCCGTCAAGGCACCAGTGATAAAACAAGTGGGTAAGAAATCGCAAATCATCGGGGGTCGTAGGTTTCAAATCGACGAGTAAATAGGCGTGTGGCGTTTGAGTGGCATCGTCGTACGCCTGAGTCAGCCAAGGCGTTCCTAACTGTTTGGCTATGACTTGCACTTGCGATTTATCTCGAGGGCTTTTAAACAAGCCCACGTAATGCGAATTGAGACTGATGGTGCGATGGACTTTACTTTGCTGAAACAAATTTTGGGTGATGTAAACGACACTGGCATTACGGTGATGCCCTTTGCGCGTGAACCAGTTTAATTTCTTCTTCGTCTTCTCCTAACATGTCGTCGAAAATGACCAAATGGGTTTGACAGAGTCAGAGACGATGCTGTCGTCTTCTTTAGGAATGCCTTCCACAAACACGATGGAATCGCCTTACTTTCTCGCAAGAGACTGTACGCCGATTGCCACTCTTTGTAACACCACACGATTCGCTGAGATGGTCGATCGATCAAATGATGTTTATGTTCGATCAAACGTTTGACGAATTCGGTTTTGCCTGAACCGCTAGGTTCAGCAATGAGCATGTAAAAGGGATGGCGAAGATACAAAGCCTCCCAACTGGCACGATCTAAGTGTTCGTCTATGACTTTGACAGTGGAGGAAGAGGGAGCAGAGACAGCAGAAGTAGCCATAGTGTCAGGAATGTCACTTGTGACACGAGAACAAACAATATATACTTTTTTTCAGGACACGTTTATTGAATGTTTTGAACATGAATACGAAAGACAAAAATACATAAAAGCCAAAGGCTTAAGTACAAGGATAAAAGGCACATGAAAATCATTAACGTGGAATAAAAACAACTGTCTGTACAACATGTTTTGGGTAAAGTTCTGACCAGTTCTATAGGGGGTAAGGTCACACAAGTGTCCTCCCGAAAGGGTCTTTCAGGCCTGTCCACTAGTCCTGTCCTGGGTGACGGATTCTTCTGGCACCGTCACTAACACAGGTTAGAAAGTAACTTTTTTCTTTGGACGTTGAAAGGAAGGATCACAACTCTCGAGCATACTGGGCCACTTCTTGGGTCCAAGCCCCAAAATCCCATTTTGTCCAGTCACGGACATCTGTCCAATGGGGGTGTAAGTCACAAGCTACACACACATCGTCATACACGTCTTGGGTAGCTAAAAGTTGACGAATCTTTTTTTCCCGTAGAGGTCGAGAAGTATCCAGATGAAAACGTAAGGCTTTGAGCAAAAGGGTCTCTCGTGAACATTTAAAGGCACCACTTTCATGTTGAATGGGGTGGTAAATACTGATCGTAAAGAGTCCACAAAGAATCATCTGGTAAACGAAATCCCAGAAAACAAGTAACTAAGACACACACCACTTGTCGACCCATATTGAATGGATACAGTTCTCGTAATAATCGATGGTAATGATCCCCGGTTTGAATATGGTCATTGAGTTCCTTTTGGATTACATGTGATAAACGTCGTGGCATGGCAGCCTGTTTTTATAGTCTCTTTGTTTCGAAAAAAATACACGTACTTTCTAGCCAGAGATCTTCGTTTTCCATTGGGGAATTTAGATGTTGCATACTGTAACCGAAACGTCAGACTTCGTTTAGAAGTTTCCTCTTCCGCTAAGTAGATTCCACGTAAAATATGTCGGTAATCCTTTACCTTGTCTTCCTCAATGTGTTGTACTAGGTGAATCTCTAAGTAACCAAAATGATCAACACGTAGATCATCGGGGGCTTGGAAGTATTGAACAAGGTCGGACCACTGAAACAATTTCTGACGAATCAGTTCTCTTATACCATTCAGGTACCAGTGGTTAAAGATCTGGTGACGTAACGGATGCAACTGTTCCTTACGTTTGACTTGTATTTTGACCAGCTCTCTGTAAATGCATTCTCTCAACTCCACAGGCAAAGCACGAATGTTCTCTTGTAAAGTATCCATAAACAGGTCATACTAAATCCTCTTTTGTCTGACAGAAGAAATGTACCGTTTGCACAGACATGGTTTTACTTCAGTGCCAAATATAAATCGTTTAGTCACTAATTTACACATTACAATTCGTTCAAAAGTTTCCTCTTTCACCAAGTTGACATTGTGTACAAGATGTCGGTAATTCGTTAACTCTTCCTCTGGAATTCGATGCAGTAAGTTTACAATGTAGTAGATAGAATCATCAATAGCAAACCAATCCTTTTTAAAACTAGGGGATCGTTGATCAATGTCTGTCCAATGGAACACTTTCAACTGAATCAGTCCTTGTATAGCATTCAGGTACCAGTGGTTCAAACACCGGTGACGTAACGGATGCAATTGTTCTTTACGTTTCACTTGTATTTTGACCAGCTCTCGGTAAATCCTTTCTCTCAACTCCACAGGCAAAGCGCGAATGATCTCTTGTAAAGTATCCATAAACAGATTATGGTAAGTTACTTCAATGTCTCGGTCCCGCTAAGGGTAAGTAATGACAATTCGGTGACCATCGAGCGTGTTCTACGTAGGCAGAATCTTGCGGTTCCCAGTGGTGAAGTGACACACCGCAACTGAAGCACTTGACTTTATCTCCTTCGCCCAAGTAGAAAAATCCGGCTCTGGCTAATTCTTGGGGGGTCGGGCCTCCCAGATACTTATGCCATTTTCCTTTGAACGATTGAAGACGATTTTCAAAGTCGCAGTATTCCGACAAACGCACAGGAAACGAATATTCGTCTTTCACAGGTTCGTTTCGATGAGGGTTGGGTGACATGGACAGGAGTTTGCTCAGGGCTGAATGACATCCGTATGGGGGTAGACGTGAAGGTGAACATCCACCTTTAAAACGAAACCCAGTAAAATGTCCAAGATGACGAGCGGCATCGCTTTCGCATCCCTCAGGTTTGACACGCACAGCATCACTTTCCATGAAAGGGGTAGTGAGAACAAAGTTCCCATGATGCTTTACGGCATCGCTAAGGTCACAACGTACGGCATCGTACCCATCGCAAGGCTCACAATCGCATTCCACTTCAGAAGCCCCACACTTGAATTGTGCCTTTCTAAACTTGTTTTGTGTTTCTCTGAAAGTATTCATCTTGTTCGCTTTTTCTTGGTAGTCCCAATGAACTATCGATCTTGCCTATGGTTAATTTTTATATACAGACCAATACCGACGTGTCCATACGGTAAGGTGAAATGATTGGGAAGTCGCACTCGCTTCTGGTACACGATTTGATAGACTTTTTCCAAGGGTCGACTGACGATGTGGTGAGTGGGTAAACGTACAATCTTGTTCGGTTGATAGGTGGTCACTTTAAAGTGTTCATCCTCTCCGGATTGCAAGGCTTCTTTCAATACCCCAAAGTTGACCACACGGCTGGTACGATAATTCAGAGTCAGTCCTTTCACTTTGTACGTCGTGTGCACTTCTCCTTGTGGGTCCCGGTATTCGTAGCCGTAATTTTTGGGACCGCCACTGACGAAACTTAGAATCTTGTCGTCGGGATGCTCGTCTGTCCAGGCTCCTAAACGGTCTCCTTCGATGTCAGGGTGCTGCTGACTTGGGTGATGGATATAAATGCAACTGTCCGTGTCAAAGTACAGGACGCGTTCCCCTAACAGTTCTAAAGCTTCGTACAATTTTAAGCGATCATGAGCTGTCACGTAAGCCTCAATGATGATATTTCCAAAAGGGTCGTCTTGTACAAAGTCCAGATCTTCTTCATAATTGACCAAGATCAAATCTTCACGAACGACGTCCACGTGTTTCATGAATTTGGTTTTGTCGTGAATCATCTGGAAGTAGCGGGAAGGTTCGGTCAAATATTCCGTCTTGGGTAAACACGGACGTTGTGCCATTTTTCCTCAGATGCAATTTAACATCACTTTGGCAAACGATCGCCTGCCTTCGTTTTTCTCGATGTGATCTAAAGTGATGCCTTCTTGTTCATAGTATTTCACTTTGAATGTCTTTTGGTCTTCGGGAGTGTGACACCAGGAAGGATAGCCGCTGGCTTCTTGTTTCAGTTTCAAAAAGGCATCCACGTAGTCAGCGAAAATGCCTTTCTGACTGGGGTCACCCTTGTGGTATTGTTGTGTCTTGGGAAAGTGGCAAATTTCGTACACTTCTAACAGTTGGTATCCCATGTCCAGAGCTTTGAACAATTCCACGCTAACCCACGTCCCCGTCACGGCACGTTCTTCCTGGGTGTGCTGGCAAGGCTGATCTTGGTTGCACGTTTCGGCACAAGTACGGCACAAAGGAAACATCAGTTTGCCTTGGCAATGGTGAGGTAGCACGGGATGGTACAAGTCCTTGGGAGGCAAGACTTTGCACTTGATCAAACCTTCGTATTGTCGAATGTTTTTCAGGTCGATGTGTTCCGTCAGCAATTGCGGGTGCCCTGCAGGAAAGTGACAATATTTGCACACGTAAGGATACAGCGAACACACGTCCAAGTATTTGATTTCTTCTCCTTTCTCTTCGTCGGCTTGGTACAGCAAACAGGTGGCACTGGTTCTTCCTCCGTACAAACTATCCCCGGGTTCAGTGGGTCCATGAACTGGCAACTTTCCACGAGGCGTTTAAACTCGGGATCGGTTTTCAAACGGTGATCGTACTCGTGTTCCCACATTTCCACCACTTTGTATCCTTCCTCTTCTAAATTTAGGCGTCGCTGACAAGTGTCCTGGTACAAGTCTTATATGGTTCGTTGTAAAAACTGATTTTTAGTGCCACGGTCAGGGTAACAGACGGGACATCAATGGAATAAGCAACCGTTAAACTCGTACACGATCATGGGGTTTTCTAAGTCTCAGCCATCGACTGAATGCGTTCCGATGGTCTTTTCGCCCCCTCCGTTGCGGGCATGCTGAATCCACTTGTCTTCCTTGTCGCACAAGTAATGTAACCAGCGTAGGGCTTTGACCGAGTATTGACGTCTGACATAGTGGGTCGTTTGAGAGCTGATGACAGCTACGGTGTTTTCAGGCATGAATCGTTGTCGATACACTAAGGAACACGCTTTAGCAATGGTGCAAGCTTCTTTCAAAGGATCGACCCCTCCGTGTTCCATGAACAGTTCTCGAATTTTTCCACAGCAACGTCGTAAAATGTCCTCGTCGGAACGACAATACTTTAGCATTTCTTCCCGAAAGTCGAAAGGGTCCAAGCCGTGAGCCTGGTACCAAGCGTAGAAAGCTTCTCGTTGTTCGGTACGCATGTTGTCCGGGTCGTAATAGTGAGCCTCAGGTAGATGGGGTAGAACGGCGAGTTGATTGTGGAAAGTACCCTTTAGCCATTTCTGTCATTCCAAACGTTTTAGGCATTCGGCTCAAAGGCATGGCCAAGTAACTCATCGAATCTTTAAACTGTACTTTTCCCACTTGCATGAAAATGATTTTGGCTCAGTTCAAAGTCACTTTAGGACGCTCGGTGCCTTGTTCCGTATAGTATCTCAAAAGAAACTGTCCATCGTATCCGGAGAAATTGTGAGCCATCACCGTGGCATGACGATGACAATCTCCGTAACGTTCGATGTCCTCTTGACTCCATGTCTTGTCGATGGGGTCTAAGATCCATCGAGCGAAATTGGCTAGCGTGTTCGGTCCCCGAAAGATTATTTCACGTCCTGCAGGAATTTTGCTGCAGTGAGGGCAATGACTGAAGACAGGTTCTTGAATGCACTTCTCGCACGCTCGATGAGCCACGCAGAGATTAGGAATGTGAATGCCAGTCTCTTGCATGCATTCGAAATCGAAAAAGATGAAATTGCCTTTCTTCTTGTGTCCATCCTCTTTCTCTGGTGGGGGTTGGTATTTTCGCACGTATCATTGGTGTTCCAAGTCCACGATGTGGTGACAAATGTGTCATTTTTTCTTTCCTGAACATACGTGTGCCTTGGCATTATTGGTACGTAGGCCTTGTCCACACGTAGGGCACAATCTCAGCAGGTGACAACACATTTCTGCTGTGAACCTTGCGCCTTCAGTTGTTGTTGGTAACAGGCAGGGCTGACAAACGTGCGCAGACAAGTTGAACAATGCACTGGTCCTTCGCTCAGACAGGGTGGAGAGGCCAAACATCCTGAGCATTTCAATCCACAATGTTTGTGTTGCCCTCGATTATTATAACCATGGTCACATTTCTCACAGTTATATTTGTTTCCCAGGAATCCGCTGATACTGGTAATGGTATCGAAATGTTCATCGTGATAATAGACATGAATGTATTTTCCATCCGTAAAGTCTTTCCCTCGAAACAACAGAGGCCCGCGCGATTCTTGAGGGTACACGTTTAAGGTGTATCGTGGAGCTAGGGCACATTGCAATTTTTGCATCTCAGGAATGCCACAGGGTGTGTCTTTGGACAGTCCGGCTTGTTGTAACAGGAGTTCTGCTTCATTTCGTTGTTTGGCTCGGTTCGATTTTCGAATGTTCTCCCAGGCTCTTTTCCATTCTACCACGTAGTTCTTGTTGGCATAGGTTCGTCCCACCACGATAGCCCTGGCTAAACACATCTGGTCTTGAGGGTTGTGAATTCGGACGAGGCTCGTTTTGGTGATGCGAAGGTCGTTCACCAATAACACCTTTTTGCGGCCAGTCCCTTGAGGAGGAGAGACGTGGGTCATGTCGAGTGTGGCTTTTCCATCGGTGATGTCAAACTGATCATTAGATTGTTGTACGTGTTGAATCTTGTCCATGACTTTGGAACCAGTCAATTCTGCACGGGTGCTAAACTCGATCCAAACAGGGGATTTCAAACCGTCCTGTTGTATGGAAAGTCTCAAGCGATCGTCTTCTTTGGGTTGACATTGTCGCTTGAGTGCGGTGAGTAAAGAATCCCACAAACCAGTGATGAACCCTTCTGCTTTCTCTAACGGTACATCGGCCTTGAAATCTTTAAACTTCACTGAGTATTTGTAAGCCGTGGTTCTAAATTTTCTAGAGGAGCTCTTTTCCGTCTCTCGAATGGAATAGTACTTTTCAGGGTTGAGTAAGGGTGATGAACTTTGTTTAGAGGGTTCGGATTCTGGTTCACTCCTGTCCTCTTCAAAATAACTGGCATGAATTTGTGCCAAGACGACGGCCCTGGTAGGAGGCGATAGATCACGTTTCTGCCTCTTTCTTCTTCTTTCTTCTCGAATGAATAGGATCATTTCATCTTGAGTGAAAAACGTCAAATGACTCAAGTTTAAACACCATGGACTAATTTATAGTCATGGCAGACCAGCGTATATAAAAGGGTGTGTGTCTTGTCCTTTCAGTATTCATTTCACTCTCAAACCGAGCACAACGATGGAAGAGACTAGCCAAATCGAACGTTTCATCAGAGCTTTGCGAGGGGTCATTAGAAAATTCTCTTCAGACCAGCCGACGGACTACTCTCCTTCCTTTCAAGATAAAAGTCAAGATACTTGCTATATCTGTCAAAAGAAAGGGCATTGGTCTTCAGAGTGTCCAGACCGTCAAAAAAGAAAAAAAAAACAGGGGCTAGAAAAGACAAAAGTCAAGATACCTGTTATTATTGTCAAGAAAAAGAACATTGGTCTCCAGATTGCCCAAAAAAAGAAACAAGAGGAGTCAGAAGAAAAGAGGGATTCTTCAGAAGAAGAGAGGGATTCTTCAGAGGAAGAAAACAGACAGGTGAAGAAAAAGAAACAGGAGAAGAAAAGAAGAAGGGAAGAAAGTGAGGAGGAAGAAGATGAAAATACTGTGACGGTGAAGAAATTTAAAAAAACAGAGAGACTAAACAATGAGACAGAAGAAGTGTATGAACTTTTTAAAGTCCTCTGTTGTGAATTGGATTGTAACTATCGATACAAGAATAAATTAATTATATAAGGTAAGTGTCTTTGGGTTTTGATTTTAAAATAAGAACGTACACTCACGCACTCATACACAGACACGTACTATAGGGGTAATTTTTTTTTTTTTTTTTTTTTGAGTTATTGGCAAATTGAAAGTGTATCTCTTTTCGAGAGACGTGGGTGGCCCAGAAAAGGGCCTTTGGTTTTTGGTGTAGGGGTGAGTTTAAGCAATCAACTTTAACTGTCTTAAGCCTTTGCCACGGCCAAGGTCTACTTCTGGACTTCGTACTGTTGATGATGATGATTTGGTTGAAATCACTAAGGGTGGTACGGTAATCTTAGTCACAGGGTTGACGTGTTTAGCTCGGGAAGGTCGTATTCTCTTCGGTCTTAATAAAGAAGTCTGATACATTTGTTTCAGACTTCTTAACTCCGCTAAAATGTCCAACAGTACCGTGACCGTTTGATTTTCACCCTCTTGATTCTTTGCTGCTACTTCTTCTTGTTGTTTTTTTTTTTACCTCTTCTTCTTGCTGCTGTTGCTGTAGGAGAAAAGCTCGTTCCGCTTCCTTTTGTCGTTGTATAAATTTCTCCAATTCTTCTTTCTGTCTCTGTCTAAAATTCTCCACTTGCGGTAATGAAGGTGACGAAGGTTCCGGAACAAATTCCTTCGAGGTAAGAAAATCCATAAAATCCCAATTTACCTCTTCTGAAAGTAAGTCCGGGTTCCCTTGGGCGGTCTCCACTGCTGGTGCACCCCAATGGATCGTTTTCTGAGTTTCCGTCATGTTGAATCACTGTCTCGCATCGATTGACTGCACACAGGCGCTAGCGAATCTATATAGACCACGTGACGTCACAGACTGTTCTCTTCGGATTGGATGCGGACTAACTGAATTTTGTAACGCGTGTTTGGATTGATCAATGAACTCAATCCATTTTAAATCCTTCCTACCCCTATAAATAAGCGCAGTTCACTGCATTGATTCACCTATTCTCCTTGCCTCAAGATGTGGACCACAGTCGAATCATCCACCCTTGTTTCTTCAATGATGTTTCGGACGGACATGCTAATGTATGTCCGATCCAAGTGGACAGTTGTCCACAAGTCAGACACCAGTCTGTGGATACGAAGAGTGTACGCGGAGAGACAAGCTTGCCTCAAGAGGACACTGATTTATGGCCCTCGAGTAAGACGCAGCTTGAGGACAAGAAGATGCCGCAGATGCCCTTTATGTTAAGGGCATATTAACATAAACCCAAAGGCCCTTTTCAGGGCCACTCATAAATCTCGAAAAGAGATTGACTTTCAATTGCCAACCCTCTTTTTTTTTAAACAAAAACAAAAAAACAAAGCCCATGTTAATTTCCCCTTGTCCCTAGAATAGATATTTTTTTTCTCCCATGTTCATTTCCCCTTGTCCCTAGAATGGATATTTTTTTATCCCATGTTCAATTCCCTTTGTCCCTAGAATGGATATTTTTTCTCCCATGTTAAATTCCCTTGTCCCCAGAGTGGACATTTTTTTTTCCCATGTTAAATTTTCCATAGTCCCCAGAGTGGATATTGCCTTTTTAACATGGAACTCCCCTAGTCCCTAGGGTGTCCCCCTTAACTACTAACATGTTTGCGCTGAAATGATCTAACACAAAATATGTCAAATGGGTGGAGTTTGACTTACAATATATATGATTATCGGAGTAACTATGTGGAAATACTTTACTCTTGAAGAGAAAGTGTTTGTACTCTCAGGGCTAGACCATTCTTGACAATACAATCACTTCACTAGTTAAGTATGTTATATCTCTCTGATCGTCAAGACAGCGATAATCGCTAAGAGTTGATTAACCACGTTCATCATTGTAATGTATACCTTAGCAAACATCTGTTATTAAATAATGATATAACTGTACGTAATATTAAAGTTGCATGTATCAGGTTTATGATTACGAAATACAAGCATGATATTTATCTTTTGCGATACAATTACATGAGCAATACGATTCCGGGTATGGGATTCACTTAGGACCTGATCAGATGAATGATTCAGATGTATTAGCATACATCGTTATGTTGTACAAACACATTTTTTAAAGAACAATAAGAGGGGAAATGTCTTGCTGCAAAGATACAACTAAACTACATGCCTGTTTGTTGATAAAAATGTACTTTTTTACATCATTTATTTTAAAAATGTATGTGCGCGGGAATTTTAAAATAGCTTTAAACATTTTTGCGTCATATCGCTACTATGTCTGCAGTGTGACAGTCTATATTCATGTCTAGCACCGGGGCATCATGCCGCTGACGTTTATCATGATGTCCCACCAAGTCGCATTCTCCTAACACCAGTCTGACCAGTCCTAGAACTAACCTCCTAGTTCTGAGCCCATAGTGAGGTTGCTGCTAATACCATTAGATAAGTCTTTGGTATGACGGCAGGGATTTGAACATGCGACCTCCAACAACCGAGGCGGATGCTCTAATCGCTAGACCAGATGAGACTGGTCTGTTTTTTTTTAATGACAAAATACTGTTGGAACAAAATTTAAATAATAACGTGTATTTATAAAAAAAGACATTAATTATCTGAAGTCTCACCAGGCACCTTGACAAAATGACTGAATTCAACTGTTGCAGAAACCCACGTTTGATTTGTTTCGTTTAGGATGTTCTTCGGGATTGTCTCCGACTCATTTCCCTTTACATCGAATAGCACTTTCCCAGTATCTTCAAAATACGTGCGTGATTCGTTCCACGTTAATGTGACATTGCTCTCAAATATTTCTCCATCGGCTGAAACTGGATACATTAAAGTCTCAAGCAAATTAACACGATACTATTATTAACACTGACAAGTCCCAAGGGTCTTGCAGAAAATTTCAAAGATGACATACGTATTTAAGAAAGTTTCGCATTTGTATTGCATTAAATACAGGGTGTTGTTTTAGAAACAAATAAAATATAAGTGCAGAGATGGAGCAGTAATGTAGGAGATTCGTAGGAAATGAAACTAAAGTACTTGTACAAAAAGGAAATAAAGATATGTCTTACTTCTTGTTTATGCATGCCTATCAACAAACCGCCTTTAGAAACCTCAATTCAAATTTAACCAGTGTATGCATGTATAGTTATGTATTATTGCTAACGCGGGTGCTTGTTAGGTGTCTAACTGACTGATTCAAACACAGACTGTATTCCTGCTTACCTGACTGCTGTTATGACTGAATAACCTACCCACATGCTTGTTTTAAAGCCATTCGACTGCTCTTGACAATGGTCGTGGTGATAATAAATACTTCCTCCAGAGTGGATACGATTTGACATATCAACTTGTAAGTTGCTAATATTTAAAAACGCTCATCGACTCTAAAGAGAATTTATGAAAGTTAATTGAATAACCAATGATTCTGTGGAAATTTAAGAAATACAATTTTTAGGAAATAATGATGCAGAAAAGGTCAATATCGTTCTAGACAATCAAAAAAAAAAAAAAAAAGAACAGCCACGCAATTGACCAATGATCATTATTGGAATGAATTGTAAAAATAGTGTCTCAATCCAATTACTTTCAAGTTCCATTACGGTTGATTTTAATCACTTATGTAGTCCACATGCCTATCGCCAATATCTCAAGGTAAAAAGATATTTTTCAATAATATGGTACACTAACGTCTCCTAATTTACCATAATGACGTCATATTCTGTTTAACATACGATGTTTTTCGTATGCTAGGACCATGCTGCGTGCACTTAATGTAGATATGTGTCCGTAATATATATATATATATATATATATATATATATATATATATATATATATATATATACTGCAAATTGGAACAATTTGTTTTCATCTTCATATTGTCATCTTCGTATAATTCTCTATGTCTCTCACTCTTCTACGATTGTACATGTGTCGTGTGTATGCCTAATTGTGCAACCGTTAGATGGATTAATGATGATTTGATCCGTTGTAGTGTACTATAAACTGATTAGTAGTTCTCACTTTGCTTTTAAGTGGCGCATTTAATAACCTAGTATGCAGCCTATTGAGATGCCCCGAGTGGCTGAGTATTTTAAAGAGATGACCGCTACGGATCACTACATCTCACCTCTATCTGCGTTAGTTTGAGATCCGGATTCGTTGAATGTGTTACGTGAGAAAGAATGCGAGTAGTTTGTCATGGGTCGGTAATTGTTTTCAGGGTTTAACCAGGTTCTTCCTTCCCCATTTATACTGGCCGCCATATATAGACTATCTTGTGCTGAAAAATGGCGTCAAACCTACAACAACAACAAGAACCAAGTGAATGCTGAACAAGGGGTAAAATCGCATGTTTTAATGGAGTTATGTGCTTTCGTTCATGTCATAATCACTATACAGCAAAACATAGCCACTGTAAGGAGCTAATGTGTAGTCAGACGAACACAAACTTACTTACGACAGGGATATATGACGTAAACTAAAATGTTATAGATATCAGTTTCACAAAGACAAAATTGAATAAGCTGCGTATGAAACTTGTCATTTTTATAGTTAAACTGACAATTAAAATTATCCTTTGCAAACTATTTCAGAAATGTACATTTATATTTTGTTACCGTCAATTGTATATTGAATCAAATACTGAGTCGGACATATCAATAAGTGTGCAGTAATTGATAAGGAAAGGCATCTATTTAACATTTTGACAAACCTCTGTGTTCAAAAATTGTAGTTCTTGAATATTGTTAATATGCACAAATCAAATGTTTACTTCTGGACTCACAAAATAGTGATGGTTTGCTACTTAAGATTAATTTACAAAACTTACGACACAACAGCAATAGCACCTGTGAATACACGGAAAACTAGTAGCATTACTACCTGATTTGATTATATAAATACTAATTATCTGCATATTTATTCATTATATAATTTAATTAATGTCAGCTAATTGCACTTTTTCTGTGTTTAAATCAATATTATATGTAATACAAAAAAAGCAATTATATTTTGCTCAGAAGGATCTTGCAATCGAAACAGTTATAAATTAACCGCATGTAAGCATTATCGAAAATTAGGTCACATATAAATTCTAACGAAGCTGTCAAGGGAAGTAATTATTTTGGTATTTTTTGGACACATAAAGTTTCGTTACTTTAAGGATTAATTTGAATATCTGGTTAGTGCCAATTTGACCACGGAATTGTAAACGCAATCCACTCAATGCGAAATGAAATGTGTGCAAACGGCATTTGGAAGATTTTCTTCATTAGCAATTCATAAACAATTACTCGACCATCCATGAAATTACCAATTGACAATTACTAATTAAAATACACGTACCTTCTCTCCAGATCCAATAGAATATAATAAGAATTACATCTTGACGCCATATGGAATGCATTTTAGTAAGTTGAAGTTCCTTATGCTGTACTTGCTGTCAAGTTCTCATAATATAGAGCTATGTAGAGTGCTTTCAAGGATGTGACTTGTAACTATCGTAAATACCCATATAAACCATCCACATGATATTCTAAGATTTCATTCATCGAAATAAATATTGAGGTTTACCATATTTACAATTTTGTAAATAAACTATTCCAGGGTGTCTCTCGATTATATATTTATTTAAAACAAATTTGTCTTTTCCGCTTTCTGGACTAGTTAAAAGGCTCCGCATCAGAAAACTGTCCAAATACAATGAAGACAATTTGTACATATACGTCACTATTTTATCACTACATCTGTCCATTCGAGTGCCGGTAAAGAATACTTGTATTTTTGTATATATCAAGAATAAAATGAGTCTGTCAATAGAAGAACATGAATTGTATCCTGTTATTGTAGGTCTCTGCCTGTCTGAGTGATTGTGTTCGTCTGTCTGTCTGTCACTTTATACATTGTTACCACCGACTAGTCATTAATTAGGTAACAGAAAGAAAATAAACATAAAATTTAGAATAACAAGATTATGAATAAAATGCAAAGTACTACCACAAAACCTAAACAAATCAAATATTCCGAATGAATTATAGCTCCTCTAAAATATTGATCTGCAAAACAGTCATTATATATCGCAATTTTATTGTCAAGAACTCTTTTCAAATACATTTACATAGTCCATATGTATTAGTGGAGTCAAATGAGTATTAAGCAATTCCAGTGAATAATACAAACAAATATTTCCCTTTGTATCTAAGCACAATATCGAACAAATCCGCACAATAACGTTAAAACATGAACATAGGTAAAAATAATTAAATAAATGTCCAGTTATATTGACTTGTGTACACGCATATAGCTATAAAACTCGTTTTTCTCCTATCCTTTACGTGAAATATCACAATACACCATGTGGTTTAAGAACCCACCTGACCGACCCATACAATTGGAAATAACATCATTATTCTAAGAACCTCGATTACCTCACCAAACAATGATAATTACTCCAAAAGTATCATCAGGCACAGTGCATAGGTTTAGTTTAACTTGTAAACTCCCGATTCATGCCTAATTGTCTTTAAAATAATATATATAACAATATTGAAAAAACTTATTTATATATGACCACTTTAAATTACAGTCGCGAGCAAAAATCGCATGCACTTAATTACAGTAGTGTACTAAAGTTTTCACTAATATATATATATATATATAAAGAAATGTGAACATAAATGCAAGAGAAAAACTTAAATAGTTAAACGATATAATGATGAGCGATTCAAAATGATTAAACACAAACACTGACAATTTCCATGATATAGTCCACTCAAATTGCGATGTATGATGTGTCTCCCTCAAATAGTGATGTATGATGTGTCTCCCTCATATAGTGAGGTATGATATGTTTTACTCGGGTAGTGAAATACGATATGGCACAGTGGAACAAGTATCTTGCGGAGACAAAACAAAACTCCGATCGGTGTTATCAGCCCTAACTCTCTTTCGAATGATTGACGAGCCACAAAAACGGTATGCCAATCCTTGTCTGCCTAAAATTCTGCATAATATCTTTTCTTTCCGGTTGGTGTAGAAGCCCTGGTTCTTCTCGTTGTGACCTTTATCTTCTTCCAAGCCAACGTCGCCCTCGACAGCGGCAACAATTGGGTATAACACAACCCAAATTAGCACCACGGCTTAACGACACATACAATACGATGCATATGCAGAAATACAGCGTAACTGTCACTCCATCCCTTCTTTAATCCTTCAGCACTACACTTAGCATTCACCATTTACCATCAGTAAATCACCAATCAGTCAGCCGCGATCAATCAGTCTGCTGAAAATATTCGATTCCGTGTTCTACAAATGAAACGGTCATGTATATCAGCACGTAATGAAGATGTGTACTGTAAACTTTAGTTGATTTTATGCAAATTATATTATCGGGACTATGGGCAAAGTGATAATCAAGTTCAAAAGTGAACCTGTTTCCGCCAAGAATGTAGTAATAATTGAAAGCTTCTCTTTCTTAATAAATGCAAAATTATTACAAATATAATAGTTGTGATAAGTTACATTCAGGTAAACTATAAAACAGGCTACAATATTGCATAATACATCCCAAGTCGGAATGACCTAATATACGAGATAAATGTGATAATAAAACAATTATAACGTTAAGTACAAATATACATTAATATTTAACACACAAGCATGTATACATGGAGATCGCAAGTCGTTAAAGTAGATTGCTCACTAACAATACTTTTTTGTAATGTGATGTTTAGCTCTATGATAAGTTAGTTTATACACTGGCCATGTAGCTATAAACTGCTCATGCGCTCAAGGATTATTGTTTTTCCCATGTAAGCACATTGCTCGTGTAACATAGGATGAATCGAACTGATTATTTCGAAATAATATACGATATACATGAACCACCCTCTGGTAATTCTGTACACAGATACGAAACTCGAGTACATATCTTAAATCCAATATAATTAATTAACAATATAGGTGTAACATTCCGTGACAATATATCCCCCGTTACAAAGAAGTGTCAACACTTAGAAATCACGGGTAATAAACAAAAACAATTATTGAAACATCCAATTTTGACTAATTAACGAAAATTATCTGATAATCACACCCTCCTTAAAATAAATCAGCACCCACATTTTCCTACTCTCGATTCTCCGAATAATATGCGGCTGCATAGACAACACCCTACGAAGCAATACTGCGCTGATCACTTTTGCTTTGTTCAAGTATAAGAATGGCAGATTTTCCGTTTGTAGGATAAATTCCCACCCTATGGTTATGTGTGGAATTTTCCTATCCCTTACACAAAAGGGAGGAACTCCTTTTCAATCACAGAGCTTATGTAAGTGGCAATTTTATCTCCTCTCGCTCCTGTAACAAAACAGCCCCTCGACCCTCATCGGACGCATCCGTCCTCATCACAAAAGGTTTACTCACTTATGGCAACGTTATGATTCGTGCACTTATGAGTTTCCGTTTTAAAGCGTTAAACGTTCTATCCTGACACACACTTCAGCAACTTATTTGGTTGCATTTTCCTAGTGTTGTATGTCAATGGGCTGGCTATAGCTGAAAATTGTGAACACATTTCCTATAGAACCCAACCAAACCCAGGAAAGGTCTTACTTTTTGTTTTGGTTTCTTGTCTGTAGGCATCACTTATTTCTCCTATTTTTTCTGTGCGAGATTTCAACTGACCTAAGCCACTTGAAAGATGATTTAATCATTCCAAGTTAGAATAGGCTCTGCTATATTCGTTGGCTCTAGCTGAAAGATTCGCGATGCGGAGTCTATCAAATAGATTAATTAATAATAGAACATGTTCTTGCTGGGTATATGTATATACGAAGATATCATCTACGAGGCTATCACCGTTTTCTATAACATTTAACCGTTTACGCACAAGACGAAGACACGACGCAACGACTTCACTAAACCGGAAAGGATGACCTTACATTGTTACATACCTTTTGGAGTCGATATCCATTGGTAAGATCTAACTTCAAAATGTATGTATGCACTACTATAGTCTATACGCTACAAGTTTCATCTATTTGTAACTGAAACTGGTGGAGGGGGGGGGGAGTAGGTGGACCAGACTGAAACTGTTGGAAACGAAGGGTAGGTGAACAAGACTAGAACTGGTGGGAGGTGTTGTTGCGTCAAACTGAATTTAGTTCAGAGTGTTTTTGCGCCAGAATGAAACTGGTGGAGAATAGTTGAACCAGACGAAACTGGTCGAGGGTGAAGTTGAGCCAATATGAATCTGGGAAGTTGAGCCAAATTGAAACTGTAATATTTTGTGTTTTTTTTTTTCTTTCAAAGTGGGAAGTTGAAACAGAGAGCACCAGCCGTGGGTCAGAACTGACATTTTGTTTTTTCATTTTTTTTATAGCATATTGGTTGTACGAACCGACTCTTTAATCATTGGTAAATTCAGCACTGTGTCGTTATCTCAATCCTCGTCATTATCATTAGATACATGTATATATATATATATATATATATATATATATATATATATATATATATATATATATATATATTTCTTTTGTGAATGTTTGTATGGTGTGTAATGAGAGTAGGATATTACAAAGATTGTTTCATGTAACTTTGTGCCATTGTCTTATTGTACAATACACAAGTCTCGTTAGTCACATGCATTGTGTTTGTATTACTCCTTTAGTCCTAAGCCCACTAGTTTTCAATTATGTTAGAATGGTGTCAGAAGTAGGATATTTCGATTAAATGAACCATCATCGTCTGGTTTGTGAAAGTCTACACTTATTGTCTATTTTTAGTGTGTGGACTTCTTGACAAGATAATCTTCAAGTAGGTGTTGATTTTTTGAGCTTTTGCTAGGTCTGTCTTTCCATCATAAATATATTCAATTACATGTTCATTTTGTTTTGGTTGCCGGCATCAGGAAGATGAGGTTAGTCCGTTCTGTACGACCTAGTATGTTATATTACGGTTACTATCAGTCATGTCATCCCTCAAGGACTTGGTCACTTTAGGCAAAGAACTCGATTATCAGGGAGAACGCGTAATGACATTTATTCAGAAGATGGTGAAAGGGTAAAGGCGAGGGAATTAGAAAGAGAAGAACAAACCACGGGGTGGGATGAAATGGTAAAGGCAAAGGCATTGGAAAGGGAAGCAAAGGTAAGAAAGATGCAATTAGAAAGGGAAGCAGAGGATAGAAAGATAGAAATCGCCAAATAACTTGAAAGGGGAAAAGGGAAATACAAAAGGTAAGGGTCGAATTAGAAGGGGAAGCGGAAGAAACAAAGATGCAATTAGAAAGGGAAACTGAGGAAAAGCGGATAGAGTTGGAAAAGCGGGCAAAATTGGAAGTCACAGAGGTAGAAGAAAGAATAAGGCAACAATATCATGAACGTCAGGTAGAGTTAGCAATAGCTATAAATAAACACGGTTGTGCCTTATGCAAGTTAAAAGGCCCTAAATTACCCTCTTTTGACGATTAAAAAAGATCACATGGATAGTTACCTTCATCGGTTTGAGCGGTACGCCGCGAACCAAAAGTCGAGTCAAAATGACTGGACACTGTATATCAGCGCTTTATTAAAAGGTAAACCACTGGATGTGTACTCGCAACTTCCTAGAGACGATGTCTTTAGTTACAACGTCATGAATGAAGCACTTCTATAAAGGTACGAGCTGACTGAACAGGATTTCTGTAAAAGGTTCAGGTACAGCAAGCTCGAGAAGGGAGAAACCTTTGGTCAGTTCATCGTTAGAATAGCGAACTATTTTCAGCGGTGAATCGAATGCTGAAAGCAGCGAAAACCTATACAGGGTTGACCGGTTTCTTGCTCAGAGATTAATTGTTAAACACAGTTCGTCGTGAACTAAGTCAGTTTATAAAAGAGAAAGTATTCTCAAACGTACGGGATATCACTACTTTGCCCAGGCTCATGGGGGAAGCCAGAACGTGGTTTCCAAAGATTTTAAGTCATGTACCAATTTTATGTATTATGAAAGTCATAATCATAAATACAAACGACGGACAAATCATATGGTGATGAGTGTTGATTGCAAACAAAATGAAGTGTGGATCGAAATTTGGGTACATCACCTAGAACCGGAGAAGAGTAGAGCTTCTCAGGTTCGTTCAAAAAGTAACGTATGAATGCAAAAATAATATTTAATAAAAGAACCAAAATCGTCAAATGTAAAGTCGCAATAAATAAAATGATTTATTAAAGATGCTAGTCTCTGACTTCTTGTCTGTCGGATGCGACCGCTCTGTAATGATTATACAGTAACCTCGCGCCAATAATGTCCTCTGTATAAATCCGCGCAATAAAATCAAAGTTCGGCAAGATACACAATCCAAAGCATTGCATACACAAGCATAATTTGTAAACGGCACCTGTTCTAATATCAATACAAACGACGGTTATTCTAATATCATTATAAACGGCAGTTATCCTATTGTCATGGTAAAGTCATCTTTCCTCATATCATTGTAAACGGGAGACGTCCTTATATCATTGTAAACGGCACCTGTCCTAGTACCATTGTAAACTTTGATATCATCTTCTCATCAATGCAGTAATGAAGGGATTATTCACATTGACAAATAATGAAGAAATAGTCATGCACAATGATAATTTTTACCTTTGAAAGGTATAATAAATGTATGCGTGTTATTGTTGGAAATAGATGTAAGGAAATATTGAATTGTGAAGTAACACTATGTTTATGTCAAGAGTGGCCCCAACTCATGTGAAACTACAGTGATTCTACTTCTCGTGATATGTTTAGTTATAACTGTGTATATTACAGACATCAGGAAATTCACCACTATGTAATCATGCATTCTGACGTAACTCTAAATATGACATGTATATAGCCTAATGACTCCGTTAAAGGGTTTTGCAATGGCGAATCGTGATAGTAGAGGAGAGGCAACTACTACTTCTAATTAACAAATGAAGATTTATTGCAGAATTTGACAGTGCTATACAGTGATCATGGTGGAAACGAAAATTAAATAAAAAAGCGGAAACTATGCTCATACAAATTTAACTATTTAAAAATCCATATGCTTCAAGCGTTTTCGACCAAAATTGGCAAAATGTATGCTATTATATCTCTGCGTAAGTGTGCCTTGAAATAGAAATTTTTATGAACAAATATTTCAACTTAATTTTCTTTTGTACGTCTATCTCTCTCTCTCTCTCTCTCTCTCTCTCTCTCTGGGGCTGCAGAGTGTGAAAATACAAATATATAAGTGAACTTGCTCAAAATTACCTACAAGAACCTCCTACTTTGTAACGTTTAAGAGTAAATATCCCATGAGATTTTAATACTTTGTTGGCAATACCAGTGTTACGTAGATGCCTGTCAAGATGTGTATGGTACATTTATATGTAAGTAGGAATACGCATGGTTAAACGTATTTGAAAGGTATAATACGAGATTTTTAGAGCTGATTCAAGTCGGCACTATATCCTTAACAACAGTTTCATGTCATTTATTCAATCCGAAAGTTTATAAGCACATATATTTTAACGATATCACCAATGTATATTTTAAAATTTCGTTATAATATATCGTTTCGATAAGTTAAATACAGTTATTTAACCTTTCACTGGTTACTCCATACAATTGAGATACAATTTATTGATGCAAGACGCTCCTAGGAAAAACATGCAGAATCATTGCTAGCATTGTTGATGGAATGATGACACTTATGTCATGGTGTCAGGTAAGTTCTTGTGACCTTCAAAAATACTTCCTTTTCATTAATGGAAGCAATTTCTAAGTTTGGCGATTTATCATTTTGTATACGCTAGTCTATGGAAATAATTTCACCCGTTTATGTGAAGGCGACCTCAAGATGTGGTCGTTGGACCCGAATATCCATAATCACTTTGTCATGTGTATAATCGACAAATATTCTGTTTGTACTGAAATCATGTATTTCACTCGTGGTTTATTATTGTCCTAAATAAAAGCATGACCGAAACAAAAGCTATAAAGAAGTATGTTGGGCAGACGCCATATTGAGTTTGAGCTTCTTTTGCTTTTAAGCTTTTTTGAAATAGACCAGAATGATTATTTCCTGTTGCAGTTAAAACAATCATGATGTTGGTGAATAAAGATTCTGTACAATGTATTGCCCGACACTCGTTTTTGCTCCTTTATTGAACCTTGACCATTCACCAGTTGACCTCAAAATCTCTTTATACGTTACTGGTGAAGGCATTTGTCTCACAACTAAAAACATTGTGCGAAATCTATTTTCTTGTTCGAGTCAGTTGTAAATTAAAGTGATCAAGAAGGTATGGTCAAGGTTCAAGTTTTACACCCAAAGGTATCTGGCGGAAAATTAATACATGGGTTTTAGGGCAGAAAGACTGATTGAGGGATGGGTGAACAAATGAAAAACGTCTTATCATGATACTTTAGCTTTTGGTGGACGTGCGAATCCCTTCCTTTTCGTTGGTATTTTGTCCAAAACAATTTTTGGTTTTCTTACATTTCCTATCTTTGAATATAATCTGTATCACAATATTACCAACAATATAAACACATAAATTATTAAATAAAATTTTTACATTTGAAACCAATGCAAAATTAGGTTAATGTGAATACTGTTTTTAGTTAATTTCGTGATACTACATAACCAATTTCATCATATATGCCTTTTGTTGCGAAAATATGAAAAATATGAAATAAATATGTTTTCTAGCACATGAAGAAAACACTTCCGGTGCTAACTTTGATGTTTATTAGCTAATGAATTTAAGATGCCCGAAAGTAATTATTTTATAGTGAATAAGAAGAGACAAATAAACAAAGGTTGTAGTTTCGACAAATTAGTATATCGTGCATAAATATTACACGACGTCATAAAACCATTATTATCCATTTACATAGTATTGTCAACCTGGTATGAAACTGTCCACATGGTTAACGGATTCTGCATTGGTACATATCGGAATTGTAGAAGGCAAGAAGTACGAAAATATAAAAATACAAGTAAACGTGTGTGACATTTTATTATGATCCATAACGTAACGATTTAGATTATTGTTTGTCAGCGAGTTCATAACGTTATAGCATGGATTGGTCGAGTTTGCTCCGTAAACATATGATGTAACCAAGCCATCAAACAACTAAGTATATTAATATTGAGACATAGTAATCGTTTATATATTATCTTTTCAGAGGTTTCGTCTTTAATATTGAAAACAATGAAAAGCATCATGATTATTTCGTATTACACACCACTCATCGTGTAACTATTAAGTATTCTAATTTAAATGTTTTGAAGGAGGATAAATGGTAACATTCTTCGATTGTATTTACGTCTTTTTAAAGCGTTTCTGTTAACTTTATCATCTCTGACCTCATTACTTGAGTGGCACTGCTCATGTACAATTAGTGATTAAATTTGAATATGCCGTAGATTTTATCATCAAAATAAATAATACAGAAGTTACGTATACTCCAAGAATAAATAACATTCGATAACTATCGGTACAAGACGAAATAGTAGTATTATAATGAAGGATTAGGAATTGTGTTATATTTCTAGGTCACGGTCTTTATACCAACGGCATTTCCTCATTTTAAAAACCAAGTCACATACTTTGTGAAACCTGTGGATTATTAGCGTTAATAATTCACTAAAATGTAGTAGGCCGAACTAGAGTCATACAGTATGCACACTAGTGACCTACTAAAAACGCATTGTCACTCTTCACTCATATTCTCAAAACTAATCCGCTTCCTAGTTTTACAACCACCGAATATGTCAGCTAGTATTATTTATGTCGTTGACTAGGTGGCCGCTTTTTACGGTGTTATAGCTACTATTCGTTGCAGTCGATGTCAAGACGATCGAGTCGCTTGTTATTCCAGTTTATTTTCTTCATTTAATCCACAACAACGTTTTTGATAATATCGACGATTCGTAGTGCAACTTGTTTAGTGATTGGTGAAGATAATCTCGCGTGCACCTTTGGTGTGTGGACAACAAACGAGCAACGTCACCATGGTATCCATGTTGTTGAAGCAATACTATGTCAGGTATGATAGTATATGCAATTCAAGATGCAAATGATGAACATCCAAAACGTGTACTCATCCACGATTTCCCAATGTGAACTAAGTAGTGTAGATATTAAATTACAATGACGCAGATGGAGCGGATGCACATGTTCACGTGCATGTAGTTTAGAGTCTTTACATTTGTCACGACCTAAGGACGCAGACTTTGTCACAAGAAAGAGCAACAAGCAATAAGTTTTATTCAAATTCCAAATAATAATATGTTGCCCTAAAATTCAAAGTGAAAGACTATAAAAGAACATACAGTGTGGTATAATTTGATATTTCCTTAAATGTTATATCAGTTCTAATAGATCCAATGTAATCCAGATAAGTTCCAAAGGTAATGCGAATTATAACGATTATGTGCCAACAGTACAGAAAAAACATGCTTTAAATCCAAATATATTTTAGTGAATTAACGGAAATTCCAAAATAGCATTACATATTTCACGAGAAATCCAATGATATCAAAATCTATCCAATTGTTTGAGACATTCACAATAATCCAATACATGATATTTACTCTTAAGATACATGTTGCAGCCACTTTAATTCTAACAAATGACTGTCAGCTGAACAATAAATAAAGAGTATCAACATATATCTTCCAAATCAAATATAATGTCAAGAATGAGTGACTCTGTGTTCCACATGGCTAGTTCGGAAATATATAGTAAGTTACCAACGCTGAATCTAATACGCTGTAACTACAATGTGACTTCAAGCTTTCAGTGAATCATTTAAACATTTTCATTACTGATATAAAACTGGAAATGTGTTTTTGATTATCAAAAAAATATTTATAAGCACTTGCTCTTAAGTCAATTGCAATCGTTTCAACTTACAATCATAGGCAAACATTAATTATGAAAGCAGTATAATTACAGCTTGCACAACGTTAATAAAAAGCTAAATATCAAATATAAATATCATTATATGAAAATATATTTCTTAGGTTAGTATGTATATATATATATATATATATATATATATATATATATATATATATATATATATATATATATATATATATATATATATATATTATGTATATTTAATGTACTTGTTTGTCTGTTACTTTTAATTTTTTTATTCCATTACATGCTATCGAAATGTAACATTGTTTACTGTACCTGACATTGTCCAGTTCAGTTCAGTAGTATATGGGGATACCCTAGGGACAATGGGAATCAGCATTACAGACCCCCACTGGGACAATCTGGGGACTATGTAAATTTAACATGGAAAAAAATCGTGGGACAATCTGGGGACAAGGGGAATTAGCATTACATGGTCAATAGAGTTTGGGACTGTCTAGGGACAAGGGGAATTGAACATGGGATTTTTTTTATTTAAAATTTTTAAAATAAAAATTATTTTTCAAAAAGGGGTAGGCAATTGAAAAGTCATTCTCTTTTCGAGAAATATGGGTGGCTCTGAAAAGGGCCTTTGGGTTTCTTCTGCTTCTTCTTTTATTTCCTCCATTTCCTCATCCACCCCCTAATCTTTCCCAAAATTCCTTTGTTCTTCCTCTTTTCTTTTTCTGGTAACCAGTCTGGGTGCCCCATAGCCCTGAACTTCTCTTGTATCTTTATCCAATTGTTGTTGAGTTTTTCAAATGCGTCTTTTTTTTTTAAGTTTTCTTTCTCCTTTCTTTCTTTACTCCACTTGTCTTTGATCTTCATGACCTCTTCCTCCATCACTTTTCTCATAAGTTGTTCCGATTTCTTAATCTGGTCCACTCTGTCCATTCCATTACTTCTTCCAAAAAACACCTTACTTCTAGCACATTATCCATGGCTTCTTTCAAGTGGCCAATCTTTACATACTCTGGATCTATAAAGCCTCTTAGTCTTTTTACTTCTTCTTCTATCATCTCTGCCACCAGATCCATGGCTGATTTTAGGTTTGTCACTTGCCTTCTTACAAAATCCCTGGTTACTTCATACTTCCATTCACGTTCAATCCTTTCCACTGCATAAGCTCCATCCACCATCCAATACCAAATGTCCTTTAACTGGTTAAACAATTCTGTTACAGCTACCATTTTCTTTCCTTTATTCCTTAGAATGGTGCGAACGACGAACGTTTGGGGTTCTTATACTTAAAGTGCGGACGTGAAGGAAAACATCCCCCTAAAACATAAAATTGATCTTACCTAGATCATGACCAAACAACGCGCGGACGTGAAGGAAAACATCCCCCTACTTTCTCATTTCATATAATAAAACCCAAACTATACTCTCCACATACGCTAAGAAACAGTAAAGAAACCCATAATCTACCATTCACACAAACTTACATGAGCAGTTACAAACACAAACACAAACACATACACTCCCACTCTGAAAAAAAGAGTTAGTGTTTATATTCACACTACTCTACCTACACACATTGGCAAATGGATGGTTATTTCTTTTCTTGAGTATTGTGTAGCCCTGAAAAGGGCTGTTTTTTTTTGGAACTTCATGGACACCTGGTTAATGGTGGCACCTTCCAGGCCTGGCGCCACATACACATCTTGTTCCCCAGTTACTTTTTACTTATTGGGGGGAGAGAGCAGAGGCAGGATATGTGGCTTCAGAATCCCAATTTTCGGTTTCTGGGATTCTGAAATTTCTTCTTCTTCTCTCCTTTTCCTCCTCTTCTTTGTTTCTTCTCTCCTCCTCCTCTTCTTTGTATCTTCTCTCCTCCTCTTCTTTGTTTCTTCTTTCCGCCTCCTCTCTCATCCTTCCTTCTTCCACAATGGCCTCCGCGGCCAGTTCGTTCAACAGGTGCCTGGCATATTCCAGATGCACATGAAGTTCCAACAGTTTTGCCAGTCTGGTGTTCATTTATGGTGTTGATCAATCAACAAGGGTAGCTAGACTGCCGAACCAGTTTCAATTTATAGTGAAAGCACGGACGTGAAGGAAAACATCCCCTAAAAAAATAAAATTGATCTTACCTAGATCATGACCAAAAACAACAACGCGCGGACCTAAAAGAAACACTCTCTCACTTTTTTATGCTACCCATTACTATTGTAAAAAATTTTTCATTAATCACTTCAATAAACTATTTACATACTCAAATCAATCAAATCAAACCCCAAATCTACTCTCCCCACACCTCAAACAGCCAAAAAAACAAACATCATCTTAATCTACTATCCATACCAACGTACGTGAGCACTTACAAAACACACAATTTTATACACAAACACATACACTCGTACTATTAAAAAATCCTACTATTAAAAAAAAGTTAGTGTTTATATTCACACTACTCTAGCTACACATTGGGAAATGGATGGTTATTTCTTTTCTAGAGTATTGGGTAGACCTGAAAAGGGCTGTTTTTTTGTTTTTTTTGTTTGCTATGGCAATCTTTTTTAGTTTCTAAGAATGCGATGTCCTCTGAGGATAGACTTTCTGGCAATAGGTCTGCTTCTTCGGAAAGAGAAGAAGAACTCTTTGGTGTCGATACGACAATCGACAAAGCCTCTGTCAGGTTCAGGTTGCTGCTGATGCTGCTGTTGTTGTTGTTGTTGCTGTTGTTGCTGTCTCTGAAGTCTGTACTTCTCTGTCCATTCTTCTTTCTCCCTGTTCACTTCTTCTCTGAAGAGCTCTTCTATCAGGTCTTCAGTGACTTTTAGCATTCTCACATTCTCTATTTCTTCTGGCTTCGGTATCAGACTGTGTCTGACCCTATGCAAATTCACGTAGGCTTCGTTTAGCTTAGCTAGTTTGGAGCACATCTTCGTAGGAGGATGAGTCGACAATGGATGGTTAGACTGGAAACAACCCCGGTTCTTAAAGTCAAAGCGCGGACGTGAAGGAAAACATCCCCTCCACGGTTTTCGAGCCGCAACGTTCAATGAGTGTCATGAGAGGGATAGTAAGAAATTAAAGAGCATCAATCCAACATTCTTATAGCTAAACAAAAGACAAAGGCATTTTTTCAAAACACAACATTTTTTATTCAATAATCACTTAACACTAAACAACAACTCTAACATATTTTAAACAATAATCCAACATGATAACATGAAACATTTTTTTCTTCAAAAAAAGTACAAACATTTTTTTCTCAATTCACAATCTACCTTAAACAGGGCTGACAACGTTGTGAATGAAATTGTGATTTCCACTGTTGGAAATCATTAGGCCATTGATGGACACTACGTTTCCTAGCTTGAGACAAAAGATAAGCATAATGGTCACAAAACCATCGATCTACTTTCACATCGTTTCTTGAAGAAGAACGAGGATCAAAATGAGTCACTAAATGTTCTAAGGAATAGCCCAGGCTGCGATGATGCAGAAAATACACACAATATTGTCCACACACCAAGGAATATGTGCCTTGTAATTTCACATTATTGAATCGGGTGGTTTGAGCATTTCTTCTCATAAAGTCAATAATATCGTCTTCCAAAGGAGGCAATCCATACGAATCGAAATATTCCACACATCCTTCTTGAGGAAAGTAGACGGCTACCCAGTGGGTTCCTGGGAGATGACTGTCGTCCGTGTTGATCACGTAAGCTTGATGGTCTTGAGGTTTGCGATGTGGGAGTTCATCTTTAGCACAGACGACAGGATTCCAAGAAGCTGTGTATGAGCTGTGGTTCAAAAGGTAATAAAGTTCCCAGGTATCCATTGTTTTGTGTGTTTTCTTCTTCACAGGTAATAATAAGTCATCAATTCGATCCTGACTTTTTGCTTGAAAATGTCTGACAAATAACCGTTTCTTCGTTTTGTCTCCTCACTCTGATTCAGGAGAGCTTCGATACGATGGATCTCTTGATTGGTTAATGGTGGACAAGAATGTTCACGCAAGTCTTTATACCACTGGTGCCACACGTCTTCGTCCGAGATGAGACTCCAAGCCTCGTCCAGATATTCGTCCAATTTTTCTTCTTGACTCAACATCAGGCATTTATCGTGTTGAATTTGACTGGGATGATCGTTTTGACATCCATAGCAATTTTTCTTGATCAATTCCGTCATTTTTTCCACCAAGTGTTTGGCAAAACAGGAGACTAAATGGGCTTCTTGTTCTGGCCATCTTGACTTCATAATAACTTCATCGTCTTTGTCTTGGGATTCTCCTTCCACGGTCTCCTTACATTCCATGTCCAAAGTTTCTCCACTAGGTAAAGAGGGATAACAGTCTTCCATGGTTTCTAGTAATCTAGAATGACTTCTCTCAAACTGTTAATTTCTATGGTATTATCGAATTCTGCATATAGGATGACGTTCACTGTCTCGTCCAGTGGCTTTGCAAACTGAAGTTCCACACGAATCTGGCCGGATTTTATAGGGTGGAAAGGTCCCTCGTCGCTGCCTTGGTCTGGAGTGAAATCGAAAGCCCACAAAGCATAACCTCCTGCGTAATCCTCGTACGTAATGCCGTGACTGGTGTTGGTTCCTAACTGTCCAGTGGTTTCGTACAGGGACAAGTACGACCTCAAGTAATTCTTCTTGTCAAAGTTAGGTTCGAAAGGTCGGGTACACAAGGACTTGCCATCGCGACTGACTTCGATTTTGGACACGTCAAAGTGTTGAAAGTAGAAAGGATTTTTAGCGATAGCTCCGTTGAAGGCTGTATTTTCGACCATACCAACGATTAAACGTTTGGGTAACTGTCCTTGGAACAGATGATCTTCTATCATGGATCGCTGTCCCCTAGGAATGGTGAAGGTTTTCAGTTCCACACTTCGGATCGGATAATTGGCGGTCGTTCTGCTCAACGTCTGACTGATGTCGTTTCCCACTTTAGGTAACACTTCCACGCGGCGTACGTAGAGTCTGGCTTCTTGGATTTTGGTTTTGTAATTATCGTCACTATCCGCCAATAAATGGAAAGCGGTACAGCTCCGATTCAGTCTCAGGCGGACATCCACCCCGTTTAGCAAATTCTTTTCTTGCAACCACGTGTCCAAATGCAAACGATCCATCAGTTCTAAACTGTGTCCGTCTTTGATTTTGTCTCTTCGTTCTACAAATCCCGCATTGTGTTCTTTGTCTGCAGCACCTTTGAATGTTTCAAACTGGCCTGCATCGTCAGCTTCCCATACCACACAGGCATTGAGATGAGTGTCCTTGGCGTCTATTCCGTACGTCAAGAGATTTTCCAGGTACGCTCGGTAAGGGTAAGTATCCATGCTGCTACTGACTAGTTTGTTATTCAAGTACAAGTCCACTCCGCTAAACAAGGAATGCATGAAATTGTTGACGGGAGCTACTAGCTCAGTGTCTATAGTATTTCCATCCTTATCTTGAACTTTGACTTTCAAGTACAAGTAACTGCCATTCAGATCGATGTAATCTTCGGGCTGTCCTTTGATTTCAAACTCGATGGGAGCGGAATCGGTCAATGAGGAGACGGGATGAAATTCCACCCATTGGGATTCTTGCATGGTCATCATGGTGGGTGGCATGGCAAACAGATCCAGTTCCGTCTTGGAACAGGCGCAAGACTCTCGGTGCATCATTTTTTTTCTGTGTCTCAATAATCGAAAACGTCTAAGTCTCGAACGGTTCTTCTTTCCTTGGCCTTTCTAGCTTGAAGTCTGGTGAAAGGGTGTTTTCTTCGTCGTCTCTTTCTGCCTTATCCTTGCTGAATGCCTGACTCGGTAGTGTGCAGGGCATTTATAGGTGTGTCTCGTCGGCCCAAAAGGTCTTTGCCCGTTTGCAGCAAGACATTTTTGCCTTCCCTCATGAAGGCTTCTTTAGGGTTTTGTTTGTCGATGATGACATTTTGGAGAAATTCTTTGCCTTGCGTCAGTGACGCATCTTTCAAGGCGTGCAATCCGCGTGTCACCATCGGTTTCAAGACTGGGGCCACCGAACGAAAAGCCGATTTTAACATATCTCCTAAACCGTGTCCTCGCTGTCGAGCAACCCCTCGGTACACTGGATACATGACTTAAGAGTCGTGGGAAAACCGTTTTCGAAAATGGAGTTTCACCGTGACTTTTCCTTGGGTGAATGGAATATTTTGTCCCAAATCTCCTTTTATAGCAATGTTGACCGTGTCCAAATACGACTTGCTGACGGGCAAATAATGACGATGGACAAATTCGCGGTGGACATGGTAAGTGTTTCCACCTTCCTGGTCACTGGTCGTGGTACTATCCACTTTGAAAGGAATGACACGCAGTAACGGCACAGAGGTGTGTCCCACCACGTTATACTCCACCACATCGGAGTACACAAAGATCAAATTCAGTCCTTGGTTCAGTTCTACAGGGAATCGAGAAAACTTGTAAAATTCCGTATTGCTGTTGATCTTCGGTTTAAAATTTGGAGCCATTTTTGTGTCTCCACCTAAAATATCAAACAAGTCACGATTAAAACTGATGGACAACGTTTGGGTGTCCCGAAATTTCATCTGTAAGCGACGAGCCACTTTATGGTACTCCAGGGTGACACTTTTTTTTACTCTGTTCAGGGCTTTGCCAAAGGCTAACTCGAACCTGGAAGCAATGGTGTCCACCAAATGTTGACCACTAAAATAAAATCCAGCCGGAATTTTCAAGGTGTAGATATTGAAGGGTGAATTGTTAGATGGTCTTGTGTCCCCTGAAAACCCGATGTCATTCATGGCTTCTTGTAATTGTTGGTTCAGGATTTCGACCTCAAAAGTGTTTTGCTTTTCGGTGATGTTTTGGATTTGTGTAGGGTGAATAATTTCTACCAAAGCCACTTCCCAATGGGCTTCGTGATCTGACTGGATGGCCTGAGGTAATTTAGCCGTGTAACATCACAACGTGTTGTGGGGAAACACCTTCATGGAACTGTCACTGGGTAAGGTTAAGTAAAATTGGTTTTGGTGACTCATAATTCCAGAGTTCTGTGGCTGTCCGATGGGATAGTGGATGTCAGAGGCGTGTCTCCACCCAAAATGGGGTTCTGGTTGTGGTTGGAGTGGTGACTGGCACTGGCATTGGACACAAGGTTCCCTTGCTTCCCGTTGGAAGAGAATTTCAGGGAGGGATTAGGAAGCAGGTAACCGATGCAATTGCTCAATAAAATGGTCCACAATTGTTTGTCTCCTTGTTGCAAACTCAAATTGGCAATGGCTGCCCCGCTTCTTTCAAAGTGCGTTGAAAACGTTCCACGATGCTGGCTTTGGTTTCGGTATTCTCGGTGGTAAAAAAATGAATGTCACGTTTCTTTAATTCTTTTTGGAAAGCTTGGTTCAGAAATTCGGTGCCTTTGTCCGTTTGCCACGATACACCACGAAGATTTGGCAGAAAAAGACGATTTGCGTTTTAGGCACACGTTCTCTGCATCACACCCACAAGGGTTGTTTTTGTAAATCTTGCACAGAAGAACTAGGTGAAGGAGTGGTCGACGTAGCTGCATCTGTGTGAAAGGGCATGATGGTCACTTCTTTTTATAGTCGATGACTTGCGAAGCGTCGATCCAAGAATGAAAACTGGGTGGATATCCTTTCCAACGTACTTTCACTTCTTTGACACGTCGTTTGCCCAGTTTACGGCTTCTGCGTTCGAGAATGCTTTCGATGTCGTACACGTCGTCTTCTTTTTTGGTCACACGTTGTAACTCGGGCAAATAAAACGTTCCTTTGAGCACTTCTCCGTTCATGTCTTCCAATTTATAGATGGTAGGATGACGACTATGCACTCGTCCAGTGACGCGAAACAATTCGGTCGTCCAGTTAGGTAAGTAACCTTTGTCGAAAGTGCGTTTGGTTTTGCCAATGCGCACCCAATCTCCTACGGACAACTCTCCACTTTTCTTGGGGACAGCCCTCGTCGGGTACGTACCAAACAGGCGCTCAAACACCAACACTTCGTTCTCGGGAGTCACTTCTTGCGGGGCACGTCTGATGCTTCGATGGTAAGATTGGTTGTACGCTTGCACCAGGTGCGGTAAGATGTCAATGTACTTCAGAGTGTGGTGATGCGTAAAATATTTCCACATGCGTTCTTTCAAAGTGCGTTGAAAACGTTCCACGATGCTGGCTTTGGTTTCGGTATTCTCAGCGGTAAAAAAAAATGAATGTCACGTTTCTTTAATTCTTTTTGGAAAGCTTGGTTCAGAACTTCGGTGCCTTTGTCCGTTTGCCATCGAAGAGGGCGACGACCGCTTTGTTTCAACACCCGTTGCAGGGCTCGCACTAACTCGCTGCTCGATTGGGAAGTCAAGGGCACGACCCAGGCAAATTTGGAAAAGACGTCGATGACACAAAACAAATATCTGTAGCCACGATTGTAGCTGGCCAAATGAGAGACATCGGCTAAATCGGCTTGCCATTGATGATCGATGCCTTCCACTCGGGTGCGACTTCTGGCAAACTTGCGTCGAATGGGTTTGTGTAAAGTGTAGGTAGCTTGTTCTTGTAACCATCGTTGCACTTGAGGTAAACGGAGACTTTTCAGTCGCGTTTTGGCAGCACGATATAATTTTTGAACTCCTGCGTAACCTGCAGGATGAGAGGGATCGTAGTAAATGCTGGCTAAGACTTTTTCCATTTTTTTGTGTTAATAAGTCACCCACTCTTCGGTGATGCTACTTTGGGTGGGACGAAAGGGTGGTTTGGAAACGGATTTACGTGTCCGATGGGCTACGGGAGTAGAAGTCGAAGGTAGTGGTGGTGGTGGATGTGGCAATGGAATTTCCTTGGTTTTCTTTTCTTTTTTTCACTTCTGGTTTCCCTTCTTTCTTTTTCACTTCTGTCGAAGGAGGAGTGGACATCATCTTTTTAACCCAAGCTTTCATTTCTTCTCGTTGGGGTGTGGGGGACGGGGTCAACAAGGATGCTGCAATCTTACTCGAAATGGGAGCTGCTGACGGTGTTTGAAACACTTCTCGCATCTCTTCTTCCTCAGGCCTTCGTGGGGTAGCATCTCTGGTGACCCCTGAGGATGGTAGTAGTGGTGGTGGTGGTGGTGGTAATGATGATGGTGCTGGACTTTTCATCAGGGTCTTAAAATCTTTCAGAGTGGGTAGAGCTCTTTCGTCTAAAGCTTTCTGGTGAAAGAGTTGCAGAAGTTGCAAAAGTTGACCGTACTTTTGCGATTTTTCTGTTTCGGACAAATCTTGGCGATCCATCAAGGACTGCAATTCGTGTTGTAACTGGGACATCTCGCTCAAATTGTAATTGGAAGGTAAATGCGGGGTGCGTTGTTCTTGCCACCGATATTATTCCATCCATCGTTTGTAAGGCACTAAAGCTAGTTTTCGTCCTTCCATGGGGTTGTCAGGGGTCGATTCTGAGATCTTGGGACTTCCGAGGGACTTTTTATCTTGCTCCCACCAGTCCTCCCAACATGGTTCCCAAGACTCCTTTCAGTATGGGACCTAACAAGAGGGGTAAAATGCCTCCACGTTGAACCAACATCTTCTTCTTTTGACGAATGGGAATTTTCTTTTGAACCATTTGGCGAAGAACGTGACGATGCTTGCTTAAGCATTGTTTCTGGTGTTTGGACAAAGGGATCGTACCTTTCAAGACGTTCAAACAACATTCGCACAAGGTATCGATGACCTCTTTGGAGGTCGATTGAATGAGTTTTTTTCGTAGAGGTGAAGAAGCCTTGGACAGGACAGATAACTTGTCCCCATGTTTGACTAAACGTGGTGGTAGTCCTTTCCTTTTCTTTCCTTGGGGTTTTCTGGAGGGTGACATCTTTGAGTCTTCAGGAGCACCAAAAAACACTGATACCCTACTTGGTCACACACCTTTTTTTTAAACTGGAACGCGTCGCCACTGATTGTCTTTACGTCGTATCAATTTGAGGACAGGCATGACACGTCGTGCAGGGGTACGTAACGGACTAAATCGAGCCAGTTCTTGCTTGGACAAATCCAGTAAACTTTGTAACATGCCCGATCTTTCTTGGACTTTGATTTTGGGAGAAGGTACTTTGTGAGCAGCAGCCACTGCCACTAAATTGGAGGGCCCTGCCACTGGGGAAGTTCTTTTTGGGGTCATCAACGGAGAAGATCTTGGTGTGATCAACGTCTCCAAGTACTCTTCAGTTCTTGGTGTCATTAATGGAGAAGTGGATGAACGTGAGGCTGCCGGAGACGCAGTCACTGCCGTGGAAGGTCGTGGTTTGCGAGTGTAAGGTTGCGTCCTGGCCGAAGTGCCTCTCTTGCGACTAGTTTTCTTCTGTGGACTTTTCTTTTTCTGGGGACTTTTTCTCTGTTTCTTTTTCTGAGGGTTTCTTTACTTTTTCCGGAGGGTGGTGGTGTCTGGTCAGAGGAGGGTCCCGCCACTGAAGAAGTTATTCTTCTTGGGGACATGATCTTTTTCTTTTTCTTCTTGGGGCTTCGTTGGACTTTTTTCTTGGGGAGAAGTTTGGGAGTATTAGGATCCCATCTTAAGAGAGAGCGAATGATGACCCCTCCTAGAGTACCGCTCCCTCCAGGTTTCAAAATGATTTGTTTTTCGGTTTGAGTGTCGATGCTGGGATCGGCCAGTGGGACCAAAGCGACTTTGTTTCGATCGAAAAAGCGTTTGGTTTGATGCGGAATCTGAATGATTCCTTGGTGCAATTGGCGTGCCGTCACCTTGAACCATCGTAAGACTTCTTTGAGACTAGCTTCTAAGACACGAGCTCGTATTTGTGGATTTTTTTCTCAACTGATGCCATACAAGGCACGAATCAATTTGACGGGAAGATGCGACTGAAGGGACGTCATGTTCACATTGTGTGAGACAGACGAAAAAGGGTCTGAGGTTTTAATAGATTTTTTTATGTGGAGTGAAATTAAGTCGAGGACGGAGACGTGTACAGGACATGCCCTCCGTCTTAGCACCAGTGGTGAAACAAGTGGGTACGAAATCGCAAATCCTTGGGGGTCGTAGGTTTCAAATCGACGAGTAAATAGGCGTGTGGCGTTTGAGTGGCATCGGCGTACGCCTGAGTCAGCCAAGGCGTTCCTAACTGTTTGGCTAAGACTTGCACTTGCGATTTATCTCGAGGGCTTTTAAACAAGACCACGTAATTCGAATTGAGACTGATGGTGCGATGGACTTTACTTTGTTGAAACAAATTTTGGGTGATGTAAACGACACTGGCATTACGGTGATGCCCTTTGCGCGTGAACCACAGTTTAATTTCTTCTTCGTCTTCTCCTAACATGTCGTCGAAAATGACCAAATGGGTTAGACGGGAGTCAGAGACGATGCTGTCGTCTTCTTTAGGAATGCCTTCCACAAACACGATGGAATCGCCTTGACTTTCTCGCAAGAGGATGTACGCCGATTGCCACTCTTTGTAACACCACACGATCCGCTGAGGTGGCCGATCGATCAAATGATGTTTATGTTCGATCAAACGTTTGACGAATTCGGTTTTGCCTGAACCGCTAGGTCCGGCAATGAGCATGTTAAAGGGATGGCGAAGATACAAAGCCTCCCAACTGGCACGATCTAAGTGTTCGTCGATGACTTTGACAATAGAGGAAGAGGGAGCAGAGACAGCAGAGGTAGCCATAGTGTGAGAAATGTCACTTGTGACACGAAAACAAACAAGACAAGAGTTTATATACCTTTTTCAGCACACGTTTATTGAATGTTTTTTTTCAAACATGAATACGAAAGACAAAAATACATAAAAGCCAAAGGCTTAAGTACAAGGATAAAAGGCACATGATAACCATTAACGTGGAATAAACACAAGTGTCTGTACAACAACATGTTTTGGGTAATGTTCTAACCAGTTCTATAGTAGGGGGTAAGGTCACACAAGTGTCCTCCCGAAAGGGTCTTTCAGGCCTGTCCACGACAGTCCTGTCCTGGGTGACGGGTTCTTCTGGCACCGTCACTAACACGGGTTGAAAAGTAACTTTTTTCCTTGAACAACTCTCGTGCATACTGGGCCACTTCTTGGATCCAAGCCTCAAAACCCCATTCTTTCCAGGCACGGACATCTGTCCAATGGGGATGTAAGTCACAAGCTACACACACCTCGTCATACACGTGTTGGGTAGCTAAAAGTTGACGAATCTTTTTTTCCTGTTGAGGTCGAGAAGTATCCAGATGAAAACGCAAGGCTTTGAGCAAAAGGTGTTTTTCGTGACCATTTAAGGCCATTGAGGTGGTAAGTACTGATCGTAAAGAGTCCACATGGAATCGGCTGGTAAACGAAATCACAGAAAACAAGTCACTAAGACACACACCACTTGTCGTCCCAAATTGAATGGATACAGTTCTTGTAATTATCGATGGTAATGATCCACGGTTTGAATATGGTCATTGAGTTCCTTCCACGGAATCTGTTCAATGACATGTGACATAAGTCGTGGCATGGCAGCCTGTTTTTATATTCTCTTTTTTTCGGATGCAATACACGTACTTTCTAGCCAGAGATCTTCGTTCTCCAGTAGGGAATTTAAATGTTACGTACTGTAACTGAAACGTCAGAGTTCGTTTAAAAGTTTCGTCTTCCGCTAAGCAGATTCCACGTAACAAATGTTGCTAATCCTTTAACCCGTCTTCCTCAATACGTTGCAGTAAGTGAATGTCGAAGTAACCAAAATGATGAACATGTACATCATTGGCGACCTCAAAGTTTTGAACAATGTCTGACCACTGAAACAATTTCTGACAAATCAGGTTTCTTATACCATTCAGGTACCAGTGGTTAAAGATCTGGTGACGTAACCGATGCAATTGTTCTTTACGTTTCACTTGTATTTTGACCAGCTGTCGGTAAATGCGTTCTCTCAGCTCCACAGGTAAAGCACGAATGTTCTCTTGTAAAGTATCCATGAACAGATTATGGTAAGTTACTTCAATGTCTCGGTCCCACTAAGGGTAAGTAATGACAATTCGGTGACCATCGATCATGTTCTACGTAGGCCGAATCTTGCGGTTCCCAGTGGTGAAGTGACACACCGCAACTGAAGCACTTGACTTTATCTCCTTCGCCCAAGTAGAAAAATCCGGCTCTGGCTAATTCTTCGGGGGTCGGGCCTCCCAGATACTTAGGCCATTTTCCTTTGAACGATTGAAGATGATTTTCAAAGTCGCACTATTCCGACAAACGCACAGGAAACGAATATTCGTCTTTCACAGGTTCGTATCGATGAGGGTTGAGTGACATCGGCAGGAGTTTGCTCAGGGCTGGATGACATCCGTAGGGGGGTAGACGTGAAGGTGAACATTCCCCTTTAAAACGAAACCCAGTAAAATGTCCAAGAGGACGAGAGGCATCACTTTCGCATCCCTCAGGTTTGACACGCACAGCATCACTTTCCATGATAGGGGTAGTGAGAACAAAGTTCCCATGATGCTTTACGGCATCGCTAAGGTCACAAGGTACAACATCGTACCCATCGCAAGGCCCACAATCGCATTCCACTTCCGAAGCCTCACACTTGAATTGTGCCTTTCTAAACAACTTGTTTTGTGTTTCTCTGAAAGTATTAATCTTGTCCGCTTGGTCTTGGTAGTCCCAATGAACTATCGGTCTTGCCTAGGGTTCATTTTTATATACAGACCAATACCGACGTGTCCATACGGTAAGGTGAAATGATTGGGAAGTCGAACTCGCTTCTGGTACACGATTTGATAGACTTTTTCCAAGGGCCGACTGACGATGTGGTGAGTGGGTAAACGTACAATCTTGTTCGGTTGATAGGTGGTCACTTTAAAGTGTCCATCCTCTCCGGATTGCAAGGCTTCTTTCAATACCCCAAAGTTGACCATTCGACTGGTACGATAATTCAGAGTCAGTCCTTTCACTTTGCACGTCGTGTGTACTTCTCCTTGTTTGTCACGGTATTCGTAGCCGTAATTTTTGGGACCGCCACTGACGAAACTTAGAATCTTGTCGTCGGGATGCTCGTCTGTCCAGGCTCCTAAACGGTCTCCTTCGATGTCAGGGTGCTGTTGACTCGGGTGATGGATGTAAATGCAACTGTCCGTGTCAAAGTACAGGACGCGATCTCCTAACAGTTCTAATGCTTCGTACAATTTTAAGCGAGCATGAGCTGTCACGTAAGCCGCAATGATGACATTTCCAAAAGGGTCGTCTTGTACAAAGTCCAGATCTTCTTCGTAATTGACCAAGATCAAATCCTCGCGAACGACGTCCACGTGTTTCATGTATTTGGTTTTTTGTCGTGAATCATCTGGAAGTAGCGGGAAGGTTCGGTCAAATATTCCGTCTTGGGTAAACACGGTCGTTGTGCCATTTTACCCCACAAGCAATTTAACATCACTTTGGCAAACGATCGCCTGCCTTCGTTTTTCTCGATGTGGTCTAAAGTGATGCCTTCTTGTTCATAGTATTTCTCTTTGAATTGTATTTGGTCTTCGGGAGTGTGACACCAGGAAGGATAGCCGCTGACTTCTTGTTTCAGTTTCAAAAAGGCATCCACTTAGTCAGCGAAAATGCCTTTCTGACTGGGATCACCCTTGTGGTATTTTTGTGTCTTGGGAAAGTGGCAAATTTCGTACACTTCTAACAGTTGGTATCCCATGTCCAGAGCTTTGAACAATTCTACGCTGACCCAGGTTCCCGTCAAGGCCCGTTCTTCTTGGGTGTGCTGACAAGGTTGGTCTTGTTTGCACGTTTCGGCACAAGTACGGCACAAGGGAAACATCAGTTTGCCTTGACAATGGTGAGGTACGACGAGATGGTAAAGGTTCGTGGGAGGCAAAACTTTGCACTTGATCAAGCCTTCGTATTGTCGAATGTTGACCAGGTCGATGTGTTCCGTCAGCAATTGCGGGTGCCCTACAGGAAAGCGACAATATTTGCACACGTAGGGATACAGCGAACACACGTCCAAGTATTTAATTTATTCTCCTTTCTCTTCGTCGGCTTGGTACAGCAAACAGGTGGCATTGGTCCTTCCTCCGTACAAACTATCCATCGGGTTCAGCGGGTCCATGAACTGGCAACTTTCCACGAGGCATTTAAACTCGGGATCGGTTTTCATACGGTGATCCTACTCGTGTTCCCACATTTCCACCACTTGGTATCCTTGCTGTTACAACTTTAAGCGCCGCTGACATGTGTCCTGGTACAAGTCTTCCATGGTCCGTTGTAAAAACTGATTGTTAGTGTCACGGTCAGGGTAGCAGACGGGACATCCGTGAAATAAGCAACCGTTAAACTCGTACACGATCTTGGGGTTTTCTAAGTCCCAGCCATCGACCGAATACGTTCCGATGGTCTTTTCACCCCCTCCGTTGCGGGCATGCTGAATCCACTTGTCTTCCTTGTCACACAAATAATGTAACCAACGTAGGGCTTTGACCGAGTATTGACGTTTGACAAAGTGGGTCGTTTGAGGGCTGATGACAGCCACGGTGTTTTCAGGCATGAATTGTTGTCGATACACTAAGGAACACGCTTTGGCAATGGTGCAAGCTTCTTTCAAAGGATCGACCCCTCCGTGTTGCATGAACAGTTCTCGAAATTTTCCACAGCAACGCCGTAAAATGTCCACGTCGTAACGACAATACTTTAGCATTTCTTCCTGAAAGTCGAAAGGGTCCGAGGCGTGAGCCTGGTACCAAGCGTAGAAAGCTTCTCGTTGTTCGGTACGCATGTTGTCGGGGTCGTAATAGTGAGCCTCAGGTAAATGGGGTAAAACGGCGTGTTGATTGGCTTCCGTATTGAAAAAGTGTGGAAAGTACCCTTTAGCCATTTCTGTCATTACAAACGTTTAGGCATTCGACTCAAAGGCATGGCCAAATAGCTCATCGAATCTTTAAACTGCACTTGTCCCACTTGCATGAAAATGATTTTGGCTCCGTTCAAAGTCACTTTAGGACGCTCGGTGCCTTGTTCCGTATATTATCTCAAAAGAAACTGTCCATCGTATCCGGAGAAATTGTGAGCCATCACCGTGGCATGGCGATGACAATCTCCATAACGTTCGATGTCCTCTTGGCTCAACGTCTTGTAGACGGGGTCTAAAACCCATTGGGCAAAATCGGCTAACGTGTTCGGTCATCGAAAGATTTTTTCACGCCCTCCAGGAATCTTCCTCCAGGAATCTTGCTGCAGTGAGGGCAATGACTGAAGATAGGTTTTTGAATGCACTTCTCGCAGGCTCGATGAGCGACGCAGAAATTAGGAATGTGAATGCCGGTCTCTTGCATGCATTCGAAATCGAAAAAGATGAAATTGCCTTTCTTCTTGTGACCGTCCTCTTTCTCTGGTAGGGGTTGGTATTTTTGCACGTAGCATTGGTGTTTCAAGTCCACGATGTGATGACAAATGTGATATTTTTTTTTTCCTGAACATACGTGTGCCTTGGTACTATTGGTACGTATGCCTTGTCCACACGTAGGGCACAATCTCAGGAGTTGACAAGCCCATTTCTGCTGTGAACCTTGCGTCTTCAGATGTTGCTGGTAACAGGTAGGGCTGACAAACGTGCGCAGACAAATTGAACAAGGCACTGGTTCTTCGCTCAGACAGGGTGGAGAGGCCAAACATCCTGGACATTTCAATCCACAATGCTTGTGTTGCTCTCGATTGTAATAACCATGGTCACATTTCTCACAGTAATAACCGTATCCCAGGAATGCAGTGATGCTGGTAATGGTATCGAAATGGTCATCGTGATAATAAACATGAATGTATTTTCCGTCCTTAAAATCTTGGCCTCGAAACAACAGAGGCCCGCGATTTTAATGAGGGTGCACTTTCAAGGTGTATCGTGGAGCTAGGGGATCTTGCAATTTTTGCACCTCGGGAATGCCACAGGGTTTGTCTTTGGACAGTCCGGCTTGTTCTAACAGGATTTCTGCTTCGTTTCGTTGTTTGGCTCGGTTCGATTTTCGAATGTTCTGCCAGGTTCTTTTCCATTCTACCGTGTCGTTCTTGTTGGCATAGGTTCGTCCCACCACGATGGCACGGGCTAAACACATCTGGTCTTGAGGGTTGTTAATTCGGACGAGACTTGTTTTGGTGTTGCGAAGGTCGTCCACCAATAACATCTTTTTGCGTCCAGTACCTTGAGGAGGAGAGGCGTGGGTCATGTCCAGTGTGGCTTTTCCATCGGTGATGTCAAACTGATCATTAGATTGTTGTACGTGTTGAATCTTGTCCATGACTTTGGAAGCGGTCAATTCTGCAGGGATGCTAAACTCGATCCAAACAGGGGATTTCAAACCGTCGTGTTGTATGGAAAGTCTCAAGCGATCGTCTTCTTTGGGTTGACATTGTCGCTTGAGTGCGGTGAGCAAAGAATTCCACACCCCAGTGATGGACACGTCTGCTTTCTCTAACGGCACTTCAGCCTTGAAATCTTTAAACTTCACTGTGTATTTGTAAGCCGTGGTTCTAAATTTTCTAGAGGAGCCCTTTTCCGTCTCTCGAATGGAATAGTATTTTTCAGGGTTGACTAAGGGTGGTGAACTTGGTTTAGAGGGTTCGGATTCTGGTTCACTCATGTCCTCTTCAAAATCACTGGCATGAATTTGTGCCAAGATTTCAGCCCTGGTACGAGGCGATAGATCACGTTTCTGCCTCTTACTTTCTTCTTCTTCTTTCTTCTCGAATGAATAGGATCGTTTCATCTTGAGTGCAAAACGTCAAATGACTCAAGTGTAACCACCACAGACTAATTTATAGTCATGGCAGACCAGCGTATATAAAAGGGTGTGTGTCTTGTCCTTTCACTATTCATTTCACTCTCAAGCGGAGCACAACGATGGAAGAGACTAACCAAATCGAACGTTTCGTCAGAGCTTTGCGAGGGGTCATTAGAAAATTCTCTTCAGACCAGCCCACGGACTACTCTCCTTCCTTTCGAGATAAAAGTCAAGATACTTGCTATATCTGTCAGAAGAAAGAGCATTGGTCTTCAGAGTGTCCAGACCGTCAAAAAAGAAAAAAAAAACAGGGGCTAAAAAAGACAAAAGTCAAGATACCTGTTATTATTGTCAAGAAAAAGGACATTGGTCTCCAGATTACCCAAAAAAGAAACAAGAGGAGTCAGAAGAAAAAAGGAAGTATTCAGAAGAAGAGAGGGATTCTTCGGAAGAAGACAGGAATTCTTCAGAGGAAGAAGAGGAAGAAAGAAGACAAATCTATTTACAAGAGGCAAAGAAACAGGAGAAGAAAAGAAGAAGGGAAGAAAATGAGGAAAAAACGGTGAAGAAATTCAAAAAAAAAGAGAGGCTAAACAAGGAGAAAGAAGAAGTCAATGAACTTTTTTATTAAAGTGTTGTGTTGTGAATTGTGAATTGGATTGTAATAATGGATAAAAGAATAAATTAATGATATAAGGTAAGTGTCTTTGAGTTTTGATTTTAAAATAAGAAGCTACACTCACTCACTCATACAAAGACACGTACTATAGGGGGGTAAAATGGGTTGTTTTTGAATTATTGGCAAATTGAAAGGGTTATCTCTTTTCGAGAAATGTGGGTGGCCCTGAAAAGGGCCTTTTATTGGTGTAGGGGTGAGTTTAAACAATCAACTTGAACTGCCTTAAGCCTTTGCCACGGCCAAGGCCTACTTCTGGACTGCGTAATGTTGATGATTGGGTTGAAATCACTAAGGGTGGTACGGTAGGCTTAGTCACAGGGTTGGCGTGTTTAGCTCGGGAAGGTCGTATTCTCTTCGGTCCTAATAAAGAAGTCTGATACATTTGTTTCAGACTTCTTAACTCCGCTAAAATGTCCAACAGTACCGTGACCGTTTGATTTTCACCCTCTTGTTTCTTTGCTGCTGCTACTTCTTCTTGCTGTTGTTGCTGTTGTTTTTTTCTTACCTCTTCTTCTTGCTGCTGTTGCTGTAGGAGAAAAGCTCGTTCCGCTTCCTTTTGTCGTTGTATAAATTTCTCCAATTCTTCTTTCTGTCTCTGTCTAAAATTCTCCAATTGCGGTAATGAAGGTGACGAAGGTTCCGGAACAAATTCTTGCGAGGTAAGAAAATCCATAAAATCCCAATTTACCTCTTCTGAAAGTAAGTCCGGGTTCCCTTGGGCAGTCTCCACTGCTGGTGCACCCCAATGGATCGTTTTCTGAATTTCCGTCATGTTGAATCACTGTCGCATAAATTGACTGCACACAAGCACTAGCGAATCTATATAGACTACGTGACGTCACACACTGCTCTCTTCGGACTGGATGCGGGCTGACTGAATTTTGTAACGCGTGTTCGGATTGGTGAATGAACTCAATCCGTTTCAATCCTTCCTCTACCTATAAATAAGCGCAGTTCACTGCATTGATTCGCCTGTTCTCGTCGCTTCAAGATGTGGACCACAGTCGAATCATCCACCCTTGTGTCTTCCATGATGTTTAGGACGGACATGCTCATGTATGACCGGTCCAAGTGGACCGTTGTCGACAAGTCAGACACCAGTCTGTGGATACGAAGTGTATACGTAGAAAGACAAGGTTGCCTCAAGAGGACACTGATTTATGGCCCTCGAGTAAGACGCAGCTTGAGGACAAGAAGATGCCGCAGATGCCCTTTATGTTAATGGATACATTAACATAAACCAAAAGGCCCTTTTCAGGGCCACCCATATTTCTGGAAAAGAGAATGACTTTTCAATTGCCTACCCCTTTTTCAAAAATAATTTTTATTTTAAAAATTTAAAAAAAAAAAAAAATCCCATGTTCAATTCCCCTTGTCCCTAGACAGACCCAAACTCTATTGACCATGTTCAATTCCCCTTGTCCCTCGACAGTCCCAAACTCTATTGACCATATAATGCTAATTCCCCATTGTCCTCAGATTGTCCCACGATTTTTTCCATGTTAAATTTACATAGTCCCCAGATTTTCCCGGGGGGGGGGGGGGTCTGTAATGCTAATTCCCATTGTCCCTAGGGTATCCCCATATACTACTCAGTTCTGTTTGACAAGATTGACAATTTTTATTTTTTGTTAATTTTCGATGTAAACGACTGATACTAGAGGAACTGTTCATAGTTCCTGACTTTGTTCCAAGATCAGTTACGTTTTTGATAAACAACCTTTATTAAAATAAATATGTTTCTGAGAGTGAAAAAGATTAAGATTGTATCAAGGTTATACCTGGACTACGTGATATAAAGCACGTTTCAATTGGTAACAAACTTATATTTCTTTCAGAACAATGAACTTTTGACCCTCACCTTGGAATCTGTTTTGCGTCAATTTTATCATAGCATCAGTTATATGATTACTTAATAGTCGTATAATTGAGGCTATAATACAATTTATATCGGTAGTGCTTTAACATCTGACAAATTAAGTTTTATTATGTTGTGACCAATTTGAGCTGAATTTTATTTTCTTCAAATTATTAAATTCAAATGTTCATTTTTGCTGGAAATACAACAGTGATCTGATATAATTCTCTGATAAAAACATTCACTGGAATGTATGCCTAATTTAACAGCTGAAATATATTTTATGCTATTCAACAACGGACTGTTGAAACTATATAACGCTGACAATTACAGACGTCATCGCCTTCCATCTTGAATTTTATCAGGATTTGAACTGATAGTCACTAAGAACTTGTGTATTTAATATAAAAACAATAATATTTTTTTGTTGATTAAATTCGTAAAAACGGAAGTTCATTTTCTCATTTTTCCCCTCATATTCTAGGCAAATAAATTATTGGTTACAATTAAAAAAGTGTGCTGTCTTCAGTCCTTACAATTACTTCTTTAAAGAGCATAGACTCGTAACAGTTTATACACTGGTGCCCGCAGGATTGTTTGTAGGGGGGATCAGGATTTTTAGCAGGGTGGGGTCAGTCAGTCTGAAGGTAAAGCCAATATTTACTAAGCGTTTTGAACAGAATCTTGCGATATATCTGCAGTATGATTTCCACGGGGGCGTAGTCAAGTGATCACAATTGACCTTTGCTATGCTACCCATATATATATATATATATATATATATATATATATATATATATATATATATATATATATATATATATATATATATATATATATATATATATATATATATATATATATATATATATATATATATATCACTTGACCCAGCTTTTTGTTTGTCATCAGTGACCGCATGTATGGAGAGGACGATTAAGTCGAGCACTTAATATCTGCTAAAAGCCCTAGGCACCCTTCGGGACGAACAATATCTTAGTCATTCTGTAAATGCCTAATATAGCGATCGCAATTCAAGAAAAGTGAAGCATTCGAATATTTATCGTTTTTGTTTTATCTCGTATGTTTTTATGACACATAATAAACCCCACGACTTGCTAGTATTGAATATGCTTCATTTTATGCAACGTCGGGCTCACACACACACACACACACACACACACACACACACACACACACACACACACACACATATATATATATATATATATATATATATATATATATATATATATATATATATATATATATATATATATATATATATATATATATATATATATATATATATATATATATATACACACACACATATATATATATATATATATATATATATATATATTACTAATGCAAGTCGTAATAACTTAAAGTGCTGAATAAAATTCAGCATAAATCCAGAATAAATCCAAAACTAAAAGCGACGATATGGCTTTGGTATTTATTGATGTGATGAAGTGACATAAGTCTTCGTTGAATCATAACAATATCATTCCAGGTTTGAATCCATTATGCAATATAGTGAATGTCCCTATCCAAATATTTTATAAGAGAACTTTTTATTTCCAGAGAAAATAACCACGTGAATTCAATAAAGAAATCAAATTTCCGGCCCCAAAATGAAATACTGGGCACAACCTAACTACAATTTCAAAGTGTTAGATCTTAAAGCACGGCTGAACTTCCCTCTCAGTTACAAAATTATATAGTTCTATACTTAGCATACGGTTACAATTTGCATTTTCTTAAACATAACCTATTACTTAATGAAAAAAAAAGACTTCTACAATGATCCTGATGTATATAATATAATAAAATGCACTAAGTAAATTAAAAAACTTAGAGCTAGACCCAAAACAACATATTTACTTATATTAATAATACTTCTAATTTTAACACCACACTAATAGATAATGATCTAGCGATGCATTAGTTGTTTACACAACATGAAATCAAAATTCAATTCAGCTCAAGAAATGAACTCACTTTTGGATAAGGTCAAGTTCAGCATGCAAGGTTACATTACATAAAAAATATAATAAAACATTTACTAACAAATAATTAAATGAACATAACAATATACAAAAATAATGTTTAACCTTTGGTAGATTAGTGTATCTTAACTGCGTGTAATTTTAACTCACCACTGTTAATCCGAGTGGTTATCCATAAATAAGAAACAGTGAATTACTGGTATGCCATGGGTGCAAAGTAAAAACAATGCATTATATATATATATATATATATATATATATATATATATATATATATATATATATATATATATATATATATATATATATATAGATAGATAGATAGATAGATAGATAGATACATAGATACATAGATAGATACATAGATACATAGATAGATACATAGATATATAGATATAAAAATATGAAATAACTGTATTTTGTTCACCTTGTATAAACGCTTTTAGACAAAAAGAGATTGATCTATAAAATGGTGTTTCGACTTAACCTATGTATTGCATCTGTTTATAAGTTTTGAGTAATATCTCACTAGATGGTGTTATTAAGTTGGTCCTTAAAATAATACTGTTTTTTTCTCATTGGAATGGTCTTATTTCCCATTGGATTGGTGGGTCAAATGGGTTCTTTTACAACATAGGATATCGTGAAACGTTGCGTGAAGCGTAGGACAAAAATGCTTTTTAGAGCTCTGTGTTTGTATATGTGTAATTATAATTCGAGAATTTTTTAATTCTTTTTGCATGTTCTGTTTTACATCAGTGGGTGGATTTATTTAATGTTGTGCTTAGATACAAAGGGAAATATTTGTTTGGATTATTCATTGGAATTACACATTTTTCATTGGACTCACCTATTGTAAATTTAAATTGAAAACGAGTTATGGGGAATACCATTGTGATGTATTATGACTGTTGGCATACCAATACTTTCGAGGATCTGGAATTCATTTGGAATATTCGCATCGTTAGGTTTTGTTACAGTGCTTCGAAATTCTTTTGGATTTAATTGATAATACCTACGTTACTCTTAAATGTTCAACTTGTAGCTTTCTTTCTGTCACCTAGTTAATGACCACAATTGTTGTACCTTTATATATATATATATATATATATATATATATATATATATAGAGAGAGAGAGAGAGAGAGAGAGAGAGAGAGAGATAGTGAGAGAGAGACAGAAAGAAAGAAAGAAAGAAAGAAAGGGAATGACAAATACAAACAGAAGCAGACAGACAGACAGGCAGAGTCCAGGAAAAAGGGATGACAATTTAAGTTCATATTTTGAAAACGCTTTATATTCCAAACATATACGAATATTAACTTATCGCATATTGACATTTGAAGTAACGGATGTAGCGATACGATAGTGACATATGTGTTTAAATTGTCTTCACTGTGTTTGGACGTTTGTCAGCTGCGTAGTAGCATATGGGCTTATCATGAAAGATTTAAAGACACATTGGTTTTAAATAAATTTATGATTTAAACACTCATTCGGATAATTTATTTACGAAATGTTAAATATAGTAAACAATGGATGCCCAAACGGTACTTAAACGTGTTCCTTATTAATTAATTCGTTCACACAATTCGTTTAATATCACGTGGACCGAGCATATGGGTATTTACGACAGTTAAAGTTCACATCGTTGAAGGCACTTTACCAAGTGGTATATTATGATAAATAAATAATAAGTACAGCATAAGAAACTTCAAGATGATATAATGTGTTCCACGTTTCGTAAAGTTGTGATGTGCTTTAACTTCTGCTGGATTTGGAGAGAAGGTAAGTTATTTTAATTAGAAATTCGTAAACGGTCATTGCACCGGATGGGCATGCCATATATTAAGAGTTCATTATGACGAAACTCTTCAAAATGCCGTTTGTACATGCTTTTCGTTGCACACTGTACTGACTGCATTTATAATTATACGATATATTGGCACTAACGATTTTTTCAAAACAAATCCTTAGTCTAAAATAGCATTGTTGTGTCCGAAAATACCAAGACATTTATCTCCATTGGCAGTTTTGCTGGCTGATATGTGTGATATAAGCTTTGATAATGTGTACCGGCCATTTCTTCAGAAGTGTTTTGATTGGAATCTCATTCAAACCAAAATAGTATTGGTTGTTTGTCCCGTATATTATTTCCAATAAAGACCATTGGTGAATTTATTTTCTGTTATTTCTTTTCTCGATTTATCAACAGCGATATTGATCTTTTCTGCACCATTATTTACTTAAAACTTTATTTCTCAAATTTCCACAATCGACTATCTTACATTCTATTTATATTTGACAAATGTTTCTACATACGAGCAACTTTACAATTTTGTGCATAAATGTTTATCCATTCTAAAGGAAGAATGTGTTGCCACCACGAAAATCGTCCAAAAACAGTGAAACAGTTTAAGAAGCAATAATGTATGACTGTAATTCATTCATAAAAGTAATAAGGTATTTAAGGCAGCCAGTCAGCTTTTTCAGTCAGTCAATTAGTCACCTAAGAAGCACCCATGTCAATAAGTAATAAATAAGTATAAACAAACAAACTGTGTAAAGTATGATAGGTATGTGTGCAATTTCGGAATTGAACTTTTAAAAGGTTTTGGCTTATAATCATGTGGACAAAAGGAGGCAGACTACGGATCCCCTATACTACTCCAATTGTGAACTTATCCTTTATTTGTTTCTAAATATCATTCTAGATTTTTTAAGCAAGACCAGTGAGAAACTTTGTTAAATGTGTATTTCATCCTCAACATTTTCTGCAAGACCTTTTCTCCGGTCAATATTAATATTAGTATTTAGTTATTTTAGCAAACATCTGAGGCATTAATGTTAGGAACAGGTTTCCAAAAACACGAAGAACATATAGTTATATGCATCTGTGTCCAGTTTCAGCGAACGGGAAATATTTGAAAGGGATATCACATTAACATGGATCGAATCACTCAAGTATTATGAATACATTGCTATTCGACGTTAAGGAAAGTAATTCTGAGGATATCCCGAGGAAAATCTTTAACGTCACAAATCAAACGTGGGTTTCTGCCACAGTGGAATTTAGTCATTTCGTTATGGTGCCTGGTAAGACTGTAGTTAATTTATTTATTTCCAAATTTACGATTAAACGTTTTTATTTAATGTATGTTATAGCAGTAATTTGTCATTTGTAAAACAAGGGATGCAAAGAAGTGAATGAGTATCAGCTAACATGCATGTGGTTGCAGCAAGACGTTTTATCGAATATTTTTCGTTAGCGAAAATGTTTGTAAAACATAACGATGTAATATACCTGAAGAATCCTTCGGATCAGGTTATAAGTGAAACCGGTACCCTGAAATATTTTGCATGTATAGTACTGTCGCAGGAAGGCAAATATCAGGTTTGTGTTTTGTTATCAAATGCATTTCATATGCAGCTTTACCACTACAACCAGTTCTATCATTATTGGATAATTGATTGTTGCAAAACATTAATTAGAATTTTGACCCGTTTAATCAACTCTTACTCTTCTGTAAAAAAGTTCGTAACATATTTCAAACTTATATATCAACTCTTACGTCCTTCATTATCAGCCATGAACATTCTGCATAAAGGACTTTTTAAAAAAAAAAACATTACGACCAATCACCACTTGGACGAACTTTCCTGCTTTAAGTCCTAATTGTCTTTATCTCACTGAGCTATGACAATGTACATTTTACCTTCTTTCATGAAATCATCATTCAGTAATATATGATACAAATATGTAACCTACTAATGAATATATTAGTATAGTAATGCCTGAACTGACGATGATGACGGCGACGATAGCGACGATAATTTCGTTTTTCCTCAAGACATATTGTTTTTCTTTCAAACACGCTGAAAATCTAACTCGGTCAAAGGGATGTAACTCCACGTCCAAGAATAATCCAATTCATCTTTGTGGTTTTAATGAATCAGCATATTTGTTTGGAAAAAAATATAATTTTATATGATGTATATATAATGCTTACAATACTTGTTAAAATATAAATTTTACTTGTTCCTGCCTTTTGAAACAAATCATTAACAGATGAAATTTAAATGATACTGTTAGACATGCGAGTTTGTCCAGACATTCGGAATCAAGAGAATCACTTAATGATTTTCGTTTGTAGTTCATACCAAGCTGATAAATAATTGTTAGGAGGGTTGCATGATAAGAGTTCGGGATTGATTAGGGAATGGTTCACCTTAAGAAATATTTTTCTTAGCAAAACCCGACTTCATTAATAGCATGATTAATTCATATTAATATATTAAAACGTTGTAAGATTCATTTACATCTGTCATTGGAACTTCTTTCTTCGGTAATAACCTTTCAAGACTTTTAAACTAACAACGATAGCAGTGAACAATAGGTTCGACTCTGATTCGTGTGATGCGTAATATGTATGAAATATACATTTAAAGCAAAGGTACAGTTGGGCTTGCAAATACCTAAAGCTTTAAACGTATTCATTGGGACGGCAACTTCATTGGTTAGGGATTTAATGCCACCAAAACATACTTTAGGTGTAAGGGTTACTGCTTTAAAAACAAATCAATGTTGAACATGACTAGTTTTTAGTATATGTTATATCATGATACTATTCAAATGTACTCTTCCATGTGTTTCCAGGGCGTTGTCTTTATTTCGCGTGAAGCACTGCGCTATATGATCTGGTGGAACATATATAGTTAATGTTTGCATGCATACCTGCTTGCTTTGATTGCTTCTAGAAGAAACACAGTTAGCGCTGTCCAAGGAAGATTCAAGATGAGGACTGGAATTGTTGTTTCCATGAATGAGCGTACTATGCGACATAGCATCGTGTAACCTTGATTATTTTGCCCATTTCTAAGTCTTATGAAGTAATCTTAATAAAAGTTTGTATATTATGGTCTAAGCACCTTCATTTCAGAGATAATTCACATATGTATTTAGGTAAATATACATTTGTTTTTTTTTATAACATAGGAATCTATTACCTGCCTTGAACCCTTAACGTCCAAGATGTATAAGATTAACAATTGAATCGGCATGGTAATCGAAGCAGTGTCTTCAGCATCGTTGTGGATTATTTGATGGAGTATATCGGAAGATGTTGAACGCATATTAAATTCACTTAGTCAACCTGAATAAAGGTAGCAATCATTGTAACCGTGTGCATTATACAACTTTGAGAAAGATGTTGAAATAATCATGGTTGCTAATATACGGGACACCCATTTGAATGATCTATACAAGTGCAATCTATTTAACACGTTTTATCTTGTTGACATAAACATTCACTTCAATGGTTTAATACGACTGATAAATGTGATTAATGTATGACAGTTGAGAAGAACATTACCCAGTATATAGCGTATGGTTATAAGGAATGTGTCCATGCAAGAAATAATAGTGAAGGTATGAACCTATTTACAGCGAGTTGTGTGGGTCAAATGGCGGACGGTAGAATTTGTGAGGGAGGTACATGTCATGGTAATGTACTTTTATTTTCTGACAATTTGCTTTTTCAAGCATCATGGGACACCTACATCATCCAGATCATTCGTCAATCAGGTATTGCATTGGGTTCAATGAATTCCGTCATTTTGAAGATTTTTTCTTTTGATACCTTCATATTATGTCGACCTAAGTATAAGTTCAATATCCAAATTGATATTCAGGTTAGTTTGTTCTGATTGCACAACACAATGACCTTAATTGCTATTTATAACATTTTGATGTATTGTTCATAATGAATCCTACTGCTAGAGATGCAAAGACGCATACAGATCTAGTGCCTAAGCTGTCCATGTAAATTTGTAATTTCGTCTGCTGATAGTGCGCTATGTCAATAGAAAGATTGAATATACAACATATTGTTGAAGGGTTATTAATTATATGTAGCCACTATAGCTTTCTGTCTCAAATATCAATAGTTGTCATATTTAACTTTCAATTAGAGCAAAACGTCTTCAAGGTAAACTAATTTCCGCCATATTGCATGCATTCAATTATGCGATACAACAGTAATATGCACTAGGTTCGTTATGCCATTAATTAATTGATGACGATGTTGCGAGATTCAACGTGATGTTGTTTCCATTCAGAAAACACGGTACAATAGCAAAATATGCAGGCTATCTTCCTGAACAGGTGTGACTCATGCGATCATCAAATCGTTGTTAAATATTGTCTAGATCACGATCATGAACAGAGACTTGGTCGAAGTTCTTTACTGATGCAATCGATGTGGAACTTGAAAATGTGGAATGTCACTGACGGAAACTTTTACTTAACACGCTGCACTGATACCACTTCAGATTAATGCGGTCGGGTTTGCGTCGTAATTGTAAAATGTGGCAACGGTTACACCGTGGCACCAGTGGTGAAGTTTGCTATCATGTTGTCAATGTATGAAGTCGTAGCTGAAATATGATCGTTTTGGTCCTGAACGAGCTAAATTCGGTTTCCATTTTTCATCTCAACTCAGTGCTTCCCTAGACTTTGTAATTTTCGCTAACGTATTTGTGTCAATGTAGTCTTTGACAAGTGCAACAAACCAGCCATCCCTTGCAATTGCTCCCTTTCACTGATCTCACTGGTAAACGTCACCACCGCTGACAAAGTCAACTAAAGTTGCCTTGGTGACAAACAATGTGAGATCCACATTAGCACAGCATTGTCGGGCAGTTGAGATGTTATAGACTATTAAGCATATTGTAAAACGAAATCAATAAATAATGATCATCAATGGTAGGAGCTTCTTAGCTTATGGAAATATAAACTGTACAATGGAGAGTCCACAAGCGAATACCATTTACGCTCTGTAGTCCTTCATTATTTCGCTTGGCAATCGAGGACTGTATCGTTTAATATGTGGCCATCCATCGCCTTAGCAGAGTTATGCCAGGTGATGTTATGTAGTTCTGCTAATGTCTGGCGCGATATCGCAACTGGTGCTCTCCGGTCCTTGAGGCATAATTCGCATCTCCTATGGAATCATAGTACTACCTTTAGGACAAATATCAACCGTTCAAAACGATGACTGCGCAATGTCAACGGCGTTACGTTGGAAATTCGATAAAAATGGCAGAGCAGAGTGCAGGGCCATGCACTCGTATGCTGATGATCGAATAATCTCAGATCTCTTTATCGATAGGCTATAAATCCAATAACGTACCAGTCACTTTCGCAACGTCATTTGCCGAAAACACGATCAATTTATTCGAAGGAAAACGGGTAAATAACCGCTATTGAATATCAAATCAAGCACAACAAACGCAACGAAGCTATTGCGGTCATGAGCATACGCAAGTGCCTTGCGAGTGTTGGTGTTGGAAAAAGCTTCATAGCAATCGGGTTTTATTAAAGAGATTGCAACCATCTGGGATTGCATTTAAAAAGACAAGCTTGGATCGCAACATTAATTTCAAGTAAGATACGATGTGTTTAAATACAAGTCATCTCCCTTGTTGTATACTAATAAATGTCTGTCAAGAGTTCGTGCACCAAGAGTTAGGACAGGTCGGCCTGGTTTCAGGATAAAATAACTGAGTGTCTGAGGAATTTATCCCGAGTGCTAGATATTAAAATAAATTGCCAGACTGCATGCATCGTATCGATATGGCTGAAAAAGTGTTCAGGCTACATTAAAAGTTCAAATCACTCACTCACCTACTATACCAAGGCGTGAAACGTCATAGAGACCATGATGATGTTGTTGAGTAGCCGCTAACATATTAACTTATGGTGCGTTACTACCAGCGTAAAATGATTCCTGGAGCGTTTTCATCCGGTGCGCGAGTTCATGACCTGTAGCAGCATCGATACCTTCGCCAATACATGTCATCTCTGCTTGCTGATCTTCTACGCGATCTCTTGGGCAAGGGGGGGGGGGCTATTTCTGTAATCATTGGCATTATCAATTGTTACAGTTCCTTCCACTATTAACCTTTTGCCTAAGACATGTTTTAACCCGCTCCCCCCATGTATCAACCTAACCCAATAGTTGAAGGCTAATACGTTGGCATGTGTCGTTTGGTCCCATTGCATCCCATGTTCAGTTAATGGAAAACAAATCAGCAACTTTTGCTACGTCCCATCAGTCATTTTGAGGCGAAACTAGAAAAACAAACCTTCGGTGGTTTTGTTTCCGTTTCCGCCACTTCTTGGGCCTCTGGGTGCATAAAATGCTATGGTAACTGTTAACTTGATCTTTCTGTCATAACAACTTCTTTTTTGTTCTATCATTGCCGTAGTTGTTTCCGCAGTATTTTCTTGTGTTCGTCGTTTCGAAACTATTTGCAAATGTGTTTCGTTTTTGTTCTCCAAAACCCGTTATGAACCCATTTCATTCGCCCTGTCGGAACGTAAACATCTCTGACAAAGTCAAGGACATCTTTATAAATATGAAGAAGATTTAGTCGATGTTCTGCAATTTGGTCTCGTGGGTCAGCATCCTCGGCTATTACGTCGATGGCACTTTTACCATATGATGATATATATTTATTTAAGCCAAGGCGAAATATACGAGGACCACACGTCAGCTCGATCGTGAGAAAGTTATAGGAGTCTTTGGTGACCTTCGTATACATAATCCAATACTCATCCAACGAGTGGTCATCGGCATACCAGTCCAATGCCCGTCAGTGCCACGAAATATTATTAACATGTTAAAGATGTCACGGCTTGTTTTAGTCCTGCATAATATCGTTCAGTCACATAGGCTGCGTCTATGTTTTTATGTTGATCGCTGAAAAAATATTCCCGCTAGGTTTTGTTGATGTTCACATCGTCTTGTACAATACATTTATTTTCAGCCAAATAATGATCATCAATGGTAGGAGCTTCTTAGCTTATGGAAAATAGATCAGTGATTGACGGTTCACTTCTCAATGGCGATTGAAACGCTACTGTAAAATCTTTGAGTACATCATAATACGGCACATTTATAAACAACTAACCCTACGTAAACCATATGTCCCGGAATTGTGTACATGTAGTGTTTACCTATTATTTTGAATAGAATGTACTCAGGTTTTGTTTATGTGTACAGCGATACCTGGGAATGATTCATCTATATCATACATTATTTCGAGCATGAGAGAAGTGCTTATGATGGAAAAACCGATATTCCTTGAGCGCTTAGTCCGTGCATTGCAAAATAGCCCGTGTACACATTTGAGCATTAGTTTTAACTCAGTGTGCACTATTGTGTTAAATATCCAATATTTGGAGCTTTTGCGCACGAGTCGGGCGTAGAGATTTTCTACCTTTAAATCGTCTATAAATAAACTACTTATTTTCGTTGCCAGTTCTTAGTGTCTAAGTTGCGATCTTTTTTCACCATATCAGAGCCATATTCAACAACGGCTGTGTTGTTTTTAATCCAGCCGGACTAACTATTAGAACGCGATTTCATCTTGAAAACACTGTACCGGTTCCAAGGGGACTATTCGTGGGTAGTTTGGGCTTTGCCTGCGAGTAAAATTAATTAACGTTAAAAGCATATTCGGATTTCCTTTTCCGGGAAAACATGCTACATGTCGGCACATTTGTTCAAAATACATCCATGTGTTCAATTTGTGTTCGATTTTGTGCCAAAAGGCGGACTGCAAGTAAACCTAGATTTCAAACACGTAACAGCATTCATTGGAACTAATGTTCAATGTGGGTCAAAAACATTTGCAATTGTTGGACATTCCATGCACATGTCATAAATGCGCAGTTTGTAAATAAATGATGGCGGCGTTGACGTCACTGCTGCGTTATCAAATCTACATGGGACAGATAGCAGTAAATATGTTAGTGAAAAACAAATATCTTGATATAATTACTATGTGGATGATTGACAACTGGATAAACTACTTGTTTATATTATCCAATCAAACTCTGACAAAACATATGCACATTGTGCTGATGCTGCATGTTACATACATTGACTTGCATACCAAACATTAAACGATATCCTTGCAGACGCAAAGGAGTTGAAACGTTCACGTTAAAACATTTAGTTTACTTTGAAAAAGTATAATTATATTATTTAAGATTAAATTAGATACTAGCTTTTAAATGAGTAAGTTTCAATATTTAATTTCAGGAAATGAATTTATTGAGACTTTTATTAATTTGCACCATACTGCTGAAAATCTTTCGCTTCTGCTAAATAAGTATCGAATATAAAATAAAATGATATTGTCAAATGGTCAAATACTGATAAATGGGCAAGTCAAATTATTTTAATCTATTCTATACTTAGCATATAAGTGACCGACTTATGTTTAACCGTAGTTCGTTCATCTGTTTGTATCCGTCAAAACAATAATTCCCTTTTGAAATACACAAATGCCATCGTCACTCAATTATTATATTAATGGCAAGTCTTGCTATAGTTTGCCGTAACAAATACTGCCATGAATTGTTTCGACTGGATGGCAAACTTACCTTAAATAAGTGAAGGGAAACTTGAAACTTAAATGCGCACATTACAATCTGTATGCACAACATGCACCTCTGGCAAGTCATCGGTATTCATTAGACATAAGAGCAACAATAAACCTGTTGCAATATATGCTCAGTATAAGGCGCCACAGATATGCATTATACCATTATATGTTACATTTTGTTCATGGATAATATTTAAATGTTGACAATATTTGACGTTGTGCATCATAGTCATAATCTGCTGAAATTATGTTTTGCTTTTGTTCAATTCGAATGATAATAAAGATCAAATAATTCTGTCTTAAAAGTCGTATTTAAAACGGTACATTTTATTTGCAATTAGGCCAGCTGCCCTTAAACAATGACATACATAAAATAAAACAATTGAATTACTGGTAATGCCATGCAAAAAGTTTAAATTATGTCTTTTAAATGTGAAAGTTTATATGTCATGGTTGCCATCAATATGTCAATGTTGTCATTTGTACGTCAAGCATGATATCTGTATATCAAGTATTATCATCCAATTAATTATCTGATGTTATTGTGCTATGCATCACATTTTAAACTACTGAAACAAATGTGTACTTATACTTTACGTATTCCAAAACATTTGTGTTCAAGAAGTTTTGATTGGATTTGCAAATAATCCAGCTGGGACCTGAGCCTAAACATGGAAACAATAAAACGATCAAATAGCTGGTCATTCAATACCAAGCACATCCTGGAAAGGCTGGGGTAAAATCGGGGTACACAAAATGTATCATAATTATCCATGCAAAATGTGAATAGGAACCAGCTAAATTCGTACAGCGTGAGAATATATTGTAGTGTTTGCCATATTATAAAGGAGTAAGGATAACCTGGTACACCATGTATGATGGGAATGGGTACATATACATGTGCCAGCACCTTTTTAAAGCTCCCGCATTCTTTTTTAAATCTAAGTATTTGACATAATGTGTTTGAATCCAAATATATTCGGACTTTATTTTCTTATATACCATCTTTACATACGACAAAGGTAGTGCGTGTGAGTGTGTGAGGAGTGTGATTGGGATTTGTAATGTGCCTTTTAAAATAGTTTCGTCATATCGCTGCGGAGTGTGTCGTATGGCAGTTTATACTGATATCAAGCACTGGGTCATCATGTCTCAGACAGGTGGCGTCATGTCCCACCCAGTCACATTATTTGGACACCAGGCCAACTGGTCCTAAGACTAATTTATTAAAACTGAGCGCCAAGCGAGTCATATGCTAGTACCATGTGTCTATGAGCTATTGGCATGACTCGGCTGGGGTTCGAACTCGCTAGCACTCTTATCAGAGGCGGACTCTTTAATACTAATGTTACAAGCATTATATATCCTTTTGTTTATTTTCAATTTAGGTACTTGGGAGTACCCCTCTACTTTTTTTTTAATTTTATTTTTTTTTAATTTTGCGACAATCACATGATAATCAAGATTTTGTAAAGTGTAACTGTAAATCAGGAATGTGTTCATCTGTACAAAAACATAATAAAATATTTAAACTTGAAACGCTTATTAAAAAACAAAATTAGGTAAAGTTAGTTTTGAAAATGCTACAAATCACAATGGACTAATTCCCACTCTTCATGTATTTATGATACCCTGACCTTGAGTGCAACATTCATGAAGAGTAATCATAGTGTTATTGCCATCGACAACGAAACCACATTACTCGGATTACCTATCATGTGACATGTGACGTCACTGTAATCGGATCATAATACCCTCTTTCTTTGCACATTTAATTAGTTGTATCTTTGCACAAAGTTACTAATGTTGTTGAAGAAAGATATATTGTGTATCTCTCATTTAACAATTAAACTTTGAATTTCTTAGAATTACATGCAATTGAATTGTAGCGACGTGTGTGAGATCATTAATTTATATGCGCTTGCTGACTATAAAAGATTATGTGTGCATTATCCGACAGTTCTTTATACATGCAAATAATACCTGATTAAAAATAAGTCATTTAAAGACGCGGGGGTTGGGGTGGAGTGAAGAAGCATACTTCTTACAAGATGCAATTTGGAGACAAATTTGTTATGTCTGCCAGTATAATCATAGGAAAAGGTATTACTTGTATCATTATTATTATTATTATTATTATTATTATTATTAATGTTGTTGCTTTTGTTTTTGTGTGACATTTTGTCTAGTGTCAGTGGCAGAGATAATAGTTATATTAGTAGATAAGATTAGAACATTTAATTGATAGGTGACTTTGTAACTGTTGTTTCTTTTAATTTTTAACTTTATTTTTCTTCTTTGTTATTATCATCGCACATTAAATCGAACAGCTTGAACTCATCCTTCCCTCTAAAGGAATCACCCTGAGTCATCGTCGTCACCATCAATGTTATTATTACTATTATTATTATTATTATTAGTATTATTATTATTATTATGACTCTTTAACTGTATTGAGGAACTTATTTTTGTTCTTTTCTTTCTTACTTCACTTAAACCTACATATTGATTGAAATACATTAAATGTTTCAATTTGTATCATCTATATAGCATATTAATGGATTAGTTATCTCTATTAGAATTTATCGAAACTCAATAACTGCGTGTTTCTCTCTTCCAGCTGTATTTATTTGCAGACGTGAGCTTTGTTTGAAATGTCTGACTAAATTAGAGAAAGCTACGCGTCAGTTGTACCGTTATAAAGATATATCACATATCTTTGAATGTTACTTCTTAAGATAAGTATGTGTTCACTGTTATACCCATATGTGATATTTGTTTAAGAACTTGCATGTAAATATTATCATATATATATTCAATGAAACACGTTGGATAACATTGGAAATACATTACGGCCATAACACACTTCTAAAATATCAAATATTGTGGAATCTTAGGATATGATCAAGACGATATTTATAAAGACTTGATAAAGTTATTGTAAGGTTGGTAGGTTATAGCATAGATATATAAATATATAGATATATAAATAAATAGATAGGTAAATACGAAGGTAGTAGGTAGGTAGGTAGGTAGGTAGGTAGATAGATAGATAGATAGATAAATATATAGATAGATATATCGATAGAGAGATAGACATATAAATAAATATAGATAGATAGATAGATAGATAGATAGATAGATAGATAGATAGATAGATAGATAGATAGATGGATAGTTTTTGTGAGGTATTTGTATTAAACGAGTGCTATAGATAATTGTGTTCTTCGACTGGATAATATTGAGCGTTTTCAAGTGTGTAGGCAATAATCCTTTTCATAGACGTCATGGCGATTGGTGAAAAAGGTTCACGTATGTGGTCAGTAGTATATAGCGACACCCTAGCGTCAATGGACTTACCATATAAAAACGGTCTATGCACTCTGTCGTCAAGGGGAATTTAACATGGGGAATAGATCGTGGGACTGTCTAGGGACAATGGGAAATTTAACATGGGAATAGATTGTGGGACTGTCTAGGGACAATGGGAATTTAACATGGGTTAAAGTCTTGGGCAACTCTAGCTTCAAGGGGAAATAACATATAGAAATTGAACATGGTGGGTCTGTATAGCGTCAAGGGGAATTGAACATCGCGGGACTGTCTACGGATAATGATGGTAGAGGGTCAAACGCAACAGAGACAGAGACATACATACACTAGTACAAGCCTGAGATTTATATACAAAGCATTACCAAGACCTGAAATCTTGCTGGGGTGTTCAAAAAATTGCATAATTGTAATGATGCTATAAATAGCTATAATCAAGGAAACGCTCAACGACAAAATGGATGTGACTAAAAGTAACGCTAAAATAACGAAACTGTCCCAGAACTTAAAGGAAAATAAACATATCTCCGAAAATTAAGTTACGATGGTTTAGACTAAAATGGATACAATTAGTATCTACTTACAATATCAACTTGTGTGACGATCGTGGATAAACACCCACGTATCTATTTATAGCTATAATCAGCTGAAATTCCTATGAAATCTCACTATTTATAGCTGCAACTGGTGGGTTATTCCTTTGGAAAACCCCACTATCTTTTTTATAGCCTCAGCTTGAGTGACGTTCCTGTTTATGAACTCTAGTACATATGTATAGCTACAACCTGTGGAAAACCCCAAGTCCATATTATAGTCTCAAAATTTCAAGCGTCAGTGACGTCACTGTACTGGAATCTAGGGGATAAATGGCAACAGTGTTGCAAGTGGCTGACCTGAATGCGCGCAACTGTTGGTAGGTAGGAAGAATGTATTTAATAGGGGTAAAGGGAGTTTTATAGGGACAAACATAGACCAATACACACGCGCACACACACACACACACACACACACACACACGCACACCACAGAGGGAAGAAAAAAAAAACCCAAAATATACTATTCACGCAGTGAAAACAAACCAACAAAAATACTATCCAGACGATCTTACACTAACACACACACACACACACACACACACACACACACACACACACACACACACAGACACACAGATCGAAGAATAAAACCAAAATTAAAATATATTATCCATACAAACGTACGCTAACGCGTAAAAACCCCAAATATACTATCCACACAAACGTACGCGAACGCATACAAACCCCACATATGCTATCCATACAAACGTACGCGAACGCATACACACCCTAAATATAGTATCTACACAACGTCGCTGACGCGTACAAACCCCAAATATACTATCCTCACAAACTTACGCGAACGCATACAAACCCCAAATACACTATCCACACAACGTCGCTAACGCGTACAAACCCCACACATACTATCCACCCTCGGGAGGAAGAAGAAGACAGAAGAAGAAGATGACACCAACTGTCTGGGTTATTTTCTTTCTTGCAAGCCCCTATGTTCCACTTCTGTTTGTGATAATAACTTGTGATACTTCACATTTTCTTAAGTGGAAAGCTTTACAAACCGTACAAAATACAAAAGTTAAATGACTTTGGTCTTTGACACTTGCACAGACTCTTCACTTTATAAGTGTCATGAAAAAATTGTATATCCAATTTTTACCATTTTACAAAACACGTACACACTTGCAGCTTGACCAGAAATATGTACATCTTGTTTTGTGAATAAGTCACAGACAAGTCCAAGCATATATAGGTGGTTATGAACGTTAGGAATATCCCTCATTTTTTTCAGAAATATCAAAGCTTTTATGTGCATTTCCCTTTTCCACTCTATATTAGTGCTTAGATTTGTTCCAAAAACGAAAAGAAACAATTTTGAAAGAAAAACAACTGAATTTTGAATTCAGATTTCTCTCTGTTTATACTTTTTTCTTCAAGTTGATGGTGCATGACCGATTACATTCGCCTACCTTTCCAAAGTGAAAGACATTTCTTCACATGTCATTGCCTTTGTTAAATTCGGTTTCATTGGTCAGTTATCGTTAATCTTTAATTTTTGATGCATTTCTTTTTGATAGAAGATTTAAGGCTTTCTAGTGTTGTAACGGTACTTATGTTGTTTAGTCTGTTAATGAAATTATTCATAGCAAAGTGCTTAAGATGTTTCAGCTTTTTTTTTATTTCAAGCCCTACATGATGAGACCAAGTTTATCTTGAAAGAGGATTGAAACTCTAAATTACACGGGCGTGAAGGAAAACATCGTTGTGTTCATTCTAATCATGCTTGCCGTATCTCTTTGTGTTTTAAAGGTCATATTTCTTGTTAAGTAAATACACGCATCAATAGACGGACAGATTGGGTCATCATCCTTGAGGTTCACTGTACTTTCGGTTCTTTACTTCATACAAACCCCAAGTTTATTAGTTTGAAGAAAAAAAGATAACATGCCCCTCAATACTGTAACACGTCTGTTCTGACTCTTCCGATGTGAGTGTGAGTGTTTATGTTAAAATGTTTAAGTAAGATATAAAAAAATGGTCAGCTTGAAAACGCGAACCAATACTGTGACGCTCAGTATTTTGATGTCGTAAGAAGAAATGGTACAATACGCAAAGAGGGCTTGTAAGTTCACATTCCAGTCTGTCTGCACTGTAATGGTAACAACGCAAGAGCGTAGGGATTATTATGCCACACAGACCTAGAACAAACCAATGCATCACCCGTTGTAAGCATTTCATTGGCTATACTTATTTTCTTACCGCGTTCACTTCCAATTAACTTGAGTAATTATTCACACAGTGACGAGAATGGCCATGCTTTACTGGGTCTATCCTATAGGCGATTTACATAAAAAAATATTTGACAAAATTAAACTAATGCACGAACAATGGTACCATAGGCGATACCATGGAAAGTGTGTCCGTCTTATTGCAAAATACATCAACATTTAATTTAACCGTGCAGATCGCTAGAACAAACGTCTAATAATATACATTTTGAAAAGTGTTGTGTGGCATGGATCGCCATTGTCGTTTGGTGTCTGCTTTCTTCTTCGGAAAGAGATCGTTTCGTCTTGACTATAAAACTTTAATTTGACTAAGTTTTACGCACTACTTGAACTCATACATTTCACGTTGTAGGTGTAAGCCGTCGTTCTCAGTTTTCTGGAAGTTCGTTTTTGCGTTTCTCAGATGTGATACTATTTTGTATGGACCGAACGAAATTTCTTTTGGCGTGAATCAGGACTCGTGCTTTTGTGGCATAAATGGAGAGCATTGATTAAAGCCCAGTTATGTCGTCTTCGAAATCGCTGACACGGATTTGAGCTAACACTTCAGGTCTTGTGTGAGGCGACACGGTACGTCATTGCCTTTTACTTTCTCAATGAAATCGTTTCATCTTATTGCAAAAATTACATTTGACTAGGTTTCATATGCAGCAGGTCCCAGTATATAGGGAGAGTGTCTTAGCTTCAGAGTATTCATTCCACTCTCAAACGATCAAGAAGATGGAAGAGTCAGCACAGATCGACCTGCTGGTCAAATATATGCTAAAAGTCATACGAACGCATAATTCACAGGCGAAAGTGGCAACAAAACTTACTCTTTTGGTCGTTGATTTGAAGAGAGTCATACGAAAGTGTGTAAGTGCTGATGAAGTTTGCTATATCTGCAAAGGTAAATGGGTATTTGTCTCCAGAATACCTGCTTCGTCTAAGAAAGAGAGACAAAAGTCAAGATACCTAATACCGTTGTCAAGAGAAAGGACACTGGGATTCAGAGTGTCCTAAGAGAAAAGAGAAGAAACAGAAACAAGACGAAAAAGAGAAGAGGGATTCAGAAGAAGAAGAAATTGAAGATGAGGAAGAACTTGTGCCAGTGAAGACATGGAAATGGAAAAATTGACAATGTGAGCCAATGCGTTGGCCCTGATGTGAAATTTCATACTATCTTCTAAAAGAGAATAGACCAGAAAGAAAACGTAAGTGTCTCTTGGTCTTGGCATTGTATAATAAGGATGGCGTGGGTTTTTTTACTCCCACTTTATGAAATTGTGCTCTTTCACCTCTGTCTATCCCTCTGGATCATGTTTTAGTTAGAATTTAAATGGAAGGATGTTTTCCTTCACGCACGCTCTTTAGGCATGCAAGTCCGTAAACAATAGTCAGTCTATTCATCCATCATTTTGTGTCTTGATGTTTCCTAAATCACACACTGATGCCATAAAATAACGGGTTAAATGGGTTTTGTAGTGTTGGGGGTGGGGGTGGGGTGTAGGTGTTTGGCAGAGTTGGTCATTGCAGGTGAGGGCTTAGGTGCTTTCAAAAAGCCTTTTCTTCTTCATTCTGTGTTGATGAAATATAATGGGTTATTTTCTTCACTCTCTGTTGATAGCATATATAAAGGGTTATTTCTTCACTCCGTGTGGATAGTGTATAATGATTTTCTTCTTCCCTCTGTGTGGTTAGTATATTATGGTTTTTTCATCTTCCCTCTTTGAGGATAGTGTATATTGGGTTATTTATGTCTTCTTCCGTCTGTGTGGATTGTAGATATGGGGTTTATTTTTGTACATCTCACCTACGTGTGGATAGTAGGTATGGGATTTGTATTCTTCCTCTTCCATGTGTAGAAAGTATATTTGGGGTTTGTAATATCTCCCTTCTGTGTTGATAGTATATTTGGGGTTTGTTTTTTCCTCTTCCCTGCGTGTATGTGTGTGTGTGTGTGTGTGTGTGTTCGCGTACGCTGTGTAGATCGTATATTTGGTTGTTTTTCTTCCTCTTCCCTCCCTTTCGTGTGGATAGTATATTTTGGGTTTGTTTTCCCTACCTTCCGTGTACATAGTATATTTTGGGTTTGTATGCGTTAGCGACATTGTGTGGATAGTATACTTGGGGTTTGTAGGCGTTCGCGTACGTTTGTGTGGATAGTATATTTGGGGATTGCAGGCGTTAGCGACGTTGTGTGGATAGTATATTTGGGGTTTGTACGCGTTAGCGACGTTGTGTAGATAGTATATTTGGGTTTTGTATGCGTTCGCGTACGTTTATATGGACATTATATATGGGGTTTGCATGCGTTCGCGTACGTTTTTATTTGTAGTATATTTGGGGTTTGTATGCGTTAGCGTACGTTTGTGTGGATAGTATATTTGGGGTTTGTAGGCGTTAGCGACGTTGTGTAGATAGTATATTTGGGGTTTGTATGCGTTCGCGTACGTTTGTATGGACATTATATTTGGGGTTTGTATGCGTTCGCGTACGTTTGTATTTATAGCATATTTGGGGTTTGTATGCGTTCGCGTACGTTTGTGTGGATAGTATATTTGGGGTTTGTAGGCGTTAGCGACGTTGTGTGGATATTATATTGGGGTTTGTACGCGTTAGCGACGTTGTGTAGATAGTATATTTGGGGTTTGTATGCGTTCGCGTACGTTTGTATGGACATTATATTTGGGGTTTGTATGCGTTCGCGTACGTTTGTATTTATAGTATATTTGGGGTTTGTATGCGTTCGCGTACGTTTGTGTGGATAGTATATTTGGGGTTTGTAGGCGTTAGCGACGTTGTGTGGATATTATATTGGGGGTTTGTACGCGTTAGCGACGTTGTGTAGATAGTATATTTGGGGTTTGTATGCGTTCGCGTACGCTTGTATGGACATTATATTTGGGGTTTGTATGCGTTCGCGTACGTTTTTATTTGTAGTATATTTGGGGTTTGTATGCGTTAGCGTACGTTTGTGTGGATAGTATATTTGGGGTTTGTAGGCGTTAGCGACGTTGTGTAGATAGTATATTTGGGGTTTGTATGCGTTCGCGTACGTTTGTATGGACATTATATTTGGGGTTTGTATGCGTTCGCGTACGTTTGTATTTATAGCATATTTGGGGTTTGTATGCGTTCGCGTACGTTTGTGTGGATAGTATATTTGGGGTTTGTAGGCGTTAGCGACGTTGTGTGGATATTATATTGGGGTTTGTACGCGTTAGCGACGTTGTGTAGATAGTATATTTGGGGTTTGTATGCGTTCGCGTACGTTTGTATGGACATTATATTTGGGGTTTGTATGCGTTCGCGTACGTTTGTATTTATAGTATATTTGGGGTTTGTATGCGTTCGCGTACGTTTGTGTGGATTGTATATTTGGGGTTTGTAGGCGTTAGCGACGTTGTGTGGATATTATATTGGGGGTTTGTACGCGTTAGCGACGTTGTGTAGATAGTATATTTGGGGTTTGTATGCGTTCGCGTACGCTTGTATGGACATTATATTTGGGGTTTGTATGCGTTCGCGTACGTTTGTATTTATAGTATATTTGGGGTTTGTATGCGATCGCGTACGTTTGTGTGGATAGTATATTTGGGGTTTGTAGGCGTTAGCGACGTTGTGTGGATATTATATTGGGGGTTTGTACGCGATAGCGACGTTGTGTAGATAGTATATTTGGGGTTTGTATGCGTTCGCGTACGTTTGTATTTATAGTATATTTGGGGTTTGTATGCGTTCGCGTACGTTTGTGTGGATAGTATATTTAGGGTTTGTAGGCGTTAGCGTACGTTTGCATGGATAATATATTTTAATTTTGGTTTTATTCTTCGACCTCTGTGTGTTTGTGTGTGTGTGTGTGTGTGTGTGTGTGTGTTTTTGTGTTAGTGTAAGATCGTCCGGATAGTATATTTGTTGCTTTTTTCCCGTGTGAGTAGTACATTTGGGGTTTGTTTTTTCTTCTTCCCTCTGTGGTGTGCGTGCGTGTGTGTGTGTGTGTGTGTGTGTGTGTGTGTGTGTGTGTGTGTGTATTGGTCTATGTTTGCCCCTATAAAACTCCCTTTATCCTTATCAAATACATTCTACCTAGCTACCTACAGTAGCGCGCATTCAGGTCAGCCACTTGCAACACTGTTGCCATTTATCCCCTAGTTTCTAGTACAGTGACGTCACTGACGCTTGAAATTTTGAGACTATAAATATGGACTTGGGGTTCTCCACAGGTTGTAGTTATACATATGTACTAGAGGTTATAAACAGGAACGTCACTCAAGCTGAGGCTATAAAAAAGATAGTGAGGTTTTCCAAAGGAATAACCCACAAGTTGTAGCGATAAATAGTGAGATTTCATAGGAATTTCGGCTGATTATAGCTATAAATAGATACAAGGATGTTTATCCACGATCGTCACATAAGTTGATATTGTAAGTAGTTACTAATTTTATCCATTTTAGTCTAAACCATTGTAACTTAATTTTCGGGGATATGTTTATTTTCCTTTAAATTCTGGGACAATTTCGTTATTTTAGCGTTACTTTTAGTCACATCCATTTTGTCGCTGAGCATTTCCTTGATTATAGTTATTTATAGCATCATTACAATTATGCAAATTTTTGAAAACCCCAGCAAGATGTTAGGTCTTGGTAATACATCTCAGGCTTGTACTAGTGTATGTATGTCTCTGTCTCTGTTGTGTTTGACCCTCTACCATCATTGTCCCTAGACACTCCTACCATGTTCAATTCCCCTTGACGCTATACAGACCCACCATGTTCAATTTCCATATGTTAAATTCCCCTTGAGGCTAGAGTTGCCCAAGACTTTTTCCCATGTTAAATTCCCATTGTCCCTAGACTGTCCCACGATCTATTCCCCATGTTAAATTCCCGTTGACGCCAGAGTGCATGGACCGTTTTTGCATGGTAAGTCCATTGACGCTAAGGTGTCCCAATATACTACTGTGGTCACTCGAAATTTCGCGTGCTTCTGCCACAAACAACGGTAACTTATCTTCCATTTAGAATTTCATATATTATTTATACCTCCCTTTAATATTGCCCTAGTTAGCTTTACCAATATCCGTGAATGATTAGCATGTCGAAGTATTTACATCAAAGTAAAACATGTATACACGCTCTTCTTGTTATGTTGTCTCTAACTATAAATGTCTGTTAAATGGCTCACATAGGCCTGTCTCATTCTCCACATTTTTGTGACACAATACATGTATGAAACAGTGGCGTCGATAGGAAGTGCAGGGGGTGCGGACCGCACCGGGTGACACAACCTCAGAGGGGTGACACCAAAATGAAAAATTGCAAATTTTAAAGAGCACACACTGCTCGGTCTAGTCGGATTTCATAAGCGGATAACCGATCATAGTTAAATACATGACTAGCAGGCACAGCAGTGGCGTCGCTGGGGTACGGACTGCACCGGGTGTCACCATCAGAAGGGGTGACACCAAAATGACATTACTAAGGATTTCTGTATGGTCTGTTACGGAAGGAGGACCATGAGCTACCGCACTGGGTGACACCAACCCGAGTGACGCCACTGGTATGAAAAAATTATAATTGGTAACAGACACACTTTTAGCAACAAACGAATGATGCCACTACTTTCGATCAGTTACTACCTTTAATGTCTGAATGCAGGTTGGATATATTTTGTATCGTTTAGCCGTAATATATATTCAGTCCTAGACGTTTCGGCCCTAAGCCATTTCCGCATCAGACTTTTCGTCCCTAAGACAATTGGCCCGAAAAAATATCGGTCTTATATTTCAACATTAGTATACGTTACTTTAACATTCATTTTTTAAGAAATATGAATATTTCTAACATTTTATATTATACAATAGAATAACATCCAATTACTAAAACTGGTTGAAGCAATACTATAAAAACTATGTAATATTTTGGAGGGAAATTTTTAATAAACAGTTGAGAACCAAACTTTCAGACATACATCAATAGGACGGACCAGTGCTGTGCTGATTTAAAAACGCTTTTCCAATACACGTTCACATTACTAAATATATAAAGGTAAGGAACACATATATTCAATCATTATTGTACATTTAAACGACAAACTGTTAAAATTAAAATACAAATACAAATAAAAATGCAGAAACTGCCGATCCTTACCTTGCAGTTTGTGCCAGAATAGGCAGTACTCCAACAGATTCGTTAAGTATAAGCATGTAAGGACGGGAAGATTGAGAGGTTATAAGATAAATACGACAGTGGAGACTTGAAGACGTCAGATTTCCGGATTGGAATTGCACAAATTTACACTTGAAGCATCAGTGCATGAAAAACCCACTTGGTATGTAACTGACTAATACTGTCACACAGTGGAAAGTTCAGTGCTGAGAAACGAGTTGAGTGAAATTGCTATTTACCTCTGGTTACGTAAACAGAATCGTCTGCTAATGACGCGTTTAGATCTCGAAGCACATCAAACGGATCCGTTGGTTCTTTGCTCCTGGTGTCGTCTGGTTATCCGCCGTTAATAACCAAACCTAACCTGATAGACTGGATGCCTGCTCTGCTGCTTCAACTCTTGTTGCTATATTTCCACCTGCTCCAACGCCTCCCAGAATTTCATCTGGGGACCAGCGGCTCTCTGTGGTTGAGGTTCTTGTAGTGGATTGGTGCCGGTAGTGACTTTGGTGCTGGCAGTGGTTTTGGACGTAAAATGTCCATCGGTGTCACCTCACACACTGGTCTTAGCCTCAGGTGTGGTAGGATCGTTCATTCTCGTATTCTTCCTTCTTTTTTCCTCCTACCCTTCCAACAGGGCTGCCTCTGAAATGGACTCCATGGCCCGCTCATCCAGGAGTCACGTGTCATAGTCAAGGTGCATCTGTAGACTCAGTCGTTTATGTAGTCTGTTCATTTTGAATGTTGTCTCGTTGGCAATATGTAGCCATATTGACGAACGCTTTCGCTTTATATGTGTGAAACAGAGACGTGAAGGAAAACATCCCATGACGCAAAACACAACTTTTTTATTCAAACAACTAACAACTAATCATAAAGCATTGTTTCAAACAAACAATCAATCTATGTTTGTCTATCTTTACAACGTTGTGACGTGAAGTTAGATTTCCACGAAGGGAAGTCATTGGGGCATTGGTGTACACTACGTGTATTAGCTAAAGACAAGATATATTTATAATATTCCCAAAACCATCAATCTACTTTTTCATCATTTCTAGAAGAATGAAGATCAAAATAAGTCACTAAATGTTCTAAAGAATATTAAAGACATCGTGGATGAAAAAACACCCGTTATATAGTTCATACACCATAGTCAATTATGTCATCATCAAAAGGCGATAATCCATGCGAATCAAAATAATCCACACATCAATGGTGGGGAAAGTAGACGGCTACCCAGTGGGTTCCTGAAACATGGCTGTCGTACTTGTTAGTGACATGAGCTTGATGGTCTTGAGATGTATGCAATGCGGCAGTTTATGCTTTGCACTCACCACATTTTTTCAAGAAGCAGTATACGAACAATTGTCCCAAACGTAAAAAGTTCCCAGATATCCATTTTTTGTTTTTCTCTTGTTTTGTTTTTCATAGGTGATGATAAGTCATGAATGCAAACCTGACATTTTGCTTGCAAATCTCTGATACGTAACCGTTTCTAAGCTTTGTCTCTTCACTCGGACCAAAGAGATTTTCTGTGTGATGGATCTATAGAGCAATCAATGGAGGAGATGAATGATCACACAAGTGTTTACACCACTCATGCAACGCTGCTTCGTTCGAAAAGAGAACCAAAGCGTCCTCAAGATACTCGTCCTAATTGTCTCCTTTAATCATCATCAGACATGTATCTTGTTGAAGTTGACTTGGATGATCGTTGTGATAGCAATAGCAATCTGTCTTGATCAATTCCGTAGCTTTTTATGCCAGGTGTTTGGCAATAGATGTCACAAAATGTTCTTCTTGTTCTGGTCAACTGGACCTCATCACTATAACCGCTTTTTCATTGTCTGTGGGTTCTGCTCCCAATTCCGTGTATGCTTCCCATTTCATGTCCAAATTGTCTCCATCCTTTGAAAAGGGATACACGTTTTCCATAGTTTTTTTTTATAGTTTAGAATGACTTCTCTTAAACTGTTGAATTATATGGATATTGACTTTGCGAACTGAAGTTCCACAAGAATCTGGACGGATTTTATTCTTTGTAAGTGTCTCTGTTCGCTGCATTGGTCTGGAGTAAAATCAAAGGCCCTCAACTTGTAACCTTCTGCATAATCCTCTTTCGTAATACCGTGACTGGTGTTGGTCCCTAACTGCCCCGTGGCTTCATACAGTGACAGGACGACCTCTAGTAACCCTTCTACTCCTCACTAATGTCAGCTTTAAAGGGTCTAGTACACAGGGTTTCGCTATCTCGACCGACTTCGATCATGGACGCACTGTAGTCCTTTAACGCAAAAGGATTACCCTTGTAGGTTCCGTGGAATAATGTATATTCGACGATACCAATGATCAAACGTTTGGGTAACTGTCCTTGGAACAGATGAGCTTCAATCATGGATTGATGTCCAGCAGGAATGGTGAAAGGTTTCACTTCTGCGAGTCGTATCGGATACTTGGCGGTCATTCTGCTCAAAGTGTGACTGATGTCGTTTCCCAACACTTCTACACTTTGTTCGTAGAATCTGGCTTCTTGGATGATTGTTTTGTAATAGGCAGCCTCACCTATCAAATGGAAAACGGCCCTGCTATGATTCAGTCTCAGTCGAACTTCCACGCCGTTCATTCAGCAAATACCTATCTTTCAACCATATGTATAAATGCAAATGATCTCCCAATTCCAAACGTGTGTTGGGTCCATTGATTTTGTTTCGTCGGATGTTTGAATCCTACATTCGTTATCTGTGATCAAATCGGTATCGTTGAATTTGCTGACGTGTCAGGTATCAATACCACACAATCATCCAGATGGGTGTTCTTTGCTTCTTTTCCGTACGTCAAGAGATTTTCTAGGTACGCTTGGTAAGGGTAAATGTCCATGCTGCCACTGACCACTTTGTTATTCAAGAATAAATCCAGTACACTAAACAAAGAATGCATACATTTTGTTAACGGGGGCTACTTTATCTTCGTCCTTTATATCGGGACCATCCGTCAATGTGTCAATCACTTTCACTTTCAAGTACAAGTAACTGCTATTCAGATCGATGTAATCTTCGGGCTCTCTTTTGATTTCAAACTTGATGGCAGCTGATCCAGAGTCCTTGATAGAGAAGACGAGATGAAATTCGACCCATGTGGGATTCCACATAAAGAAATCGGCCCATTAAGCACTAGGCCAATTGAATGGTTCTTGTGGACATCATGTTTAGTTTGTAATATTGTATGTTTGCCAGAATTACTGCATTTATATTTGACAGCAATATGATTGATTGCGGTTCAACTTCTCTATTCCGTCTTTCGATATAATCCAGGAAAGTTTCATCTTTATTTTGTCTTTCATGCTTTGATGGCTCTTAATTTAAGGTTTAATATATCCATCATTACGATGAATTAAATATCCTTATCAACAATTAAATCAGATTTTTATCTGCAATATTCCTAATGACTGATGTTGAAAAAGGTTTGTTAGAGAATCAACACAGAGGCGCAAATTTCACACGCGTTGCATTGTGGGTATTTGAGTATGTATGTATGTATGTACGTATGTATGTATGTATGTATGTATGTATGCATGTATGATTGTATGTATGTATGTAAGTATGTATGTATGCATGTATATATGTATGTATGTGCATGTATGTATGTATGTGTGTAAGTATGTATTTATGTGTGTATGTGTGTGTGTAAGTATGTATGTATGTATTTATGTATTTATGTAGGTACTTACGTATGGATGTTTGTATATAGGTATGCATGTGTATATGTATATATGTGTGGATGGATGCATGTATATATATATATATATATATATATATATATATATATATATATATATATATATATATATATATATATATATATATTGTTCAAATAAAACATCTTTGATTGAACATCCCACAATATATTAAAATTCAATAATTTCTAGTAAACAATATACTTGATTTAAATGCATACAAGGCTTTAGGTTGCAATATAATGAACACAGCTCTTGGCATAAGCATTATTTATCTTAAGTATGAATCATTCCTTTTGCATTAAGAACTTGCCTAATTCAAGCAATTAGTACCTTATCAGTTCAGAAATCCAGCACAGCGTTCACTCCCTAAAAATATCATGGACGCTTCGACCGAGATTGCACCGGGATATATATCACATGAACTACATTCAATATTTGGTAACTGGCAACATGTCCTGCATGTATAAAATCCAAATGGCAAACGCGAACCTGATTCTTTGCTTAAACGGGGAATTGAACAACGGGAATATTGAGACGGTATAGCATGAATGGAAAGTGGGCTTGTTAGAGTTTTGAGTAGCGGGTAAGTTCCGCTAGATCAGCCGGTGCCGGGATGGTTTCTTACAATGTACGAATTGAATTATATGCTTGTCGGTTCTGTTTGTATTATGTAGAAATGGCCTGACCCTTTTCGATTGGATGCTGATTTGAAAGGTTCTTTCAATGATCATATATTATATCGGCCTTTTCTATTAAATCGATTTATCATCAGCTGAAAAAGGTAAACTATGATTCGTTGCTTATGGATTGACTGCTAACAAACAACTTAGCGCATACCACACAAAGGAAAACTATTCAAGGTTAAGTATTAAAGACTTCGTTTTGTAGTTAGAAAGTGAACTTAGGTAAATGGGAAATATAATGTGAATATTGAGATATAAAGCTTACCAGTGCTCGAAAAAGGGATATCGACATTTAACTCATATTGTATGTTGGCTTTTAATGTGAATCTATTCATGCGAATTTTGGATTATATCATTTTCGAATGTACTTCATTCAGATGTGAATAGCTTCGATATTGTGATATAACTTTTAGTATTATTTGGGATTTATTTCACGGTGCTGTAGTTCTTTTTAAATTTTCACTTTTAAGTCAATTATACAAAACATCTCGTCGTTTTTATAACTTAATCTAACACCATAAGGCAGTAAGAACAGGATTAACTCAAAACCATTTCCTGTATAAGATAACTGTTCCCCGAGCCGAATGAGGCTTTGTCTTTATTCAAATTCGTCACTGTTCTTCTACTGTACAGACGTTACCAAGATTTAAACGGGATATAACTTGTCTTTAAAATTGGGCTGCCCAGAAAAAAAAGCATGTGTTCACGAAATATTGCAATGTCCGCTGTAATCAAAGAGTACATAACTCTCTGTGTGTCCTCCCTGCTATATGAATAATGAGCAAGTCATTCACAGCGCTTGTTGATCAAAAAATGAACGAGTGCGAGAAAATAGTTCCACAATGGAGGATGTTTGTAAAAAGAAACTACTGAAACTAATGAAACCAAAGATTTCTTTATTGTTGATTTCAACGTACAATGACAATCTGCATCAAAGTATGGACGACATAATTTTGCAACTTGAAAACTACATGCCCGTATCTTTCAGAACAGAAGACTTTTTGGGCTTGTTGGTTGTTTTATTTTTTGCTGTTTCGAAACGGAAATATAACCTAGATGAGTCTTGCTTTCAAATCCAAACTATCAAGTTTCGAAAAACTCTAACTGCTTAGTGCCTTGCTGCAACATCTAAATTTAGTATGATTGAAAACCCAGAATTAATGGTCTCTATTCAATTGATATAACTATTTCGTAAATATAATTTGAAAGATAAGTTATGATGTTGCCTCAACAGTTAATAATGCATTGTGAGAAGATAGTTAACAGATGATTGACAATAAGCATAGTGTCTACTGGAATACGTAGCATGAAAAAAGAGATATATTCCGGATTAATATTTCAGGAAATTAAATAATTTGAAATTTCAAATTCAGACCTAGTCCGATTGCATGATGAATATTTAAAACCTAGAAATATTATGATGTAACGTTGTGACAGATTCAGACGGATCTTAGTTTGTCTATCTACTCGACTATATTGTTCTCTCTCTCTCTCTCTCTCACTGTGTATATACATACATACATATATATATATATATATATATATATATATATATATATATATATATATATATATATATATATTGTTCTCCTTCTCAGCTTGTAATATATTTCCATCATTAGTTAATCTTGTTTTTTAAGAGTCTTTGTTAAGGTTGGTAAGAAGGAAATAATAGCAATGTCAGATCATGAGAATACTGCATTCTGAAAATCAACATAATGTAATTCCAAAAAGACGGAATTCCATTTTCAGCATTTTCAGGTTGTATGTTTTAACAATATTCACTAGTGTTTCATGCAACGAGAGGCATCATATCACTTCTGTGTATCCTCTTCGATTTCTGCAAAGGAAAGAAAACATTATCAGTATTAAACAATACTTATATATATATATATATATATATATATATATATATATATATATATATATAATGTTTTCTAATTTCATCGTGTTTGTTTTTGTAATCATATCATTATATGATTTTCATCATATAGGTGTTGTCGAATGTGTTAGAGCGCTTAGGGCTTCTAAAGATTAGGCGCTGTACAAAGTCCTCATTATTATTATTATTACTATTATTATTATTATATATATATATATATATATATATATATATATATATATATATATATATATATATATACAGACTCTTATCATAAATTCATATATTTGTGCGTGCCTGTGTATTGTTGTGTGTATGTTTGCGTTTTATGTGTGTGTGTGTGTGTGTGTGTGTGTGTGTGTGTGTGTGTGTGTGTGAGTGAGTGTGTGTGCGTAAACGTAGCCTATATTAGCGTATTGATCTTTAACATATTGGTTAGAATAATGTTTCCAGTAGGCAAACAAGAAAATATTTATATGTGTTGATGGGTTATGTTTGATCTGGATTATTTATCCAAGTAACTTGCAACAAATTGGAAAGGAAGCAGTGAATATGTGGAGTGTGAACCCCGTTATACTAGTATGTGATACGTGTCTCTAAAGCATACACATGCAGTGTAAGGATTGTATTTAATATCAAATTTATGGGATCTGTTCAGACAAATGCAGAGTTAATCATTTATTGAGACGAACGAATAACTACTTCTTATTTTTTCTAATGATAATGCATAATGATTTTGATGTGACCCGTTTTGTTAGACGGTAACACTTTTTAATATGCTCTGACATCTTGATGCAATTAGGTCACGGCAATGGCATTCATAACTTATGTGACTTTGCATATAAAGGTCATGTCATCGAAATAATCATCGTTGTACTTAAAATAATTAATACTTGAGCATTGCTCACAATATTTACATGATAGGTGTATGTACTACATACATAATATAATATAATACAGTATAATATAATATAATATAATATAATATAATATAATATAATATAATATAATATAATATAATATAATATAATGTAATATAATATAATATAATATAATATAATATTATATAATAAACTATGATATGATATAAGATAAAATAATATAGTATAATATAATATAACATGGTATAGCATAGTACAGTATAGAATAGGATAGGATAGCATTTCATAGCATAGCATAGCATAACATAACATAGCATAGCATAGCGCAGCACAGCACAGCATAACATAGATTAGCATGGCATACCATGGCATAGATTATCATAGTATGACATAGATTAGCATTGCACGGCATGGCATGGCATTGCATGGTTAGGTTGGTATAGTTTGGTTGGTGTAGTATGGTATGGCTATAGTCTGATATGGTATAATATAATGTTGCATAATATAATGTGTCATAATATAATGTGGTATAATATAATATAATATAATATAATATAATATAATATCATATAATATCATATAACATGACATTACATGACATGACATGACATAATATAATATAATATAATATAATATAATATAATATAATATAATATAATATAATATAACATACATACCATAACATAACATAATATAATATAATATAATATAATATAATATAATATAATATAATATAATATCATATAATATCATATAACATGACATTACATGACATGACATGACATAATATAATATAATATAATATAATATAATATAATATAATATAATATAATATAATATAATATAACATACATACCATAACATAAAATAATATAATATAATATAATATAATATAATATAATATAATATAATATAATATAATATAATATAATATAAATAATATAATACCTGATGAGTATTCGTAATCCTCCTCCTTGCAATTTGGACTTTGTTCATCAGGATGAGGATAGTCGACATAGAGAGTAACATTATCAGGTTTGCACGAAAAATTCCGAGTACACTAGAAAAAGTGACATGTTCATTTTATTCATTCCGGTCAATATATTATAAACAATGACTCAAACAAGGGTCTAAAGAGCATATCAGAAAATACTTTATGCGCTTATTATAAAAAAATCTTAGATTGTATAATACCTTTCCAAGTACGGTTTTAAATAATTTGGTAGCATATCATGTATATGATTGGACGAGGGTATAATGGGATAAAAAGGACTGAAATCATTGTATTATGTTGTAATCTTGGCCATAATTGCATCCTCCGTTCTTGCTAAATTGATTAACGAAGATGCAGCATCACATGTTCTCCTGGGGATATTATGGTAAATCAACCAATTCCAGCAAAGCGACGGATTTTCAATTTCAGCAAATCGACTGATTTTGATAGTCTCAATATACCAATTTTTTTCTTGTTATATAGACCCATACCGCATTAGATATAAATTCAAACTGATGAACCTTACATTAATTATGTTAACAACTAAATATAGTTTTAAATTGAAGAGACTTTTCTAGATATTGTGATAATTATTAATGTTATCCTCCTTCTTGAATGTTTTGAACAATCGATCTCAGTCGACCTTCGCTTGTGAAAATCAGATGTATCATTTACGGACAGTAGCAGAACCCTTTCGGGCAAGGAAATTAGCACAACAGAAAATTGCATATCCTAAAATAGCACCAAACTAAATATGACCATATTATATCAGTACTTCCTGTACATTGATGATCAGTTTTGGGTGTTACGGTGTGTTCGTAGTGTACACAGTGTTGTACGGTGTGTTCGTAGTGTACACAGTTTTGTACGGTGTGTTCGTAGTGTACACAGTGTTGTACGGTGTGTTCGTAGTGTACACAGTGTTGCACGGTGTGTTCGTAGTGTACACAGTGTTGTACGGTGTGTTCGTAGTGTACACAGTGTTGTACGGCGATAGCACGACGTGTCCTTACTTACAACTGCTTCTCCGTCAGTTGATTCCTCCGAACAATAGCAGTTTTTACAGTAAATTCTTCCGTTATCTCCCCGGTTCATCATTCGGTCAAATATGAGGCATCCTGTAACAATAAAGTGAAGATGATGACGATGATGATGATGATAATGGCTGTGATTGCGATAATGATGATAGCTGTCATTGTGATGGCAGCTATAATAAAAATAACAATCAGCACGCTCATCATTAGAGATGTATTGAATAGTAGTAGTATTAGTATTCATGCTATTATTAGTAGCACTATTAACAGCAGCAGCTTGAAACAATAGTAGTGGATATCTTTGCAGTAGCAGAGCAAACGCTCTTTTCGCGAATTTAAAATAGAAGCGTGCGTGGTTCGGATTTTTAACGTAGCTTTAAAAAAAAATTCAATCATATAGCCAATAGCTCTGCACTTCGGATGTTTACTGTGATGTCACGTGCTGGGGAATCAGGGCATGTAGCATCATGCCCCACCCGGTCACATCATACTGACACCAGGCCGACCAATGATAATACCAAACTCTTAATGCTGAGAGAATAGCGAGGCAGATGCTAGAATAATTTTTCGGTCCAATGTATGAGTCAGCGAGATTTCTAGGCTGCGACCGCCCATATCCAAGGTGGACACTCTAACCCCTTAGGCCAAAGAGAAGAAATGAAAGGTTTTAAACAGCTATCAAAATGAAATATCTGAAATACCTTCCCTGCACGAGCATTCCATGTCATTGTCCTGGTTGCACCATTTGTTGTCGCTGTCAACACAAAATGAACCACACTCGCATCCGCTGAAGGAGAGGAAAACCTATGCTAAACGTTGAGTTAAATGTCGAATTCATGCCATATGCTGAAGCCAGTGGAAAACATATACTTATCAATAACCATTGTAAGTCATACATTATTTATATGTTAATCGATCTAGCTATCTTACAGGTTAGATAATCTTTCACACGTAATCTACGGATATTCGAAGTGAGTACTGTGGGTAAACGACACCCACCGCCATCCCTGCTTCACCAGCCCATATTCCATCACGACTATGCACACATGACCAACCAATGATGCTAATCAGTCGGTGTGATAAGTACTCGTGGATAGCCTACACATCCGCATCACAACCTAGTAATTATTTCTCATACATTTACACTATATTTCAGGGTTCATGTGGATGAGAACAAGGTATATATTATTAACTATGGAGAATTACAAATATTCAGCAAACAGAACGGAAAGTTTTTTTCTCTGGATTATAAAGAAGAATGCTTGATAATACTAAGCAGAATAAATATTTGATACAAAAACTAATCTCGTTCACGTTAGAGAATTTCTAATTCGTACTCTCCGGAGATTTGAACACAAGTCCGCATGTAAATGATACCCATCGCCTTAATAGGTCGGAATACGAGTGTGTCTGCTACGCACAAGTTCATATAACACCAACTGATATAGCATCATTTTGGTGCTCAGTCGTGATGGAATATGGTACGGTGAGTGCAAACAAGGCAATGTGTGCCGTTTACCGGCGGACTTCAGAAAAGGATACACATATTTATGGGTAAATAAGAAGGAGTGAGACCAGAGAGGAAAATACACTTGAAGACACTAAAAGGCAATTTACCTTTCTGGGCAATCCGATTGGACTGCCTTTACGACGAGAACCAACAAAATCATATCAGTTAAACCACACAATTTCATTTTCTGAAAAACAGACAGCGAGGGTTGATTAACATAATATATGGTACATTTCAGATACGTTTAGTAACATGCACAGGAAATACAACATATATACGATGCACAAAGAAGAGGAGAAAGATGTACTGACCTTGATGTATGATGAACAATCGCAGTGATGTAAACTGTCCGACAGCTGGCACTTGCTTATTGATCTCAATCCTAGATCGAACCTTTATATGGATCGGTGGTCAAGGTCGCTGTACACGTGTCGTTGTAAATATGTTGTCTATGCACTTTTCACCATTTTGGCGCTTTGCCAAAGCTAATGGTTTCATTGCTTCAGGGAATATTGTTAGTAACTAAAAGCCTATTATGTCACTTTTTAATATAAACAAAATCAATCATTCAAACGTAACCCTAACCATAACAGGCACTGCGCCTAATAGGTGTCAACAGTGCAAGATACCCTGAGAGCATTGACACAACGCTGAACATTGTTGCTTTATCAAACGCAGACTAAATCTTGGTAAATATCACGGGCAATCAAATTACAGAATGACAGTATTTGGAAGTATTGTCAGACTTTTGGGAACGTTCGTGTTGGTGACTTAAAAACGCGAACAATATTAAAGTGCAATTTTAGTAATGAATTTGTGGTGATGCTTTCAAAAATTGCAGAGATGTCTAACTCATTCGACAATCCAACTAGCTGGACATGTGGTTGATTTTAATTTGTTTCTTGCTTACGAAAGATAGATAAAGATGGTGGAGAAGAAGATGAAGGCTAAGATATGTTTTATTCATGAAAGCATTTAACGCAACCTACATGAGCGTATTTAATATAAGGTTCACTAAACCCTTTTGGACTGTATTGTCTTATTCCCTTTAAGTTTCGTTTGTTTCTTCTACAATATGGGATCACGTTAATTGATAATCGCAAGGCGTTTGTATCAATGAATTATCCAGTAAAGTAGGAAGGAAATATAGAAACAACTATTTATAATTCATTTGAAAAGCAAAGAAACCCTTACATAATTGAATCTCTCAGCAAACAGTTATGCACAACATTGCAGTATATCTTTAATACTAATTAAGAAATGATGAAGGCTGGCTTTTAAATCCATATGTACATTTTGTATATGTCATCCTTCAGTGAAATAAGCCTTTCAGTAAAATATATTTTGATTACAAAATAATAGTATTTCTCCTCAACCCTCTCTACTTAGAATCATTATATTCAAATTATCTTTAGTGACTTGTATTTTATGACTAGACTTTCACCAGTGTAATTATAAACTAATCTCTGAGGTTTTAAATACATTTAAACATATGGCATTGTGAATTCACTATTTCATTTCCTTTATCAGTATTGCAATATAAATTTTTTAACATTTAATATACTCAACATTAAATGCCTGGGGTGGGTGAACTGACATTTCCCATATATTATGTAATCTTTGCAAATGTTTTCACCGACTTAATACAATGCAATGCTATCTGAACGACTATTGTGCTTGCATAAACTCAAATTTCACTCGCTCAAGCCATCCCAATCTTTAGTGTGATGGCATAAGAAATATATCCGTATTACTAGTTACTTAGCGTATCAAAGAAAACAAGCTCAATGAGAATTTTGTATCATTTATGATACAAAAGAAAACAAGTTCAATGAGAATTTTGTATCATTTATGATACAAAAGACCAAGCGTAAGACAGCTATTTTCCATTTGTAGTACAAATCCTCTGAAATATAAAGATACTTCGGTATCAGACTTGGAAAAATGAAGTATGTGTATTGCACATTGTATTGACAGTAATACATATTTTAACTGGTCAACCACATTAAGTACCGTGCTTCCTTTGATTAGTTTATTACCCAATCACCATTGTGCCTGACCTGCAATTTTCCTAATGTCAACTTGTGTTGGTTAAATTGGTAAATAAACACACTTAGTCGATGTTGGCGGTTGCATTTTACATATTTTCACTAAACTGTTATAGTGGCTTGGATGCCTTTCATCAGAACGGAAAATTGAACTCATTTAATTCAACAAGGAATAATCCTATGGCAGGGTTCGAATTTGTTTATGTTGTTAATGAAATCTTCATTGATGTTGGTCATAGGTAAAGAAAACAAAGATCAGCTGCTGTATAATGGACCACCATTCCTAGGAATAATAGTCAATGTACGTGGGATAATATTACCAATCCTAGGAATAATAGTTAATGTACGTGTGATAATATTACCAATCCTAGGAATAATAGTCAATGTACGTGGGATAATACTAACAATCCTAGCATAACAATATAGTCTACGGTCAGCGAGAGATTGGTCACCTCCATTAGGGACTATTAAGTCAATATTAAAATAAAGGAAATACTAGTTAAGACGGACATAACAGTGATGATATTAAGTCAGAGCTAATTGAGAAGCTAAATACCACAACATAATCTATTTCCTGAACTTCAAATATAAGATGGACAGTGTTCAAATCACTTCTCCTTCTTATTCAACAGATGATATGAAAAATCAGAATGGAGTATAACAGTGGATGTATTTTCATTCAGAAACATTAGCTAGATGTAGAAAAACACACATGTATATTAAAGTCCTGCGCATAAAATAGCAATAAAGCTAGTTTTATAAAGACAATTTTTAGACTCTATAACACAGCAGGAATATTAATTGTTAGTATCGTAAGGGGTTGACACGAGAACCCGGCTGAAACTATTCACACAATTGTGCGCTCTTTGTTTGCACAATGTATGCGATGTGACTCAGATGTGTTGAAAACATGTTTGTACGTGTTCTCAGACGACTCATCAACAGACAAGCATCCTACATAATCGAAGCGAACTGTCGCCTATTTTAAGGGTAAGTAAACAGTGTTTGGTATTGCAAACAAGCTGGCGGAAAACATTTTGGCGTCTAAAGGTCATTAAAATATCATAGCGAAATATTCATCGTTGAAGTCAGGGAAGCACTGATGCAAATGAATAGAGAAATGTTACAAGTTTTCATTAAAACACTAAAATAAAATTGGCAAAATATTTGTATAGTTTGAAACATTAGCTGGGAACGTAGAACTTAATGGAAACTAAGAGTCGGAGACAAGGTCGTGTCCATTGTTTTAGAAACAATAACAGACACTCGTCTTCGTTGCAGAAACGAAAATTAAGTAAGTAAAGCTCGATGCGTGTGTGAATTAAACATATGTTTGATTACACAAAAAAATATTATTTATCTTTCTTAATAGAAACTATCCTCTCTACATAGTATCACTACATTCAAATTAAAATTATCTTTCAGAGAAAAAGATGTGTGCGATTTGGCAAAAAGAAATATATTTTGCAGAGACTATACCAGTGCGCACTGGCGGAAATCAAGAATCAGAGATAAGGGCATGTTATTCGTTTTAGAACAAAGAACGCAACCCTTCTGCACTGCATGAGAGAAAAATTCAAATTCATGAGTGAGTTAAACAAAAGTTTGATTTCATACACAATATCAATTATCATGCTAGGTAGCATCACACTCCAGGAAAAAGGCTTTCAAGGAACTCTCTATTGACTAAATTTTGCAATCAATTTACTCCCGCCAATGTATCTATATCTTAATGTGTATGCTTTTATGTACGTTTACAACTCAGGTATTGTGATTTTTTTCCCCCATTTTCTTTATCAGTCTTACACTATGACATTTCTAACAATCTAAAACTGCACACTAAATTATATGGGGAGGGTGTATTGATTCTTTTCAAGAAAAGATTAATTTTAAGCTCGAGATTGTTTAGGTTCTTTTAAGAAACTAATAATGCTTAAATTCGGAATGCAAATCAGATCAATGATATGTTTTGCTTTCTCAAGCTTTCTGAGAGGCTTAAATTTCATTGCTTAAACTTTAAAAGCCCTTCCCGTACCCAAATTATTGAAAACATAAAATGTTCAGTCCCACAGATTAAAAACGTTAAATAAATATATCCAAATTACGAAATATTTCTTAAGATATTTTTTCACAATCTTTTGTATTTGTTTTCAAAGTCGAAATGAATGATAGCAATTAGAATGACTTTAAATTGATACCTATTTCCAATCTCACTAGATCTGACAGATCGATAGAAAAATATAATCGCAAAAACACACACATACACACACACAAACACACACACACACACACATCTATATATCTATCTATCTATCTATCTATCTATCTATCTATATATATATATATATATATATATATATATATATATATATATATATATATATATATATATATATATATATATATATATATTGTTACAAGTGGAGATGTAGCGGTCCCGTCGACAATTTGCTAGATACAAGTTTCGAACATAGAAGGTCTTTGGGGATCCATCCGTCATCCATCCAACTTGCATGGTTGATGCGATGATGGCGGATGAGTATACATCCCGACTATGCGTCCGAGGTATCGCATGTGAATGGCGCTCATTCTTTTCTCATGTGATGCGTAAAGAGTCGAGATTTATCTTTCGTATAGGAAAATGCTTAGCACGCAGGCACGGTACAAAGAGATCACAGTGTTCAGTGTCAGCATGCAGACAAAGTGGAGAGAGCTCTTGGTAACGTTCAAATCCGTTTGTTGAGCTCAGCATTGACCTAGATCCGAGGTACGTGAACTGCCTGAGTACCTCAACTTCTTAGTTGTTGATGATGATGCTTAGAGGGTCCGCGTCCTGAACCATTACATTTGTTTTCTTTAGGCTTATGGTGGATACTAACTCATCGTGTGCCTTAGCAAGACGATCCATCAGACGCTGTAGCGCAGCTTTTGTATGAGTATCTAGAGCATTTTAGTCTGCAATGTGTTTGTACTTTGCCTTCGGTCGTGCTAGGTTGAACAGTCTACCGTCTTGTCGGGTGTACAATTGTATCGCTTCTGTTGACGTCCTAAATGCGTGGAAGGAATGAATCATGCTTAGCAGCTTTGGAGGATAGTCAGTCTTCGCCAGTATTGTGAAGAGTCCGTCTCTGATGCACTGATCTAACGATTTAGTGGGGTATATAAAGACCAGCAAGAGGTTCTGTGTTTTTCTCTACATTTCTCATGCAGTCGCCTTACGAAGATCATGTTGGTTGTGGACCTATCTGTGTGCATCCCGCACAACGGATATGGCTTAATTCTGTCAGCAAGCGTCTGCAGTCTATTCAGGATGACGCGTGCGAAAACTTTACTCAAGTCGCTGAAAAGAGATATGGGCATTTCTTTATTGCAGTCGTTTATGTCGCCGGTGTTCTTTTACAGAGTTACGATGTTGGTGTCTCTCATGTCCTGAGGCACTGCACTCTCATCTCAACACTGAAGGAGGAAGTCGTGCAGGTGTGTGATCTGTTCTGCCAGGGTAGTTTTCTCGTACACTTCGGCCATGAGTGACATGTTTCAAGGGCTTTGTTGGTCACGTGGTTCTCTCTGGAGGACAGTTCAAAATAGTAATACACCCAACGGTCCAACTCCTTGCCTTTGTCGTGGATGGTATCTGTTTCAGCAGGCTTCAGTGATGATGTCGCTTTCTTCGTAGGACCCATTGCTTTCTTTATTACATCGTGCATGCCTCTGATTATTCCGATATCTGCTGCTGACCGAATGCTCTGACTGAGCGTAAGACAGTATTCATATGCGCACTGCTGCGCTTACCTCTGTACGTTGCTTCTCGTATACATGTATGACTGTAATATATTGTAGCAAGTGGATCGCTATCATTCCAGGTGAGAACTGCGACGCTCTTGTATTGCATGAGTGTGACGGAGTTAGCCTCAAACGTTGGTATTTGACTACTTCTTACCAAAAAACAGTGTGGTTGCGCTGTGCACAGACTATGTGATGTGATCCCAACTCTTTTTGGTGTAGTCCTTGGGAGGATCTTAATCAAGCGTCTTGGAGAGGGAATATGTGAATTCCTCAGCCTTGTATAGATATGAGGTTTTGCTCACATCAATGCGTCGTTTGCTGTGGGGTTGTCTGAAAGAATGAATTGTAGATGCTGACTTCGTGGTAGGAGATGCTGCCAGTTGTCATGCATCTTCTCAATGACAAAATTATCAAGACAAGAACGCCAAGAGCAATGATTGGCACATACCCTAGCGTCAATTAATATCAAATTCTTTTCCTTGGGAATTTCGTCAATGAACGAGTCTAACACGTCGTAGAATATATCATTTGTATCTGCGGTGTAGCTTAGTGTGCGAGCATAAATGCTGATCAGGTTGACACGCCTCGTTGAATTGTGGAAGCGGAGATATTTCAGTCTTTCGTTTCATTTTTATCAGGGTTCTATCATCAACAGCAGAAAGGTCCTGACGGTGAATCCAACATCAAACCATCTGGCTTCGTCAGCACTCTTTCCTTGCCAGAAGAACGTGTTTGTTTTTTTTCTCTCCGAGTGACTCCCAATCTGATGTCGTGTCTCCTGTAGTAAGGCGATGTTAACCTATAGTCTTGCAAGTTCGTCGTTGATGATTGAAGTCTTCGAACATTTGAAAGCCCAGTCAGCATGATCCTGACATTCCAGGAACCCAGCTTTAAGATTGGTGGTTTTCTTGTTGGTTTTCTTTTGTTATTACTTGGTGCAGTAGTTGCAGTCCCCTTGTCAGTTACTCGCGTACCTTAAGCCCTACCCACCTAGCAAGGAAGGAAATCTGTGTCAGGACGGCACCTTATCAGCTGGAGGCTGCCCAGCTTGAGGAGGGTGGTAGCTGGCCAATGAGACATGTTGGTCTCTCCCACCGTCAGAAGCAGCCTTTGCGTTTGACTCAACGCCAATGGAGCGGTGAATTATAACTTGTAAACTACTGATTGCTGTTTTGTTTCGACGCTCTGAAGCAAAGCGCGAGCGTCCTTTCCAAGGCGCAAGCCTGTGCAGGGTGATATGAAGAACCAGAGAAATGACAAGCCGTTACGTCATGGCACCTGCAGCGACGTCGCAGGAGTTGCTGGGATGACACTGAAAGCAATGCCAAGTCGCCCTAGGGACCCCGTCTCCGGATTTTTGTTGGGGTTTATTCCCATAGATTTTCCCATGGGAGGGTATATTTCCAAGTCGGAGTTTACCTTCTGCTAGATTGGTAACCAACAATGGTTAACGAGCACTCATCTGCCCTAAGCGTTTGGTTTTGAGGCGCCAGAAACTGTACTGTCATCGTTTCACCAGTCAGATTAAAACGGTTCCGCTGGGTTTAGTTAAGCCACACGTGGAGACCCTGAGCTGGAGTCGGTTGTCAGAGGCTTTATCAGGCGCAAGAATTTGGATGATTTCAAAGGGAAGTGGGTGCTTATCTCCAGCATTCGCCCAGGACGAAAACAACACATATAACCTATGCATATATAAATACATATATATATATATATATATATATATATATATCTGTGTGTGTGTGTGTGTGTGTGTGCCGGTGTGTATCTATTTCTATATATCTGATCTATCTCTTAGATGCAGTGGGGCTGATAATTGGTATTAATTTAATTCAGTGTTTATTTATACAATTAATTTCGATTTTGCAAATATTCGGTTAAAAAATTACAATTATATAATATAAGCAAAGTAATCATTGATTTTGTTATGTTCTAAACTTTGATATTTGTACGACCAAACAGTTAATTTGGTCTAGAATTTATAACGAGTAGGGCGTTACAAGATGAAAGATGAAAGCTATTATATTTCCGGCGCTTAGATAGCTGAAGAAAACATGCTATTGATCTGACTTTGATAAAGTCAGCATTATTAGATTCTTAAAAACAAGATAAGAATCTCGAGGTGAAATAAAAACTAGAACAGAACTGACTACACACCACCAAATGAAAGAGTTTGTGGGGTTTTTTTTTTTTTTGCATTTTTAGAATAATTGAAATGTTACTGTGCAAGACTGTTAAAGAAGATGAGTACATAATAATAAATTTCGATTTAGAAATGTTATATTGAATGTGAAAACCTTCTAGCAATAAGACAATTCAAATTTTGTGTTTAAGAACGTTTACCTAGACAAGGATGGTACATCATGTGCAGTATGATACATATAGTTTGTTTAATATATTACTGAATCTGACAGTAGATACGTGTGTATTATTTCTCATGCCGTAAAGAGGGAGATACGTTTTGATGAAGGACATGCTCTTATCTTTGACTCTTGATTTCAGGCTTGGCCCATAGGTCGAGCTTCTTTAAATATCCACCTTTTTTGCCGAATCGTCCACAAGGTTTTACATGAAAGTAACATTCTGCAGCCATCTTCCACCAGCTTGTTTCACATACTCAACACTGCTTCCTTGTGTTAAAAATAGACATTTATATTTGATTGGTTTTTTTATTGATTCATCTGTGCTTGTTTGTAGCTTCGCTGTCTGAGACCATGTATAAAAATGTTTTCAGCACAACGGAGTCTAATCGGATGTATTTCAAATTCAAAGATCTGACAGTTTTATAAATTATTTGAGCTGATATCTATTGTGATATGTTCACGTCCGGACTTTTTATCCTTCTATGTGCCTTGCAGCCTTATGATTGTGTTCATAGTATTAGCTTTAATGTTATTGTATTATTGCGAATATATTTTCCGTTATGCGCCTCTCACATGTAAGTCTGGTTTTTAAATCTGGCTAATAGTTTCTGAATGAAAATGCATATCAGTTTATACTCCGTTCTTCTTTGTCTTATCATCTGAGTGAGTACAAGTATACGTGGCTTGAATATATAGTTCCAGCTTCCAGTTATGTCCTATCTTCATATCGTCAATCTGTCGTCGTTCTTAACTATTACATTTTTAAATTGTAACATTGAGTTCATTTTCCCCATTGGGAGTCTCCAATATCTTGCTCACACTAGACCCAATCGTCATGTAGGATTGGTAGTGTTATGCCACAACTACTATTATAGAGCGGCTAAGCTTTGTTTGTATTACCTCTGCTTCACTTCAAAACAAACCAATTCACACATTCATCGGCCAGTCATAGTTATGGTGTCCAATATAGTGCGACTAGCCGGTCAACATTAAATTGTAATATACAGTAATGGCATCAAATATAATATATCAGTGTGATAGATTTAGCGTGCCAATAACTTTCACCATTGCTTTCATTATGAGCTTTAGAGACAACACATTACCTGTAGACTACAATTTACCTGCATTAAGAAATCTTTGACACATTTCGATCTATGCATTCTCTAATATAATATTTGTCAATTTTCCAAAAAAACCAAAAGTGGAAGATACTTGGAGAGCATAGGCACAACGCTGAGGATTGTTGCTTTATCAAAGGTAGAATATATTTTAGTAAATAGTACGGGTAATTAAATTAAATAATGTCATTATTGGAAGTATTATCAGACTTTTAGAAATGTTGTTTGATTATAAACGCGATACAAAAATTAAAGTGGAATTTTTTAAAAAAGTTTTTGGTGATGCATTCAACAAGTGCAGAGGTGACTAACTCAGTCGATAACACAAAATAGCTGGAAAATGTGGTCGATATTCACTTCTTGTTTCCAGCTTAAAAAAAGAGAGGTATATAGAGGGGAGATAGACAATGGATGGAGCGTAATATATATTTTTATTCATGAAAGCATTTGACGCAAATCTTACCTCCATGAGCGTACATAATATAGGGTTCACTATTCATTAACTCCCTTTAGACTTTATTATTATTCCCTTTAATTTTCATAGTATCTTTTACAATAATGGTACCAGGTTAATTGGTATTCACAATACGTTTCTAAAAATAAAACATCCTGTACGACAAAGAGGAAATCTAACACCGACTTTATATATGTCTTGTCAAAGGCAAACAAACCCTCTGTGAATTCTCACGTAATTAGCTCTATAATAGTTAGTGTATAATAGTGGATATATGCATAACATGTCAGATCATCGCACGATTAAAGGATTCACAGTCAGAAAGATATTGAAAACCGAGACGTTTGGCAATAAAATCAATATATATAAAATGATCGACAAATAGTTGATGATCTGAATGTATCATATAATAGAACCATGATTATGATATACCCAAATTATAGAATCTATTTGCGGAAATAACAGATTAGCAGATTGATGTTCAAGTCCTTTTTTCTCTTTCAGGCAATGGACTACAAGAGTAAAACGAGTGCAGACTAGACTGGCATGTATTGTCATTCAGAAACCAATAGCGAGCTGGAGACAAAACAGCAGTATGTGTTAGGGACAAAGAAGGAAAATATCAATAAATCTAACATAGGAAAATAAATACTCAGCAGCAAAAGAAATAGAAGGCCGTCTAAAGAGACCGAGAGGCACAGTGAAAGGTTAAGTGATCCGCATCATGAAGTGTCCCAATAGCAGCCTGCTGAAAATGTTATGAGACTTAACGTAGTCCGAATATGCTCATATCATAATGTTTTTACTAGGTATCTACAAACAAGAACATTAAACAAAATTATAGCGAAATGTTCATATTTGAAGACAGTGAAGCAATAACGAAAATGAATGAAGAAAAATTTACAACTTTTCATCAAAACGCTAAAATAATTTTGGCAAAAGAATTGTATATTTAAACGTAAAACCAGGGAAGGTAGATCTTAATGGAAATCAAAAGTCGAAGACAAGGTCGTGTAAATTGTTTAACAATAAAGAAAAGACACCACCTCTTCATTGCAGACGAGACAATTAGGTATGTAGCGCTAGATATGGGTGTGAAACAAACATATTTACAAAAATAAACATTATTTGTCCTTCTGAATAGAGCAACCCTCTCTGCCGAAATCATTATATTAAAATGTTCTTTATTGATTTGTATTTCTAGAATTGACTTCTACCAGTGTAATTATAAACTAACCTCAGTATCAGTATTGCAATATCACATTTCTAATATTCTAACCCTCAACATAAACTTTCGCGAGGTGGGTATACTGACATTGTCCAGAAAATGAGTATTTAGTGTTTACAATATATTATATAATCTATAAATATGTGTTCGCCATTTACGTACAATTCAGTGTTATCTGAATGAATAATTTGCTTGTAGAATCTCAAGTTCAATCGCTTATGCGATGGCATGCTAAAGACCTCCGTATTATTTGTTCACGTATAGATGAAAACCAGTTCTTTTAGAATTTTATATCATTTACGACGAAGAAAAAAAGCCTATTTACACAGTTATTTGTCATTTATACTCTTAAATATAAAGATACTTTAGTATCAGTCTTCGAATCATATGGTTTTAAAGTTGGGAAAAATAAATTATGTTTGTTGTACATTGTATAGATAATAATACATATTTGAATTTGTCAGCCACATAAAGTGTTGTGCTTCCTAAAATTAGTTTGATTGGTAGTCACCATTTTGCCTGACCCGAACGTTTCCTAATGTCAACGCAGGTTGGTTAAATTGGTAAAGCAACACACTAAGTCGATGGTGACGGCTGTAATTTACATATTTGCAGGACACTGCTATAGTGGCTTGTTTTTTTTTTTTTTTTTTTGGAAGAGCAGCACATTTATGTAATTTCATTTAACAAGGAATAATTCCATGGCATCATTCGATTTTGTTAGTGTTGTAAAGGTAAACTTTATTGAAGTGGGTAATTGGTAATGAAAATGTGTCAACCAATCTAAATTATTTAGTGGACGAGGGATAATACTACCAATCCTAGCATGACTATATGGTCTACTGGCAGCTAGATATTGGTCACCTCCAATCGGGACAATTAAGTCAATGTTAAAATAAAAGAACTAATAGCTAAGATGGAGAAAACAGTGATGATATAAAGTTTGCGCCAATTGAATAGCTAAATAAACACATGATCTAGTTCCGGAAATTCAAATGTGGGCTGGATGATGTTCGAGTCACTTTTCCTTCTTCTTAAGCAGACCATTAGACAAAGGAGAATGGAATGCAACCTGGTCATAGTGAATGCATTCAAAATGAAAATCACTTTCCTTCGATTATCAATTGTTTTTGCTTAACCCAAGACGAATAATCAAGATGACTTTTAATGGCATTAGTAGTATATGCAAATGACATATTCTTTCTTGAAAATTCAACGACAGGCAAATACTTTATATTCAACATTGATTGTCAAGCACTTTCAAGACCTAGATTTTTCATAGTATCATTCAAGCATTTTTAAACGTTTCAATGAAGAGAATAAAACCTACAATTTTAACAATAATGGCAGTAAAAACAACATCCGCGAATCACCAAGTACAGCTAAAAATGATATTTTGCATTTTATAAATTATTGCATCCGACTGCATCTTTCTGAACTGCGCATGGGCATTGCACAAGGGTGCAACATTTTGATAAGTGATTGGCAGCCGTCCTTGAGAAATAACTAACAAAACGATGAATGACGAGCGCTTGTATTAAATTTCCTAGCACATCATTTGATTGTTACTGCAAAATGTCTTTTCTGAAGCTGGTTCATACAGCACATACAAATAAAACTAGGATTTAATATACAACAGTCCGCACGCAACCCACAGACTATGCATAAGGCATCACATTGACTGCAATTGAAGAATCGTGTTTCTAATGCTTGGAATAGCTTAATATTACATCGGTAATGAAATACAAAGATAGTGTTACAACGTTCTGGCACGTTTGAAAATTGACAATAGCTTAGCAGCAACAGAATACATTTAAGGAGTCCTACAATATGGGGAAATATTTTCTGTACTCTTGCATGAAGGCTACTTTACATTATTTATCATGGTGATACTACACAAAGTGTCTTACATCAACCGCACTAATCTGGAGTTCGCAAGAAAGTAATTAGGAAATCCATTTTCAATCTTGGTGTTATGCAAACAACTCCCCATCTCCCCATGTTTAAACTGAGCAATCCTTTTTGATTTCGTACCAATAAATTTATTTACTCATATGTAATGTTGAAGGTCTTTATAAAATTTGTGATGCTGGTTTTAGGTATCCTCAATCAACTGGGTTTCAACATATAAACAGATGCCGGATAATTAGACAGGTTTTTAAAATTGGCTATACGAACGTCAATTCTTTCCTCTGAGTAGGGTGAATAATTCATGAATATTATTATGTATCATGTCGATGAATGATATAATATAGAAGAACATAGTTATCCGAGCAGATGGGACAACATAAAAGCTATCCAGGTAGCCTTAACAATTATCTCATATATTAATAAACCACACACTCTCAAATTTAATTATTAATCTACAGTCAATTAATCCTTCATCTATTGAATTACGGATAGAAGTTTTGGATTTTTTAGAAATTTATAAACCAATATATTAGAGAATGTGAAAATCAAAATGTGTCAAAGATGGTGGACATTTCTTGATGCAGCTAAATTCTACGCTACAACTAATGTCTTCATTTTAAAAATGATAATAAAAGCAATAAAAGCAATGCTGAAGGTTATAGGCACGCTAAATATATCACACTGCTAGACAACGTTTGATGCATTACTGCATAATACAATTTAATGTTGACCGACTAGTCATAACAGCATGGACACCATAGCAATAGCAATGACATCATAGCAATGACATGTTGATCAATGTGTGAATGTGTTTTTGTTTTCAAGTGAGGCAGAGGTAATGAAAACATAGCATATTTATTCTGTAGTAGTGGTCGTGGCATAAGACTACGAATCCGACCATGACTGTTGGGTCTTAGGCCAGCCTCACATTGGAGGCTCACAATGTGTAAATAGAATCAATGGTAAAATAAAAGAAATACTATTTAAGATCAAAGAAAGATTGATGATATGTAGATAGAACTAAATGGGAAGCTGGAGATAATTGGCACAATTTTTAGAACATGTTTCCTGAAATTTAAAATATGGGATGGAGGATATGAAAGTCACTTATTCTTCTACACAAACAAATGACTAGAAAAAGGAAAACGGATTATAAACTGATTTGCAGTTTCATTCAGAAACTAATAGCTAGATGGACAAAAGCAGACTCGTGAAAGGCGCATAAAGGAAAAAACAATAAAGCTTCTAGAGTAAACGCAATCATAGGGCTGCACGACAAATCATGACGCTGAAAAGTCCCTTTCTTAGAGTATCCCAGTAGATATAAGCTGCAAATATTTAGGAAATTTATCAGATCCTTATATGTGAAATATTTCAGATTAGACAGCTATGTGCTGAAAATATGTTTTATACATGGTCTAAGACAACCCAGCTACAAACAAGCAGAATGAAACCAACATAAATAAATCATAGAGAAATTTTGCCATTTTTAAGACAGGAAATCAGTGTCTAGTATGTCAACCATGCTGGCTGCAGAGTGTCACTTTTCATATTAGAAGTTGTTGTAGATTTGTAGAAAAATGTAGATATTGTGAAAGATTGCCCTTACTACTACATGGATTTGAAACGTTGTGAACTTTTGAATTGTTTCAAATTACTATTAGGGGTTTCATTTAGTAGCATTTATCTATAGAGTTTTATTCCGTACCTTTTATTATGATCAATTTGGTTTTACTTTAGCTATCTGTACCTACAGGTTCCTGTCTGTAAGTATGTTTATAACTATGTATGTGCGCATGGTGGATCCATGAAGGGTGGGGGTGGCTAATACATGTGCGCCATCCCAATTTAGGAGAAGTGTGTGCTGTTGGTGCGTAAGTGCGTGCCGGTTTATCGTGATGTCTGTCTTGTCGTCTGTGTGTCTACATGGATATTAAAGATGATGTAACCATCAGGGCCCTACGAAGACAGAACCGCTAATGTGTGCTCATGGTGGATCCATGAAAGGTGTGTGCTGCTGATACAAGTGCGGGACAACGCAATAATTCGGGACAACTGTGTGGTTTGTCAGCGGACAAATTATCAAGTTTTTAGAAATATTTATGAATCATACGGCTGTACAAATGAATGAGTCATTGTTTGTTTCATTTGAGTATTGTTTCAATTGAGTACAGCTGGGTCGCCTTGATTGCAAAAGATTATTTAAATCTTATTTACATTCCATGAGATTTTTTGAAGCTCACTTTCATTAAATGGAATTACCTGAAATTATATGAACCCCAATTTCATCACAGGAGACTATTTTCATCATATTTACGTTCCATTAGATCATTTGAATCTTACTTTAATTACATGAGATTACATAAGATTTTTTTAAATCTTATAATCAGTACGTGAAATTATACGAATCTTAAATTCATGAATATGAATACATGAATCAATTTTTATTTTCCTATTTTTGAATGTTTGGGTAAAGTAATTGAATGAGACGCATGTTTAGAGCGTAAAATAATCACACTATATGTAGTGTATGTATATTTTTATTAATCCATATCATAAACTGCTATCTTTCATCACATCGTGTTGTGCAGCTATTTGATTCAAGCATCTATTCATGTTTATAGTGTTGCAGTAATATATTAAGCGAAAGTAGGATCACAAAATATATTTATCATACTACACTGGAGGTGTCTTATTTTGGAAGATTTTCACATTCACAATAAAAAAATTATCGATATCAGTGGTTCTAAATCTGTTAGTGAGCACCCTTCACATTTAACAGTCTCGCACAGTAACAGTTCAATCATTTCAAAAAATGAAAAAATATACTTGTATTAGGTGGTGTGAAAATTTTTACTTTTTTTCACCTGGAGACTCTTATGTTGTTTTTAAGAATGTAATAATGCTTTTTTATCGAATCAAGTCAGATCAATAATGTTTTCTCAGGCTATTTAAGAGCTGGAAATTCAATACATGTCTCCTGTTAACCCCCTATTCGTAACCAAAAAACACATGTATATCATATATCTACACACATACACACACACACACACACACACACACACACACACATATATATATATATATATATATATATATATATATATATATATATATATATATATGTGTGTGTGTGTGTGTGTGTGTGTGTGTGTGTATGTGTGCGTCTCTCTCTCTGTGTGTGTGTGTGTGTGTGTGTGTTTGTAACTCGTGGCTCATGAACACATCACTATTTATATATCTTTTATGTACCTGACTATACATTTTTTTGACGTGGCTATAAATTGTAATGGTTGTCAAAAATCAATATTGTAGATTTTTGGTACACGGATATACAAATTTATTGTTATAATACGACAAGTGTAGATTACGAAGGATCGATAAAATTGTGTCTGAATAAAACTTTAGGATTAGTAATATTATTATTAATAATAAACCTGTTTATTAGTTTGGGTTTGTTTGACATTAGGTAGTTTTAGCAGGTGGGTAGTAAGATGAACTATATTTTTTCCCATTTAATATTTTGGTCAGGTGGGTTGTTGCACCATGTGTGATAGTTGCAAAATATGTTGTTATGATTTGGTGACAAATCTGAGCTTTACCCTTATACTTGTATATAAATGATTAGAGCTAAACATGTATTTCGTTCTTATTCCTTACGCTCTTGTTCAAAAGCACCATTATACAAATGTCTTTAATGTTGTATTTACATATTATTTGAGATGATAATTTGCATAATTTATTCTCTGGAAGGAAACAGTTCTCAATGTCCTATAATACTAGTCTTGCCCTAACATGAATTATTCAAAGGAGTTCTGGACAAACTCACTTGGATACGTCAGGACTGTTGACAGACCAGCAAATTCCAGGTTATGTAGTTCATTGAAAGAACTTTCAACTTTTTTGATAAAGACTGTTATGGATTTTTTAGCGTTTAGTTCTTATTTGCTGCCAGTTCCTTTTACGTTTCTATTGTATTGCTTTGATAATTAAAATTAGTCAAGTGTTCTCTCTTTATGTTATATAGTATATTGCCATACTAACACCAAATATTCAAAGATTGAATGTGCTGCTGTGCCTGCAGTCTTGAATGTGGTAATGTGTCACATCTTTGATTGTTCCGATATATAAACAGTCTTTTAATGTACCACAATAGCATAATGCAAAATGTCCTTGTAATACATCGATTAAATGTTCCAAAGTTGATACACAAATGTTGATTTAGGACCCTTTGAAATCTTCCTTCCATGTTTGACGCATGTTTTCATTGCCATTGAGCAGCATGTTGCTGTTTGCACCATTAATTGCAAATGTTCTGATTACTGTGCCTCGTAGAAGGTTTTAAAACCATCATAAACTTTGTCATGTCATAACTGTATGCGTAGGACTGAATCTCATACCCGTATTACTCAGCCATTAGTCTTTAAACTCGAAGAATTTGCATTTCATAGTGATCTTCATGTATTTTAATCAGACCTTCTGTAAGGGGTGTTTCACATTCAAAAGTATCTGCAACGCAGCATTTGTCTCATCAATGCAAGTTTAATAGAAGATTATTGTGTGGTTCCTGATGAGTATAGAGATGCCCAGAAGGGTAATGCCAGAAGGCTGTCATCGGCAGGAATGTGCTAAGAAGGTCAATTTTGCTTTACAGTGTTTGAGTAATACATACGAATTATATTTTTCTGTGATGTTATGTTGAAATAAAATTCAAGCCTATACAGAAATCAACTCCTGACTGGAACAGGGCTTAATCGGAAACAAAAACAATATAGCAACTGATAATCGATTTTGTCTCAGCTAGATATGTTCATCAAACGCATCGTTGGTAAAACATCTATGTCTTCCCTTTTTCCCCCTTCTTTCCTTTGTTGTCTTATATTTCCTTCTCCTTCTTATTGTGTTTTTTTTACCAGCTTATTGAATATTTTTTGACTCTGTAATTCAAAATGACGTCCACTTTACGTACATACAGCTAATGAACATAATTAATTTTCTTACAATTATGTACATCGAAGAATAATTACATATGTAGTGTCAAGTAATCTCGAATTTCTGTAAACTACTACCTTTCATTTTTCAACAATAGAAATGTAAATATCCAAAAGACAATAAACCCTTCACTAGGCTCTCTGCTTCATATTTTCAACAAAATATGTGACCAGCCAAAACTAAATCTTTTTGATCGTGATATATGTTATTTGATTTTACAAATGCATTTACCAAACATTAATACTTTTTATTCACGGGCACGTTAGAGTTTGTCGCGTTTCACCGATTTCTCACTGACCTCAATTAATTGCCCTTATTTTAATCTCTTCCGGTCAGTTTGCTTTTGCTATTCTATATATCTCTACTTTGCGTCTCATTATCACATTGATATTGCTCAAATTACTGTTGATGCATGGTCCAGACGCCATTTATGGAAGAAGATGTAACAGTGGTACTCGGCCAGATGATTAATAGGTCTATGTGTGCAAAGGATACCGTCATACTATTGTTATTTGATGATGTTAAATTTAAGTATTGATTTGGATTGACAATTTGGTACTATCAACGCATTGGAACACATAAAGCAGCAGAGGGGGCGAATCGGACATTTTGTCCAATCGTCATTTGGCTTAATTAATACCTTCTGCACTCAGCGGATCCAGCGTCGTCAGCGCTCGGTAAAAAAAAAACGACTTCGTCGTCGGGGGGTAAATCGAACGTCATTTAGTTTTATATACCTTCTGCACTCAGCGATCCCAGCGTTGTCAGCGTCGGGTAAAAAAGCGCGACGACCGCGTCGATGTCATCGCCCCCTCTGCTGCTAAGAGGCTATTTACAATGAAGATCTTTATGATCTTACAATTTAACCGAATATTTGGTCGAGTCCGATACGATATCGTGTCCGAGGGTCATGTAAATTTATCGTTACAAATCCATGTGGGGTCGACTGAGCATGACTAAAAAAGTTTCGAAAAACATTAAAGTCCATGTCACCGCCGCACCATGTCTGCCAAATATTTCGTAGCGTGTGTGTATCGACGCCGTTGAATACAGCAAGAATATTACAGTTGTCTCTGATTACTTTTGGAATCTGAGTGTATCGTTGAGTGACATATATCACGTCAGTGTTTTTATGCCTGCCTCTGGAAAATATCCTAGCTGGGTTTTTTTGATTGTCTAACATAACATCATCGTACACGACTAGATTGTTAACGTCGCCATCAATATCATCAATACCTGGTGCATCATTGATATCTGTAATAAACTCAATAACATTTTTTCAGCGATTGCTAATGCATTCTCGTTGAAATCTTTCAACACCTCGTAGCATCGTTGATCATCTACGCTAGGGGCGATTAAATACAACTTATCCCACTTCATCCATCTCATTATTAAATTAAGTAACAATTGCGTCTTGCCGGATCCAGATGGTCCGATGATAATCATCCAGATCGAGTTTGGTAACGCTGCAACATGCTTAACTGGTTCTCTTGTTTTAGTCGCCGAAAAATCAATTATATTCATATCTCTATACATAAATTATGGATCTATATTGTGTGAAGTGTAGAGTGCGTACTGGCACAAATGATACGACAACCGTTACAACAAGAAATAACAGATCGGCGCTTACTGGTAAGTGTGTACAATGCGGTACAAAGAAATTTAGATTTATTTCTATTAGACCCGGGGACGCTTTAAAAAAAAGCGAGGAGGTGATATTGCAGCCAAGTTATCAAAACTCCCCGGAACACGTGGGCAAAGTATCCAGGAGAAAAGCACCTCCCAGGATATAGCTACTGTGGCCCCGGAACACGATTAGATATCAGACTCGATGATCAAAATCAGCCCAAACCCGGTGAGTATCCAATAAACGCTATCGATAAGGCGTGTCATGCTCATGATGTTGCTTACTACAAAAGTAGCGATCTGCAACAGCGTCATATCGCGGACGTAAAATTAATTCACGCGTTAAATGCTATTTCTGATAAATCCTTCAAAGAAAAATTGGCCTCATAGTTGGTAAAATCGGCTATGAAAGGTAAATTAATGATGGGCGCTGGTAATTAATAACAACATGGAATCCATCTATTATTCTCCGAGAGGATACTGGAAGGGGAAGGCCGCAATTGGTAAGCTTGCAAGCGCTGCAAAGGTAACAAAGGCCACTGCGGATAATTGGTTGTCCAAACAGGCTATATGGCAAATCTATCTACCACCGCCTAAACAAATCAACTTCTCGCGCTTTGATGTCAGCGTACCCAATGAAGTTCATCAGGCTGATATACTATTTCTGCCGCATGACAACGGTTACAAATACGCGCTAACCGTAGTTGATGTTGCGAGTCGATATAAACAAGCGGAGCCGTTGAAAACAAAGTCAGCAACTGAAGTAGCCGATGCGTTTGGGCGAATTTATCGAAGAGGTCCTCTGCGCTGGCCAAATCTATTACAAGTTGATCCTGGTAGTGAATTTCGCGGCGCTGTTTTATCAACGCTGAAACATCATAGCGTCGCGGTACGACGAGGTCATACTGCGCTACATCGTGATCAGGCAATTGTTGAACGATTCAATCGGACTCTTGCTGAACGGTTATTTGGATATCAATACGCGAAGGAATTCATCCAAGAAAAACGATCTCGTGAATGGGTCAAAAGGTTGCCAGGCGTAATTGCCGCGTTAAATAACGAGATTACCCGAGCAATCAACATGAAGCCCAGCGACGCGATTAAAAAAAAGTATATACCCGGAAGATCAAAAATAAATAGCGTTTCCAAGCTGATTCTCGGCGATGTCACTGTTAGATATCTATATGAACCAGGAGAGCTTGAAGGCGGTAAAAAAAGAGCTACTGATCCTATCTGGAGTGTTACCACACATAACATATCAATGATAACACGATCAACTGATAGACCACCGATCTATAGACTGGATTCAACTGCCCCACAGCGGGGGTTTACACGCGAGCAACTACAAGTGATACCTGACGATACTCAATTACCCCCGCGTGGTCTTAACTAGCGCCGTTGCGTCTATTACACTCAAGACAGGTCAACCTCACATTGGTTTTGACATGACCGAGACTGTTATCGATCCTGTCCACGGTAAATTGGCGAGCGTCTTTATCCGAATAACGCCAGCGCATTACACAATTACAACTCGCGCAGTGATTATTCTGTTGTTGTCGTAACGCAATTATTAATTCGGCATCAATATCAAAACGCCGCTGTTTTTTTTATCCTGTTGGCGGTAACCCGAGAGTTTTCTATCAATGACGCTTACATCGATGATGTCGTTGTCGGTGACTTTGTCGGTGACTTTGTCGGTGACTCCGTCACTGGCTTCGTCAATAACAATTCTTCGAAGCTGATTTATCCTCCGTACTCGGGACACTGCAAGATAGACTAGATTTGACCATTCGATGCGATTATCAACTATCCAAACAATTGTGTCCGTGATGGTTAGTCCCTGCGAGGAATGTATTGTTGTTGCGTATCCTAGCGTCCACGGGGATTTATCAGCACGTAGCGCGTCCTCGACGACGCTGATATCAACGAGCACGATATCATTCAGCACGAGAATTTGTTTTTTTGTCCCCGACGCTGTCGGGCCTGGAATTTCAACTTCAATGTTCTGCCGCCGTGTATCCGCGGGTCTATAACATAACGGCACTGGGCGCGTTGGAAACTTTTCCTTATGCAACGTAAACAACTTTTGCTGAAGTGTGTCTCTGACTATCTTTCTACTCGCTACAATCAAATCGTTTGGTCTCCATGTTTCCCAGAATTCATTTAACGGCGTTTCGGGAATCACCTCGCGGACTATTTCACACTGAATTCTATCCGGCTGTAATCTGATTAATTTCTTAACCTCGCGCAGTTGTTCATCAAGTGCTCGGTAATCAGTATCGGTTTCTTCATAATAGTCCACAAAACCCTTTAACCAATCATGTGGACCCTCGCCGACAAATGGTGGTGGTTGGCCATGATCCCCACACATGATCACCGCTGTATTCGCGCGCAGCAACCAATCAAGAAACATTTGTAAAACATCTAACGAAACAGTACATATCTCATCCCAGATGATAACCTCAGGAATAAATTTTTCACCCATTCGATCAGGAGTCCACTCACCGCCGCTGTATCGAAAAAAGCTGTGATAAGTAACGGCGTCAACATTTCGTTGTTTTATCTCTCGCGCTAGTCTATGGGTCGGTGTAAGCACGATTATACTTGCCCGCGTTCGAAATAATTCAATTGCCCGAGTCGTCTTTCCTGACCCGCCACAGCCGCTTAAATAAACTGTTTTGTGCCTACAAATTGGATCAGAACACGGTGGTGCATTAGACCATTCTGACAATTTATCACCGCGTAAGTAATTGTTCTCACCGGTGACATCTGCTGACAGGGAATAATCGCGTCGTATTTCATTTTTAATTCTCCATGTACCCCAACTCTCGTCCGGACTAGTAAACTCGGCTATGTTTCCCTTATACTTTACGTTAACATAAAATGAATCAACGGCTACTCTAACCGCGGTGTCGGGAAATCTATTTATCATCGAGAATAAATTGATAGCGGCGTAACCCAGCATAGACGCCCTCAAATGTGGATATGCTGGGCTATCTCCATCGCTGTAAGTAACAACTGTACCTAACCTTGTTCCATTGAACAAGAAAGCTGTTTTGCAGTTCACGTATCTATTTTTCGCCACTGCGTCCTTGATTACGAAATCATATTCTGCGTCATCTATAATCAGCCGTGAGCAATATCGTCTGTAGTCGCAGTTTTTTCCACCTTGTGTGAACTTACCAATTATTCTTCTACCGAGATCTTTTGCCTCGCGGTTTCGTTGGTTGAATATCTTTTTGGACCATTCGACCATATATTCCTCGTCGGCATCAATGTGTTTTCTGGACTCGTCAATTATGCTATCTAGACGCTCCGGTTCTGGTAACCAGACTTCAGTCTGCGCTCGATATGATATAATCGCGTCACTGACAATCAACGAAACTAGCATTTTACAATCAATCATATACCGTAGCAGCGCTATTGGCAACCACTTCTTTTCAGACATGTGTCTACCGATCCAAATATAGCAACAGCGATGAAGTCCTGCCGCGAATTCAAATGATACTATGCGAGCGAATCCGGTTAAATCAAAATCAGACAGTGGTCCATTAATAGCAACACGAGTCATTTCATGTCTGGGGTGTCCAAATCGTCTAAAGTACTCAGCGGCGGATCCATACCCGAGAAAACTCGCTGGATAACAGGCAACCATATCAACGGAAATCATAGCGTCGCGGTTGTATTCAGTGTTCCATAGTCCACCGTGATAGTATTCCAAACAACTGGATTGTACATCCGGTAGAAATTCCTTGCGCGTTGGTCTCCACGCATTTTTCCTTGCTGCAACATGAGTCGCAACCGATGGAATCGTAAAACAATTTGTTAGCAGTTGTTCATCATGCTCTTCAAATTCCATGGCGGTTTTTTTCATCTTGTTGTGAAACGCTTCAGTGCGATATAATTCACCGTTTGGTCTTACAAACTGATCAAAGGTATACGCATCTTTTTCAGCGCTGCGAAGTAACCACACTGATACAGGGTCGTTTTTACACAAGCAGGCAATAGCATCAAATAGTTTCCTCTCCGCGAGAAAACCGCCCCCTCCCATGAATTCCCCCGGGATATACTTTACTGTTCTATCCCGTGGAAATACTGTGATCGCGGACGTCCATGCGTGTTTGTTATGATCAATAATTTTGATTGGGGCTCCCTTTGATTTATACTTTGATTCGTATAATACTTCACCGGTTATCGTTGTAACGGTTATTGGAAATCTCAACGACGTTTCTAATCTCGCTATGTCGCTGATGGTTGCTCCTCGCTCGCGCACTGTCTCCTCCCACTGGTTGATTTTGCTACGTCGTAAATCAGTCAATTTGTTTCCTCGACATGCATTTGTAAAATGCTCTATTATTCGTTCTGCTACACAATTTATCCCCGTTGACTGTTTCATCGGCGCTAGTTTTCCGATATCAGGTTTCTTATTTAACGGGTATATTCCATAAACAACTGCTGTTTCATGATACGCTCGTTCATAGTACGGTCTGTCAATTCCGGTTAACAGCCCGGGCTTGGAGTCGCGACTAACAATGACTGTTTTCTTGTCGCTGAGAACTGGTTCAAATTTATCACGTATGATCCAATTGCCTGATTCCACCCGGACAATAAATTTTACTCTGAAGAAATACTTGCTGGAGCCAAGTTGTGATATTATCGTTGCTGCGCGTTTGTCGTTCATGGTAGCATCAACAACGCCATCAATTCGAAATGTTGACCAACTATGAGATGCACCATCACGCTTGAATTCATTGATACAATCACGGATTTTATTTAACAGGGTTTTATCGTTTATTAACGCTTTTGGTGCGTCCTTGAGGGCTCTATCGAGATTAAACTTAATATTTTTCCAGGGCTTAATTGCTGCTTATCTCTCGAACTCCTCCATATAATTAAAACAAGTATTTAAATAAAAGAATATAGTATAATGAATCACTGCAAATGGTTGATGATTGGGTCGACAACCCCGTGCAATAAATCATGTAGAGGTGAATTCTGCGGGTATCATTTACAAAGCGTTCGTAATGGTTCAAATGGCCCCCTCCCGTGCTTGGTTTGCCATGTTGGTGTAAGAGGGAAATCGCAGTTGTGTATCAATTGTGTCGGAAAGCGATACAGAGAGTTAAAACGCTATTACGACAAGCGAATAAAAAATGCCGTCATTGACCCCACCGCTGACTCCGTCAAGGACAAAATCATCAAAACTCCTCAAGACTACATTGAAAGGTTTATAATTAAACCAAATAATGAATTAGACAAGTAGTATTATTATACAAATGGACCAAGAGTTCAGACCTCACCCTGTGCTTGTTAATTACGAGGCATCTCGCGACGGCGTTGTTCGAAACCGTAGACTAAAAAAAACCAGTTGGATGGAAAAATAATCACGGATATTTGATATTTGGTGCCGGGAAAAAAATCTATCTTGTTCACAGGGTGGTATATGAAACGTTTAAGGGACCAATCGAGGACGGTTTCGTTATTGATCACATTGATTCTGATTGTCTAAATAATTCTCTTATAAACCTGCAATCCATTACTCAAAGTCAGAATAACAAAAAAGGTAAAACAGGGAAACACGCAAAAAAAGCAAAAAGTGTCAAATCGTTTGATACAATAACGCACGAAGAAAAAATATTTCGCTCTATGAATGCGGCTGGTAAATACTTCGATATTTGTAGTAAATCAGTTCGAGATGTTGCAGAGAATATAACTAAAACAGCGATCTCAAAAAAGACCGGACACAGAATTCGATTTTCATATTATCTGAATGGGCATCAAGGGAGATAACTCGTTTTGTGATAGCGTCGCATGACAAGAGTTACGTCCCTTGAAGTTCAATTAATGTTACGATTAATTAATCATTTTACGATGAAAACTAATGAAATACACGCTGTTATCTAACAGCTGTATTCTTTTTTTTAATGTTTTATTCAAATATCTGGTTTCATTTAAATGCCGTGAAACACCATTAATAAGTATTCAAGGATTTAACGATTCAAGGGAATTCAAATTAACACACACCTTGTGACTGACGCCGCTGTATTAGTCACTTTATATATAAACCGACTCATTATAAGCCTGGGGCTTTCGAAAGCCGATTCGATCAATCAAAACTAACCCACGCTCTTGACCCGGGCGTGTGGTTGTCTTTTGTTCACAATCATGCAACCGGGTTAATTTAATTGGGTTGCTTTTGATTGGTTGAATTGGCCGTAGAGTTCCGCACGGCCGTTTTATGTTTGTGCTGTCTTGTGCCGTCCCATCATCCATCAATCATTTCATTGTAAATATATCCATCCTTAATTAAGTACATGTAGTGATGTCCCCCCAAGCATATCTTCTGGGCGGTCTACGATGACGTTTGTCACCCTAGGCCTCCCTCCCGGAGATGTATGTTTCGGGGTTCCCTTGGGCTCAGATGGATGCGAAGGCACCTAAGGGGTTCCAAGATGTGTTGTTGATGGATGTCCTTAATTAAGTAACCGATGGGCCTCTCTGACGTCATAGGGCGCCAGCGGGGTTGCCAAACGGGTCTTTTATGTATGTGCCGTCCAATCATAATACTCTCTGTTAACACGAAGATGCGGTGGCAACTTTATGTTATACGAGTCCATAATCACGCACATATTTCTCTAGGCAGTAAAGATGTTAACAGCACCTTTATGTGCCTAGAGTTCATTTTGTAAAACATTTTTTTTATATTAGAAATAAGATGTTTATAAGAATATGAATATCGAAGACATCAATAATATATTAACCGAGATTTCAAAATTAAAAAATCAAGGAATTGAATTATCTGATGGTCTCAACAGCGAAAGAATATTATCCGATTATGAAATTATTAACGAACAATCGAAACGGGGGCGTGTTACCCTGGCCCGCGAGTATTCTTTTATAAAACGATTACAACATACGATTAATGAAAACCTGTACCTCAATGATGTAAATGCATTCATTGGACTATTCACCGCCGTTGAAACAGTACGAAAAAAACTTGGACGTGCCTATGAACGACGGCGGGAGATTTTTAGTAAGATTAAAAACATTAGAAAGATTATAGACGAAAACTCCGTGGAGCCCCCAATTTAATGGTAGCGTAACGGAAGTGGCACATTGAATGTATACATATTTTTTTTTTCACCTCGATAGGTCATACTACTGAAATAGTAAGACGATTGCGTTTCATGGCATTTGGGTATATTCCTGCCACACTCGGCGGGAAATTAGAAAATTTTTATTTATAATAATGGTAGGTGAATCACTTACTACTCGGCTAGCCAGAGAGCGGCTAGCAGCGCTTAAAAAGTTTATACCGTTACGAGACAGGGTCCGAAAACAACTTCAAACGCGGCAGCAACTACAAACTGATTTTACTGTTGGAAGTGAACAACTCTTTTCTCCGATAACGAGTGCAACCAAAGACGTGAAAACAGCTATATACGGGGATATCCCCGACGAAGAAAGAAAGAAAAAGGCGCCACTGCTTGGCGTACTTGAAAAGATAGCGGCTCAGACCGAGCAAACAAAAAAGTCTCTGGAAACACTTCCTGCGAAAATAGCGACTACCACAACACGGAGGCCACCACCACTCGCTATAACCGAACCACAAGAACCTTATGTTACAATGGCCGATGAAGAAGAACTAGGTGCTACTGCAAGAGAACCAGAAGAAGAAATACCGGAAGAAATACCGGAAGAAATACCGGAAGAAAAAAAGAAAAGGGAGAATATACCCCGTAATGTATTTACAAAGTCCGCAATAGATAAAATTAGAGCCTTCGACAGCGATGAAGAATTAGTTAATTTTACTGTTGCAAATTTTGCTAAGGGCTTGCGAGATGAGCATGTCAATAGCGGTTACGAGGAAAGTGTAAATTCGACGGAAAAATGGGCAAAAATGGTGTATTTAGCACGTATATACAAAGATACAAAACCACGTGGTGATACCAATTACGACGCATTCCTCGAGAAAGTAAAAAGTAAAAAACCAAAAAAAGGAAAAGGATACTCTGTTGGTAAAGAATCCTACGGCGTTACCTGTCCTGGTAATGTTCTCAGTGATATATCACGGCTGGAAGTACTAATCGGAGGAAAACGAGCCGGAAATAACTCTCCGGAAATAATCAATGAGGCCGCTGATATTTGCAGGCGGTTATTTGCGGGCGGTATCATGGACATTAATGTATATCGAACGCTCATAGACGAACTCGTGGACGGTTTTGATGACCACGGTCATTACAGCGATTGATCAATCACTAATTGGAAAACACTGGTGTTTTTATAATAAAGATGATTATACACTACAACCATGATAAACCAGTCAGCGTCTACGTGGTAAACTCACGGTTGCCTGTATACCGCGCGTGGTACGGAGACGGTCTCGGTAATACCATTGCGGGGTTATTTACAAGAATGGCTTCAAAAGTAGCGCCGTTAGCCAAACAATTAGGAATGAAGGCTATTGATGTTATTCGTGATAAGTGAATTAGCGCTATTGGAGATGTTGCCGGAAAGGCGTTTTCTGCAGCAAAGGACAAACTAATGTCGTTGGTGAGAAGAAAAAAACAAACGCCGCTGGCGGCTCCGCCGCTGCGTTCAACAACAGTGATGCCTGCAAATGTCAGTAAAGTAATAAATAACGCGGTGGAAAAAAAACTAGCGTCGTTGATGGCGAAGCCATCCACCGAGTCATTGGCTTCGCCGCTGGCGACTCCGTCCTTGGCGGCGACCCCGTAGTCGTTGATGGCGGAGCCATCCACCGATGCGGCAACCAACGCGCTCATGAACGCAATAGCGGGAAGTGGTCTTAAACAAAATTCAAAGAATTTACGACGAAGACGACGTTGATGAATTGCAATTGAAAACATCAACATGATAAATAATAAAATGTTTGCGCGAACCGCTGATTCCGCGTTTGATATGGACGCCCCGGTGCGCAGGGATGATTCTGTCCGTGATTATCAATTTTATTCCTATCAACCACCACAAGCCGACCTACGATCGCGAATTGTACTTCAAGTCAAAGATACCAGTAAATATTTTTTGCCGTGTGAAGCGTTTATCGAAATCGATTGAGAACTCGTGACAAATGCTGCCGATAATGCACCATACGCAAATGACGATCGTGTTCGAGTTGGTTTTGTCAACAACGGTATCATGGCGTTATTTGAGAGCGCCAGATATCTTATTGACGGGCGAGAAATTCAATCAATAGAACGCGAGGTTGATGTTGCAACAACGATAATTGGGTTAGCAAGATACTCAGATGATTATACAAGATCGGCGGGCCCATCTATGATGTTCGCAAAGGACACCACTAATAACGCTGACCACCTTCAGTACATTAACGTGCTGACGGGAAGAGATAACGCAGTTGACCCACAGGCTGAAGCAGCCAACCCAGACCGCAGGACAAGACCAGGCGCTGATTTCACTGTTATAAGAAGTGTTAACAGTGATTTCAATCTAGGATTCGCAACACGATTAGGGATGTTGCAAGGACAACGCCGACGTTTTCATGCGCGATTCCGCTCCATCACATATTTGGATTTTGCAGAAACGTCAGAAAAGTTATCTATGGAGCCAAGCATACAATCGCGCTAACGCGAAGGGGCGATGATAACAATGCAATATGGCATGCCGCTGGCGTCGCTAACGGTAAAGTCGTTTTAACTAAAATAGCATTGTGGATGCCGGTGTTGACTCCATCAGTTACCACGGAAGCACGATTGTTATCATTTATGGAACAGGGGGGGGAATCGTTGTTGAGTTGGCTAGCGGTAACAACTGATGCTAAAGAGGATAATGTCGCTATTACATTTACATGGCACTTGGCATCAAAACAAGGCGTTTCAGCCCCGCGTCATATATTTATAGCGCTACAGAATAGGAATCGATTGGGTAATCAAGAACGCAGCCATATGATATTTGATCGATTAGGAGTCAGGGAGGTTTCGCTGAGAATAAACGGACAACAGGAACCATCCGAGGATATACAGCTTAATTACGACAACAACCATGTCGCACGTGTGTACATTCGATTGCTGTCATATATGGGTCGTGATCATAACGTTGACACCGGTTTGCAAATATCACAACTTGATTTTAAAAACCTGTATCCGATTTATTACTTTTCGTTGGAACATCTTGATTTAACGAGACAATCCGTCGTTGATATACACTTCCGAGCTCGTATAGACCCGGGTGGTGTTGATTATAGAGCGGTTGCTGTCATTCTCAGCGATAAATCAATGCTGTTGGAAGGTGTTGGTGGACGAATGAGAATCGTTGATGCGCCAGTGGAAAACATGTAATTGAAAACACAAACGCGTTTACAATAAAATGTCGTATAGTGTTGTCAGTGTAGAGTTAACCGATGGTCAAGTCAAGAAATTACGATCAAAGTCGGCTAAACAAAGCGGGACCACAATAACGTTAAAGCCGTCACAGATGACTGGTGGCAAGCATAAAATATCATTGACGGCGCGTCAAATAAAACATTTCAATGATGCAATGAAGAATAAAAAGGGTGTTCAAGTAAATTTCTCAGCCGCAGCAATCAAAAACATGGAAAAGACCGGTGGGATATTTCCGTTGTTAGCTGCAATTCCGGCGTTGATTGCCGCGGCGGCCCCAGCAGTGGCGAAGGCGGCGGCGTTAGGAGCCGTTGGTACCGCGGCGGGGATGGCATTGAAGAAGGCAACCGGGAAAGGCTATAAAAAAAAGAAACGAGGACGACCCGTAGCCGGAAAGGGTCTAAGACTACCGGGAACCCCTTATTCATGGTACTCGGGAAAGGGTCTAAGACTACCGGGGACCGTTTATTAGCGCAAGAGTCAATGACTCCTATGTCTAATTTTGATTTAATAGATGCCGCAGACGCGTTAGCGATAAAAAACTTCAGAGGTGTTTTTATGAGGGATCAATTACCGACAAAACCAAGGAATATTGAAACCGGTATAATTAACCTCGATAAATCCTCCGGAGCGGGAACTCATTGGGTTGCATACGCAATTGATCCGCGTGCGATCGTCTATTTTGATTCATACGGGTTAGCCCCGCCGAACGAGTTCATGCGGTATATCCGGGCGTGTTCAGCCCCGGTTTTTTATTCCACGCTGCCAACACAACAATTAAGTGACCCACCGATATGTGGCCGTGAGGTATTGAACGTACTCGCGGCGATTTCATCATCGCGGAAACCACCTCATGTGGTTGTAAACGAATACACTAGTGGGAAATTTAGAGACAATTACATTAGATAATAATGATTGATATCTGGCGACAACCTATTTCGGCGCTGAAAGAATCCACGGAAACACCCGCCACCGATGACATAAAAAAACTAATCGAAGATGAAATCGCTAATACGTTAAATTTAACCAGTGTTGACCCGGACGAAATAGTTGTATTTCAAGACCGCCAGGGTAAATTAAAATCCAGTAATGTGTCGCTGGATGACGTTTTAATACGACAGCGTGATGCCGCCGAGAACACTATCGCGTTGTATACCAGCGACGGACGACTCAAACCGGGTGAATCCATCCTGACGATAACGAATAGGGTAACATTAATCCAAGACGGTTTTATAAGGTTAGATAGATTGGTGACCGAACTTGACGCGCAGGTGAATAAATTCGCCGAGGTGGAAAAGTCTGTCACAGGTATGCAACTCACTACCGCTAGTTTTTTTGGGACCCCGACGGTAACCGAACCAAATCTTGCAGGGATAAAAAATACTATTTCGGAGTTTACAACGCTGTCGGGCCAATTTTACACGTTACGAAAAAATGTTAACAGGATCGATGACAACTTTGATAAATTCTTTGGTAAAAAAAATACCAAGCTGGATGAAATTACAACAACTATAAACGATATCACTGCGTATGGACAGGAAATAAGAACAATCAAAACTGATGTTGCAGCGAACAAAGGGAATATAGACGCGCATACAGGGGATATAAGAACGATCAAAACTGATGTTGCAGTAAACAAAGTGAATATAGACTCGCATACACAGGATATAAGAATAATCAAAACTAATATTGCAGCGAACAAAGGGAATATAGACGCGCATACACAGGAAATAGGAACAATTAAAACTAATGTTGCAGAGAACAAAAAAAATATAGACGCGCATACAGGGGAAATAGGAACGATCAAAATTGATGTTGAAGCGAACAAAAAAAATGTAGACGCGTATTGGCGGGGAATAGGAATAATTAAAACTGATGTTGTAGCGAACAAAAAAAGTATAGACGGGCATACATATGAAATAGGGACAATCAAACTTGATGTTGCAGCGAACAAAAAAAGTGTGACCGAGAATACACGGGAAATAGAAACGATCAAAACTGATATTGCAGCGAACAAAAAAAATGTAGACGCGCATACACAGGAAATAGGAACGATCAAAACTGATGTTGCAGCGAACAGAAGGGATGTAGACGCGGGCTGGCGGGGAATAGGAATAATTAGAGCTGAGGTTACATATATCAAAGACAGACTACCGGGGATGACAGGGCAATTTGAAAAAATAAAAATCCCTCTTGAAAACACCATCAACACGGTATACACAATTCGGCATGGATCATTCACTTGGACATCTTCTACACAGAATATAGTAAATATTACCGCAACTGTTAAGGGCATTTATCGATTGACACTGGTTTCAATGATGCAGTTTAATATATTATCGTCAAGTTCATCCGGGTATAACAGTACAATATCAACGATCATCGACAAGGACGCAACTGAACAGTTTACAATTTATGCCGTTGATAGAAATTTAATCAGGACAAACATTACATGGTATGTGGAATTTGTAGTGGATCTAAGTAATTAAAAACACTAGGTCTTTTAAAATAAAATGACCACCAAGGTAATTGAATCAGAGGTATCACCGACGTCACATCAATATCGATTCGATACCGTAAAAGAATTATCCGCGAAATTGAAAACACTTTCCGAACAATACCGTATAAAAATAAGAAAATACCGTCGAAAAAAAACCGCCATCGACGCGGCCGTGTACTCGGTGTCCGGTATAGTAGCCGGTACCGGTGTTATTTTATCCACGGTGACCATGATGGCCCCGATCGCTGTTCCAATCGCTATCTCCGCGGCGACAACAATTGCTGGAGTCGCCAACGCAATCACTAGAAAGATATCATCGTGTTCTCAGAAAAAACTCAACGAGTATACAGTAAAACATCAAATAGTATCCGACGCGTACTCGAAATTATCCGGGTTGATCTCGTTGTCGATCGATAATTCGTTTATATCCGATGTTGAATTCTCCACGATGGTCCAGTTGTATGACTCCGCGATGTCAAAAATCGAGGATTTTCAACTGGAAGCTGAAAACCACGTCGCTGAAACCACTTCAATGGGCTTAAAACATTCTCCTGAAAACAAGCAGGTTGTTAATATTCGGTGTTGAAATTGAACACTAAAAACAGCGAATAATAATAATGTCGCTGAACCCCGAAGGGTTTCAATTGCTTCAACGGATCGCGGAGAACACCACTCCGGTACAAACAAGTATGATATCAATAACGTCAACGAAACCCGAATTCAGTGTGAACTTCCCATCATCGGTTCCAGTGAAGGAAATAGCGCTGGCAAAATTGCGAGTATATCACAGTTGGCCTAATATCCGAGCGGATGCATTTAACGGACAACAACCTAATAACTCGCTGGTTTTTGCATGGACAAATAAACCCGATGGGACCCCAGACTGGAAGGAGGTTACAATACCAACTGGGTCATACCAAGTAGAACAAATCAATAAAGAATTTAAACGCAGGATAAAATCGATCACAGGAAAGGAATCAAAAATCGCTATTACGGTTCATGAACCGACGTTATCGTCGACGATTGAAATAAGCACACCGGGGTATATGGTTGATATTTATAACAGTTCAATAAGAACCATACTAGGTTGGCCCAAGAATCCACCTCATGAAATCCCCGCGGACTTGCACACGAATGCGCAATCGTATCACGAGATTAATCCCGGGTATCGAGATGATTTGTCTATTATAAAAAACACGTTATTACCCAGTAGGTTTATATTTCAAAACAGGAATACCATGCAATGGTATTTTCCGTATAAGGAAACTCCTGAATCGTCCGCCGTGGTCACAGTTAATTTAAATAATATCATTGGTGCTTTTACCGAGATTAATTATATTTGCCAATCACAACTACAACAGCTACGGAAAACAAAAGCACAAAAACACGTTGAGGTGTTAAATCAACTTATATCAGACATGGAATATATTAATGAGCGAATCGTTAAAACAATATCCGCTAACAGCGATGGTAATAAACAAAAATTTCTAACCCAGTATAATATCACAGAAGCCGATTTACCCGATTTCAAGTTTCCAGGATACAACGCGCCAGAACTAAGAAAATCATTAAGAAATTTTCTCGGTCCATCAATTATCCTCAGACACGATAACGGAGAGGGTGGTAGGCATATTGCTCCATACAACGTAAATATCGCATCGGTGATAGCAATCAATCTAGTGTGTGATGTTATCGAAGGGAGTTACCAGGTAGATACCAAGCAATCAAATCAGGCTCAACAGGGGTATATCCTTTATTCGTTTTCACCAACAGCCCCTCCGGGATTTTTAATCGTTGAGAGTCCAATTAATCCGGTCTATATGCGATGCCATAATCGGTTTTTAACGAGAATTAATTTCAGACTTACCGATCAGTCAAATAACCTGATTGATCTACAAGAGGAGGAGTTAGTGATCACTCTGTTTGTAAGATCATTGTAAATAGCCTCTTAGCAGCAGAGGGGGCGATGACATCGACGCGGTCGTCGCGCTTTTTTACCCGACGCTGACAACGCTGGGATCGCTGAGTGCAGAAGGTATATTAAACTAAATGACGTTCGATTTACCCCCCGACGACGTCGTTTTTTTTTTACCGGGCGCTGACGACGCTGGATCCGCTGAGTGCAGAAGGCATTAATTAAGCCAAATGACGATTGGACAAAATGTCCGATTCGCCCCCTCTGCTGCTCATAATGAGAAGTTTAGCATTTACTACAATATTTATCTGATTAGATTATGTAACATAGTCTATTTTCTACAATGTTGTTTCACATTCCATGTTTTATTTTACTAAGTATTTGAAAGCCTTTTTTGTGACGAATACTAACAAATAGAAATTTACGTAATACACTAAGCCATAACATACAAACTTTAACATATAACTATCCACATACGTTTGAGGAACGCACGTTTTAAAACTAATCAATATCTTCAATATAGAACGAATGATCAAACTCATCAACATTAGTTTCAAACAATATACTGCTACAGAACTCGATGATTTCGTAAACATATTTTCCAAGTTACCACTTTGGTATTGCAATTATTATTATTATTAATTATTATTAGTAGTAGTAGTGGTAGCAGTAGTAGTAGTAGCAGCAGCAGCAGTAGTAGTAGTAGTAGTAGTAGTAGTAGTTGTATTTTTATTATTATTATTCAAAATAGTTAATCGTAGGTTGGCATTCCCTGTAACAAGTTTTCTTCCTAATAAATAATACAAAATAAAATTGAATTGAGAACATTACTTTAATAGAGGTTTAGCCAAATTCTAAACCGCGCCCGCACTAGTTCAAATAACATAATTGACAACGATAAAGTTGTGAACATTTAAAAAATGAACTACTTTTGTTATTAATTTGTCTAAAGTAGGTATATGAGTAATTTATCCAATTACTTAGTTACTTTCTTTCAAAGACATATTTTTCTCTTTTTCCTTCTATTTTTCTCATTCAATCGCAAATACTGTCAAAAAGACCTTAGAGAATGTAAACAAATCTAATTTTTCTCATTTTGATATATATGAAAAGACTTAACCTATGTTCAGTTTTAAAATCATTAGTAGGGCCAGTACTATACAAAATGTTATGGTATTTAAGCTTACTAGCAAGGTAGTTACATTTAATTTTCAAAGGACCAGAATCACAGGCAGTCTTATTCTGGTGCTTCATCTTGAAAACACTGGAATCGTAAGCGATATTAATATTGTGTTTATTCTTTAAAGCGGGGGAATCGAAATCTTTATGCTAATTGTTATGATGACGAATAGTCAAGATGTGGGAATTACAAGCTTTATACTAATTGCTATGATGACAAATCTTAAAGGTGTGGGAATTGCAAGCAGCAACATTATTGTTATAATGTGTAATCTCAAAGACATGGGGATGGAATGCACTGTTGTAACTGGTATCTTGTTTAATTACGTAAGTATGGTAAATGCAGGCAGCAATCGTATTATTATGCTGTTTAATCTTAGGTGCTTGGGGAATGCAAGATGTGTTCTAATTGGTATCGCGGTACTTGGAGAGTACAAGATGTGTTCTAATTGGTATCGAGGTGCTTGGGAAATACAAAATGTGTTCTAATTGGTTTCGAGATGCTTGAGGAATACAAGATGTGTTCTAATTGGTATCGAGGTGCTTGGGAAATGCAAGATGTGTTCTAATTGGTATCGAGGTGCTTGTGGAATACAAGATGTGTTCTATTTGGTATAGTGTTTAATCTTAAAAGCTTAGGAGATTATAGTATTTGTGCTGTTATACTGTTTAATGGTAGATACCTGGGAAAGGCTGTATTCCAGTTGCTTTGTTATTTAATCACAAAAGCAGGAAAAATGCAAGCAATATTCTATTTTTTTTTTTTAATCAAAAGCCACTATTTAAAAAATTATTAAAGTGTGGATATCTGTATTTGCTGTGTTTTCCAGCTTCTTAATAGCATCTGGTAATGATGCTCATTATACCTATACATTTTGTCTGGCAAACTAGAAAATGATTTTCATCAAATCTCGAAAGGATTCGCTGTCGCGTTCAGTTATATCGTTATGTTTTGTTTAATGTCGAAGGTGTAATAGTTAGATATCTTTTTTCTGTTGGGTCTTATAGAACGGGGAAATACGAAGCTCCGCACCCTTCTCAAACTGAAATTTATTGCCATCCAATTATTTTTCAATCAACATGTTTTTTGCAAAACTTGTTTTGGCGTTCTTATAATGCACTTCTGACAGTCATTCCCAGCCTCGAAGACAATCATTAAAGATCCAGTCTCTACTTTTCAACTTAATTTTAAGAATATGCAAGATGTTTATCACATCTTGCATAATGTTTTAAATTTTCATATTTGTCTTTCGTTATACCATAAACAGTCGCGTTAAAAATACATTTGCTTACGTATTTGCTTACGTATTTGCTGTGGCTTTCTTACAATTTACAACCAAAATTATATGCATCCGGTTTTCATTGTGTTCTGTATAAATGGTCTGTCTCTATTGTATGGGATGTTGACCTGAACTGTTCTTTGTATGATCATCTGTTATATCGGCCTTAACCGTTAAGACGGAGTTAACTTTCAGCAATTAAATATGGTCTATCTCACATTTATATAAACCATCGGCTGAGAAATATATATAATATGAATCATTTCATATGCATCAACTGCCAACACGACTTAAGCACCTATCACACAAAGGAAAACATTTCGAGAACAAAACATGCAATGCTAATTTTTAAAGACTTGGTTTGGAGTTAGATTGTGAGCTTAGCTAGATGAGGAAATCTATAGTGAATGTGGGTATGTAATTTTTACCAGTGCTCGTGAAAGTGTTATGGATGTTTAATTCGTACTGTATGTTGGCTTGTATCCATATTTGTGTGCAAGTGTTGGCTACACATGTATAATATTACTTTGTATAATTGTCTCCACTAATTTTGATTTCAGGATACACCTTTGATTATGATCTTTCGAAGTTCCAGTAGCAAATTTGACATACATTTTGATGCAAATTGTCATTTAGAGTAGCTGGGATATACAAGCTTGTTTATAACACAGACTTTCCGGAAACGAACTTTCGACTGTCCTTCTGGTTCTAACGTGTGTCTAAAGATTAGTTAATTTTGATTATATTGTAATTACGCTTGTATACGTTAACTTCACAGATGAACTCTGTCTTATTGTTGTCCTCACTTTGCTTTAGAGAGGATTTATTTATTTAAAGTACTTTCTGGAATTACAAATTGCACATTAATAAATCGTGGACGATATCTCTATTTTGGGATTAATGTGAATTCTTTCAAGGGAATTTTTATTGTATCATTTTGACTTACACAACTTTAACCCATTACCACATTTGACAGTACTGGCAAATCAACACATTCAAGTTTGGTACACAAATTTAATACATTCTGATCTCAAAATATTCGAGATTGTGATATAACTTTTAGCATTATTCGGGATTTATTTCATCTGTTGTAGTTCTTGTTAAATGTTCACTTTTGAGTCTAGGCAATTACATTATTTGTCGATTTATACAATCACCTTGGTTCTTTATATTACTTAATATAAGATGAAAGGGATGAATGAACTTGATTAACGCAAATCAATTTTCTGCATATGATTGCTATTCTGTGAGCCGAATGAGCCTTTTTCTTTCTACAAATATGTAACTGTTGACCTACCTACAAGTCATTCACGGCGATCGTTGTTTAAATGTTGAATGAATGCGATAAATGGTTACAAAATCATGGATGTAAGGAATATGATAATTGAAATATTATAAAAAAAATAAACGTTCGGAATCAATTCAAACGAAGATTCCTTTATTATTGATTTCATTAGGCACAGACGATATGCATCATGATGCGGATGACGTAATTTGGCCAATTACATAAAGAACACACGTGTTTTTATGTAGTGTCGTATTTTTTGATTATAAAAGGTGAGAGCACCTAGATGATACTTGTTTTCAAATACAAACTATCAAGTATTGACGAACTCGAACTGCTTAGTGCATTGTTTGAACTTGTAAATGGAGTATGCTGGAAATATTAAAATGAATTTCCTCTTTCCAATTAGATCTAATTTACAAATATAATTTAAATGAAATAGTTGTCTCAACAGCTTAGAATACATAATGGAAAAGTTCGCTTACGGATGACTGACAATTAGCAAATTGTCTACATGTATTCGTAGCATTAAAAATGAGATATATCTGGATTAATATTTAACGTGTTTACAATAATTTCAAATTAATGTTGCAACAGTCTGACTGTGTCCACTTGCATGATGTGTATTTAAAACCTAAATATTTTGACAGACCGTTATGGTAGATTCAAACGGATCTCTGCTCACCTATATCTCCTTATGTCTCATTCTCTCTGACTGCATTTCAATCTATCTCTCTCTCTCTCTCTCTCTCTCTATATATATATATATATATATATATATATATATATATATATATGTATGTATGTATGTATGTATGTATGTATGCTAAACTCTTTCTATATTTCCAAAATTTCTTAACCTTGTTAGTTGTTCTAAAGGTTGACAAAAAGCAAATAATATAAGTCATGCAGCACGAAAATGCTACATGCTGAAAACCGAAAAGGCGCAATTTAAAAAATACGGAATTAAATTTGTAGCATTTTCAGGGTCTACATTTTTAAAAACATTCACTAGGTTTTCGTTCAGCTTGAGGAAACACTTCTATTGAGAATCTGTAAAGTAAAGCGAAGAGTAACGTTATTATACAATATATATATATATATATATATATATATATATATATATATATATATATATATATATATATATATATATATACGTGTGTGTGTGTGTGTGTTTATGAGTGTGTTCATGAACACAGTCGACATCCTGAACTTCAACATATTGGTCAGATTTTAGTTTCTAGTAGGCGACACATCCTTGATTTAACTCTCAGTTAATGTGTTATGTTTGATCATAATTATTTCTACAAAAAAAAAACAAGCAATACGTTGAAATAAAGCGTTGAATATGTGGAGTGTGAACCACATTATTATATTACATGATACGTGTCTCTAAAGCAAACACATGCAATTTAAAGATTGTATTTAATCTTATATTTAAGCGACCTGTTATTGCAAATAATAAAGAACGAATAACTAATTCGTACTGTATGTAACCCCGGATGATGCTGATGTGACAAATTTTACTAGACGGCTGACAGTTATAAGATTAAATGGACAACTTAAAGCAATTAGCACTCACAACTTCTTGGACTCTGTTTAGAATGTTCTGTCATTGAAATAATCATCTTAGTACTTAACATATTATTTACAGTACATGTTTATTTACTGCATATATAATATAATATAATGTAATATAATATAATATAATACGGTACAGTACAGTACAGTACAGCACAGCACATTTCAGTACTGTACTGTACTATACTGACCTGTACTGTACTGTACTGTACTGTGCTGTGCTGTGCCGGTATGTGCTGTACTGTATTATACTATACTGTACAAGACCGTACAGTACTGTTCAGTACTGTACTGTCTTGTACAGTACAAAACAGTACAAGACAGTACGAGACAAGACAGCACAAGACAAGGCAAGACAATACAAGACCAGAGAGTACAAGACAGGAGAGTACAAGATAAGAAAATACATCACAAAACAGTACAAGACAGGACAGTACAAGACAGTACAAGACAAGATAGTTCAAGACAGTACAAGACAAGACAGAACAAGATAAGAAAAGACAGTACAAGACAGTACAAGACAAGACAAGACAAGACAAGACAACACAAGACAAGACAATATAATATAATATATTACCTGCTGTGTTGTCGTCATTGTAGTCGTATTCATCAGTTTGATTGTTGACGTTATTCAACACGGGACAATGTGGACTTTCTACTTCAGGATAGTCGACGTTGAGAGTAAGATTATCAGGTGTGCAAAATTCTTCCACCCCAAAACACTAAAACAAGAGACGTATTCTTTTTGTTTTTATTCCGGTCATTATGTTAGAAACAAAGAGTCAAACAGGGTTATGAAATGCTTATCAGATCATGCTGTATACACAAATTAGCAAAAATGGTATAGTTGGTAGCCTAGCATGGGTATGATGGGACAAGGGTACGATAGGATATAAAGGACTGATCCCAGTGTAACATTTTTTTTTAATCTGGGCCAGATATGCCTCCTCTGGTAAAATACGTTTTTGCTAAAATAATTAACACGCACACAGTATCACAGGTTCTCCTCGAGTTGTGACAGTAAATCAAACAATTGTATTCACCTTCTTGTACATCAATACCACAAAATATCGTTACTTACAACTTCATCTCCGTTAGTGTATGTATTTGGACAAGAGCAATGTGCACAGTAAATATCTTCTCTATCTCCTATTTCCATCAATCGGTCATATACCAGGCATCCTGTAACAATAAAGTGATCAGGATGGCAATGATGATGATTATGATGATGATAATGATGATGATGATGATGATGATGATGATGATAATGATGATGGCTATTGCGTTTGCAATAATTCTGATAGATGTGGTGATTCAGATGGTAGCTATGATAACAAACATCAACATCCTCATCATCCTCATTAGCGATTGATTAAATCGTATTGGCATTTAGTATTCTTTATATTATTAGTAACACCTGGAGCAGTAGCGGCGGGAGACTCCGAAACAATAGCAGTGGATTGTTTGGCAGTAGAACAGCTAACGCTGTCTTCATTAAATACAATTAGAAGCGTGCGTCATTTGAAATTGTAATGTAGCTTTAACCATTTTTCAGTTATATCGTCACGATATATGCTGTCTGGTAGTTTACAGTGATGAATCATACAACAAACATGTATAATAGTGTTCCACCGGGTCACATTATCCTGATACCCTGCCGAACAATCATAATACTAAATTCATAACTCTGAGACCCTAGAAAGGTAGCTGCATACGCCAATTTTAGGTCCTTCCTATGACTCAGCGGGAGTTTGAAGCCGCGACCACGCGCATCTGAGTCCGACACTCTAACAACTTCGGCCACCGGAAAAGAATTTAAGGGTTTTAAACAGCTGTCAAGGTGAAATATTTGAAATACCTTTCTTGCACGAGCATTCCGTGTTATTGGTACTGTTGCACCATCTGTTGTTGCTTCCAACACAAAATTCACCACATTCGCATCCGCTGAAGGAGAGGAAATTGTATGTAAAACGTTGAATTATACGACGAGTGTATGCCATATTCTATAGCTAATGGAGATCATACTTATCAATAACCAGACTACGTCATATATTATGTAGTTGGTAATCGATCTAACTATATATCATGCATCAATATATATATATATATATATATATATATATATATATATATATATATATATATATATATATATATATATATATATATATATATATATATATATATATATATATATGTATATATATATATATATAGGTAATACTATAACACAGGTTTTAAATATTTTTATTTGTACTTTACGGAGGTTGGAACCGAGGACTACGGTTAAACGACACCCATCGCCTTGCCAGCTGCACCAGCCTATATTCCATCGCCATAAAAAACACATCACCTACAAATTATGCTCCTTTGTCTGTGGTATAAGCACTTGTGCATAGCAGACACAGCCGCCTGATGACCTAGTAATTAATTATCATACACATTCTGTCCGGAATCCAATGAACGAAAACAATGTATATGGGCTTCATTGTGGAGAATTACAAATATTCACCAAAGAGAACGGAAAGTGTTATCACTGGATTCCACAGAGAAATGATTGTTAATACCAGGCAGAATGAATATTTGATACAAAAAGATCAAGAGATTCGAACTAAGGTCCGCAGGTAAACAGTACTAGGTCGTAAAGCGAGTGTGTCTGCTTCCCACGATTTCATATTACAGCGACTGACTAGCATTATTATGGTGATGTGTGATAAGTCGGGATGGAATATGGTCTGGTGCATTCACACACGGCAATGGGTGCCGTTTACTGCCGGATTTCAGTTCGAACCACCGCAGAGTAAGATTTAAAAGTTGTCTAACCTGTATACTTGTATTAGTTGTATCAAACATTATCTCTGACAGATATTATCAAGTATTCTTCTGTAGAATCCAGGATAAATAAGTTTCGTTCTGTTGCTTTATATTTTTAATTCTCTTTCTCTGTCACTCACTCTCTCGGTATATATATATATATATATATATATATATATATATATATATATATATATATATATATATATATATGAACTAGTTTTGGGGTTGGAATACTGCACGATCATGGGAGTGCAGTATATTCGTCCGACAAAACGAATTCACATTTTCCCATTCAAATGCAGTAACCTTTTTATTATATGCTCATTTTGTATTCTACCTTAGGCTTAATTCTATAAACAAAATATACTACACGAAACAACATAAATGAATGTATACCGTATTCCAAACTAAATACACAAGCGCATATTCATAATTACACAACACCAACTGTATGACTAAGCACATAACTCAATACATTTGAACTTAGTCTCGTCCTCGACATAACTTTCGAAAGAAAATGGTGTGTCTAGTTATAATTGAAATGTGGAGTCATTTTGTGAATGAATATGCATTGCAGCAACTTTTCCATTTGATCTGGAATGAATAGCTTTTGGTATTGTTTTCGATTCTACGAAATTTAGTGATTATGGACTGGATTTGTATGTGACAATTCCAAATGAAATACATGGGATTGAATAAGCTAGCGAGAAGCGTGTTGACATCTATAAATGTGTTTTTGTTTCTCTCATTGAATGTTTGAAATCATAATGTGGGAAAATTATCAAGACTTTCAATTGCAATTATCAAAAGGACGCTATGGAATTTAATGCTGATTTCATTTTAAGATCAGTAAGGAGGATGTATATGCACACAGTACAATTTCGAAATGTGTTATCAAGATTCAGAACCTGTAGCATGGGTCATGTAATTCGGATTTGCAAAGCTTAGAAAGTACATTTTGAGGAAGTTCAGGATGTAAAACTGTAATTATATTTTTTTTGCCATTCTAATCACCAGCTAAAGAAGACAGTATATGACTTGTCACTTTTATGTTATTTGTAAGGACATTTTCTTGCGTCTGTTGAATACTGTAGCTAGCCTAAATCCGACACATTGTTTCAACGCGTAATGTGCCAAAGCAGCTGGTATGTGGCAGTCCACGAAACATCTGTTTTAGTTCATTCAGAAACAAATTTAAACAACCACAACGTAAAGCGCCTCTTACGCGAGTGTACATGATTTGTTTACAAACCAAAAATGCTACCGTCTGCGTCCAGTGCTTGTTTACAATAGAAAGTAGTTCCTTTATGCACGTTAATGCTATTTGCGTATTGGCGTGCGGGTTCAGTATCGGCTAATAATGCACGATTCTGGCAATGTAAAGTTAATGGAATAAAATTGAGCATATAATAAATGTATATATATATATATATATATATATATATATATATATATATATATATATATATATATATATATATATATATATATCAGTTAATGTAACTGATGATCAGAAAAGACTGAAGATATGTTGCGGTAAAGAAGAGAGAATGTGACCTGAACATGAAAAAGAACTGAAGACACTAGAAAACAGTATACCTTTGTGGACAAATCAATAGTACATCCTTTACGACGAGAACCAACGAAATCACTGCGGTCAAGCCAAAGAATTTCATTTTCTGAAAAACATACAGTGAGCGATGATGAACTTAATAGATCGTACATTTCAACATTTCAGATAACTTCAGTAGCACAAACACTTATAGGAAATAAGAGAGAGGCCCAGAAAGAAAAGAATAAAATATGTACTTACCTTGATCTTTGATGATCAATCTCGGTGGTGCAAACTGTTCGACAGCTGACTTTAAACTCTCAATCTAGGATCGAACCTTTATATGGATAGATGATAAAGGTCGTTGTACACCTTTCTTTGTAAATAGTTTGTCAATGAACTTTACACAATATTCTCGCATTGCCACATATATTGTTTTCATTTCGAAAGGGAACATCTTTTGTAACTAAAAGCCTATTTGGTCATTTTTGAATATAAACAAAATCAATCATTCACACTTAACCCTATCTCTAACCCTAACAGGCACTGCGACAAATTGGTGTCGAAAGTGCCAGATAATCCGGGAGCATTGGCACGTCGTTGATCATTGTTGCTTTATCAAACGTAGAATATATCTTAGTAAATATTGCTGGCAATTCAATTACAGAATGATACTATTTTAAAGTATCTGCAGACTTTTCGGAGCGTTCGTGTTGGTTACCATAAACGCGAAGACAATTCAAGTGGAATTTTTTTAAACAATTCGAATTAGTGCTTTCAAAAATAGCTGAGGTGAAAAACTCAGTCGAGAACCCAAATAGATATTCGATTATTGTTTCTTCCTTACGAAAGAGAGAGAGAGAAGGAGGGAGAAGATGGATATAGGGTAAGATATACTTTTATTCATGAACGTATCTGAAGCAAGAGCTTACCTACATGAGCGTACATAATAAGGGTTCACTAACATCTTTCGGACTGTGTTATTCCCATTGATTTTCGTATGTGTTTTCTGCACTAATGGAACCCTGTTAATTGCTATTTACAAGACGTTAGTAAAAATGAATAATCAAGTTATACAGAGAGGAAATCTAGCGCCAACTGTTTATAATTCTTTGTAAAGGCTAACGCAATCATACATAATTGAATATCTCAGCAAACAGTCATGCACAACTGTGCAGGATATCTTGAATAGTATGCAAGAAATGCTGAAAACTGGCTTTATTGTCCTTAAAATAAATTAAAATTTGCATATGCCATCTTTCAATGAAAGTAGCTTTTCAGTAATAAATATGCAGATATGCTCTCCGTGAATTATCACGTGATTGCCTCTATACTAGTTAATGTTTAATAGTTAGTGGATATATGCATAGCAATTGTGATCATCTCACTATAAAGGGCTTACAGTCAGACAGATAGTGGAGACCAAATATTTTGGAATTAAAATCAATATTACAAGAAATAAGCGACAAATAATTGATTATATGAATGTATCACTTAATGGAAATATGAATGTATCACTTAATGGAAATATGAATGTATCACTTAATGGAAATATGAATGTATCACTTAATGGAAATACGGACAGCATAGACCCAAATTTCAGAATGTATCTGCCGAAATAAAAAATGAGCAGAATGATGTTCAAGCCATGTTTTTTTCTCAGAAAATTGAATTCAAAAGTAAAACGAATGGAATATATACTGCCATGTATTCTAATTATGAAAGTATTAACGAGCTAGAAAGGAAACAGATGCAAGTGTTAGGGCGAAAGACGAAAAATTACAATAAATCTATTAGAGGGAAAAAAGATCCTCAGCCGCATAAGAAATAGAAAGCCGTTATAACAGACTAGAAGGCAAAGTAAAAGGTTGAATGGTCCGCATCATGGATTCAGGCAGCTGAAAATGTTAAGATATTTATGATATTTCTCACTGTGAATTATGTGCGAATATAGAAGGAACATGGCCATATCGTACAAAAAGGACATGTTACTATCATAGCGAATAAATTTGGCAAAAGAATCGTATATTAAAAAATAATTACAGGGAAAGAAGATCTATATAGAAATCAAGAGTCGGAGGCAAGGGCTTGTCCACTGTTTTTGAAACAAGAAAGGACACCCACTCTTCATTGTAGAAAAGAAAATCAAGAATGTAACGCTCGATTCAGGTGGGAACGAACATATCTTTGATTAGATAGGAAGTATTGTTCCTTCTGCATAAAAGCAACCCTTCCTGTCCAGTATCACTATGTTCAAATACTGTTTAGTGATTTGTATTTACCATATTTGAATTCTACCAGTGTAATTATAAAAAAATCTATGTGGATTTTAATACCTACAAATCTCCTGTATTGTGAATTCAGTTTTCCATTTTCTTTATCAGTATAGCAGTATCACATTTATAATACATTCTAATACTTAACATTCAATTTAGTGGGCTGGGTGTACTGACTTATACCATAAAAAGATTTTTAGTGTCTACAAGATATTATATAATCTAGAAAAATATGAGTAGCTTGCTTCTAGAATCTCATTTTCAATCGCTTGAACCATCCCAGTCTTTAATGTGATGGCATACGAAATACTTCCGTATTACTTGTTTCTTCGCGTATCAATGAATTTTTATATAATTTATGAATGCAAAATACCAAAATGTAAGACATATTTTCCATTTATACTCTTAAATATAAAGATACTTTAGAATAAGTCTTTGAAAGATATGGTTTTAAAGTTGGGAAAAAATTATTTTTATTGTACATTATATAGATAGCAGCACTTATTTGAATTTGCGAACCCTATTAAGCAACGAGCTTCCTGAGATTAGTTTATTACGTATTCACCATTTTGTCTGACGTGAAGTTTTCTAATGTCAACGTACGTTGTTTAAATTGGTAAGGAACCACACTAAGCCGATATTTACGCCTATAATATACATATTTTCAGTAAACTGTTATAGTGGCTTGGATGCTGTTTGGCAGAACGGCACATTGAAGTCATTTCATTAAACACGAAATAATCATATGATAGGATTTTTTTGTATGGGCGATAGGTAATGAAAACAAAGATCAGCAGCTCAATATAAGGTAATGGACATGCGATAATACTACCAATCCTAGCATGACTATAGGGTCAACGGTCAGGAAGATAATGGCCACCTCCAATTATCACAATTAAACCAATGGTAAAATAAAAACACATACTGGTTAAGGTGGACAAAACAGTGATGATATTAAGTTAAAGCTATCATAAAAACTAAACAGACGCAACTTCCAGAATCTATTTCCTGAAATTCAAATATACGGTGGACGATGTTCAAGTCACTTTTCATAAGCAGATGATTTGAAAACGCAGAAAGGAGTATAAAAGTAGATGCATTTTCATTCAGAAACAATTAGCTAGATGTAGAAAAACAAACGTATATGTTAGAGGCCACGAAAGAAAAGATAATAAAGCTAGTAGGTGAAAGGCAATCTTAAGACTGTATAACACAGCAGGAAAATGAATTGTCAGTATCGTAAGGATTAACAAAATTAACACAATATACACAATTAACACAAACTAATCAGGAGCTCGCAGGAAAATTGTTAGGAACTCAGTTCTCTATAATGATGTTAAGCAAACAACTTCCCCTCTCCCCATGTTTAAACTGAATAGACGGTTTTGATCCCGTACCGGTAAATTAAATTATGCATACGTAATATTGACGATCTTTATAACATTTTTGATGCTGCTTTTAGGTATTCTCAGTCAAATGGATTGCAACATATATACATACATACATATATACATACATACATATATACATACATACATATATACATACATACATACATACATATATACGTACATACATACATACATACATGCATACATACGTACATACATACATATATATATACATACATATATACATACATACATACATACATACATTCATATATACATGCATGCATACATACATACATGCATTCATATATACATACATACATACATACATACATACATACATACATACATACATATATACATACATACATACATACATACATACATACATACACACATTCATACATTCATACATACATACATACATACATACATACATAAAAACATACAGCAGCAGAGAGGGCGAACAGACCATAGAATTCCGACAAACAAATAAAACAAACAAAAAAATAAAATCTCGTAGAAAGGTCCAGATTTTCACAAATAAACGTTTCCTGGGAGGTTTTTATTTTTTGTTGAAACCAACCCCATCAATAAAACCCTATCGGAAAGGTGGCTGAAAAATAAAGTACTCTACGTGTTTATTTATTATTTTTGTTTAATTACTGGACGACCAACGTTGGTAGGCGCCCTCTCTGCTGCTATATTAATTAAAAAATTGTTATATTAAAAATAATGATACATCCAAAATCTCATACTGCAAGAATAGCACGAGAACGATTAGAAGCAATTAAAAAATTTCTTCCCGTGCGAGATTCATTTAGAAAAAATCTACAAGCGCAGCAAGAAACACGAGTTGAGTACGAAGAGGACACTAAAAAACTGTTTAAGCCCGTCACTGCAGCTACTGAGAAAGTTACAACAGTCATCAAAGAGGATCTTCTTCCGGTATCAAAACAAACAGCAGAACAAACCGAAAAAATAACAAGAAGATCTAAACAAACAAAGAAGATTTTACGAGATCTTCCACCTGGCATAGCCAGGGAAATAGCTGCGGCTCAACCTTCACCTGTTGGTGAGGAAATACTTGAAGAAATTGGAAAACTTCGTGCTGAAGTCGCCGACGTGCAAAAAGAGCATGCACATGAACCCGAACTAGTAGAAACAAACGCAGATTTGATTGCAAAATTCAGAGAAGGAGCTGTTGAAGAAATTAGAAATACTAAAGAAGAACAATTACCCGAGGTAATATTAAATAGCATATTTAATAAATCTAGTATTTTAAAACCCCATCATGAAAAAATAAATGATGATAATCTTATTAAATATATATATATCGCGTATATTACAACAAAAAACAAGCTAGAGGTCAAAAACATGAAATTATTAAAGAAGAAGTAGAAAAACTTAGAGGGGGACTGAAACAACAAGAACAACTCTCCCAGCTTCAGCTTCCTCCACCTATGCGACAAATAGAACAACAACAATCTTCTTATTCACCGATGATGTCGAAAATTAAAGAAATTTTTGGAGTGACACCATCTAAGAAATAAGACGAAGGAGCTACTGGCAGTGGTCTGGGAAATAATTTTATTTGTCCTGAAAATATCATTAATGATGTGTCACGGTTAGAGGTTCTCATAGGAGGAAAACGTGCCGGAAATAATTCACCAGAAATAATTAATGAAGCATCTGATATTTGTCGCCGATTATTTCAAGGTGGTATCATGGATATCGGCGTTTACCGAGAACTTATCGATGAACTTGCTGATGACTAGTTGTTAGATAAATGGTAAATAAAAATAAGATGATCATACATGATAATCATCGTAAACCCATGCAGGTCAGAGCGGTAAACTCACGATTACCAATCTACAGAGCTACTTACGGAGATGGACTTGGTGATGTTATTCAGGGATTATTTACAAGGATAGCTCCAAAAGCAATACCTGTTGCAAAACAATTATCGATGAAAGCTATTGATATTGTTCGTGATAAAGCGCCTGGTGCAATTGTCAATGTTGCTGGTAAGGCATTCTCGGCAATCAAAGAAAGACTAGCACGATTATTGCGACGAAAACAACAACCACCGGTGAAACTGGCAAGTACTGAGGTGATGCCAGCAGACGTAAGTAAAATAATAAATCAGGCTGCAAATCAAAAACTAGCGGCGATATCTGAAGAAGCAGAAAAAATATAACAGCAAATTTAATAGCAGGAAGCGGTCTTCGTCGACGATGATCATCATTTGAAAAATGGTAACTATAATAAAAATGTTCAAGCGCGAATCAGACCCAGCATTTGATATGGAGGCACCTGTCCTTAAGTACGAATCTATACGTGATTATCAGTTTTATTCTTATGAAGCAAGACAACCAAATCAGCGGGGGAGAATCGAATTACAGGTTCATGATACAAGTAGATATTTCTTGCCCGCTGAGACGTTTATTGAAGTAGAAGGTAGACTTGTAACGAATGTTGTAGCTAATACGCCATATGGTATCAATTTGCGTGTTGGTTTTGTCAACAACGGGATTATGGCGTTGTTTGATAGCGCCACATACATGATTGATGGAAAAAATATTGAATCAATTCAGAAGGATGTTGATGTTGCTACAACAATAATTGGTCTAGCGAGATATTCTGACGACTTTACAAGATCGGCCGGTCCAACAATGATGTTTGCCAAGAATATTACTGACAGCGCTGATCATGTTCAGTATTTTAAGTTACGGACACCACAAAATACTGTAGTTGATCCACAACCAGTTGATTTTGAACACGCAGACAGACCCGGTGCTGATTTTGATATTGTAAAAAATGTTAATGCGACTTACAACCTAGGATTTGCAACGCGCCGAGCAGCGCTGTCGTGAGATAGTAGAAATTTTTCATGTGCAATTCCACTGTCTCACATCTTTGGATTTTGCAGAAATATTAGAAAGGTCATCTTTGGAGCTAAACACACAATTGTACTCGTAAGAAAAGGTGATGATAATGATGCAATCTGGCGAGGTGCTGGTGTTGCTGCTGATGGTAAAGTAAATATGTCAAAACTTTCATTGTGGATGCCAGTAATGACACCATCAATCACTGACGAACAAAAATATATATTACGAGATTTTCCATTCGTAGTCAAAGGGAGTATTACTCGATAAATAAATAATCACACATACGTACACAATCTCGCATTATATTTCTGCACTGAACAAGAAAAATGCAACTAATTTTTAATTCCAAACACTATTACGCACGTATTTCTGTAATCGAGTCAGTACATGCAGGATCCATGTGCTGTACATTGGATCTAAAATTAACCCGCCACGATCGATACAGGCTAGACGCTGGATTCTGCACTCAGTAAGCTGGAATATACATGTCGGTTTTCTGTAGGTTAGATAAAATATACATGTATTCTATGTGTTGCGCTGTTCTAAATGTTTCACGAAAAGAACAGAAAAATACATGAACTGTATATTTTTGTAAGTTAGAAATCATAAACGGGTAGGCATCACAGACCTTGGATGTTGTATATGATTATGACCATATACCGAGGATCATAAAATTATCTCCCTTTCATGAGTCAAAAAATAAGTAGTATAATAATGATAATTTCTGACCCCCCAAAAATAAATCTAATGCGAAGTAGAGATGATAATTATTGACACTGAAAGGTGATTTTCTGTTTATTTTTTTTTCGAGAAAGCGGTTTTATATATATTTTCTTCTACTTTTTGTACTGAATACGGGTGAATATCAAAATATTTCGCAGCAGAACATATCGAACGAAATATAATTACTTTGCCAGTTTCTGTGTTTGTGGAATCTACCGCCCTCTTTCCGATTGTTTTACATCTTCCAGTATTACCACATGCAGAGTTCACGCTTTGCGTGACAACACGAAGGTTGGATAAACTATTATTTTGAGGATCTCCGTCAACATGATCAATAACAAGATCGTCTTTGATCACTCCGAAGAAACACTCGTACGTAAATCGATGACAGAGATACCCTTTCTTTCCAACAGTGAATCTAAGATAACCATGATTATTAATATGACCAACTGGTTTTTTAACCTGCAATTTCTAATCATGCCATTACGATCTGATTCGTAATTCTTAATGACAGGATGTGGGACAAATATATTTTGCTCTATTATAATAATATTATTTGTTTAAATCATTGTTTGTCTGAAATCTTGATATATAATCCTCTACGGATTTTATAGCGTTTTCACCATTATTATTTTTTTTGTCATAATATCTTTTAAGCTCTCTGAACCGTTTTCCCCCGCACTTTCCACATAATTTTGTTTTGCCTCGCACTCCAATACCACACCGCAAACACGGTATTGGTCCTAGACTTCCTCGCCGTATGCCCTGTAAGTGCATCCAAAAAAATTCACCTCTGCAGGATTTGTTGCATCGATTTACTGAACCGATCATCAACCATCTGCATTGAGACATTGTATATATAATATTTTTTATTTAAATATTTGTTTTAATTATATGAACGAGTTTGAGAAATTATCCCAAGCTAGGCCTGTTAAGTATAAATTCAACCTCGACAGATTATCTCCAGACTTACCAGTACGAGATCTGGTTGATCCGAAAAATAAAAGTCTGATCTCGAAAATTCATGACGCCAAGAAGGAATTTTACACAGATGGTGCATCTCATACATGGTCAACGTTCAAGATTATTCGCAATACTGTCAAGGACGCCACAATGACAAGCGAGCGGCAACTATCATTAACTACATCGCTGAATACGAGGGCAATCAAAAATATTTTCTTCAAAGTAAAATTTATTGTATTAACAGAAACAGGTAGTTGGATTATCCGTGACAAATATGATCCTGTCTTTGGTAATAATAAAACTGTCATATTAAGTAAAAATTCCAGACCGGATCTATTGACGGGTGTTGACAAACCGTATTATGAGCGAGCGTATCCTGTAACAGCGGTTATTTATGGAATTTATGAGATAAATAAAAAACCCAACGTTGATAAACTGGCACCCATGAAATTTTCAAGGTTAAATTGTGTAGCCGAACGAGTAATAGAACACTTTACAAACGCGATGCGTGGAAACGGATTAACTGATTTAAGACGTAAAAAAATAAACTCATGGGCTGATTCAGTTAAGGATACCGGTGCTACAATAAAAGATGTTGCTGAGTTAGGAAAAATATAAAAATTTCCAATAACCGTATCAACAATAACGGGAGAGGTACTGTACGAATCTAAATATAAATCAAAAGGAGCTTCAATAAATATTATTGATCATAACGCGCATGCATGGACCAGCGCAGTAACAATATTTCCACGTGATCGAACTGTTAGATTTTACCCCTCAGACATGTTTGATTTTATCAACGAAATAAGTAAAAACGATCCTGTATCGGTATGGTTATGTAAAAGTAATGAGGAAGGTGAATTTGATCAGTTTGTTAGACCAAATGGTGAAATATATCGAACAGAATCTCTCCATGACGAGATGAAAAATCTCGCGGATAAGTTTTTCGCGGAAAATACCGATAAATTACTAATTGTTTTACCGTTCCATCTGTTGCGGATCATTTCGCTAGAGAACGAAATTCATGGAAGCCAACACGATTTGATTTACTCGAGGACGTACGCGCAAGTTGTGTCGAATACGGACACGGTGGATTGTGGAATACCAAATATAATTACGATGATGTTATTTCGGTTGATATGGTTGCATGTTATCCGGGAAGTTTTCTAGGATACGGAGATTGTTCTGTGTACTTTAAAAGATTCGGTCACCCCACAAACGAGATGACGCGAGTGGCAATTAATGGACCATTACCTGATTTTGATCTGACTGGATTTGCTTGTGTTGAATCATTCGAGCTTAAGGAAAATCTTCACAAGATTTGTTATGTTTGGTTTGGCAGACATTTTTGTGAAAAACGTTGGGCATCTATAGTTTTGTTACGATATATGCTAGATTGTGCGATACTGACATCGTTGGTGGTCAGTGCGACAATTATATCATATCATGCACAGACCGAAGTTTGGTTGCCCATGCCAGATTATATCAATCTCGATGAAGTTATTAGCTAGTTTAAGGAAAAATGTCCTGATGTTTCCGAAGAAGATATTATCAAAGAAGCTCCTAAAATTCTCGAGATTAAACTTAAAACCGCAAAAGATCTCGGTAGAAAAATTATAGGTAAATTTACTCAAGGTGGTGCATATGATCATAAAAGACATCACGCACGATTAATTCTAGATGATGCCGAGTACGATTTTATAATCGCTGATACAGCAGCGAGAAATATATTTGTAAATCGAGAAGGTGTTTGTTTATCCGACGGAACAAAATTGGGCACGATCGTTAGTTACATAAATGACGTCTCCCCACAGTATACTCATCTAAGATCTTCCATGTTGGCTTATGTTTCTATAAATTTATTATCGATGATTAATAGATTTCCCAAGACCGCAGTCAGAGTCGCAACAGATTCGTTTTATATTTCGAGTAAATATTTAGAATCTGTTATGAAATTTACAAGTAATGATGAACGATGGAGTTCGTGGCGGATAAAAAAAGAAATATTACACAATTACACAGAATCAGCAGATGTTCCAATGAGAGATTTTTATCGTGAGGGTAATAAAATATCAGAAATGTCGAAAGCGCCGCCGGTGAGTGATCCAATAACCAGATATAAGACAACATATCTCAATGGACCTGGTGGATGCGGCAAAACGACTCGAGCAACTAATGTTTTTAGAAATTCAGATATGATCGTGCTGACACCCACACACAGGCTTGCACGCGAGATGAAACAACGGCAAGTACAATCGTGTACGTATCATAGTTTCTTTCGGTGGCGCGGGGATATATGGACTCCTGAACGAATGGGAGAAAAATATATACATAAAATAATTATTTGGGATGAGATATGCACGGTGTCATTAGATACATTAAAAACGTTTCTTGATTGGTTCTTGACGAAAAATGCCGCTATAATAATGTGTGGCGATCATGGTCAACCGCCGCCTTTTGTTGGACCATCTCCACATGATTGGTTAAAAAACTTCGTTGATTATTACGAAGGAATAGATGATGATCATAGAGCTCTCGATGCAAATTTGAAGGAGTTTAAAAAATTAATCAGATTACAATCAAACAAAATTCAGTGTGAAATAATACGCGGAGTAATCTCAGAGACCTCAGTGGGTGATTTTTTAAATTTATGGAGACCCAACGATTTGATAGTAGCAAGCAGAAAAATAATCAGAGACGATTTACAACAGCAGTTATTTCAGCTGCATAAAGAAAAATATTCAGAATTACCCGTACCGTTATGTTACAGACCATCAGATACACGAAAACAGAATATTAATGTTGATATTCCAGGACAGACTGAGAATCAAAATCTCGTATTAAATGATGTTGTCGCTGTTGATATCAGTGTGGTCGAAGATGCATTACACGCTGACAAATCTCCATGGGTGTTGCGATACGCTATGACGATCCACTCGTCTCAGGGATTAACTATTTCTGACACACGAGTCTGGATTGTAGACGATCACATCGAGTGGTCAAAGTTAGTTTATTTAGCGGTATCGAGGGTCAGAAAAATATCTCAATTACGCAGAATTATAATTCCTGAAATTGTTAATAAATTTAACGTCATTGATATGATAAAATAAACAAAAAATTAATCGGATACAAACAATCTGATAAAAAAAAAAATAAACGCGACTTTGATCTTGATGTTGAATTTATTATTGAGTTAAAACAGCAGCAGAATAATCATTGCACAAGTTCCAATTGTATAATGTTATGGCGGTATTCGAGTAATGATTCAAGACATTTTACCGTAGATAGAAAAGATAATAGTCGCGGTCATACACGAGAAAATATCATGTTGACCTGTCTTGAGTGTAATCGACGTCGGGGTGCTAGTTAAGTGATCGCGGTGGTAATTCTGTATCCGTGGGGATTATTTGTAGTTGTTCACGTACAAATCCACGTTGAGGAGCAGCCGAATCTAATCTGTAGATTGCAGGTCTACCTGAGGATCTTGTCACGGTGGATATTTTGTGTGTGGTAACACTCCAAATAGGATCAGTCGCTCTCGCTTTACCACCTTCAAGTTCACCAGGCTCATATCAATATCTGACTGTGACATCACCCAATATTTTCTGTTTTTCAACATCTTTTCGTTGTGTTGGTATATTTTTTTTTTGTGACTGCGCTAATGGGTTTCATGTTGGTTGTTCGTGTGACCTCGCTATTTAATGCAGCTATCACGCTTGGTAATCTTGCAACCCATTCGCGAGATCTTTTATCCTGAATAAATTCCTTCGCGTATTGATATCCAAATAACCGCTCACCGAGTGTTCGATTAAATCGCTCAACAATTGCCTGATCACGGTGAATTGCAGTATGACCTCGTCGTATTTTGGTATTATGTTGTTTCATTAACGATGATACTGGACCAAGAAATTCCTTACCAGGATCAACCTATAGCAGCTGTGGCCATCGTAATGGTCCTCGCTGATAAATTCGTTCAAACGCATCGGCTACTTCAGATGATGTTTTCGTCGATAACGGTTCTGCTTCTTTATATCTACTTGCAACATCAACTACGGTTAACGCGTACTTGTACGTTTTTCCACGCACAGTATCATGCGGTAAAAACAGAATATCTGCTTGATGAACTTCATTAGGAACACTGACATCGAAATACGCGTACTGAATTTGTTTCGGTGGTGGTAGATAAATTTGCCATATTGCTTGTTTAGATAACCACGTTTTAGCAGTAGAATGTTTAACCGCTCCTGCATCAGCGAGTTTACCAATTGCTGCTTTGCCTCTCCAATATCCTCTTGGTGAATAATAAATTAATTCCATTTATATATTACCAGCCCCAAGCGCTAATTTACTTTTCATCACGGATCTTACTAACCAATTAGCTAATTTTTCTTTGATATTTTTATTTATTATGGAATCTAGCGCGTGAATTAATTTCACATCCGCAATATGTCTATCTTGTAGATTTTTACTTTTATAAGCTACATCATGAGCGTGACAAGCTCGATCAATAGCGTTTATTGGTTCCTCGCCTGGTTTTGGTTGATCTTGATTATCGAGCCTGATACTAAGTCTGGTACCGGGACCGCAATAATTATATCCTGGTAGATGTTTTTCTCCGCTGTATTTAGCCCATGGAGTACCTAAAAACTTTGACATCAAATTAGCAATATCACCACCGCGCCTATTAGGCAAAAACGAAAATTTCTTCCTACCGCATACAGAACATTTTCCACCATACGCTATTTTTTTATTTTTTGTTGTAACCGTAGCTAAATCAACAGTTGGAGTTTTAACTCTACACCGCAAACACTATAAATTCATGATATAATATATATGGATATAATTGATTTCTCAGCTACAAGAAAACGAGAGCCAGTTAAACATCATTTGCGCTACCGAATTCCATCAGAATGATTATCATAGGACCATCTGGATCGGGTAAGACGCAGTTATTACTTAATTTGATAATGAGATGGTTAAAATGGGATAAATTGTATTTAGTAGCACCATCCGCTGATGATCAACGATGTTATGATGTACTTAAAGATTTCAGTGAAAACGCGCGATTACTGGATGAAGGTAATGATGTTATAGAGCTTATGACCGATATTGATGAAGCACCATCCGTATATATTTTAGACGGATTTATCAATAATTTAGTTGTATACGACGATGTGATGCTAGATAAACAATCAAATCCAGCTAGAATATTTTCCCGAGGTAGACATAAAAATACAGATGTGATCTATGTTACTCAACGATATACACAAATTCCGAAGGTGATTAGAGACAACTGCAACATTTTAGTTGTGTTTAATGGTGTAGACACACACACACGCTGCGAAATATTCATGAAACTTGGTGTGGTGGTGACATGGATATAATTAAATTCAGAAATTTCTTCTCACGAGCGCAAGCTACTCCGCATGGGTTTATAACAATAAATTTACATGATCCAAAAACAAGGTATCGTGTGGGTCTTGATAAATTTTTTTAATTAATATAGCAGCAGAGAGGGCGCCTACCAACGTTGGTCGTCCAGTAATTAAACAAAAAAAAATAAATAAATACGTAGAGCACTTTATTTTTCAGTTACCTTTTCGATAGGGTTTTATTGATGGGGTTGGTTTCAACAAAAAATAAAAACCTCCCAGGAAACGTTTATTTGTGAAAATCTGGACCTTTCTACGAGATTTTATTTTTTTGTTTGTTTTATTTGTTTGTCGGAATTCTATGGTCTGTTCGCCCTCTCTGCTGCTCATACATACATACATATATACATGCATACATATATACATACATACATACATACATACATACATACATACAAATATACCGATGCACGATAGTTATACGGTTTTGAAGTCTGGCTGTACGAATGTTAATCCTTTCAAAGGAGTATGGTCATGAAATCGTGAGTATAATTATTGCTTATGTCCCTGGATGATATCCTATAGAAGAACACAGCAATCTGAGGCGATGGAGCAACTTCATTGCTAAGCTTGGAGCCTTAACAATTACCTCATACTTCACTAAACTACACAATCAACGACTGAAGTATTAATCTGTAGTCATGTAATCCTCCATCTATTGAATTACGGATCAGAAAATTAGGGTTTTGAAAATTGAAATACAATATGATAGAGAATGCGAGGATTAAAATGTCTCAAAGATGGTGGAAATTTACTGATGCAGCTAATATTTAGCATGCAGATAATATCTCCTTTTTAAAAATCATAATAAACGTTAAAGAGGAGAGTATAGGCACGCCATTGCTGCATGCTACAGTTTAATGTTCAATATGTGAATGTGCTTGAGGTTGTGAAAACAAAGCTTAGCCTCTCTATAATAGTAGTCGTGCAATGACACTACTAATCCTACCTTGACAATCGGGTCTATGGTCAACGAGATATTGGACTCTTCCAATGTGGAAAATGAAATCAACGTTTAAAAACAAAAGAAATAAAACTTAAGATCGACGAAAGATTGATGATATGAAGGTAGCATTTATTGGGAAGCTGGAATGAATAGACACAACGTTTAGAATATATTTCCTGAAATTAAATATATGGTATGGAGGCTATTCAAGTCACTTATTCTTCTACTCAAGCAGATGACTATCACGTTATGATTTGGTGCCAAATCCGTTTTCATCCTTATTATTGTATATAAATGGTCAGGACTAAACACGTTTTCATCCTTATTATTGTATATAAATGGTCAGGACTAAACACGTTTTCATCCTTATTATTGTATATAAATGGTCAGGACTAAACAAGTTTTCATCCTTATTATTTTATATAAATGGTCAGGAATAAACACGTTTTCATCCTTTTTATTGTATATATATATATATAAATGGTCAGGACTAAACACGTTTTTCGTTCCTATTCATTATGCTCTTGTATAACATCAGTCTGCATACGTATTTAATGTTGTATTTACAGATTCTTTGAGAGCATTATTTGTTTAAATTATTCTTGGCTTATACTACTAGTCTGGCACTTATACTACTAGTCTGGCACTTATGCTACTAGTCTGGCACTAATATGAATTATCTAACGGAGTACTGAGCAAGATTATTTAGATTCGGCAGGACTGTAGGCAGGCCAGTAAATAACAAGATCTGTAATTTATTCAAAGAACTTTCAATTTTATGGAACATGTATTAAGGATTTTGTTTTGTTTAATTCATAATCTTCTCAGTTAATTTTAATTTTTTTTAATTTTATTTTGATAATTAAAATTTGCTAAGTGTTGGAAAACGTATCGGTTTTGTTTTCTCTTTCACTCTCTCTCTCTCTCTCTCTCTCTCTCTCTCTCTCTCTCTGTTGCATAATTTATTACCATAGATTTGTAACATCAAACAACTTCCAAGATTGAATGTGATGATGTGCATGTAGTCTTGAATGTGCTAATGTGTCAATAGTTTTGAATGTCACAATAACATAATGCAAAATATCCTTGGCTAACGTAAGCCTAACTCCAAGCAAGTTAGTAGTTTAGTCCAATAATTGTTAATGAGCACTTTGTGGTTCGAATGAATTTTCAATGTGTTTTGCATGTTGACAACAGGTCAATTGCTTTCACAGTTTTAAGGATATATAATAGTAAATATAATAGTAATGTTGCTTACCATATAAGATAGTCGATTACATTTATCGTTGTTGATACACATATATTGAATAAGGATCCTGTTAAGTCATCTTGCGTCTTACAGAATATCATACTCGTATTGCTCAGTCATTAGTCTTGAAACTCGCTGAATTTGCATTCGACAGTCCTCTTGATGTTATTGAAGGTTGCATACTTAGATGATGATGTCATGTATTTTAATCAGACTGTCTGCAAGGACTGTTTCTTATTTAAAAAGTATCTGCATGGCAGCTTCGTTCTCATCAAACCAATTTTACTGTTCAAGGATGCTGAGACAGATGAGTATAGAGAGTAGGGTAATGCGCGAAGGCTGTCATTGGCTGATATGTGCTAAGACGGTCCATTTTGCTCTACATTGCTTTAGTATTGCATTCAAATGATTGTATTCATGGTCGCTATGTTGAAACAAAATCAAGCTTATACAGAAATCAACTCCTGACTGGAACAGAGCTTGAACGGAAACAAAAACATAGCAACTGATAATCCAATTTTTAGCAGCTAGACATGTTCATCAAACACATCGTAGGTACGAAATATATGTCATCCACATTCCCCCCTCCTACTGTCAATCGTCGTCTTTCATTTAACTCTCATTCGTGTTGTGTGTTTTTTTCTCACTAGCTTATCAAACATTGTGTAACTCCGTAATTAATATGGCATCCACTATACGCACATACAGCTTAATGCACACAAATATTTTTTCTTACAATTACATTCAGCGTAGAACAAAATACATCTCTAGTGTCACGTAATTTCGAATTCCTGTAAAATACTACCTGCATTATTCAACATTAGAAATGCTAATATCCAAACCACAATAACCCTTCACAAGGCTCTGTAATTCATAGTTTCAACAAAATATGTAACTAGCCGAAACTAAATATATATGACCGCGATATATGGTATTCGATTTTGCAAATGCATTTACCAAGCATTAATACCTTCTATGCTCATGTACATTAGAGTTTTTCTAGTTTCACAGATTACTCATTAATTACTACCCTTCATTTTTTATTTTGTTTTCTATTCTAGACATCTCTTTTTAGCGTTTCCATCTCACATTGATATTCCTCAAAATATTTGTCATGTATTGTCGAGACGCCACTTATGGAAGAAGATGTAACAGTGGTGTTCGGCCAGATGATGTTGTGTCTCTGGCAGGTACTGCGCAAAGCAATGATTAACATATCTATGTGTGCAAAGGATACTGTCATAATATTGAAATTTGATGATGTTAATTTAAGTATTGATTCGGATCGACAATTCGGTGCCATCAATGCATTAAAGTACATAATAGGAAGTTTGTCATTTACGATAATATTTTAATACATTTTGTAACATAGTCTATTTTCTATAATGTCGTTTCACATTCCATATTTTATTTAACTTAAGTATTTGCCAGCCTCTTTTGTGACTAAGGCTAACATATATGACTTTACGAACATACACAAAACCGTAGCATATAACCTATAGCATATACCTATCAACATGTGTTTTATGAATATACGTTCCAAACGAAACAGTTCAGTATTGAATGAATAAGCGAATTCATCAACATTAATGCTAAACTATATACTAGTATGAAACTCAATGGTTTCGTAAGCATAATTTTCCAAGTTGCCACTTTATTATTATCATTATTATTATTATTATTATTATTATTATTATTATTTAAAAGGGTTAATCGTAGTTTGCCGTTCCCTGTAAAAGGTTTCCTTCTTTGAAGCGCAAAATACAACGGCTAAACCTTGTAGCCCGAACTTGTTCAACTAAAATTTTAAAAAAGAAGTTGTTATTAATAAAGCTTATGATTAATTTATCGTATTACTTTGTTACTCCTTTTCTATTTCGAAGACATATTATTTCCTTTTCCCTCTTGTTTTCATTAAATCGTAATACTGTCAAAATATTTTAAAGAATGAATAACAATCGAAACATTTTTTAAAACATATGACAATATTCCACTTATGTTCAGTTTAGAATCATGAATAGGGCAAATACCATTTTTATTGTTATCGTGTTTGATCTTATATAAAGCATGGCAATCGTTAGCGGTACTGATATAACATTTATTCTTGAAAGGACTAGAATCACAGGCAATATTGTCATGGTGTTTACTTTTAAGAACACGAGAAACGTAAGCGATATTAATAGTATGTTCATTCTTTAAAGCATGGGAATTGCAAGCTTTATACTATTTTTTTACGATTACGAATCTTAAAGTTAAGGGAGTTGCAAACAGCAACATTAGTGTTATATTGTTCATTCACATAGACATTGGGATGGGATGCACTGATCTAAATTGGTGTCCTGTTTAATTTTATAAGTATGGTAAATGCGGGCAGTAATCGTATTCTTATGCTGTTGAATCTAAGCATGGGGAATACAAGATATGATCTAACTGGTATCGTGTTTAATCCTAAAAGCATAGGAGGTCCAGGTAGTAGTTTTATTGTTATGATGTTTAATTATACACGTCTGGGAATAACAGCAATACAATTGCTCTGTTATATAGTTGCAAAAACATGAAACATTAAGGTAATGTTCTTAATTATTCTATCTTTATTTTAAACCACTTGCTGAATATTATTAAAATGTGGATATCTTTCTTTGCTGTGTTTTCCAGGCTATGATAATCATCCTCATCATACCGATACTTATCATCTGAGAGTGACAAACTAGCAAATGAGTTGCGCGCAATTCTCGAAGAGGCTCGCGGTCTGGTACAATAATACCGTTATTTTGTGTTTAATTTCGGAGGTGTAATCCTTCAATCTCTATTCGTCTGTAAGGTTTTATAGAACGGGGAAATATCAAGATCTGTATCCTTCTGAAGCTCACTACAATTTAATGACGTCCATTTTATTTAGCATAAAACATTTCTTTTGCAAAAACGTGTTTGACCTTCTTATGATTCGAGTCTGACAGGTATTCCCAGCCAAGAACCGCACAGACATTGTTCATTGCTAAAGACTTGGTGTTGGACTTAGATGGTGGACTTAGCTAGCTGTAGAAATCTTTAGTGCCTATCTTTGTTATTTTGAGAGATGAATGGACCTTTGACTTTCTACAAAAATGTCATTGTTTACGTACTGTACGAGCATGATGATGATTTAAACGGGATGTAAATTGTCTAAACTATTAAGCTGCCCATTGTAAGAAATTCTGAATATTACAATGTCTGAGGTTATCAAAGAATACATAGGTCGCTGTCTATATCCTCCGCCTTACATGAAAAATGAGCAAGTCATTCAGTGCGATCGATGATAAAATGTTGAACGATTGCGATAAAATGCGATAAAATGTTTACACAATAATGGTCGTTAGGAAAATAAAACTTGAAATATTAACAAAATTAAATGTTCAAAATCAAGGGAAACGAAATTAAATTAAAACGGAATTCCTTTCGTCATTCATCCCGTCTTCATCTCTCTCTACCGGATCCCTTTTTATCATTTTCAGGGTATCCAGTTTTGATAATATTCAATAGGTTTTCATTCAGCTATTGAGGGTCTGTAATCTCTGTAAATTAAAGGGATCAGTAGCATTATCAAACAATTCATATAGATAGATAGATACACACACGCCCACACACACACATACATAGATAGATAGATGGACAGACAGATAGATAGATAGATAGATAGATAGATAGATAGATAGATAGATAGATAGATAGATAGATAGATGGATGGATGGATGGATGGATGGATGGATACATGGATAGATAGATAGATAGATAGATAGATAGATAGATAGATAGATAGATAGATAGATGGATGGATGGATGGATGGATGGATGGATGGATGGATGGATAGATAGATGGATGGATGGATGGATGGATGGATGGATGGATGGATGGATGGATGGATACATGGATAGATAGATAGATAGATAGATAGATAGATAGATAGATAGATAGATAGATGGATGGATGGATGGATGGATGGATGGATGGATGGATGGATGGATACATGGATAGATAGATAGATAGATAGATAGATAGATAGATAGATAGATAGATACATAAATAGATAGATAGAGAGATAGATAGATAGATAGCCATGTGTGTGTGTGTATGTGTGTGTTTGTGACTTAGATTTGTAACGTACCTTTAACAATTGTTTAGTTATGTCGCATGGATGTCTGAAATGTGGCAGTTCCTACTAATATCCAGCACTAGGACATCATGCCGCAGAAACGTAGCATCACGTACCGCCAGAACCAGGCCAACCAGTCGAAAAAGAAACTGCTTAATGCTGAACGCCAAGTCAGGCAGCTGCTAATAACATTTTGTATAAGTCATTGGAATGACTCAAAACGAGGTTCGAACCCGAGATTTCCCAATACCGAGGCAAACACTCTAACCCCTTACACCACCGTAGACGCCGACATATGCATGCAAGATGCGCATAATCTAACATGTTTAAAATGATCCATATTAGCTCATTCCAGTTCGCATACATTATCATAATTTATACTTCGGGCAAAACAGATACAAAATATGCTCTAAATAATGTACGTAACAGCTACATTAAGCGACAACTATTAAATGTATGTATGTATGTATGTATGTATGTATGTACATACGTATTTATGCATGCACGTGTCGGCTTTCACCGTGGCGTAAGTGGTAAGAGCGTCGGGCGCGGTATCTGAAGATCTCGGGTTCGAACCCCGTCCTCGTCATACCAAAGACTTTTAACACTGTTCCTAGCAGCTACATGTATGTATGTAAGTAGTAAGGGGGGTCACATTACGTACAATGGGAATTAGCATTAAAATACACCCTGGGTCACTTTACGTACAATGGAAATTTAACATGGCGAAAAATCGTATAGCACTTTACGTACAAGGGGAATTAACATGGGAATAAATCGTGGGTCAGATTACGTACAAGGGGAATTAACATGGGAATAAATCGTGGGTCAGATTACGTACAATGGGAATTAACGTGGGAATAAATCGTGGGTCACTTTACGTACATGGGAAATTTAACATGGGGAATAGATCGTGGGACTGTCTAGGGACAATGGGAAATTTAACATTACGGAAACCCCTGGGGGATATAGCCTCAAGGGAATTTAACATATGGAAATTGAACATGGTGGATCTGTATAGCGTCAAGGGGAATTGAACATGGTGGGACTATCTAGGGACAATGATGGTAGAGGGTCAAACACAACAGAGACAGAAACATACATACACTAGTACAAGCGTGGGATTTATATATAAAGCATTACAAGACCTGAAATCTTGCTGGGGTGTTCAAAAATTTGCATAATTGTAATGATGCTATAAATAGCTATATTCAAGGAAATGCTCAACGACAAAATGGATGTGACTAAAAGTAACGTTAAAATGACGAAATTGTCCCAGAATATAAAGGAAAATAAACATATCCCCGAAAATTAAGTTACAATGGTTTAGACTAAAATGGATAAAATTAGTAACTACTTACAATATCAACTTCTGTGACGATCGTGGATAAATACCAATGTATCTATAATCAGCTGAAATTCCTATGAAATCCCACTATCTATTTATAGCTCCAACTTGTGGGTTTTTCCTTTGGAAAATCCCACTTTCTTTTTATAGCCTCAGCTTGAGTGACGTTCCTGTTTATGAATTCTAGTATATATGCATAGCTACAAAATGTGGAAATCCCCAAGTCGATATTCATAGTCTCAAAATTTCCAGCGTCAGTGACGTCACTGTACTGAACACTAGGGGATAAATGGCAACAGTGTTGCAAGTGGCTGACCTGAATACGCGCTACTGTAGGTAGGTAGGTAGAGTGTATCTGATAGGGATAAAGTGAGTTTTATAGGGACAAACAGAGACCAATACACACACACACACACCATACGCGCGCAGACACACTCACACACACACACAGGAAAGAGGAAAAAACAAACCCCAAATATACTATCCACACTCGGGAGGAAGAAAAAAAACAACCAAATATACGATCTACACAACGTACGCGAACACACACACACACACACACACACACACACACACTATAAAATGGATAAAATTAGTAACTACCTACAATATCAACTTCTGTGACGATCGTGGATAAATACCTATGTATCTATAATCAGCTGAAATTCCTATGAAATCCCACTATCTATTTATAGCTCCAACTTGTGGGTTTTTCCTTTGGAAAATCCCACTTTCTTTTTATAGCCTCAGCTTGAGTGACGTTCCTGTTTATGAATTCTAGTATATATGTATAGCTACAAAAAGTGGAAATCCCCAAATCGATATTTATAGTCTCAAAATTTCCAGCGTCAGTGACGTCACTGTACTGAACACTAGGGGATAAATGGCAACAGTGTTGCAAGTGGCTGACCTGAATACGCGCTACTGTAGGTAGGTAGGTAGAGTGTATCTGATAGGGATAAAGTGAGTTTTATAGGGACAAACAGAGACCAATACACACACACACACACACACAACATACGCGCGCAGACACACTCTCACACACACACACACACACACACACACACACAGGGAAGAGGAAAAAGCAGACCCCAAATATACTATCCACACTCGGGAGGAAGAAAAAAACCAACCAAATATACGATCTACACAACGTACGCGAACACACACACACACACACACACACTATCAAATGGATAAAATTAGTAACTACTTACAATATCAACTTCTGTGACGATCGTGGATAAATACCTATGTATCTATAATCAGCTGAAATTCCTATGAAATCCCACTATCTATTTATAGCTCCAACTTGTGGGTTTTTCCTTTGGAAAATCCCACTTTCTTTTTATAGCCTCAGCTTGAGTGATGTTCCTGTTTATGAATTCTAGTATATATGTATAGCTACAAAATGTGAAAATCCCCAAGTCGATATTTATATTCTCAAAATTTCCAGCGTCAGTGACGTCATTGTACTGAACACTAGGGGAAAAATGGCAACAGTGTTGCAAGTGGCTGACCTGAATACGCGCTACTGTAGGTAGGTAGGTAGAGTGTATCTGACAGGGATAAAGTGAGTTTTACAGGGACAAACAGAGACCAATACACACACACACACACACACACACACACACATAACATACGCGCGCAGACTCTCTCTCTCACACACACACACACACACACACACACACACGCACACACATACAGGGAAGAGGAAAAAACAAACCCCAAAAATATACAATCCACACTCGGGAGGAAGAAAAAAAAAACAGCCAAATATACGATCTACACAACGTACGCTAACACACACACACACACACACACACACACACACCACACACACACACACACACACACACGCGCGCGCCCACACCACAGAAGGAAGAAGAAGAAAACCATTATACACTATCCACACGGAGTGAAGAAATAACCCTTTATATATGTTATCAACAGAGAGTGAAGAAAATAACCCATTATTATCCATCAACACAGAGTGAAGAAGAAAAAGTTTTTTGAAAGCACCTAAACCCTCACCTGCAATGACCAACTCTGCCAAACACCTTCACCCCACCCCACCCGCACTCTCAACACTACAAAACCCATTTAACCCGTTATTTTATGGCATCAGTGTGTGCTTTAGGAAACATCAAGACACAAAAAATGATGGATGAATAGACTGACTATTGTTTACGGACTTGCATGCCTAATGAGCGTGCGTGAAGGAAACATCCTTCCATTTCAATTCTAACTAAAACATGATCCAGAGGGATAGAGAGAGGTGAAAGAGCACAATTTCATAAAGTGTGAGTAAAAACAAAACACGCCATCCTTATTATGCAACGTCAAGACCAAGAGACACTTACGTTTTCTTTCTGGTCTATTCTCTTTTAGAAGGTAGTATGAAATTTCACATCAGGGCCAACGCATCGGCTCACATTGTCAATTTTTCCATTTCCATGTCTTTACTGGCACACGTTCTTCATCATCTTCAATTTCTTCTTCTTCTTCTGAATCCCTCTTCTCTGTTTCGTCTTGTTTTTTGTTTCTTCTCTTTTCTCGTAGGGCACTCTGAATTCCAGTGTCCTTTCCTCTGACAACGATATTAGGTATCTTGACTTTTGTCTCTCTTTCTTAGACGAAGCAGGTATTTTGGAGACAAATACCCATTTACCTTTGCAGATATAGCAAACTTCATTAGCACACACTTTCGTATGACTCTCATCAAATCAACGACCAAAAGAGTAAGTTTTGTTGCCACTTTCGCCTGTGAATTATGCTTTCGTATGACTTTTAGCAAATATTTGACCAGCAGGTCGATCTGTGCTGACTCTTCCATCTTCGTGATCGTTTGAGAGCGGAATGAATACTCTGACGCTCAGACACTCTCCTTATATACAGGGACCTGCTGCGTATGAAACCTAGTCAAATGTAATTTTGCAATAAGATGAAACGATTTCATTGAGGAAGTAAAAGGCAATGATGTACCGTATCGCCTCCCACAAAACCTGAAGTGTTAGCTCAGATCCGTGTCAGCAATTTCGAAGACGACATAACTGAGCTTTCATCAATGCTCTCCAATTATGCCACAAAACCACGAGTCCTGATTCACGCCAAAAGAAATTTCGTTCGGTCCATAAAAAATAGTATCACATCTGAGAAACGCAAAAACGAACTTCCAGAAAACTGAGAACGACGGCTTAAACCTACAACGTAAATGTATGAGTTCAAGTAGTGCGTAAAACTTAGTGAAATTAAATTTTTATAGTCAAGACGAAACGATCTCTTTTCGAACAAGAAAGCAGACACCAAGCGATAATGGCAATCCGTGTCACACAACACTTTTCAAAATGTATATTATCAGATGTTTGTTCTAGCGATCTGCACGGTTAAATTAAATGTTGATGTATTTTGCAATAAGACGGACACAATTTCCATGGGATCGCCCATGGTACGATTGTTCGTGCATTAGTTTAATTTTTAAAAATATTTTTTATATAAATCGCCTATAGGATAGACCCAGTAAAGCATGGCCATTCTCGTCACTGTCTGAATAGCTACTCAAGTCAATTCGAAGTGAACGCGGTAAGAAAATAAGTATAGCCAATGAAATGGCTTACAACGGGTGATGCATTGTTTTGTTCTAGGACTGTGTGGCATAATAATCCCTATGTTCTTGCGTTGTTACCATTACAGTGCAGACAGACTGAAATGTGAACTTACAAGCCCTCTTTGTCTGTGTTGTACCATTTCTTCTTACCACATCAAAATACTGAGCGTCACAGTATTGGTTCGCGTTTTCAAGCTGACCATTTTTTTATATCTCACTTAAATATTTTAACATAAACACTCACACTCACATCGGTAGAGTCAGAACAGATGTGTTACAGTATTGAGGGGCATGTTATCTTTTTTTCAAACTAATAAATTTGGGGTTTGTATGAAGTAAAGAACCGAAAGTACAGTGAAACTCAAGGATGATGACCCAATCTGTCTGTCTATTGATGCGTGTATTTACTTATGAAGAAATATGACCTCTAAAACACAAAACAAGATGGACATATTTCTGGTCAAGCTGCAAGTGTGTGCGTGTTTTTGAAAATGGTAAAAATTGGATATACAATTTTCTCGTGACACTTATAAAGTGAAGAGTCTGTGCAAGTGTCAAAAGCCAAAGTCATATAAGTTTTGTATTTTGTACGGCTTGTAAAGATTTCCACTTTAGAAAATGTGAAGTATCACAAGTTATTATCACAAACAGAAGTGGAACATAGGGGCTTGCAAGAAAGAAAATAACCCAGACAGTTGGTGTCATCAAGAGTGCTAGAGACGGTACCCGAACTTGCTTGCTTGCTTACTTGAATTAAAGTGATTTTCGCTCTAATGGAGCATATATCACTGGTTTAATAACGCACCGCGTGATTTTTAATTACTCCTGGGGAAGGAAAGAGAGCCTCATCCCGCAGGCTTTTATGTACTCACAGACTATTTTTAAATTTAGCCACTCAGGTGTAGGACTAACTAGTCCTTAACAACCTGACTGAAAGGCTTTAAACATGAGTGGGAATAGTCTCACCACACACTCATTTTTCTGTCCGAGCGTGGTAAAGGAGGGAAAAGGTGCTCAGCAAGACAGCCATGGGTGTTAAGTACTCAACAAAACGCTAGCCCGTACTTATTTCAAATCAAGTCCCGTTTTTGCTAATGGACAGTAAAAAGTAGCAATAATGTGTTAACCACTTGTGCAATTAGTTCAAATCTAACGATTCTGTTAAATTTCCTACTTCCTAACATATCTATCTAATATTAGTACTTAGTGTACATAAAAATAGCCATACTGATCTTATTTAAATTATTATGTCTAAGCGACATATACCAGTTTGGTCACTGTTAGGTTTAAAAAGTTAAGTTTGTTGCGGTGTTCCAATGGGTCAAGTTTGTTTCGAGAATAGTTTAGTCAAGGAGGGATACCAAGCCAAATATGGTTCCCTAGTTAATAAAAAGCAATCTTTTGGAGCCCTAAAAAAAGATGTTTTTTTCTGTTAGAAGGTAACACGTCCCTCTTTTGCTTTCACGTTCTTTCCCGCACTCCTAGTCTCATGATTCTTGATATCAGGAAATGCGTAGCCATGATGGGCGGCAATGTAAGCAGCGGCTTCTACCAGTTGACTGAGGGGGTATCCAGTGTAGGTTTGTCTGTAGAATTGGGGAAGATCTCTGACCCTAGTCCCCATTGAGAAGGTCTTGGTTTAAAGGTATCTAGAGATTTGTAGGCAACGTATTGTATGGCTCTAATAAACTACCCTGCTTTGTTGACGTCATACAATGCTTGATCTAGTCCCATTTCGGTGTACTTCTCAACGAATGTCAGCGTCCCCCTCCTCCTCCTCCTCAACCGCCTCAATTTCCTCTTCTGGTTCTGATACTAATTCTTTAGTTGAGGTAGATAGTTTCAAATCCGCTGTTATGGTGTCTGTCGCTGTTATTGTTGCTGTGGTTGTTCTTTCAGCTGAGATTGCCTGTAGTATCGGAGTGAGAAAAGAACGTTGTTGTTGTTGTAGGGTTTAACGCCATTTTTCAGCACGCGATAGGCTATACATGGCGGCCAGTATTAATGGTGGAGGAAGAACCCGGGAAAAACCCGGAAAGAACCACCGACCCACGTGAAGCTACTGGCAAGCTTTCTCACATACCCACATTAGCCGAATCCGAGACTCGAACCCACGCAGACAAAGGTTAGATGACAGTGATCCGTAACGGAGAGCGCTTTTGACCACTCGGCCACTCGGGGCCCTAGAAAAGAACGTAGTGCCTCCGATAATTACATTTGAGTTTGCCATACCGTTTGTCTAACATAATTGGCCCTTTGTTTTGCCACCACTCTTTCCGGGGCAGGTTGTTTGTTAGGTATAGTCGGATGTTGACTAGATGTTATTTGTGTTCTCGAGGTGGGTGGAGTGCTAACTGGCTTGGTCTGCATTTCTTTGGTCCCGCTACTGTTGCGTATATTTCTTCCCTCCACACCGAGTTCTGGGCCTAATTCTTTAAATTTCGTTGTACCCGAACTTACATTATCCATATTATCACCAACAAAAAAAAAAAAAAACGCACAAACCTAAAAGAAACACTCACTCACTTTTTTACAGAACATTACTATTTTTTAAATTTTGATAAGCGACGGAAACGAAGGACTTAGAGTCGCACTTTCTAACCAAGATAAAGAAATCATGTGCTGATAGACTCACTTCTGTATTTTTTCTTCTAACTGACTAACATATCATAGGCAATGTAATGTTATTTCTTTTCGAGAGTATGGGGTAGCCCTGAATATTTTTTTTGGAACTTGAAGCTATGGCGGTCGCTTAGGTTATAAGATGGCGACCTCCTCTGACGACATGCTTTCTCACAGGAAAAGGTCTGCTTCTTCGGAAAAGAGAAGAAGAACTCTTTGGTGTCGATACAACTGTTGACAAAGCCTCTGTCAGGTTCATGCTGCTGCTGTTGCTGCTCTCTCTGCTGTTTATGAAGTCTGTACTTCTTCATCCATTCTTCTTTCTCCTTCTTGAATTCCTCCTTGAAGAGCTCTTCTTTCAGGTCTTCAGTGACTTTTAGCATTCCCACATTTTCTATCTCTTCTGGCTTCGGTATCAGACTGTGTCTGACCCTATGCAAATTCACGTAGGCATCGTTTAGCTTCGCTAGTTTGGAGCACATCTTCGTAGGAGGATGAGTTAACAATGGATGGGCAGACTGGAAACTTCCCCGGTTCTTAAAGTCAAAGCGCGGATGTGAAGGAAAACATTACTACACGGTTTTCTCGCCGGAACGTTCAAATAGTGTTATGGGAGGGATAGAGAGAAGTCAAAGAGCATGAATCAACATTCCTATAGCCAAACAAACCACAAAGGCATTTTTTTCTTCAAAACACAACATTATTTTATTCATGCTAACAAACAACTCTAACATTTTTTTAACAATAATCCAACACTATAACATCAAACATTTTTTTCAAATACCAAACATTTTTTTACAATTCACACTCTACTTTAAACAGGGCTGACAACGTTGTGAATGATATTGTGATTTCCACTGTTGGAAGTCATTAGGCGATTGATGGACACTACGTTTCCTAGTTAGAGACAAAAGATAAGCATACTGGTCACAAAAGCATCGATCTACTTTCACATCGTTTCTAGAAGAATGACGAGGATCAAAATGAGTCACTAAATGTTCTAAAGAATAGCCCAGGCTGCAATGATGCAGAAAATACACACAGTACTGTCCACACACCAAGGAATATGTGCCTTGTTGTTTCACATTATTGAATCGTGTGGTCTGAGCATTTCTTCTCATAAAGTCAATGATATCGTCTTCCAAAGGGGGCAATCCGTACGAATCGAAATATTCCACACATCCTTCTTGAGGAAAGTAGACGGCTACCCAGTGGGTTCCTGGGAGATGACTGTCGTCCGTGTTGATCACATAAGCTTGATGGTTTTGAGGTGTGCAATGAGGGAGTTCATCTTTAGCACAGACGACATGATTCCAAGAAGCAGTGTACAAACTGTGGTTCAAAAGGTAATAAAGTTCTCAGATATCCATTTTTTGTTTTTTTTTTCTTCACAGGTAATGATAAGTGATCAATTCGATCCTGACTTTTTGCTTGAAAATGTCTGACAAGTAACCGTTTCTTCACCTTGTCTCCTCACTCTGATCCAACAGAGCTTCGATGCGATGGATCTCTTCAGTTGTTAATGGAGGACAATAATGTTCACGCAAGCCTTTATACCACTGTTGTAACACGTCTTCTTCCGAGATGAGACTCCAAGCTTCGTCCAGATATTCGTCCAATTTTTCTTCTTGACTCAGCATCAGGCATTTATCGTGTTGAATTTCACTGGGATGATCGTTATGACATCCATAGCAATCTTTCTTAATCAATTCCTTAATTTTTTTCTGTCAAGACTATAGCATAACAGGAAACTAAATGTGATTCTTGTTCTGGCCATCTAGACTTCATCATGATGACTTCTTCGTCTTTGCCTTGGGGTTCTCCTTCCTCAGGATCTTCACATTCCATGTCCAAAGAATCCCTACTATACAAACATTGATAAAAGTCTTCCATGACTTCTAATAGTCTGGAATGACTTCTCTCAAACTGTTGGTTTATATCGTATTGTCCAATTCAGCATACAGGAGGACGTTCGCCGTATTATCTGCGCGTAGATTTTCTGCAAACTGAAATTCCACACGCATCTGGCCGGATTTTATAGGGTGAAAATGTCCCTCTTCGCTGTCTTGACTTACAATTCGTTAGAGAACCGTTTTCGAAAATGGAGTTTCACTGTAACTTTCCCTTTGGAGAATAGAATATTTTGTCCCAGATCTCCTTTTATAGCAATGTTGACAGTGTCTAAATACGACTTACTGACGGGCAAATAGTGAGGATGTACAAATTCACGGTGTACGTGATAGGTGTTTGCAACTTCCTGGTCATTGTTTGTGGTACTATCCACTTTGAAAGGAATGACACGCAGTAACGGCACAGAGGTGTGTCCCACCACGTTGTACTCCACCACATTGGAATACACAAAGATCAAATTAAGTCCTTGGTTCAGTTCTACCGGGTTTCCAAAAGCTCTGTAAAAATCCATATTACTTTTGATCTTGGGGCTCATATTGTTTGCGACCATTTCTGCATGTCCACCCAAAATTTCAAACAAACTACCATTGAACCTGAGGGACAATGTGTCCGTATCTTGAAATTTGATCACGAGACGATGAGCCACTTTATGGTACTCAATTTTCACACTTTTTTTGGCTCTGTTCAGTGCTTTGCCAAAGGCTAAGTTGAACCTGTCCGCAATAGTGTCCACCAAATGTTCACCACTAAAATAATTACCTGAAGGAATTTTCAAGGTGTAGATAATGAAGGCTGGATTGCTGGCTGGTCTTGTGTCCCCTAAAAACCCGATTTTGTTGATTTCTTCCTCCAAATGGGCATTCAGGATTTCCACCTCGAAATTGTGTATTGCTTTTCGGTGATGTTTTTGATTTGTGTTGGGTGAATGATTTCCACTAAAGCCACTTCCCAATGGGCTTCGTGATCTAACTGGATGGTCTGAGGTAATTTGACCGTGTACAGCACAACGTGTTCTTGGGAAACACCTCCATGGAACTGTCACTGGGTAAGGTTAAGTAAAATTGGTTGTTATTCCTCATAATTCCAGAGTTTTGTGGCTCTCCGAGGCGATACTGGAAGTTAGAGGAGTGTCTCCGCCCAAAATGGGGTTGTTGTTGTTGTTGCGGTTGTTGTTGTTCGACTGGTGATTGGCACTGGCACTGGACACTAGGTTCCCGTTGTTCCCGTTCGAGGAGAATTTCAGGGAGAGATTAGGAAGCAGGTAACCGATGTAACTGCTCAATACAATGGTCCACAAGTGTTTGTCTCCTTGTTGCAAACTCAAATTGGCAATGGATGCACCGATGACACAATACACCACGAAGGTTTGGCAGAAAAAGACGATTTGCGTTTTAGGCACACGTTTTCCATACCACACCCACAAGGGTTGTGTTTGTAAATCTTGCAGAGAAGAATTGGGTGAAGGAGTGATCGCAGAAGCTGAATCTGTGTGAAAGGTCATGATGGTCACTTCTTTTAATAGTGCGAAGCGTCGATGCAAGAATCAAAACTGGGTGGATATCCTTTGAAACGTACTTTGACTTCTTTGACACGTCGTTTGCCCACGTTACGGTTTCTGCGTTTGACAATGCCTTTGATGTCGTACACGTCGTCTTTTTTGGTGACACGACTTGATTTGAAATAAGTACGGGCTAGCGTTTTGTTGAGTACTTAACACCCATGGCTGTCTTGCTGAGCACCTTTTCCTTCCTTTACCACGCTCGGACAGAAAAATGAGTGTGTGGTGAGACTATTCCCACTCATGTTTAAAGCCTTTCAGTCAGGTTGTTAAGGACTAGTTAGTCCTACACCTGAGTGGCTAAATTTAAAAGTAGTCTGTGAGTACATAAAAGCCTGCGGGATGAGGCTCTCTTTCCTTTCCCAGGAGTAATTAAAAATCACGCGGTGCGTTATTAAACCAGTGATATATGCTCCATTAGAGCGAAAATCACTTTAATTCAAGTAAGCAAGCAAGCAAGTTCGGGTACCGTCTCTAGCACTCTTGATGACACCAACTGTCTGGGTTATTTTCTTTCTTGCAAGCCCCTATGTTCCACTTCTGTTTGTGATAATAACTTGTGATACTTCACATTTTCTAAAGTGGAAATCTTTACAAGCCGTACAAAATACAAAACTTATATGACTTTGGCTTTTGACACTTGCACAGACTCTTCACTTTATAAGTGTCACGAGAAAATTGTATATCCAATTTTTACCATTTTCAAAAACACGCACACACTTGCAGCTTGACCAGAAATATGTCCATCTTGTTTTGTGGATAAGTCACAGACAAGTCCAAGCATATATAGGTGGTTATGAACGTTAGGAATATCCCTTCATTTTTTCAGAAATATCAAAGCTTGTATGTGCATTTTCCCTTTTCCACTCTATATTAGTGCTTAGATTTGTTCCAAAAAAGAAAAAAAAGAAACGAAACAATTTTGAAGAAAAAACAACTGAATTTTGAATTCAGGTTTCTCTCTGTTTATAATTTTTTTTCAAGTTGATGGTGCATGACAGACTACATTCGCCTACCTTTCCAAAGTGAGAGCCATTTCTTCACATGTCACTGCCTTTGTTGAATTCGGTTTCATTGGTTAGTTATCGTTAATCTTTAATTTTTTGATGCATTTCTTTTTGATAGAAGATTTAAGGCTTTCTAGTGTTGTAACGGTATTTATGTTGTTTAGTCTGTTGATGAAATTATCTATAGCAAAGTGCTGAAGATTTTTTCAGGTTTTTTATTTTTTCAAGCCCTGCAAAAGGAGACCAAGTTTGTCTTCAAAGAGGATTGAAGCTCTAAATTACACGGGCGTGAAGGAAAACATCGTTATGTTCATTCTAATCATGCTTGCAGTATCTATTTGTGTTTTAGAGGTCATATTTCTTCTTAAGTAAATACACGCATCAATAGACAGACAGATTGGGTCATCATCCCTGAGTTTCACTGTACTTTCGGTTCTTTACTTCATACAAACCCCAAATTTATTAGTTTGAAAAAAAAAGATAACATGCCCCTCAATACTGTAACACATCTGTTCTGACTCTACCGATGTGAGTGTGAGTGTTTATGTTAAAATATTTAAGTGAGATATAAAAAAAATGGTCAGCTTGAAAACGCGAACCAATACTGTGACGCTCAGTATTTTGATGTGGTAAGAAGAAATGGTACAACACAGACAAAGAGGGCTTGTAAGTTCACATTCCAGTCTGTCTGCACTGTAATGGTAACAACGCAAGAGCGTAGGGATTATTATGCCACACAGACCTAGAACAAACCAATGCATCACCCGTTGTAAGCATTTCATTGGCTATACTTATTTTCTTACCGCGTTCACTTCCAATTAACTTGAGTAATTATTCACACAGTGACGAGAATGGCCATGCTTTACTGGGTCTATCCTATAGGCGATTTATATAAAAAATATTTTTAAAAATTAAACTAATGCACGAACAATCGTACCATGGGCTATTCCATGGAAATTGTGTCCGTCTTATTGCAAAATACGTCAACATTTAATTTAACCGTGCAGATCGCTAGAACAAACCTCTAATAATATACATTTTGAAAAGTGTTGTGTGACACGGATTGCCATTATCGCTTGGTGTCTGCTTTCTTGTTCGAAAAGAGATCGTTTCGTCTTGACTATAAAAATTTAATTTCACTAAGTTTTACGCACTATTTGAACTCATACATTTACGTTGTAGGTGTAAGCCGTCGTTCTCAGTTTTCTGGAAGTTCGTTTTTGCGTTTCTCAGATGTGATACTATTTTTTATGGACCGAACGAAATTTCGTTTCGCGTGAATCAGGACTCGTGGTTTTGTGGCATAATTGGAGAGCATTGATGAAAGCTCAGTTATGTCGTCTTCGAAATTGCTGACACGGATCTGAGCTAACACTTCAGGTTTTGTGGGAGGCGATACGGTACATCATTGCCTTTTACTTCCTCAATGAAATCGTTTCATCTTATTGCAAAATTACATTTGACTAGGTTTCATACGCAGCAATTCCCTGTATATAAGGAGAGTGTCTTAGCGTCAGAGTATTCATTCCGCTCTCAAACGATCACGAAGATGGAAGAGTCAGCACAGATCGACCTGCTGGTCAAATATTTGCTAAAAGTCATACGAAAGCATAATTCACAGGCGAAAGTGGCAACAAAACTTACTCTTTTGGTCGTTGATTTGATGAGAGTCATACGAAAGTGTGTGCTAATGAAGTTTGCTATATCTGCAAAGGTAAATGGGTATTTGTCTCCAAAATACCTGCTTCGTCTAAGAAAGAGAGACAAAAGTCAAGATACCTAATATCGTTGTCAGGGGAAAGGACACTGGAATTCAGAGTGCCCTACGAGAAAAGAGAAGAAACAAAAAACAAGACGAAACAGAGAAGAGGGATTCGGAAGAAGAAGAAGAAATTGAAGATGATGAAGAACTTGTGCCAGTAAAGACATGGAAATGGAAAAATTGACAATGTGAGCCGATGCGTTGGCCCTGATGTGAAATTTCATACTACCTTCTAAAAGAGAATAGACCAGAAAGAAAACGTAAGTGTCTCTTGGTTTTGACATTGTATAATAAGGATGGCGTGTTTTGTTTTTACTCACACTTTATGAAATTGTGCTCTTTCACCTCTCTCTATCCCTCTGGATCATGTTTTAGTTAGAATTGAAATGGAAGGATGTTTCCTTCACGCACGCTCATTAGGCATGCAAGTCCGTAAACAATAGTCAGTCTATTCATCCATCATTTTTTGTGTCTTGATGTTTCCTAAAGCACACACTGATGCCATAAAATAACGGGTTAAATGGGTTTTGTAGTGTTGGGAGTGGGGGTGGGGTGGGGTGTAGGTGTTTGGCAGAGTTGGTCATTGCAGGTGAGGGTTTAGGTGCTTTCAAAAAACTTTTTCTTCTTCACTCTGTGTTGATGGAATATAATGGGTTATTTTCTTCACTCTCTGTTGATAGTATATATAAAGGGTTATTTCTTCACTCCGTGTGGATAGTGTATAATGGTTTTCTTCTTCTTCCCTCTGTGGTGTGGGCGCGCGTGTGTGTGTGTGTGTGTGTGTGTGTGTGTGTGTGTGGTGTGTGTGTGTGTGTGTGTGTGTGTGTGTGTGTCTGTGTGTTAGCGTACGTTGTGTAGATCGTACATTTGGTTGTTTTTTTTTTTTCCTCCCGAGTGTGGATAGTATATTTGGGGTTTGTTTTTTCCTCTTCCCTGTGTGTGTGTGTGTGTGTGTGTGTGTGTGTGTGTGTGTGTGTGTGTGTGTGTGTGTGTGTGTGTGTGTGAGTGTGTCTGCGCGCGTATGTTGTGTGTGTGTGTGTGTGTGTGTGTGTATTGGTCTCTGTTTGTCCCTATAAAACTCACTTTATCCCTATCAGATACACTCTACCTACCTACCTACAGTAGCGCGTATTCAGGTCAACCACTTGCAACACTGTTGCCATTTATCCCCTAGTGTTCAGTACAGTGACGTCACTGACGCTGGAAATTTTGAGACTATAAATATCGACTTGGGGATTTTCACATTTTGTAACTATGCATATATACTAGAATTCATAAACAGGAACGTCACTCAAGCTGAGGCTATAAAAAGAAAGTGGGATTTTCCAAAGGAAAAACCCACAAGTTGGAGCTATAAATAGATAGTGGGATTTCATAGGAATTTCAGCTGATTGTAGATACATAGGTATTTATCCACGATCGTCACAGAAGTTGATATTGTAAGTAGTTACTAATTTTATCCATTTTATAGTGTGTGTGTGTGTGTGTGTGTGTGTGTGTGTGTGTGTGTGTGTGTGTTCGCGTACGTTGTGTAGATCGTATATTTGGTTGTTTCTTCTTCCTCCCGAGTGTGGATAGTATATTTGGGGTTTGTTTTTTCCTCTTTCCTGTGTGTGTGTGTGTGTGAGTGTGTCTGCGCGCGTATGGTGTGTGTGTGTGTGTGTGTATTGGTCTCTGTTTGTCCCTATAAAACTCACTTTATCCCTATCAGATACACTCTACCTACCTACCTACAGTAGCGCGTATTCAGGTCAGCCACTTGCAACACTGTTGCCATTTATCCCCTAGTGTTCAGTACAGTGACGTCACTGACGCTGGAAATTTTGAGACTATGAATATCGACTTGGGGATTTCCACATTTTGTAGCTATGCATATATACTAGAATTCATAAACAGGAACGTCACTCAAGCTGAGGCTATAAAAAGAAAGTGGGATTTTCCAAAGGAAAAACCCACAAGTTGGAGCTATAAATAGATAGTGGGATTTCATAGGAATTTCAGCTGATTATAGATACATTGGTATTTATCCACGATCGTCACAGAAGTTGATATTGTAAGTAGTTACTAATTTTATCCATTTTAGTCTAAACCATTGTAACTTAATTTTCGGGGATATGTTTATTTTCCTTTAAATTCTGGGACAATTTCGTCATTTTAACGTTACTTTTAGTCACATCCATTTTGTCGTTGAGCATTTCCTTGATTATAGCTATTTATAGCATCATTACAATTATGCAAATTTTTGAACACCCCAGCAAGATTTCAGGTCTTGGTAATGCTTTATATATAAATCCTACGCTTGTACTAGTGTATGTATGTTTCTGTCTCTGTTGTGTTTGACCCTCTACCATCATTGTCCCTAGATAGTCCCACCATGTTCAATTCCCCTTGACGCTATACAGATCCACCATGTTCAATTTCCATATGTTAAATTCCCTTGAGGCTATATCCCCCAGGGGTTTCCGTAATGTTAAATTTCCCATTGTCCCTAGACAGTCCCACGATCTATTCCCCATGTTAAATTTCCCTTGTACGTAAAGTGACCCACGATTTATTCCCATGTTAATTCCCATTGTACGTAATCTGACCCACGATTTATTCCCATGTTAATTCCCCTTGTACGTAATCTGACCCACGATTTATTCCCATGTTAATTCCCCTTGTACGTAAAGTGCTATACGATTTTTCGCCATGTTAAATTTCCACTGTACGTAAAGTGACCCAGGGTGTATTTTAATGCTAATTCCCATTGTACGTAATTTGACCCCCCTTACTACTTATGTATGTATATATGTATGTATGTATGTATGTACGCATGTATGTATGTATGTATGTATGTATGTATGTATGTATGTATGAATGGATGGATGGATGGACGGATGGATGTCAGATAATGTAACTTAATATCAGAAAAGACTACAACTATTTTGGGGTAAATAAGAGGGAGTGAAACCAAAGCATGATAAAGAATTGAAAACACTAAAAATCGATTTACCTTTGTGCGCAAACCCACAGCTCATCCAGAAGGAACCTTTAAAGGGATAGGTAGTCAAGTTCAATGTATACCTGTCTTTGTAAGTATGGTGTCAATGCCCTTTTCTCCCTATTATTTCATTGTCACAGCTGATGTTTGTCACTGCTTCAGGGAATAATGTTCGTAACTAAAAGCATGCCACTTTTTAATATAAACAAAATCAATCATTCGCACTTAACCCTAAATCTAACCTTAATTGACACTGAGTCTACTATGTGTCGAAAAGTATTCTTCGCACTTCATGCCTTGATTTCAAGGTTCAAAATAAGATATCAAAATGTACAATGTACTTAAAGAGCATAAGCAGATACGATGAGCATTGATGCTATATCAAAGAGGGAATATATCTTAGTAGATATTATGGGTAAATAAATTGCAGAATAACATTATTTGGAAGTAATATAATTCTTTTCGGAATGTTCATGTTGGTGCCTTCTGAATGCCCCCCCACCAAAAAAAAAAATTTAAAAAAAATTGTGGATTTGTAAAAAATATGTGTGGTGTTGTTTTCAACAATTGCAGAGGTGAATCACTCAGTCTACAACCCAAATAACTGGAAAGGTGGTCGATATTCATTTATTGTTTATTGCTTACGAAAGAGACATAGAGAGAGGGAGGGAGAAGAGATTTGCAGGGTAAAATATATTTTTATTCCTGACAGCATCTGATGCAACAGCTTACCTAACTAAGTGTATATAATCAAGGGTTCACTAAATCCATTTAGACTGCATACTTCTCCACATTAATTTTCGTAAGTGTCTCCTACACCATTGGTACCATGATAAATGTTCTTTACAAGGCGTTTGTAAAAGGAAAAATCCATTAATACAGAGAGGAAATCTGGGACCAACTATTTATAATTCTTTTCAAAGGCAAATAAAACCATACAAAATTAAATGTCTCAGCAAATATTCATGCACAAATTTGAAGGATATCTTTAATATTACGCCAGAAATGCTGACGACTAGCGTTTAAGTCAATATGTACAATTTGCATATATCATTTCTCAGTGAAAGTAGCCTTTTAGTGATAGGTATAAAAATATGCCTGCTGAAAGTAGGCTCTCCGCGAATTCGCACGTGATTAGCTCTATATTAGCATATATATGCATCACAATTTAGATCATGGTACGACAAATGGTTTCACATACAAAGATATATTACAGAACTATATTGAGATATAATCAATATTAAACGAAATGTTCGACAACTAATTCATGATATTAACGTATCACTTAATGGGAATATGGATGAGATAGACCAAAATTTATATGCTGAAATAAAAAAGAAAGACTGAAGTTCAAGTCATGTTTTCTTCTCAGGCAATTGGCTTTAAGAGTAAAACCAATGGAGTCTAAACTGTCATGTATTTTCATTCATACTAATAAATTAATAAATTAAATCATGCATGTGTAATGTTAACGGTCTCTTTAAAATTTGTGATGCTGGTTTTAGGTATTTTCAATCAAGTGGATTTCAACATATAAACAGATGCACAATAATTGTACGATTTAGAAGTCTGGCCGTGCGAAAGTTAACGTTTCCTTTGAGTAGGATCCTGAAGTCAAGATATTAGTATTGCTCATGTCACTTGATGATTTTCTATAGAAGAACATAGTTATCCGATCAGATGGGGTAACATAAAAGTTATGCATGTTGCCTTAGCAATTCCCTCATATAATACTAAACCTTACACTCGCAAATTTAAGTATTAATTTGCAGTCAATTCGTTCTTCATCTATTGAATTACGGATCAGAAGTTATGGGTTTTGGGAAAATGGAAAAGCAATATATTAGACAATTTGAAGATGAAAATGTCTCGAAGACGGTGGAGATTTATTGATGCAGCTAATATTTAGCATACATCTAATGTCTTCCTTCTGAAAAATCATAATAAAAGTAAAAGAGGAGGGTATTGGCACGCCATTACTGCATACTACGATTTAATGTTGACCGGTTAGTCACAATATATTGGACGTCATAGCCACGATATGTAGATCAAGATGTAAATATGTTTGTTTTTGAGTGAGGCATAGGCTATGAAAACAAAGCTAAGCCTCTCTATCATCGTAGTCGTGGAATGACACTACCAGTCACACGAAGACAACTGTGTCTAGGGTAAGCGGGATATTGGAGTCTTCCACTAGCTACACAAGTGGTCGGTAGTCATTTATTGTTTCTTGATTAGGAAAAAGAGAACTAGAGAGAACGAGTGAGAAAAGGGATGGAGGGTAAGAAATATTTTCATTCATGACAGCATCTGATGCAACAGCTTACCTACATAATCGTATATAATCAAGGGTTCACTAAATCCTTTCATACTGCATTATTCTTCCCATTAATTTTCATATGTGTCTTCGATAATAATGGTACCACGTTGAATGCTGTTTACAAGGCGTTTGTAAAAGTGAAAAATTAATTAATACAGAGAGGAAATCTAGCACCGCCTATTTATAATTCTTTTCAGAGGCAAATAAAACCATACAAAATTGAATCTCTCAGCAAATGGTCATGCACAACGTTGCAGGACATCTTTAATACTAAGCAAGACTGATGAGGTATAGCGTTTGAGTCCTTATGTAAAATTTGCATATGCCATCTTTCAGTGAAAGTAGCATTTTAGTAATAGATATGAAGATATGCCTGCTGAAAGTAGGCTCACACTGAATTCTCACGTGATCAGCTCTAAATAAGTTACCAGATATATGCATAACAATCCACATCATGGTACGACAAAAGGGTTCATTGTCAAAGATGTAATGGAGACCTATTTCGGAAAGAAAACATAAATATCAAATGAAATGTTCGACAACTAATTGATGATATGAACCTATCAATTAATGGGAATGTAGAAATGACAGACCAAAATTCCAGAATACATTTGCTGAAATAAAAGATGAGACGATTGATGTTCAAGTCTTGTTTTCCTCTCGGGCAATGGACATCAAAAAGAGTAAAACGAATCGAGTCTACTTTAGAATGTATTTTCATTAAGAAACCATTAGCGAGCTGGAGAGAAAGGAGACGTATGTGTTAGGGCCAAAGAAATAGTCAGCAGCAGGATAAATAGAAAGCCGTCTAAACAGACTAGAATGTACAGTTAAAGGTGAAATTGTCCGCATCATGGAGTGTCCCAATAACAGCCAGCTAAAAATCTTAATAAACCTATGGTATCCTTTACTGTGAAATACGTTCAAATATAAACCAAATAGGCTCATGTCATAATCTTTCTACAAGTCATCTACAAGCAAGGACATGAAACTATGAGATCGAAATGTTCGTATTTGAAAACAGGGAATCCCTGAACAGAATGCATGAATAAAACCCTACAACTTATAATCAAAACTCTCGGATCAATTTTGCAAACGATTCGTGTATTTACAAATAATAACAAGGAAAGTATATCTAGATGGGGATCATAAGTCGGAGAAACGGTCGTGTCCATTGTTTTGGAAACACAATAAGACATTCCGTCTTCATTGCAGACAATAAAGTTATAAACCAATGGTTTCAATTACCTTCAAATATCTTGTATTGTGAATTAAAATTTTTCATTTCCTTTATCAGTATTGCAGTATCAGATTTATAATACATTCTAATACTCAACCTTCAATTTCGTCGTGTACGTATACTGATTTATACCATAAAAATAGCATTTATTGTTTACAAGATATTATATAATCTAGAAAAATGTTTTCCCCCATTTAATGCTATTCAATTTTATCTAAACGAATATTTTCCTTATATAAATTCAATTGCAATCGTTTTATCCATCCGTCCTAATCTGTAATGTGATGACATACGAAAGACCTACGTATTACATGTTTGTTCGCGTGTCAGTGAAAACAACCTCCTTTAGAATTGTATATCATTTATGAAGATAAATCATCACATATAGTACATTTATTTTTCCACTTATATTACCACTCCTCATAAATATAATGATATTTCGGTGTCAGTCTTTGAACCAGATGGTTTCAAAGATTGGACAACTCATTAATACTTTCTTATACCATTAATTACATATTGATAGTAATAATCCGTATGTTGGTTGCGTTGTGCCGTTGTTTGAACCATTTAGTATGGCGCAATAGTCACTGTCCCGGATGTAAGAAAGTAATTATTTCTTTATATGAAACATTATAGTAAAAACTTTACGCAATACCTTCATTGAACTAACAGATCTTCTATTTAAATAATTCACTCATAATTCAGATTTTATCTGATTATACTAATTCTTTAATCAGCAAGCACAGCTAGAAAAAATACATTGCATTTTATATATAATTGAATCTCTTTGCGTCTGTCTGAATTGCGCAAGGTCATTGGACAAGGGTACAGCGTTTTGATAAGTTATTGACATCCGTGCTTGAGGAATAACTAACAAAACGAGGAATGACGAGGGTATGTATTATTATTCTTAGTGCATCATTTGATTATAAGTGCAAAAATGTATTTTCTGAACCGTTTTCAAATAGCGCATAAAAATAAAACTAGGATTTATTATACAACCGTGCGGACGTACCCCATGGATTATGGATAAGGCATCCTGTTGACCTGCGATTAAGGAATCGTGTTTCTAATGATTGTAATAGCTTACAAATTACCTCGGTAAGGTAATACGAAGATAGTGTTTTAACGCTCTGGCAAGTTTGAAACGTAACAATAGCTTTGCAGGAACAGGAAACATTTAATGAATCCTACATTATGGGGAAATATTGTATGTACACTTGCCGGGTAGCTTGTTTCTATTTTTAGCATGGTGATACTACAAAAAGTGTCTTTCATTACATTAAACTAATCAGGAGCTCGCAGGAAAATAATCAGGAACTCCATTCTCAGTCTTGATGTTAATCAAACAACTTGCCTTCTCCCCATGTTTAAACTGCACCGAACATTTTGATTACACACCAATCCGTTAAATAACTCATGTGTAAAATTGATTGTCTTTATAACATTTGTGATGCTGGGTTTAGGTATTCTCGATCAACTGGATTTCTAAAGATAAACATATGCACGATAGTTATAGTTTCGTAGTTCTTGGAGTAGGGTCATGAAGTCATGACTATTAGTATTCCTCATGTCACTGCAGGATTTTCTATAGAATAATATAGTTATCCGATCAGATGGGGGAACATAAAAGCTATGCAAGTAGCCTTAACAATTGCCTCATCTAATACTAAACCACACACTCGCAAATTTAATTATTAATTTGCAGCAAATTAATCCTTCGTCTATTGAATAACAGATATGAAGTTTAGAGATTTTTGAAAATGGAAAGCAATATATTAGAGAATTTGAAGATGAAAATGTCTCAAACACGGTGGAGATTTCTTTATGCAGCTAATAGTTACCATACAGCTAATATATTATATTCAATAATCATAATAAAATTAAGAGAGCAGGGTATGGGCACGCAATTACTGCATACTACAATGTAATGTTGACCGGCTTTTCACAATATCTATGACATCATACCCACGATGTGTAGATCAATATGTGAATCTGTTTGTTTTTAAGTGAGGAAGAGGTTATGCAAACAAAGCTAAGACACTCTATAATAGTAGTCGTGCAATGACATTACCAATCCTAACATGATAATTGGGACTAATGTCAGCGAGTTATTGGAGACTTCCAATAGGGAAAATGAAATCAATGTTTAGCTATAATAACTAATAGTTGAAATGCACGAACGATTTATGAAATGATGGTAGGACTGAAAGGGAAGCTGGAGAGAATAGACACCACGTTTAGAATATATTTCCTAAAATTAAAATAATGCCATATAGGATATTCAAATCACTTATTCTTCTACTCAAGCAGATGGCTAGAAAAAGAAGAAAGGCGTATAATCGGATATGTATTTTCATTCAGAAACTAACAGCTAGATATACTAAAGCAGACTTGCATGTGAGAGCCGCATAAAGGAAAAACAAAAAGATAGTAGAATAAATGCAATTATAAGATTGCAAGGCACAACATAGCGATGAAACATCTGTTTCTTAATGTATCCCACTGGATCTCAGCTGAAACTGTTTACTAAATTGACAGATCTTGCTTTGTAAACTGCATCCGATTAGACTCCGATGTGCTTAAAACAGTTGTATACATATTCTCAGGAAAACGAGCTAAAAACAAGCACAGTGAAACCAATTAAAGAACAATGTTGATATTTTTAGGACGAAGAAGCAGTGTTGAGTATGCCAAACAAGCTGGAGGAATACCTTTCGGTTGCTGCAGAGTGTCACGTATAATGTAAAATATTGTGGACGATTTGGCAAAATGGTGGATATATAAAGCAGGAGGATCGTTGGACCAAGGCTGAAGTCAGGAGTCAGAGATAAGGGCATGTCTTTCATCAAACAAAATAACCCCTCTTCGTGGCAGAAGAACTAACGCTCAAGTATATAAAGTTAGATTCAGTATCATATTAAACAATGGTAGGATCACAAAATATATTTATCATACTGCACAGGAGGTACCCTTCCGGTCTAGAAAACGATACTAAAGTAAACCTGAGTTGTCTCATTTTGGAAAATGTTCACATTCACTAACAAATTTCTAAATCGATATAAACAGTTATAAATTATTTGTATTGCATTCCCATCACTATTAACAGTCTTGTACAGTAAATTTTAATCATTCTAAAAAAGCAAAAATAAACTGTCATGGGCTGGTGTGTAGTCGTTTTTTTTCCCGGTGAAAGTTACTTTTTCTTTCACCTCGACACTGTTGGGTTGTTCATAAGAATATATTAGTGCATTTTTTATAAGATCAAGTCCGAACAATTAAATGTTTTCTCAAGCTGTCAAAGAGCCGGAAATTTAATAGTTTCTCCTTTTAACGCCCTTCTCGTAACCAACAAAAACAGGACACCATTAAATATTAGGTTGTAAAGATCCCAATGATTAGAACACAATATAATGAATCATTAATTTTTCTGAATCATATCTGTATAATCTTCGAATTGCATATATGCAAAATTGAAATTAATTTTATCAATTGACATGGAATCAAGCAAATGCCAATTGTCAGTCCCACTCCATTTGAGAGATAGAAAAGATATACACACCAAAACGCACACACACTCACTCGTTGATCATTTAGTCTCAAATATAAGGAATATGTTACCACAAATGCCAAATGCATCATTTATTGAAGGAAGAAATTAAGTTGTACTGTCTCTAAACCAAAATTTTGCTAGATTGCTGATAATCATTAGTAAAACCGGACACCTTAAATAAATTAGCATTCACTTCTTGGACTCTGCTTAGAAAGGTAATGTCATCGAAATAATTATCTTATTACATAAAATAATTATAAGTTTAACATCGCTCACAGTATTTTCGTTACAGATTTGTTTACTTCATATATTATATAATATAATATAAAACAATATAATATAATATAATATAATATAATATAATATAATATAATATAATATAATATAATATAATATAATATAATATAATGTCATACCTGTAAACAATTAATACTAACATAGAGGTGATACAAATTTTAATTCTTACTCTACCAATTATATGGCTAAACGACACCCATCGCCTAGATTCCTGTATCAGCCCTTCTTCCATCTCGACTAAGCACACATCACCAACAAACAATGTTACTCATTTAGATATTATAAGCACTCGTACATTGCAGACAACTATGCACGACGACCTAGTAGTTAATTCTCGTACATTTACACAGTCATTCCGGATTTATATGAATGAAATTAAGGTATATGTGATTAATTATGGTGAATTACAAATATTCACCAAGCAGAACAGAAAGTGTTACCCCTGGATTGTAGAGAAGAATGCTTGATGATACTAGGCAGAACAAATAGTTGATACAACAAAATTCTCTCCTTCTCGTCAGAGAAATTTTAATTCGTACTCTCTAGAGATTCTAACACAGATCCACAGCTAAACGGTACCCATCGACTTACTAGGTTGTAATTCATGTTTGTCTGCTACGCACGAGTTCATATAAAACCGACTGATTAGCATCCTGTTGGTGATTTGTGCGAAGTCGTGATGGAATATGAGCTGGTGCATGCAGGCCAGCCACTGGGTGTCATTGACCGGTGGACTTTAGTTACAATAACCGCAGAGTATGAATAAAAAGGTCTCTAACCTGTATTCTAGTAATATTTGTAATAAACATCATATCTGCCCAGTATTATCAGGTATTCTTCTGCAAAATTCAGGAATAAAACTTACCGTTTTGTTCGTAAACATATTAATTTCTCTCTTTCTCTTTCTCTCTCTCTCTCTGTTACTGTTTATCACTCGATATGTATGTATGTATGTATGTATGTATGTTTGTATGTATGTATGTATGTATGTATGTCAGATAATGTAACTGGAGATCAGAAAACACTAAACCTATTTTGGATTAAAGAAGACGGAGTGAGACCAGAGGATAGAAAAGGATTGAAGACACAATAAAAACGATTTACTTTTGTCTTCAAACCCATAGCACATCCAGAATGAACCTTTATAGGGATAGGTTGTCACGATCGTTGTATACCTGTCTTTGTAAATATGGTGCCAATGTCTTTTTGTCCCTATTCTTGCATTGTCATAGCTGACATTTGTCACTGTTTCAGGGAATAGTGTTAGTAAATAAAAGCCTATTATAGCACTTTTTAATATAAACCAAATCAATTATTCACATTTAACCCTAATTCTAACTTTAACTGGCACTGCACACACTATCTGTCGAAATGTATTCTTCGCACTTCATAAATTGCTTTCAATGTTCAAAGTAAGGTATCAAAAAGTGCAATATACTTGAAGAGTATAATCAAATACGATGAGCATTGATGGTATATCAAACAGGGAATATATCTTAGTAGATATTATTGGTAAAACAATTGAAGAATAACATTATTTGGAAGTAATATAATTCGTTTCGGAATGTTCGTGTTCGTGGCTTATAAATGCGAGAAGAAAAAAACTAACGTGGAATTTTGCTAAAGAATATGTGGTGTTGTTTTAAACAAATGCAGAGATGATTCAGTCAACAACCCAAATAGCTAGAAAAGTGGTCGATATTCATTTATTGTTTCTTGCTTACGAAATAGAGATAGAGAGAGGGAGTAAGAAGAGGTGGTGTGCACAAGATATATTTTTATTCATGACAGCATCTGATGCAACATCTTACCTAAATAAGTGTATATAATCAAGGGTTCACTAATACCTTTTATACTGCATTATTTTCACCATTAATTTTCGTATGTGTCTTATACACCATTGGTACCATGTTAAGTACTATTTACAAGTATTTTGTAAAAGTAAACTATCCAGTAATACTGAGAGGGAATCTAGCATTTATATTTATAATTCTTTCGAAGGCAAGTAAAAGCATAGAAAAATTAATCTCTCAGCAAACATTCATGCACAAATTTGAAGGATATATTTAATCCTAAGCAAGAAATGCTGACGACTAGCATTTAAGTCCATATGTAAGATTTGCATATGCCATCTTTCAGTGAAAGTAGCCTTTTAATATAGATATAAAAATATGCCTGATGAAAGTAAGATCTCCGCGAATTCGCACGTGATTAGCTTTATATTAGCATATATATGCATCACAATTCAGATCATGGTACGACAAATGGTTTCACTGACAAAGATATATTACAGACCTATTTTGGGAAAAAATCAATATAAAATGAAATGTTCGACAACTAATTCATGATGTCTACGTGTCACTTAATGGGAATATGGATGAGATAGACCAAAATTCCAAAATTTATATGCTGAAATGAAAGACGAGAACATTGATCTTCAAGTCATGTTTTCTTCTCAGGCAATTAGCTTTAAGAGTAAAACGAATAGAATCTAAACTGGCATGTATTTTCATTCATGCCAATAAATTAAATGATGCATGTGTAATGTTAACGGTCTATTTCAAAATTTGTGATGCTGGTTTTAGGTATTCTCAATAAACTGGATTTCAACATATAAACAGATGCACGATAATTAAACGGTTTTGAAGCCTGGCTGTACGAAAGCTTTTCCTTTCCTTGCAATAGGATCATGATGTCATCCATATTAGTTTGCTAATGTCACTGGATGATTTTCTATAAAAGAGTATATTTATCCGATCAGATGGGGTAACATAAAAGCTATGCAATGACCCTTAACAATTGCCTCATATAAAACTAAACCACACACTCACAAATTTAAGTATTAATTTGCAGTAAATTAATTATTCATCTATTGAATTACGGATCAGAAGTTATGGGTTTACAAAGATTCACTAAGGAGAACAGAAAGTGTTACCCCTGGATTGAAAAGAAGAATGCTTGATGATACTAGGCAGAATAAATATTTGATACAACAAATATTCTCTCCTTCTCGTCAGAGAATTTTTAATTCGTACTTTTTAGAGATTCTAACACAGATCCGCAGGTAAACGGTAATCATCGCCTTATTAGGTCGTAATTTGAGTTTGTCTGCTAAGCACGAGTTCATATAAGACCGACTGATTAGCATTGTTTTTGTGACGTGTGCGAAGTCGTCATGGATTATGAGCTGGTGCGTGCAGGCCAGCCAAAGGGTGCTGTTGACCGGTGGACTTTAGTTTCAATAACCGCAGAGTAAAAATTAAAATTTATCTAACCTGTATACTAGTATCTTTTTGTAATAAACATCAAATATGTCCAGTATTATCATGTATTCTTCTGCACAATTCAGGAATTAAACTTTCCGTTCTGTTCGTAAATATATTAATTTATCTCTCTCTCTCTCTCTCTCTCTCTCTCTCTCTCTCTGTTACTGTTTATCACTCGATATGTATGTATGTATGAATGTATGTATGTATGTATATCAGATAATGTAACTGGAAATCAGAAAACAATAAACCTGTTTTGGGTTAAATAAGATGGAGTGAGACCAGAGGAAAGAGAAAGATTGAAGACACAATAAAAACGATTTAATTTTGCCTACAAACCCATAGCACATCCAGAATGAGCCTTTATAGGGATATGTTGTCACGATTAGTTTTATACCTGTCTTTGTAAATATGGCGCCAATGCCTGTTAAGCCCTATTCTTGCATTGTCACAGCTGACGTTTGTCAGTGTTTCAGGGAATATTGTTAGTAACTAAACGCCTATTATTGCACTTTTTAATATAAACCAAATCAGTCATTCACATTTAACAATAACTCTAACCTTACCTGGCACTGCATTTATTATGTCTCGAAAAGTATTCTTCGCACTTCATGCCTTGATTTTAATGTTCAAAATAAGATATCAAAAAGTGTAAAATGCTTGAACAGCATACTCAGATACGATGAACATTGATGTTATATCAAAGAGGGAATATCTCTTAGTAGATATTATGGGTAATTAAATTGCAGAATAACATTATTTGGAAGTAATTTAATTCGTTTCGGAATGTTCGTGTTCGTGACTTATAAATGCGAGAAAAAAACTAATGTGAAATTTGGTTAAAGAATATGTAGTGTTGTTTTAAACAAATGCAGTGATGACTCAGTCAAAAACCGAAATAGCTAGAAAAGTGGTTGATATTCATTTAGTGTTGCTTGCTTAAGAAATAGAGATAGAGAGAGGGAGTAAGAAGAGGGGTTGAGGATAAAATATTTTTTTTCATGACATCATCTGATGCAACAGCTTACTTAAATAAGCCTATATAATCAAGGGTTCGCTAAATCCATTTAGACTGCATACTTCTCCCCATTAATTTTCGTGTGTGTCTCCTACACCATTGGTACCATGTTAAATGATATTTACAAGTCTTTTGTAAAAGTAAACTATCCAGTAATACAGAGAGGGAATCTAGCATTTACATTTATAATTCTTTCAAAGGCAAGTAAAACCATAGAAAAATGAATCTCTCAGCAAACATTCATGCACAAATTTGCAGGATATATTTAATATTGAGCAAGAAATGCTGACGACTAGCTTTTAAGTCCATATGTAAAATTTGATACGCCATCTTTCAGTGAAAGTAGCCTTTTAGTGATAGATATAAAAATATGCCTGATGAAAGTAAGATCTCCGCGAACTCTCACGTGATTAGCTTTATATTAGCGTATACATGCATCACAATTTAGATCATGGTTCGACAAATGGTTTCACAGACAAAGATATATTACAGACCTATTTTGGGAAAAAATCAATATAAAACGAAATGTTCGACAACTAATTCATGATATCAACGTATCACCTAATGGGAATATTGATGAGATAGACCAAAATTCCAAAATTCATATGCTGAAATAAAAGATGAGAAGATTGATGTTCAAGTTATGTTTTCTTCTCAGGAAATTGGTTTTAAGAGTAAAATAAATGGAGTCTAAACTGGCATGTATTTTCATTCATACCACTAAATTAAATAATGCATGTGCAATGTTAAAGGTCGCATTAAAATTTGTGAAGCTGGTTTTAGGCATTCTCAATCAACTGGATTTCAACATATTGACAGATGCACAATAAGTATACGGTTTTGAAGTCTGGCCGTACGAAAGTTAACGTTCCCTTTGAGTAGGATCCTGAAGTCAAGATATTAGTATTGCTCATGTCATTTGATGATTTTCTATAGAAGAACATAGTTATCCGATCAGATGGGGCGACATAAAAGTTATGCATGTAGCCAAAACAATCCCCTCATATAATACGAAACCACACACTCGCAAATTTAAGTATTGATTTATAGTAAATTAAATCTTCATCTTTGAATTACGGATCAGAAGTTATGGGTTTTGGAGAAATGGAAATAGAATATATCAGACAATTTGAAGATGAAAATGTCTCAAAGACGGTGGAGATTTATTGATGCAGCTAATATTTAGCATACATCTAATGTCTTCCTTTTGAAAAATCATAATAAAAGTTAAAGAGGAGGGTATTGGCACGTCATTACTGCATACTACAATTTAATGTTGACAGGCTAGTCACAATATCTTGGACGTCATACCCACGATATGTAGCTCAAGATGTAAATATGTTTGTTTTTAAGTGAGGCAGAGGTTACGAAAACAAAGCTTAGCCTCTCTATAATTGTAGTCGCGGAATCACAATACCAATCATACCATGACAATTGGGTCTAGGGTAAGCGGGATATTGGAGTCTTCCACTAGCTACACAAGTGGTCGATAGTTATTTATTGTTTCTTGATTAGGAAAAAGAGAACTAGAGAGAACGAGTGAGAAAAGGGATGGAGGGTAAGAAATATTTTCATTCATGACAGCATCTGATGCAACAGATTACCTACATAATCGTATATAATCAAGGGTTCACCAAATCCTTTTATACTGCATTATTCTTCCCATTAATTTTCGTATGTATCTTCTATAATAATAGTGCCACGTTGACTGCTGTTTACAAGGCATTTGTAAAAATGAAAAATTAAGTAATACAGAGAGGAAATCTAGCACCAACTATTTATAATTCTTTTCGGAGGCAAATAAAACCATACAAAATTGAATCTCTCAGCAAATGGTCATGCACAACGTTGCAGGACATCTTTAATACTAAGCAAGACTGATGAGGTAGAGCGTTTGAGTCCTTATGTAAAATTTGCATATGCCATCTTTCAGTGAAAGTAGCATTTTAGTAATAGATATGAAGATATGTCTTCTGAAAGTAGGCTCACTGTTAATTTTCACGTGATCAGCTCTAAATAAGTTACCAGATATATGCATAACAATCCACATCATGGTACGACAAAAGGATTCTTTGTCAAAGATGTAATGGAGACCTATTTCGGAAAAAAAACGTACATATCAAATGAAATATTCGACATCGAATTGATGATATGAATCTATCACTTAACAGGAATGTGGATATGACAGACCAAAATTCCAGAATTGATTTGCTAAAAGAAAAGATGAAACGATTGATGATCAAGTTTTGTTTTCATCTCGGGCAATGGACTTCAAAAAGAGTAAAACGAATCGAGTCTACATTAGAATGTATTTTCATTAAGAAACCATTAGCGAGCTGGAAAGGAAAGAGATGTATGTGTTAGGGACAAAGAAATACTCAGCAACAGAAGAAATAGAAAGCCGTTAAAACAGACTAGAAGGTACAGTAAAAGGTAAAATAGTCCGCATCATGGAGTGTCCCAATAACAGCCAGCTAAAAATCTTAAGAGACCTATGGAATACTTTAATGTGAAATAAGTTCAAATATAGACCAAATAGGCTCATGTTATAATATATCTACTAGTCATATACAAGCAAGGACATGAAACAATGATATCGAAATGTTCGTATTTGAAAACAGGGAATCCGTGAACAGAATGCATGTATAAAACGCTGCAACTTATAATCAAAACCCTAGGATAAATTTTGCAAACGATTCCTGTATTTGCAAAAAATAACAAGGAAAGTGTATCTAGATGGAGATCAAAAGTCGGAGTAACGGTCGCGTCCATTGTTTTGGAAACACAATTAAACACTCCGTCTTCATTGCAGACAATAAAATTAGGTACGTAAAGCTAGATGACGATGTAAATCAAACATATATTTAATTACGAAGACATTATTATTTCTCCGTCTTAATAGAAGCAGCCGTCTCTGCATAGCATCGCTATATTCAAATACTCTTTAGTGACTTGTATTTGCAAGATTCGACTTCTACCAGTGAAATTATAAACTAATCGATGTGGTTTCCAATACCTTCAAATCTCTTGTATTGTGAATTCAGTTTTCCATTTCCTTTATCAGTATTACAATATCAAATTTATAATACATTCTAGTACTCGACATTAAATTTCGTTGGGTGGGTGTACTGACTTATACCATACAAATATTTGTTCGTATTTACAAGATATTATATAATCTAGAAAAATGTTTTCACCCATTTATTACTATTCAATTTTATCTAAACGAATGTTTTGCTTGTATAAACTCAATTTCAATCGCTTTATCCATCCATCCTAATCTGTAATGTGATGCCATACGAAAGACCTACGTATTACATGTTTGTTCGCGTATCAGTGAAAACAACTTCCTCTAGAATTGTATATCATTTATGAAGATAAAAGGCCCACATATAATACAGTTATTGTCCACTTATAGTACCAATCCTCATATATATATATAGATACTTCGGTGTCAGTCTTTCAAATATATGGTTTCAAAGATTGGACAACTCATTAATACTTTCTTATACTATCAACTACATATTGATAGTAATAGTCCGCATGTTGGTTGCGTTGTGGCGTTGTTTGAACCATTTAATAATGCACAATAGTCACTGTCCAGGATGTAAAAGTTATTATCTGTGTATATGAACTATTATAGTGTAGACTTCACGCAATACCTTCATTGAATTAACAGATATTCTATTTAAATAATTCACTCATAATTCAGATTTTATCTGATTATACTAATTCTTTAATCAACAAGCACAGCTAGAAAAGATACATTGCATTTTATATATAATTGAATCTCTTTGCGTCTGTCTGAATTGCGGAAGGTCATTGGACAAGGGTACAGCGTGTTCAGAAGTTATTGACATCCGTGCTTGAGGAATAACTAACAAAACGAGGAATGACGAGGGTATGTATTATTATTCCCAGTACATCATTTGATTATAAGTGCAAAAATGTATTTTTTGAAGCTTGTTTATATAGCGTATACAAATAAAACTAGGATTTATTATACAACCGTCCGGACGTACCCCATGGATTATGGATAAGGCATCCTGTTGACCTGAGATTGAAGAATCGTGTTTCTAATGATGGTAATAGCTTACAAATGACCTCGGTAAGGTAATACGAGTATAGTGTTATAACGCTCTGGCAAGTTTGAAACGTAACAACAGCTTTGCAGGAACAGGAAACATTTAATGAGTCCTACATTATGGGGAAATGTTATATGTACACATGCCGGGCAGCTTGTTTCTATGTTTAGCATGGTGATAGTACAAAAAGTGTCTTTCATTACAATAAACTAATCAGGTGCTCGCAGGAAAATAATCAGGAACTCCATTCTCAGTCATGATGTTAATCAAACAACTTCCCCTCTCCCCATGATTAAACTGAAGCGACCATTTGATTACATACCAATCAGTTAAAGAATTCATGTGTAAAATTGATTGTCTTTATAACATTTATGATGCTGGGTTTCGGTATTCTCAATCAACTGGATTTCAAAACATAAACAGATGCACGATAGATATAGTTTTGTACTTCTTGGAGTAGGGTCATGAAGTCATGAATATTAGTATTCCTCATGTCACTGGATGATTTTCTATAGAAGAATATAGTTATCCGATCAGATGGGGCAACATAAAAGCTATGGATGTAGCCTTAAGAATTGCCTCATCTAATACTAAATCACACACGCAAATTTAAGTATTAATTTGTAGTCAATTAATCCTTCGTCTATTGAATAACAGATATGAAGTTTAGAGATTTTGGAAAATGCAAAGCAATATATTAGAGAATTTGAAGATGAAAATGTCTCAAACATGGTGGAGATTTCTTTATGCAGCTAATAGTTACCATACAGCTAATATATTATATTCAATAATCATAATCAAATTAAAAGAGCAGGGTATGGGCACGCCATTACTGCATACTACAATTAAATGTTGACAGGCTAGTCACAATATCTTGGACGTCATACCCACGATATGTAGCTCAAGATGTAAATATGTTTGTTCTTAAGTGAGGAATAGGTCATGAAAACAAAGCTAAGACACTCTATAATAGTAGTCATGCAATGACACTACCAATCCTAACATAACAATTGGGTCTAGGGTCAACCAGATATTGGAGACTTCCAATAGTGAAAAAAAAATAAATGTTTAGCTAAAAGAACTAATAGCTGAAATCGACGAAAGATTTATGAAATGAAGGTATCAATGAAAGGGAAGCTGGAGAGAATTGACACCACGTTTAGAATATATTTCCTAAAATTAAAATAATGCCATGTAGGATATTCAAGTCACTTATTCTTCTACTCAGGCAGATGACTTGTAAAAGAAGAAAGGCGTATAATCTGATATGTATTTTCATTCCGAAACTAATAGCTAGATATACAAAAGCAGACTGACATGTGAGAGGCGCATGAAGGAAAAAAAGATAGAAGAGTAAACGCAATCATAAGGCTGAAAGGCACAACTTAGCGATGAAACATCTGTTTCTTAACGTATCCCACTAGGTCTCAGCTGACACTATTTTCTAAATTGTCAGATCTTGCTTTGCAAAATGCATCCGATTAGACTCCGATGTGCTGAAAACAGTTGTATACATATTCTCAGCAAAACAAGCTACAAACAAGCACAGTGAAACCAATTAAAGAACAATGTTGATATTTTTAGGACGAAGAAGCAGTATTGAGTATGCCAAACAAGCTGGAGGAATACCTTTCGGTTGCTGCAGAGTGTCACGTATAATGTAAAATATTGTGGACGATTTGGCAAAATGGTGGATATATAAAGCAGGAGGATCGTTGGACCAAGGCTGAAGTCAAGAGTCAGAGATAAGGGCATGTCTTTCATCAAACAAAATAATCCCTCTTCATGGCAGGAGAAGTAATGCTCAAGTATATACTGTCAGATTCAGTATCATATTAAACAATGGTAGGATCACAAAAGATATTTATCATACTGCACAGGAGGTACCCTCCCTGTCTAGAAAACGGTACTAAAGTAAACCTGAGTTGTCTCATTTTGGAAAATGTTCACATTCACTATCAAATTTCTAAATCGATATAAATAGTTATAAATTATTTGTATTGTACACACATCACTTTTAACAGTCTTGCACAGTAAAATTTTAATCATTCTAAAAAAGCAAAAATAAACTTTCCTAGGGTGGTGTGTAGTCGTTTTTTTCCTGTGAAAGTTACTTTTTCTTTCACCTTGACACTGTTGGGTTGTTCATAAGAATATATTAATGCATTTTTTATAAGATCAAGTCAGAACAATAAAATGTTTTCTCAAGCTATCAAAGAGCCGGAAATTTAATACTTTCTCCTTTTAACGCCCTTCTCGTAACCAACAAAAACAGGACACAATTAAATATTAGCTTGTAAAGATCCCAACGATTGGAACACAATATAATCAATTATTAATTTTTCTGAATCATATATGTATAATCTTCGAATTGCATATATGCAAAATTGAAATTAATTTTAGCAATTGACATGGAATCAAGCAAAATACCAATTTTCAGCCCCACTCCATTTGAGAGATAGAAAAGACATACACACCAAAACGCATACACACTCACTCGTTGATCATTTGTACTGTTTCTAACCCAAGACGATGTTGATGTGACATATTTTGTTAGACGGCTGATAATCATTAGTAAAACCGGACAACTTAAAGAAATTAGCATTCACAACATCTTCGACTCGGCTTTGAAAGGTCCTGTCATCGAAATAATTATCTTATTACATAAAATAATTATAAGTTTAACATTGCTCACAGTATTTTCATTACAGGTTTGTTTACTTCATATATTATATAATATAATATAAAACAATATAATATAATATAATATAATATATATAATATAATATAATATAATATAATATAATATAATATAATATAATATAATATAATGTAATATAATATAATTAGCATAATATAATGTGATATCTGTAATCAATTAATACTAACAAAGAGGTAATACAATGTTTAATTCTTACTCTACCAATTATATGGCTAAACGACACCCATCGCCTAGATTACTGTACCAGCCCTTCTTCCATCTCGACTAAGCATACATCACCAACAAATGATGTTACTCATTTCGATATTATAAGCACTCGTGCATTGCAGACACCTCCGCACGACGACCTAGTAGTTAATTCTCATACATTTACACAGTCATTCCGGATTTATATGAATGAAATTAAGGTATATGTGATTAATTATGGTGAATTACAAATATTCACCAAGCAGAACAGAAAGTGTTACCCCTGGATTGCACAGAAGCATGCTTGATGATGCTAGGCAGAATAAATAGCTGATACAACAAAATTCTCTCCTTTTCGTCAGATAATGTTTAATTCGTACTCTCCATAGATTCTAACACAGATCCGCAGCTTAACGGTGAACTTTAGTTCCAATAACCGCAGAGTACGAATTAAAATTTATCTAACCTGTATACTAGTAATATTTGTAATAAACATCAATTCTGCCTTGTATTATCAGGTATTCTTCTGCAAAATACAGGAATAAAACTTTCCGTTCTGTTGGTAAATATATTAATCTCTCTCTCTCTCTCACTGTTTATCTCTCGATATGCATGTATGTACGTACGTATGTGTGTATGTATATATGTATGTATGTATGAATGTATGAATGTATATATGTATGTATATCAGATAATGTAACTGGAGATCAGAAAACACTAAACCTATTTTGGGTTAAATAAGACGGAGTGAGACCAGAGGATAGAAAAGGACTGAAGACACAATGAAAACGATTTTCTTTTGTCTACACACACATAGCACATCCAGAATGAACCTTTATAAGGATAGGTTGTCACGGTCGTTGTATACCTGTCTTTGTAAATATGGTGCCAATGCCCTTTTCTCCGTATTATTGCATTGTCACAGCTGGTGTTTGTCACTGTTTTAGGGAATATTGTTAGAAACTAAAAGCCTGTTATGGCACTTTTTAATATAAACCAAATCAATCATTCACATTGAACCCTAACTATAACCTTAAGAAGCATTGAGCCTACTATGTGTGGAAAAGTGTTCTTCGCACTTCATGCCTTGCTTTCAATGTTTAAAAAAAGATATCAAAAGGTGCAAGTTACTTGAAGAGCATAAGCAGATACGATGAGCATTGAAGATATATCAGAGATGGAATATATCTTAGTAGATATTTTTGGTAAATAAATTGCAGAATAACATTATTTGGAAGTAATTTAATTCGTTTCGGAATGTTCGTGTTCGTGACTTATAAATGCGAGAAAAAAAAAAACTAATGTGGAATTTTGCTAAAGAATATGTGGTGCTGTTTAAAACAAATGCAGAGATGACTCAGTCAACAACCCAAATAGCTAGAAAAGTGGTCGATATTCATTTACTGTTTCTTGCTTACGAAAGAGAGATAGAGAGAGGGAGGGAGAAGAGATGTGCAGGGTAAAATATATTTTATTCATGACAGCATCTGATGCAACAGCTTACTTAAATACGTATATATAATGAAGGGTTCACTAAATCCTTTTAGACTGCATACTTCCTCTCATTAATTTTCGTAAGTGTCTCCTACACCATTGGTACCATGTTAAATGATATTTACAAGTCTTTTGTAAAAGTAAACTATCCAGTACTACAGAGAGGGAATCTAGCATTTACATTTATAATTCTTTCGAATTCAAGTAAAAGCATAGAAAAATAAGTCTCTCAGCAAACATTCATGCACAAATTTGCAATATACATTTAATATTAAGCAAGAAATGCTGACGACTAGCGTTTAAGTCCATATGTAAAATTTGCATATGCCATCTTTCAGTGAAAGTAGCCTTTTAGTGATAGATATAAAAATATGTCTGATGAAAGTAGGATCTCCGCGAATTCGCACGTGATTAGCTCTATATTAGCGTATATATGCATCACAATTCAGATCATGGTACGACAAATGGTTTCACAGACAAAGATATATTACAGATCTACTTTGGGAAAAAATCAATATAAAATGAAATGTTCGGCAATTAATTCATGATATCAACATATCACTTAATGTGAATATGGATGAGATAGACCAAAATTCAAAAATGTATATGTTTAAATAAAAGATGGGAAGATTGAAGTTCAAGTCATGTTTTCTTCTCAGGCAATTGCCTCCAAGAGTAAAATGAATGGAATCTAAACTGGTATACATTTTCATTCATACCAATAAATTAAATACTGCATCTGTAATGTTGACGGTCTTTTTCAAATTTGTGATGCTGGTTTTAGGTATTCTCAATCAACTGGATTTCAACATATAAACAGATCCCCGATAATTATACGATTTAGAAGTCTGGCCGTACGAAAGTTAACCTTTCCTTGGAGTAGCATCATGAAGTCATGATATTAGTATTGCTCATGTCACTTGATCATTTTCTATAGAAGAATATATTTATCCGATCAGATGGGATAACATAAAAGCTATGCAATGAGCCGTAACACTTGCCTCATATAAAACTAAACCACACACTCGCAAAGTTAAGTATTAATTTGTAGTCAATTAATTCTTCATCTATTGAATTACGGATCAGAAGTTACGGGTATGGGGAAAATGGAAAAGCAATATATTAGACAATTTGAAGATGAAAATGTCTCAGAGACGGTGGAGATGTATTGATGCAACTAATATTTAGCATACATCTAATGTCTTCCTTTTGAAAAATCATAATAAAAGTAAAAGAGGAGGATATTGTCACGCCATTACTGCGTACTAAAATTTAATGTTGACCGGCTAGTCACAATATCTTGGTCGTCATAGCCACGATACGTAAATCAATTCGTAAAAGTGTTTGTTTTTAATTGAGGCAGAGGTTACGAAAACAAAGCTTAGCCTCTCTATAATTGTAGTCGCGGAATGACAACACCAATCACACCATGACAATTGGGTCTAGGGTCAACGAGATTTGGAGGCTTCCAATGGGGAAAATGAAATTAATGTGTAACTAAAAGAACTAATAGTTGAAATCGACGAAAGATGTATGAAATAAAGGTGGCATTGAAACCGAAGCTGGAGAGAATAGACACAACTTTTAGAATCTATTTCCTAAATTTAAAAATATGAGATGGAGGATATTCAAGTCAGTTGTTCTTCTACTCAAGCAGATGACAAGAAAAAGAAGAAAGGAGGATAAACTGATATGCATTTTGATTCCCAGACTAAACGCAAGATGCACAAAATTAGACTTACACGTGAGAGGCGCATAAAGGAAAGAAAAAGATAGTATAGTAATCGCAATCATAAGGCTGCAAGGCACATCATTGTGATGAAAAGTCTGTTTCTTAACGTATCCTACTAGATCTCAGCTCAAACTATTTACAAAATTGTTAGATCTTGCTTTGTAAAATGCATCCGATTAGACTCCGATGTGCTGAAAACAGTTGTATACATATTCTCAGCAAAACAAGCTACAAACAAGCACAGTGAAACCAATTAAAGAAAAATTTTGATATTTTTAGGACGATGAAGCAGTATTGAGTATGCCAAACAAGCTGGAGGAATACCTTTCAGTTGCTGCAGAGTGTCACTTTTCATGTAAATTATTGTGGACGATTTGGCAAAAGGGTGGATATATAAAGAAGCTGGATCAATGGGCCACGGCTGAAGTCAAGAGTCAGAGATAAGGTCATGTCTTTCATCAAACGAAATAACCCTCTTCATGGCAGGAGAAATATTACACAAGTATCTATTGTCAATTTCAGGATTATATTAAACAAAAGTGGGCTCACAAAATATATTTATCATACTGCACAGGTAGTACCCTCCCTGTCTAGAAAAACGCTATTCAAATATACCTGAGCTGTTTCATTTTGGAAACTTTTCACATTCACTCTCAAATTTCTAAATCGATATAAATAGTTATAAATCTATGTTAATATACACCCATCTCTGTTAAAATCCTTGCACAGTAAAATTTCATTCATTCTAAAAAAGCAAAAATAAACTTTCCTAGGTGGTGTGTAGTCATTTTTATCCGGTGAAAGGTTACTTTTTCTTTCACCTCGAGACTCTAACTTTGTTTATAAGAATATATCATTGCTTGTTTTATCAGATCAAGTAAGAACAATAAAATATTTTCTCAAGCTATCAAAGAGCCGGAAATATAATAGTTTCTCCTTTTAACGCCCTTCTCGTAACCAACAAAAACCAGACACAATTAAATATTTGGTAGTAAAGATTTCAATGGTCAGAACATAATAAAATAAACTAATAATTTATCTCATTCGCATCTTTATAATCTTCGAATTGCATATATGCAAAATTGAAATTAATTTTATCAATTGACACTGAATCAAGCTAATACCAATTGCCAGCCCCACTCCAGATAAATAAGATATACACACCAACACGCACACATACACTCACTCTTGGATCATTTAATCTCAAATATAAGGGACCAGTTGCTACAAATGCCAAGTGTATCATTTATTGAAGGAACAAATTAATTTGGACTGTTTCTAACTCAAGGTGATGTTGATGTGACAAATTTTGTTAGACGACTGATAATCATTAGTAAAACCGGACATTTGAAGAAATTAGCATTCACAACTTCTTGGACTCTGCTTCGAAAGGTCCTGTCATCGAAATAATTATCTTATTACATAAAATATTATAAGTTTAACATTGCTCACATTATTTTCATTACAAGTTTGTTTACTGCATATATTATATAATATAATATAAAATTCAATAATGTAATATAATATAACATAATATAATATAATATAATATAATATAATATAATGCTATAATTTGATACCTGTTGACAAGCAATACTATCATAGAGATGATACAATTTTTAATTCGTACTATACCAAGGACCATGGCTAAACGACGTCCATCGCCTAGATTGCGGTATCAACCCTTCTTCCATCTCGACTAAGCATACATCACCAACAAATAATGCTACTCATTTCGATATTATAAGCACTCGTGCATAGCAGACATCTCCGCATGACGAAATGTAATTAATTCTCATACATTTACACAGTCATTCATGATTTCTATGCACGAAATTAAGGTATATGAGATTAATTATGGTAAATTACAAATATTCACCAATCTGATCAGAAAGTGTACTATCTGGATTGTAGAAAAGAATGCTTGACTGATAATACTAGGCATAATAAATAACTGATACACAAAAATTCTCTCGTACTCGTTAGAGAATTTTTAAATCGTACTCTCCAGAGATTCTAACACAGATCCGCAGGTAAACGGTACCCATCGCCTTACTATGTCGTAATTCGAGTGTGTCTGCTAAGCACGAGTTCATATAAAACCGACTGATTAGCATCGTGTTTTTTATGTGTGCGAAGTCGCGATTGAATATGAGCTGGTGCGTGCAGGCCAGCCAATGGGTGCCATTGACCGGTGGACTTTAGTTTCAATAACCGCAGAGTACATATTGTTGTTGTTGTTGTTGTTGTTGTAGGGTTTAACGCCATTGTTTAGCACACGATATGCTATACATGGCGGCCAGTATTAATGGTGGAGGAAGAACCCGGGAAATCCCCAAAAAGAACCAGCGACACTGGAGAAGCTACTGGCAAGCTTTCTCACATACCCACATTGGCCGAATCCGACTCTCGAACCCACGCAGACAGAGGTGAGATGGCAGTGATCCGTAACGGAGAGCGTTTTTGACCACTCGGCCACCCGGGGCCCCCACAGAGTACATATTAAAAGCTCTCTAACCTGTATTCTAGTAATATTTGTAATAAACATCAATTATGCCTTTTATTATCAGGTATTCTTCTGCATAATCCAGGAAAAATCTTTCCGTTCTGTTTGTTAATATATTGAGTTCCCTCACTCTCTCTTACTATGTATATCTATATATATATATATATATATATATATATATATATATATATATATATATATATATATATATATATATATGTATGTATGTATGTATGTCCGTATGTCAGATAGTGTAACTGGATATCAGAGAACCCTAAACCTATTTTGGGTTAAATACGAGGGAGTGCGACCAGAGCATAGGAAAGGATTGAAGACACCAAAAGACGATTTACCGATGTCTACAAACCCACAGCACATTCATAGGGATAGTTGTCAAGGTCGTTGTATACCTGTCTTTATAAATATGTTGTCAATCACCTTTTCTCCCTATTCTCGCATTGTCGGAGCTGATGTTTGTCACTGCTTAAAGGAATATCGTGAGCAACTAAAAGAATAGTATGCACTTTCTAATATACACAACATCAATCATTAACATTTAACCCTAACTATAACCTTGACTAGCATTGAGCCTACTATGTGTCATAAAATATTCTTCGCGCTTCATGCCTTGTTTTCAATGTTCAAAATAAGATATCAAAAGGTGCAAGGTACTTGGAGAGCATAAGCAGATACGATGGACATTGGTGATGTATAAAAGAGGGAATATATCTTAGTAGATATTATGGGTAATTAAATTGCAGAATAACATTATTTGGAAGTTGTTGTTGTTCTTGGGTTTAACGTCATTTTCAGCACAGGAGAGGCTATACATGGCGGCCAGTATAACTGGTGGAGGAAGAACCCTGGAAAACCCAGGGAAGAACCACCGACCCACGAGAACCTACTGGCAGGCTTTCCCACGTACCCACGCTAGCAGAGCCTTGGACTCGAACCCACGCAGACAGAGGTGAGGTGGCAGTGATCCTGAACTGTGAGAGCTTTAGACCTCTCGGCCACTCGGGGCCCTCATTATTTGGAAGCAATATAATTCTTTTCGGAATGTTCGTGCTCGTGACTTATAAATGCGAAACAAAACTACTGTGGAATTTTGTTAAAGAATTTGTGGTGTTGTTTTAAACAAATGCAGAGATAATTCAGTCAACAACCCAAATAGCTAGAACGTGGTCGATATTCATGTATTTTTTCTTGCTTACGAAAGAGAGATAGAGAGAGGGAGTGGGAAGAGTGATGGATGGTAAAATATATTTTTATTCATGACATCATCTGATACAACAGATTACCTAAATAAGCGTATATAATCAAGGGTTCACTAAATCCTTTTAGACTGAATTTTTCTCCCCATTAATTTTCGTAAGTGTCTCATACACTATTGGTACCATATTAAATGTTATTTACATGGCGTTTGTAAAAATGAAAAATCTAGCACCAATTATTTATAATTTTTTTCAAAGGCAAATAAAACCATACATAATTGAATCTCTCAGCAAACATCCAGGCAAACATTTGCAGGATATCTTTAATATTAAACAAGAGATGATGACGACTAGTGTTAAGTCAATATGTACAACCTGCATATGCCATCTTTAAGTGAAAGTAGCCATTTAGTGATAGATATAAAGATATGGCTTCTGCACGTAGATTGTCCGCGAATTCTCATGTGATTAGCTCTATACTTTCTTTTGTCGGAGACAATAAATGTACTGTCTGCCCAGAGATGATTTTGCTCCAGTGGCGAATCTAAATAGTTTAGTCACTAACTTGCACATCACAGTTCGTTCAGATGTTTACTCTTTCACTAAGGTGACATTGTGTAAAAGATTTTGTTAACTCTCTAACCCTTCCACTGAAATTTTGTTGCAGTACTTCTACCTGGTAGCAAATATAATCATCAATAACAAACCAATCCTTTGAACCAAGGGACACTTTCAACTGAATCAGTCCTTTTAAAGGTTTCAGGTACCAGTGACTTAAATGCCGGTGAAGTAACGGATGCAATTGGTCTTTACGTTTCACTTGAATTTAGACCAGTTCTCATTAAATGCGTTTTCTCAACTCCACCGGTAAACCACGAATGTTCTCTTGTAAAGTATGCATTCAGGGATTACTGATATGGTCCCACTAAAGGTAAATAGTGACAATTGGCATACCATTGGGCATGTACCAGGTAGGCCGAATCTTGTTGTTCCGAGTGGTGAAGTGACACGCCAAAACTGAAGCACTTCACTTTATCCCCTTCGCCCAAGTAGAAAAATACGGCTCTGGCTAATTATTCGGGGGTCGGTCTTCTCAGATATTTAGGCCAGTTTCCTTTGAACGATTGAAAACGATTTTCAAAGTTGCTGTATTCAGGCAAACACACAGGAAATGAATATTCGTCTTTGACGGGTTCGTTTCGATGAGGGTAGGGTGACATCGACAGGAGTTTGCTCAGGGTTGGATGACATCCGTAGTGTGGTAGACGTAAAGGTTGACATCCACAATGAAAACCAGTAAAGTGTTCACAATAAGGAGGGCATCGCTTTCGCATACGTCAGGTTTGACACGCACAGCATCACTTTCCATGATAGGTGTAGTGGTAGTAGTAGTAGTAGTGAGAACAAAGTTCCCATGACGCGTTGCTCCATCGCTCACGTCGCAAGGCTCAGCACCGCACTCGTCTGCAACCTACGTTACGCAACTACAATGGTAACCGCATGGACACTTACAGTTTCGTTCCGGACATTTTCCGTCGCAATGCATCGGTCTTATCCATCCACTACTAGTCACACTATGGGAAAGTAATTTTTTTTACAATCCTCGAACTTGAATTATGTCTCTTTCAACGGATTCGTCTTGTTCGCTTGGTCTTGGTAGTCACAATGAACTATCGATTTTGCACATTGTCACGTTTTAAACAAGTCGTAAAGAAGTTTCAAGTTTGTAAATCGTTTCTTTATTATGCCTAGTTTTGGAAGTCTTCCTTTTTCTTCACCTGGACAACGGTCCTCCTTCTCTAAGGTACCGTCATAATTGTGCCGTAGTGTAAAGGGTGGAAAGGTTATAGAAAGGTAAGGACAGTGTGGAGACGATCGAGGATGTTCCAGAATAGCTGAATCTTTATAGATACATAGATCCATTCGTAACTTCAGGCCGCAACTGAAACACTGTGCATCGTATCCCGATCAAGTATCAGGTCCCAATTAGACAAATCCTGTTCTAGCTAAAGCACTCGAAGTAGGTAATCCTTCCCTATCCGTGGGCCATTTTTGAAACGTTTCCAATCGACTGACACAATCACAATAGTCAGGCAAGAAGACCAGAAAATGGTGGGGTTTGCACTTGTAGTTCTCATTGGGTCTCTCACTAGATTCTTGCTGTGGCGAAGTCATTCTTCTGATTGGTGGCTATCCTCTAGCAACCAATTTTTTGTACCGACATGTCCATACGGCAAAATGCAGTGGTTGGGAAGTTGCACTCGCTTCTGGTACACGATTTGGTAAACTTTTTCCAAGGGTCGCCTGACGATTTGATGAGTGGGTAAACGTACAAACTTCTTCGGATCGTGGGTGGTCACTTCAAGGTTTCCATCCTCTCCAGACTGAAAGGCTTCTTTCAATACCCCAAAGTTCACCACTTGACAGGTGCGATAATTGAGAGTCAATCCTTTCACTTTGCACTCGGTGTGCACTTCTCCTTGTGGGTCCAATTATTCGTAGCCGTAATGTTTGGGTCCGCCACTAGCGAAACTTAAAATCTTGCCGTCAGGGTGTTCGTCTGTCCAGGCTCCTAAACGGTCTCATTCCATGTCAGTGTGTTGCTGACCCGGGCGATCGATCTAGATGCAACTATCCGTGTCAAAGTACAGGACACGATCACCAATTAGTTTTAAAGCTTCTCTCAATTTTAAGCGAGCATGGGTTGTCACGTAAGCCGCAATGATGACATTTTCAAATTCGTCGGCTTGTACAAAGTCCAGATCTTCTTCGTAAATGACTAAGATCAAATCCTCGCGAACGACGTCCACGTGTTTCATGTATTTGGTTTTGTCATGAGTCATCTGGAAGTAACGGGAAGGTTCTGTCAAATATTCCGTCTTGGGTAAACATGGTCGTTGTGCCACTTTGCCTCACAATCAATTTGACATCACTTTGGCAATCGTCTGCCTTCGTTTTTCTCGATGTGGTCTAAAGTGATGCCATCTTGTGCCCAGTATTTCTCTTTGAATGTCTTATGGTCTTTTGGAGTGTGACACCAGGAAGGATAGCCACTGGCTTCTTGTTTCAGTTTCAAAAAGGCATCCACGTAGTCTGCGAAAATGCCTTTCTGAGCTGGGTCACCCTTGTGGTATTTATGTGTCTTGGGACAATTGTAAATTTCGTATACTTCTAACAGTTGGTATCCCATGTCCAGAGCTTTAAACAATTCCACGCTGACCCACGTTCCCGTCAAGGCGCGTTCTTCCTGAGTGTGCTGACAAGGCTGGTCTTGGTTGCACTTTTCAGCACAAGTACGGCACAGGGTAAACATCAGTTTGCATTGGCAATGGTGAGGTAACAGGGGATGGTACAAGTCGGTGGGAGGCAAGACTTTGCACTTCATCATGCCTTCGTATTGTCGAATGTGGTCCAGGTCGATGTGTTCCGTCAGCAAGTGTGGGTGCCCTGCAAGAATGCGACAATAATTGCAGACGTAGGGATACAGTGAACACACGTTCAAGTATCTGATTTCTTCTCCTTTCTATTCGTTAGCGTGGTACAGGAAACAGGTGGCATTTGTTCGTCCTCCGTCCTTGCTTCCTTGGCATCCGTCCGTCTACGGGAGACGATGGCATAGCTCCAAAGTACGCTTTTGCTTATCCTTCTTTTTAGCTCTCTTTTCAGCTTGTTTTATTCTTCTCTTTTCCTCTGCGTTTTGAACTCCCTGCCTGACAGCTAGACGCCAGCTGGAACGGTTGTTTGCACAGCTCTCCCAGTCGTTGACATTGATATTTGCTGTCTTCATATCCTTCTTGCAAACATCTTTGTAGCGCAGATGTGGTCATCCAGTTGGTCGTGCACCTTCTGCTAACTCACCATATAACAGGTCCTTGGGAATGCGACCTGGGTCCATTCTCTTGACATGGCCAAGCCAGCGAAGGCGCCTCTCGCTGAGTATGGAGAACATGCTGTTCATGCTGGCGCGTTCTAGAACCTCTGTGTTGGGTACTTTGTCCTGCCACTGGATGTGCACAATGCGCCGCAGACATCTCAGGTAGAAGCTGTTGAGTTTCCTCTCGTGTCTTGCATAGGTGGTCCATGTTTCGCTGCTGTAGAGAAGTGAGCTGAGCACGCACGCTTGGTAGGCACGCAGTTTGGTCTTCTCTGTGAGGTTGGGGTTGTTCCAGACCCTCTGGTTAAGTCTGAACATCACTGCTGCTGCCTTGGCAATCCTGCCGAACACCTCAGAATCAATGGAGAGTGAGCTGGAGATGTTAGTCCCGAGGTATGTGAAGTTCTCGACAACTTCCAAATTGTACCCATCGATGGAGACAGAGGGAGGGGAGTCTGTGTCCTGTGCCATGACATTCGTTTTCTTCAAACTGATGCTAAGTCCAAATTCCTTACATGCATGGGAGAGGCAGCATACCAGCTTTGAAGTCCATCTTCCGTGTGTGATGTCAAGGCTGCATCGTCGGCAAAGAGCAATTCACGGATGAGTACCTCTGTGACTTTAGTCTTAGCACGGAGACGGGCGATGTTGAACAGCTTTCCGTCAGCCCTGGTATGGATGTACACTCCCTCGCTGCAGTCCTTGAATGCGTACTGGAGAAGCATGGAGAAGAAGATGGCAAAGAGCGTCGGTGCAAGGACGCAGCCTTGTTTGACTCCGCTAATGACTGGGAATGATTCAGATGTTGCGCCATTGAAACACACTTTGCTGTGCATGTTCTCGTGGAATGAAATAATGAGAGCAAGCAGACGTGGGGGGCAGCCGATCTTCAGCAGAAGTCTGAAGAGTCCACTCCGAGTAACTATGCCAAACGCCTTCGTCAGGTCTATGAAGGCAATGTAGAGGGGCATCTGCTGCTCGCGACACTTCTCCTGCAGCTGACGTAGTGAGAAGATCATGTCTACAGTTGACCTGCCTGCTCTAAATCTACACTGGGACTCTGGGTAGACGCGGAAGGCTAGGATCTGCAAGCGCGGCAAGGCAACACGGGCGAAAGCCTTTCCGACGATGCTGAGGAGGGAGATGCCCCGATAGTTGTTGCAGTCGCTACGGTCTCCTTTGTTTTTGTACAAAGTGACGATGTTGGCGTCACGCATGTCCTGTGCGATGTATCCCTGTTCCCAGCAAAGACAGAGGAGTGTGTGTAGGGGCTGGAGCAGTGCTGGTTTTCCGCTCTTGAGGACTTCAGGCGGAATGCCGTCGCTTCCAGGAGCCTTCCCACAGGCAAGGCAATCGATGGCTTTTCCGAGCTCTTCCAGGGTGGGCTGTGTGTCTAGCTCCTCCATGACAGGCAGGTCTGGAATGGCGTCCAGGACAGTTCCAGTGACATTGTTTTGAGTTGCATATAGCTTGAGATAGTGCTCAACCGATCGTTGCAGTTGTTTCCCCTGGTCTGTGATGACTTCGCCCGTCTTGGACTTGAGGGGGGCGGTCTTGTAGCTGGGGGGGGGGGCCTGTGGCCTTTTAGATACCCTCATACATTCCTCTTGTATCCCCGGTGTCAGCAGCTGTCTGTATACTGTTGCATAGGTTCAGCCAGTAGGTTTTGGCACAGCGGTGGGCGGTCTTCTGGGCGTTATTCCTTTCAATCCTGAGGGCTTGTAGTGTTCTGGGGCTAGATGCAGCCTTGTAAGCCAGGAGGGCTTTCCTCTTTGCCTCAGTCACGGGCTCCATCTCCTCCCAGTTTGCCTCATACCAGTCGACATTCTTTCGCTCCCTCTTCCCGTAAGCTGTGATGGCTGAATTGTACACAGAGTCACGGATATGAGACCACTTGGAGTCAATGGTGTCATCAGGTGTCACTTTGGTGAGGGCTTCCTTCAGTTTGCTGATGAACTGCTGTGTTTTCTCTGGGTTGCTTGCACAGCAGGTGTTGATACGTGGGTGATCCTTCTTCTTGGCGTGGTGCAGCTTCTTGGGTAATATTCGCACCTTGCTGGCCACGAGAGAATGGTCCGTGTCACAATCGGCACTGTGGTAGCTGCGGGTAAGGAGGAGACTGGCCAGTTCTACACGCCTGGTGATGATGAGGTCTAGCTGGCGCCAGTGGCGTGGACGTGGGTGTCTCCACGACACCTGGAGGATCTCCTTGCATTTGAAGAAAGTGTTGGTCACACATAGGCTGTGGGAGCAGCACATCTCCAGCAGTCGCTGACCATTCTCGTTGATCTTGCCCCTTCCGTAAAAGCCGAGACAGGTGGACCAGGCCTTATGGTCAGCTCCCACTCTAGCATTGATGTCTCCTAGTAAGTAAAGGCTTTCATTGTTGGGGATACTGCATATTGCCTGATCCAGAGCCTCATAAAACTTGTCTTTCTCCTCGTAGGTGGAGTAGAGGGTTGGGGCGTACACACTGAAGATGTTGACCGGGCCTATGGATGTTGACAGCCGGAGGGCAAGGATTCTCTCAATACCTGATGATGAAGGTTCAATGAAGGCGATTAGCGTGTTCTTGACGGCAAAGCCTACACCATGCTGCCTAGGTTCATCCAAGGGCTTCCCCTCCCAAAAGAATGTGCAATTGGCTTCCCTGATGGTGCCGCTGTCAGCCAGTCGGGTCTCCTGGAGGCAGGCAATGTCGATGTTCAGTCGGGAGAGTTCTCTGTCAATGACCGCAGTCTTCCGTGCATCGTCGATCTTGCTGTAGGTCAGTGGTCAATCCAGGACACATGGCCCTGATGTTCCAGGTTGCAAAACGAAGAGTTGGAGTCTTTTTAGTTCTTCTTTTAGTCTTTCCTGGTGCGCAGCTGGTGTGCCCAAGGGAACGACGAATGCCGATACAGCTTGGCACCAAAGGCGTCGCAGGAGTTGCCGGAATGACGTTGAAATCAATGTCATACCGCCTTAGGGACTCCATCTCCGGATTTTCTGTCGGGTTTACTCCCTTAGCCTTTCCCATGAATGGGTATAGCCACAAGGCAGCAGAGGTTTGGAATCGGAGTTTTCCTTCTCCTAGATGAACTACCATCCAAGGTTTACGAGTCCCATCTACCCGAAGCAACTGGTTTTAAGGCGCCAGTGGGCCGCCTTCACCCCTTCTCTTGTTATTAGAAAACATGGTCTGCCGGGCTTCAAGTTTAAGCCACTCGCGAAGGCCAGGAGCTGGATTGTAGTTGACAGAGGCAGTAAGAGACGCAGGCCGTATGGGGCATTTTGGAGGATTGGGGCGCTTGTCTCCCACTCCCACCCCGGGCAATGTCAACCTTAGACCACAAACAACATGTTGTTGTCCTCCGTACAAACTGTCTTTCGGGTTCTGGGGGTCCATCGATTTCTAACTTTCTACGATGCGTTTAAACTCGGGATCGGTTTTTAAACGGTAATCGTATGAGTGTTCCCACATTTCCACCACTTGATATCCTTGCTGTTCTAACTTCAAGCGTCTTTGACAAGTGGCCTGGTACAAGTCTTCCACGGCTCGTTGTAAAAACTGATTTGTAGTGCCACGTTCAGGGTAGCAGACGGGACATCCATGAACTAAGCAACCGTTAAACTCGTACACGATCTTGGGATTTTCTAAGTCCTAGCCTTCAATTGAATACGTTCCGATGGTCTTTTCGCCCCCTCCGTTGCGGGCGTGCTGAATCCATTTGTATTCCTTGTCGCATAAGTAATGTAACCAGCACAGGGATTTGACCGAGTATTGACGTTTGACATAGTTGGTCGTTTGAGAGCTGATGACAGCCAGTGTGTTTTCAGGCATGAATCGTTGGCGGTACACTAAAGAACACACTTTGGCATTGGTGCAGGCTTCTTTCAAAGGATTGACCCCTCCGTTTTCCAGTTCTCGAAAGTTTCCACAGCAACGTCGTAAAATGTCCACGTCGGAAGGACGATACTTTAACATTTCTTCCTGAAAGTCGAAAGGGTCAGAGGCATGAGCCTGGTACCAAGCGTAGAAAGCTCCTCCTTGTTCGGTACGCATGTTGTTGGGGTCGTAATAGTGAGCCTCAGGCAAAAAGGGGTTGGACGGCATGTTGATTGGCTTTGGTATTGAAAAAGTACGGTTAATAACCTTTGGTCATTTATATCATTCCAAACGTTTTAGGCATTTGAATCAAAGACATGGCCAATTAGCTCATCGAGTCTTTAAACTGTACTTGTCCCACTTCATGGAAATGATTTTGGCTCCGTTCAAAGTCATTTTAGGACGTGCGGTGCCTTGTTCCGTATAGTATCTCAAAAGAAACTGCCCATCGTTTACCGAGAAATTGTGAGCCATGACTGAGGCATGGCAATGACATTCTCCGTAACGGTCGATGTCCTCTTGACTCCACGTCTCGTCAATGGGGTCTAGGATCCATTGGGCGAATTCAGCTAGCGTGTTCGGTCCTCGAAAGATTTTGTCACGTCCTCCAGGAATCTTACTGCAGGGAGGGCAATGACTAAAGATTGGTTCTTAGATGCACTTTTCTGACGCACGATGAGCCACGCAGAAATTAGCAATGTGAATGCCTGTCTCTTGCATGCATTCGAAATCGAAAAAGATGAAATTCCCTTTCTTCTTGTGGTCATCATCTTCCTCTTGGGGTAGGTATTTTTTAACGTAGCATTGGTGTTCCAAGTCACCGATTGGGTGACAAATGTTACATTTTTTCTTTCCTGAACATACGTGTGCCTTGGCACTGTTCGTACGTATGCCTTGTCCACACGTAGGACACCATCTCAGAAGTTGACAAACACTCTTGTGCTGTGAACCTTGCGTCTTCAAATGTTGTTGGTAACAGGCAGGGCTGACAAAGTACGCTGACAAGCAAAGCGATGCACTCGTTATTGTCCTTCGTCCAGACATGGTTGAGAGGCCAAACATCCTGAGCATTTCGATCCACAGTGTTTGTGTTGCTCTGGATTGTTATAGCCATAGTAACAGTTGTCACTGTAATAACCGTAATCCCAAGAATGTAGTGATACTGGTAATGGCATCGAAATGTTTATTGTGATAATAGACCTGAAAGTATTTTCCATCCTTAAAATCTTTGCCTTGAAACAACAGAGGCCCACGCACTTCTTGAGGGTGAACTTTCAAGGTGTAGCGTGGAGATAGGACATCTTGCAATTTTTGCATTTCAGAAATGCTACAGGGGGTGTCTTTGTACAGACCGGCTTGTTTTAACAGGAGTTCTGCTTCACTTCGTTTTTTGGCTCGGTCCGATTTTTGAATAGTTTTCCAGGCTGTTTTCCGTTCTACCGTGTCGCTCTTGTCGGCATACTTTCGTCCCACCACAATGGCACGGGTTAAACAAATTTTGTCTTGAGGATTGTTAATTTGGACGAGGCTCTTTTTGGTACTGCGTAGGTCGTCCACCAATAAATCTTTTTGCCTTGTCCGGTCCCCTTGGGGGAGACATGTGTGTCATGAACACTGTCGCTTTTCCATCGGTGATGTGAAATTGGAAATTGGATTGTTGCACGTGTTGTACCTTGTCCATGATTTTGAAAGGTGTCAGTTCTGCTGGGCTGCTAAGCTCGATCCAAACAGGGCATTTCAAGCTGTCGTGATGAATGGCTTGACATTGGTGTTTCAGTGTGGTTAAAAATTAATCCCACATCTCGGTGATGAATCCCTCTTCTTTCTCCAGTGTATGTCGGACTTGAAATCATTAAACTTCACCCTGTAAGTGTAAGCCGTCGTTCTAAATTTTCTAGAGGAGCGCTTTTCCGTCTCTCGAATGTGGTAATAATTTGCGGGTGATACTGGTGGACTTTGACTTGGTGTAGAATTACTGGGTCTGGAATTTGGTTCACTCATAGCATCTTCAAAATCACCGGCATGAATTTGAGCCACGACTTCAACTATTGTACGAGGCGATAAATCACGTTTCTGCCTCTTTCTTTCTTCTTTTTCGTTCTTCTCAAATTAATGCAATCGTTTAATTTTGACTCACAAAAGTAAAATGACTACATGTTGAACGCCATAGGATACTTTATATCCATGGCACACCAGCGTGTATATAAAGGGTGTGTGTCTTGCCTTCTCATATTCATTTCACTCTCAAACCGAGCAGAAAGACGGAAGAGCCTACACAGATCGAACATTTGATTAGAGCACTGCGAGGGGTCATCAGAAAATATTCTTCAGACAAGCCGACGGACTACTCACCCTCTTTTCGAGATAAAAGTCAAGATATTTGCTATATCTGTAACAAGAAAGGCGATTGGACTTCAGGGTGTCCAGACCGTCAAAAAAGCAAAACAGATGCTAGAAGAGAAAAAGCCAAGATACCTGTTATCATTGTCAAGAATACGGATATTGGTCTTCATAATGTATTAAGAAACAACAGCAGCAAGAAGAAGACAGGGATTCTGGAGAGGAAGAAGAGGTATACTGCCTGAATGAAGAACCTAGACACGTGTAGAATCACAAACATGAGAAGAAAGGAAGAAGGGCAGAAAGTGAGACAGAAGTGGAGAAAAACTGTAAAAGTGAAGAAATTAAAAAAACAGAGAGAGTGAAGACAGACACAGACGAACCCTAAGAACTTTTTAAAGTGTTATGTTGCGAATTGAATTGTAAAATATGTACCAGAATAGAGCAGGCATAAAACATAAGTGTATCGTGGTTTTCATTTATAGAATAAGACCCTTCACTCATGCACTCATACATTCACACGTACAATATGGGTAAAAAGTTTCTTTTGAGTTTTAATTGATGTTGGCAATTGAAATGATATCTCTTTTCGAGAGAAATGGATGGCCCTTAAAAAGGCCTTTTGGTATTTCTTTGTTTAAACAACAAACGGGAAGCAAACAAATTTAACTGCATCAAGCCTTGCCACGGTCAAGGCCTACTTCTGAACTGCCTCTTGCCGATGATGATTTGGTAGGAATCACTAGTCACAGGGATGGGTTGTTTAGCTCGGGAAGGTCTTTTTCTCTTCGGTCGTAATAAAGAAGTCTGATACATTTGTTTCAGACATCTTAACTCTGCTAAAATGTCTAAAAGTACCGTGACCGTTTGACTTTCACTACCTTGTTTCTTAGCTGCTTATTCTTCCTGTCGTTTCCTTCTTGCCTCTTCTCCTTGCTGTTATTGCTGAAAGAGAAAAAGGTTGTTCTGCTTCCTTTTGACGCTGTACACATTTCTCCAATTCTTCTGTTTAAAATTCTCCACGTGTTGTAAAGAACGAGAAGGTGGCGAAGTTACTGTTTCCGGAACAAATTCTTGCGAAAGAAAATCGACAAAATCCCAATTAAAATTGATATCTTCTGGAAGTAGGTCTGTATTGACTTGAGTAGTCCCTGCTTGAAATCGCTTTTTGTCTCCACGGCCAGTGCACCCCAATTCATCGTCTTCTTACTTTCCGTCATGATTGAAAAACGGTGTTGCATGGATTGACTGCGCACATACACTTGCGCCTCTATATAGGGAATGTGAAGTCAACGACTTCCGACTTCTCTCCTCGGATGGGACGACTGACTCCGTGTGGTTGCATAATTTGGAACGTGTGTTTGGATTGGTAAATGAACTCAATCCGTTTCGATCCTCCCTTCCCCCATAAATAACCACAGTTCGCTACATTCCTTCACCGGTTCTTGTCACAAGATGTGAACCAATTAGAATCCTCTACTCTCGTATCGTCAATGCTGTTTCCTACAGACTTACCCATGTATGTCAGATCATCGTGGACCATTGTCAGGATGACAGATACATTTGGAAAAGAAGAATTTATGCGGAGAGACAAGGCTGTTTGAAGAGGGTTCTGATTTACGGACCAGAAGTCAGACGAAGTTTGAGGAAAAGAAGGAGACCTAAACGATGCCCTCTATGTTAACGGAATAATGTCAGCATAAACCCAAAGGCCCTTATCAGGGCCCCTCATAGGCCTCGAAAAGAAATGACTTTCTTGCCTCCCCTCAACAAAGATTACAAACCCAATAGTCCCATGTCTTGTGGCTAAACAGTCCCAAAGGGGTCTGATAATGTTAATTCCCATTGTCACTATCACTCTTGTCGCTAAACAGCCGGAGGGGGGGGGGGTCCGTAATGTATTTTCCCATTGTTGCTGAATCGTCCCCATTCACTACTGACCCTATAGTCATTTGTAAAATGTTTGGATTTCATTTACATCTCGTGTATGACTTAATGCTCAACCCTTCCAATGGAACAATATAGTCCTTTATAAAATGTTTGGATCTCAGATACATATCATGCATGAATGTTAAAGGAAAACCTCCAATGGGACAATATAGTCCTTTATAAAATGTTTCGGTTTCATATACATCTCATGCTTGAATGATAAAGAAAAACTCTTCCAATGGGAATATTTAGTCCTTTATAACATGCCTGGATTTCACTTGCAAACCATGTATGAATGTTAAAGCACAACCCATCCAATATGACTATATAGTTTTTTATAACATATTTGGATTTCAATTACAACTCATGAATGAAAGTTTAATGCAAAACCCATCCAATGGATCCAAGTACACATCTATGTCAATTTAAGGTTTTCCTTTACATTTCCTGAAATATTTAAATTCCATCTCCACTCTTCGAATGGCACCATACACACATTTTACTTTAGAGTTTCCTTTACAACTCTTGAAAATGTTCCTATTTATCAAGTTATCATGAAGGCCCTAATGGAAGCTTGACCGTTGATGTGAAAACTAAAGTAGTCTTAAAAGTATTAGTAATAATAGTAGTAGTTGTACTAGTAATAGTAAAATGGTATTCACAATTACGATGGAGTCTTCAAGAGATGAAAAAGTCATGTAAAAAATAGATGTATCAACTGAGTATGGTCAAGGTCTTTATTGTGTGTGTTTCCATGGCTCCAGTTCAATGCTAAGAAATAATATCAATTCTTCTAAATTCTTATCACAATGGCTGACAATTGCTTGTACAACTAGTCTTAAAATCACTGTGTGTAAAACCATCATTTTTCTTGACTGTAGATATGCATTATTAGTCTTATCTCTTTCCCTCTCAAACCGATATAATATATATATATATAACTCGACATATAATCCCCGTTTTTCAAGAACTAGTAGCAACAATTCATGCATATTGATCATGCTAAAAGTGGACTAATTTTAGATGACCGCCATTAGAATTGTACTATTTGTATGTATGCTTGCGGTTTCGCAGTGTACCATGGATAACATATCCAACGTAAGCAATGCAATACAGTAATTTTCTTATAACTGCGTCAACTTTCCTATAAATCTCCTGCAGTGGAAACAATAGCAAATAACAATTACGATCGACTTTGTTGATAATGTATGTGTTGCCATACCAATAATGTTACAAGCAATATAAAAACTGATTGGCAATCAGAATCATGATGTGAGAAATTTTAGGCGTGACATACATTATTTACTGTCATAAGCTAAGTAAATGACATTTATGATTTCTTGGTAACAAACATCTTCCATCTAAGTCTATCAGGCACTAGGAATTGGCAGTATATTAAGTGTATAAACTTTTTACAATAATTGGAAACAATACGATTCCAAATTTGCCACGTTTTCAAATATGTCTGAAATTCATGTACCTGTGTTTTTGTTCAATTAGGAAATAAATCCAGATTGATAAAAACGTATTGTTGTAGTAGTGCATGATATTACGGCTCATCACGTTTTACGGTGTACAATCTTTTCCTTGGCACACTTGAGAAGCCTCGGAAAAGACTAAGCCTTCTGGAAAACGTGCCATAACACAAGGAAAGATTGCAAATTCGAATGCAATATCTATAACCAAATATGTACAGCTGAAAGTGCGTCTTACGTTGCATGTTTCACTTTCCTAATGTACGAACTGATTAATCTACAACCGTATTAACCATCCTTACCAGGTTTACTGTGAATTCCACAAAGCATATGGTTATACCTTTGTTGCGGCCAACACATCTATAGCGGTCAATATGGACGACCTCCACACTAGTCCTGATACGATTTCTACATTCAAGAGTCGATACCAGCTATCACTTCAGTACTCCAACAATGATGGCTATGCCACACCATTAAATGCAAATGTCGGACTGTGTCTGTACCTTGGACTTCTTCCAGCGTCAGAAGCATCACACACATGGGGAACTCAAGGCTACAGGTATAATTATATTTGTTAGCGTACCTTACTCATCATTATTTCGGTAATATGCTTTTTAATTTGGATAAAGGAAATATGTTTATATAGTATTTATATATGCAAATACATATTTGAAAATTTGAACTTGTTATTCCATAATGAGAACCCAGCAAGCTAAAATTAGATCAGCAGCATTTCGGTGACCAGAAATGTTCTTGATGTCAGTGTACGTTGTTTAAAATGGAAATTAAATAAACCCATTTGATGTTAACGGTCAACACTTTCTATACTTTTAATGTAATACTGAAATACATGTCTACATTCAGCAACATTAATTCCTTTAACTGACATGATTTATCCTATGGCAGAATTCGAAACCACATTTCGTTTGGTATCGACTTCAGAATCTTCCCCCTTCTAAAGTCTAACTTCAATGTCATGCTTTGGGGCTACATCCTTTGTCACGCAAAAAGGTATGAATGAATGGTGCACAACCTCAAAATCAACTTACCTCATCATATTAATAAATGCCACCGGCTAATGAATCTTACACGGCTAGATCAGCTTGAGAAAGATTAGAAGCAATAAAGAAATTTATTCCTGTGAAAAATTCGGTGCGACAAAAATTACAAGAACGTCAACAAGCATAGGTTGAATTTGCAGAAGGCATTGAACGGTTATCTAAACCTATTTTTTTTAAAATATTTTCTTTCGTCTTGAATTCCTTATTTATTTTGATTCCTTATCTTATTGGTTTGGAGTGAAAACTTGTTTTATGCTTGTTCGTATGTTATTATGTAGTCCTGTTTTAATAAATTCCTATTTAATTTGTTTGTGGCCTTAATTGGTTTTTAATATTCGGGCTATGAACGGCTGTGTCAGTCTGTGAACCCACGAGACCTAGCAGGCCGTCATAATTCCCAAACAGTGATTTTGTAATATTCGTCCTTAATTGGTTTTTATTATTCGGGCTATGGACGTCTGTGTTAGTCTGTGAACCCACGAGACCTAGAAGGCCGTCATAATTCCCAAACAGTGATTTTGTAAAAAAAAAAATTGTGATTAGATTTTTCCTTAACTGGATTTTATTATTCGGGCTATGAACGGCTGTATCAGTCTGTGAACCCACGAGACCGAGCCGGCCGTCATAATTCCCAAAGAGTGATTTGTAATCTTTTGACTGGTCTTTGTTTTACTTTCTTAGATTTTTTGATTACATTGGATTCGTGTATAAAACTTATGATAATTTCGAATGTTAGATTAATATTGGGGTTTGTGTTCATCAAGAATATTGGGTATTTTGCAGGGGATCCAATAGTATGCTGTTTAACTTGAAACTTAGCCCTTTCCTTTTCAAGTGTGTGGCAGTTCTTAAAAATATGCTCTAGGTCTTCTGGGACCCTGCAGTGGTAGCAGTTAGGGTTATGTGGTTGTAGTCCTATGTACTGTCCGAAGCTGTTAGCCAGCTTGGTTTTGCCCGTGAGTATTATATTTATGAATTTGTGTTCATTGTCTTTTGTTTTTGGTGGTTTTCTATTTCTACAGACTTCTTTAATGATGGTTTTTAGTTTCCTGCCTTGAGTGCTTGTGTTCCATAATTCCTACCATTTATTGTCAATGAGGGTTTTAGATATGCTATTGAGTTCGCATATGCAATAATCTAGGTAGATGTGAGTGGTTTCGTTTAGTTTTTGTTTAGCTGTTATATCTGCCATATCGTTACCTGGTATGTTAATATGGGATGGTATCCACATAAATTCTACTTGTAAGTTATTATTGTTCAGTTTTTTTTTAACAATAAATTGGTTTGCCTAAGATAGTTTTCTCTTGATTTGGTGTTGTTATTAAGTATTGAGTTTATGACGCTTAGCGAGTCACTTATTATTACCGCTTGGGGTATTTTGTTCTCTTTGATCCATTTGAGTGCTTCAAGTATGGCCCATAATTCAGCTGTGTATATGGAGCAGAGGTTAGGTAGTCTTCGTCCTACTTTAATGTTAAGTTCGGGGATTACGTAAGCTGCTGTTGTTCTGGGTGGTTCTGTTATTTTGGATCCATCAGTGTAAATCTTAATGTAGTTACAATATTTTGAGTTGATTTTTTCTTTACAGATTGTGTTTAGTTTGAGCTCTTGTTCGTTTTTATTGCCATATTTCGTAATGAGGGTGTTAACTGAGGGGTTGATATTTATCTATGGTTCTTTGTCATAGTGATTTGCAATTTCTGCTTGGAGGTTGTCTATAGGAAGTTGTTCAACTAATTGATGGACTAATTTCCCTGCTGGTATGTTTTGTGTTAATTTAGTTCTAAAAGGTATGTTGCATTTATTTATAGCTAGCCGGGTGGGGTGTGTGTCGGGGTGTGTTGTTAGCCTGGCTGCATATCTGAGGGTGAGTTCTTGTCTTCTAAGGTGGAGCGGCAGTTCTCCAGTTAAGATTTGAAGCTCCACAAGTGATGTGGATGGTAGTGCTCCAGTGCAAACAATTAGAGCCTTTCTTTGTATGCTATCTAGTTTCTTGGGGTTATTTTGGGGTGCCGAGTTGTAAATTTGGCATCCGTAATCTAGTTTAGATCTAATTAATGATTTATATAATGCTAGTAAGGTTTCTTGATTGGATCCCCAGGTGGTTCCTTTAAGGTTTGTAAGGAGGTTAAGGTCTTTATTGCACCTTTTGACTAGTTCGCTTATGTGGTGTCCCCAGTTTAGCTTGGAGTCATAATACATTCCTAAAAATCGTGCTACTTTTACGAATTTAATTTCATGATTTTGAATGGTGCGTTTTCGAAACTGATGTTGTCATTTACGGTTGGTGGTGAATAATACTGATATGGTTTTTTCATGGGATAATTTGAAACCCCATTTATCAGCCCATTTCCTTATTTTGTTTAAACTTATTTGAATTTCGCTGATTACTTTTTGGTTGGAGGGGTTTCCTGCTCTCCATAGTCCAATATCATCAGCAAATTGTGAGAGTTCAATTAGTTTTGATGTTAAGTTGGTGTCCAAGTCATTAATCGTGATGTTTAAAAGGGTTGGGCTGAGTACGTTCCCTTGTGGTGTACCGTTTCAAGTGTGTGTGGTTCAGAGTAGGTGTCGCCGACTCTGGTTGATATTTTACAGTCAGCGAGGACGTTTTCAATGAATTTAAACATTCGACCTGTGATGGCGTAGTGGTTGAGTTTGGCTAATAAGCCTTTGTTCCATACAAGGTCGAATGCCTTTTCGAGGTCAATAAATACTGCAGTTAAATTCCTATCAGCTTTACGTTTGGAGTTGAACGCTAATTTGATTGCGGTTTCCAATCGTATTAGTTGATCCATGGTGGATCTTTTGTTTCTAAATCCGCATTGATTATTGGAGATTAAATTATTGCTCTCTAGGTGGTGTTTGAGTCTGTTGGTGACTATGGTTTCCATGATCATACAAATGTTGTTAGTTAGGGAAATGGGTCTGTATGAGTTAATATCGTTAGGGTCTTTTCCTTGCTTGGGTATTGTAATTACTATTGCGTGCTTCCATTTATCGGGTAGTTTGCCTGAGGTCCATATTTGGTTTAGTAATTTAATAATTGTTTGTTTAATGTTATTTGGGATATTCTTGTAGCCAGTCTAACGAGTGTTTCCGTATATATTACCGAAGCACGGACGTGAAGGAAAACATCCCTTGACACCCAAATCTTATATTACCCATATTATCACCAAAAAACGCGCGGACCTAAAAGAAACATTCACTCACTTTTTTACTGACAATCAATATTTTAAATTTTTTGACAAGCAACAGAAACGAAGGACTTAGAGTCACACTTTCTAACCAAGATAAAGAAATAATGTGCTTATAAACGCACTTCTGTTTTTTCTAACTGACTAACATGGCATAGGCAATGAAATGATTATTTCTTTTCTAGAGTATAGGGTAGCCCTGAAAAGGTCTGTTTTTGTGGACGAGGAGTGATGGCATTCTGTTATAGTCTAAGATTGCGGTCTCGTCTGGCGGCATAATTTCTCACAGGATAAAGTCTGCGTCTTCCGAAAGGGAAGGAGAACTTTTTGGTGTTGACACGGCAGTCGATGAAACCTCTGTTAGGTTCATGTTGCTGCTGCTACTGTTACTACTGCTCTCTCTCTCTCTGTTCTCTCTGTTGTTTCTGAAGTCGGTACTTCTCCGTCCAATGTTCTTTTTCCCTGTTAATTTCCTCTCGGAAAACCCCTACTATCAGGTCTTCAGTGACTTGTAACATTCAGGCATTCTCTATCTCTTCAGGCTTCGGTATTAGACTTTGTCTGATACGATGCAAATTCACGGAAGCTTCGTTCAGCTTGACTAATCTTGAGCACATCTTCATACAAAGATGAGTTGACAATGGATGGTCAGCCTGGAGACTGCCCCGCTTTTATGGTAAAAGCGCGGACGCGAAGGAAATCATCCCTACACGGTTTCGAGTCGGAACGCTACAATAGTTTTATATGAGGTATAGAGAGAAGTCTAAGAGCATGGTTCATGATACCCATGGTAAAACAAACGACAAACGCATTGTTTCTTCTTCAAAACACATTTTTTATTCAAATAACTTACAACTAACAATTAACATAATTAACAATTCAATCAACTAACAAACTTTTTTAAAAATTGACCATCTATTTTGGACAAGACTGATAACGTTGTGAATGAAATTGAGATTTCCACTGATGAAGTAATTGGGCCATTGATGTACACTGATATTTCCTAGCTAAAGACAAAAGATAACCATAATGACATATGTAAAGATTGACAACAGTCCTCCATGGCTTCTAACAGTCTAGAATGACTTCTCTCAAACTATTGATTTCTAGGGTATTATCGAATTCGGCATACAGGAGGACGTACAGCGTTTCAGGTAGAGATTTAGCAAACTGAAGTTCCACTCGAATCTGGCCTGGTTTTATAAGATGGAATTGTCCCTCGTCGCTCCCTTGGTCTGGAGTGAAATAAAAAGCCCGCAAAGCGTAGGCTCCTGCATAATCGCCGTACGTAATACCATCACTGGTGTTGCTTCCTAATTGTCCTGTGTCTTTGTAAAGGGATAAGTACGACCTCAAGTAACTCATCTTGGCACTAAAGTCAGGTTCAAAAGGTCTGGTACACAAGGTCTTGCCATCGCGACTGACTTCGTTCTTGGACACGTCGTAGTGCTTAAACTGAAAAGGATTTTGATTGTGGACTCCGTTGAAGGCTGTATTGCTCACGATACCAAGGATTAATCGCTTGGGTAATTGTCTTTGGAACATAAGATCTTTGATCTTGGATCGGAGTCCAGTGGCATGCAATCCTCGTGTCACCATCGGTTTCAACATCGGAGCCACCGAACGAAAGGCTGATTTTAACATATCCCCTAAACCTTGTCCTAGCTGTCGAGCAACGCCTCGGTACACCGGATACTTGACTTATAATTCGTTAGGGAATCGTTTTCGAAAATGGAGTTTCACCGTGACATGGAATATTTTGTCCCAGATCTCATTTTATAGCAATGTTGACAGTGTCAGAATACGACTTACTGACGGATAAAGAGTGAGGATGTACAAATTCACGGTGTAAGTGTCAGGTGTTTGCACCTTCTTGGTCATTGGTTATGATACTATCCATTTTGAAAGGAATAACACGCAGTAACGGCACGGATGTGTGTCCCACCACGTTGTACTCCACCACATTGGAGTACACAAAGATCAAATTCAGTCCTTTGTTCAGTTCTTCCGGGTTTCCAAAAGCCCTGTACAAATCCATATTACTGTTGATCTTGGGGCTCTAATTGTTTGCTACCATTTGTGGATGTCCACCTAAAATTTCAAACAAACTACCATTAAACCTAAGGGACAATGTGTCCGTATCCTGAAACTTGATCATGAGGCGATGAGCCACTTTATGGTACTCAATCTTCACACATCTTTTGGCCATGTTCAGGGCTTTGCCAAAACTAAGTCGAACCTCTCCTCAATAGTGTCCACTACATGTTCACCACTAAAATAAAACCCTGAAGGAATTTTCAATGTGTAGATAATGAAGGATGGATTGCTTGCTGGTCTTGTGTCCCCATACAACCCAATTGTTTTCATTTCTTCTTGCAATTGTGCATCCAGGATTTCCACCTGGAAAGTCTTTTGCTTTTCGGTGATGTTTTTGATTTGTGTCGGGTGAATGATTTCCACCAAAGCCACTTCCCAATATGCTTCGTGATCTAATTGGATGGCCTGAGGAAATTTGGCCGTGTAACAGCACAAAGTGTTATTGGGAAACACCTCCATGGAACTGTCACTGGGTCAGGTTAAGTAAAATTGGTTATGGTGGTTCATAATTCCAGAGTTATGTGGCTGTCCGAGGGATTGCTGGAAGTGAGAGGCGTGTCTCCGCCCAAAATGGGGTTGTTGTTGTTGGAGTGGTGACTGACACTGGACACAAGATTCCCGTTGTTGCCGTTCGAGGAGAATTTCCGAGAAGGATATGGAAGCAGGTAACCGATGCAACTGCTCAATAAAATGGTCCACAGTTGTTTCTCTTCTTGTTGCAAACTCAAATTATCGATGGCTGCACCGATGACAGAAGACACCAACAAGATTTCGCAGAAACAAAAAACGATTTGCGTTTTAGGCACACGTTCTCCACACCACACCCACAAGGGTTGTTTCTGTAAATCTTGCAGAGAAGAACTGGGTGAAGGAGTGGTAGCGGTAGCTGAATCTGTGTGAAAGGGCATAATGGTAACTTCTTTTTATAGTTGATGACTTGTGAAGCGTCGATCCAAGAATCAAAACTGGGTGGATATCCTTTCCAACGTACTTTGGCTTCTTTGACACGTCGTTTGCCCACTTTAAGGATTCTGCGTTCGAGACTGCGTTCGATGTCTTACACGTAGTCTCATTTTTTGGTGACACCTTGTAACTCAGGCAAGTAAAACGTTCCTTTTAACACTTCTCCGTTCATGTCTTCCAATGTATAGACGGCAGGATGACAACCACGGAGTCGTCCAGTGACACGAAACAATTCGGTCGTCCAGTAAGGTAAGTAACCTTTGTCAAAAGTGTGTTTGGTTTTGCCAATGCGCACCCAATCTCCTACGGCCAACACTACCTTTCTTGGGGACAGCAACCGTCGGGGACGAACCAAACAGGCGATCAGAAACCACCACTTCGTTGTCGGGAGTCACATCTTGCGGGGAACGTCCAATGCTTCAATGGTAAGATTGGTTGTACGCATGAACCAGGTGCAGTAAGTTGTCAATGTACTTGAGAGTGTGGAGGTGCGCAAAATATGTCTACATGCGTTCTTTCAAAGTGCTTTGAAAACGTTCAACGATGCTGGCTTTGGTTTCGGGATTCTCGGTGGTGAAAAAATGAATGTCACGTTTCTTCAATTCTTTTTGGAAAGCTTGGATCTGAAATTCGGCTCCTTTGTCGGTTTGCCATCGAAGAAGGTGATGACCGCTTTGTTTCAACACCCGTCGCAGGGCTCGCACTAACTCGCTGCTCGACTTGGAAGTCAATGGCACGACCCAGGCAAATTTGGAAAAGACGTCGATGACACAAAATAAATATTTGTATCCCCGATTCTAGGTGGAAAATGAGAGACATCGGCTAAATCAGCTTACCATTGATGATCGACGCCTTCCACTTGGGTACGACTTCTGGAAGACTTGCGTAGAATGGGTTTGTGTAAAGTGTATGTAGCTTGTACACAACGTTGCACTTGAGATAAACGGAGACTTTTCGGTCAAGGTTCGGCAGCACGATACAATTTTTGAACTCCTCCGTAACCTGCTGGATGGGATGGATCGTAGTAAATGCTGGCTAACACCTTCTCCATTTTGTTTGTTGTTAATAAGTCACCCACCCATCGCTGGTGCTACTCTTTTTCTCGTGCGGTATTTTCTTTGTTTGTAATGCTTTGGGTGTCAGACCAGCGATAGACGTCGAGGAGGAGGATATGTGAACAGGGGTAATCGGTTATTGTTTCACTTCTATCTTCACCTTCTTCTTCTCTTCTGATGAAAAAGGGGTGGTCATCATCCTTTTAATAAATCCAATTTTGGATGTAGGTGGTGTTGGTAACTTGCGTACTTGAAACCCTTCTTCTTCTTCTCCTTTTTCTGTCTTGGTCACTGACAGTAGTAGTGGTGGTGGTGGTTTGGGGGATGAACGTTTCATCAAGGTCTTAAAATCTTTCAGAGTTGGTATAGCTGTTTCGTCTAAAACTTTCTGGTGAAAGAGTTGCAGTCGTTGCAAGAGTTGACCGTACTTTTGTGATTTTTTCTGTTTCGGACAAATCGTGACTATCCATCAATGACTGAAAATCGTGATGTAACTTGGACATCTCGCTCAAATTGGGATTGGGAGGCAAATGCTGAGTTCGTTGTTCTTGCCAACGATGGTACTCCATCCATCGTTTGTAAGGCACCAAAGTTAGTTTTCGTCCTTCCATTCGATGTCAAGGATCACGTCTGAGATCCTTTGACGCCAGAGGTCCTTTTTATCTTGCTCCCACGAGACTTCCAACATTGTTCACAAGACTCTTTTCAGCAATGGGCCTAACAATAGTGGCAAAATTCTTCCACGTTGGACCAACATCTTTTCACGAATGGGGATTTTCTTTTGAAGCATTTGGGAAAGAACGTGACGATATTTGCCTAAGCATTGCTTCTGGTGTTTCAACAAAGGAATCGTCCCTTTCAACACGTTCAAACAACATTCGCACACGGTATCGATGACATCTTTGGAGACTGTTGGAATGAGTGTTTTTCGCATGGGTGGAGAAGCTTTGGCCAGGATAGACAACAAGTCCCCATGTTTGACTAAACAAGGAGGCAGTCCCTTCCTTTTCTTTCCTTTGTCTTTAGAAGAGGGATGTTTTCTGGGGTGGGGTTGGGAAGGACATCGCTGGGTCTTCAGGAGTACAAAAACACTGATACCCATGCTTTGTCTCAGACATTTGTTATACTGGTACGCGTCTCCACTGATTGCCTTTACGTCGTGTCAACTTCATGACAGGCATCATACTTCGTGGAGGCGTTCGCAAGGGACTAAATCGAATCAGTTCTTGTTTGGACAAATCCAGTAAACTCTGTAAAATGCCCGATCTCTCTTGGACTTTGATTTTGGGAGCAGGTATATTGTGAGTAGCTGCCACTGCAGTTAAAGAGGAGAAGGGTGTCACCACTAGAGAAGGTCTTGGGTTTTCATGGTGTCATCAACGGAGAAGTGGATGAACCTGAGGCTACCGGAGACGCGGTCACCGTCGTTGCAGGCCGTAGTTTGCGAATGTAAGGTTGCGTCCTGGCCGAAGTACTTCTCTTGCGGGTATAAGTTGCTTTCAATGAGCTTTTCTTTTTCTGGGGACTTTTCTGTTTCTTTTTCTCTGGGCTATTTTTTGTCTTGGGTTGTGACCTGGTCTTGACACCTTTACTCTTTTTCTTCGGGCTTTCTTTGGCTTTTTTGGGAGTGGTTTGTTTTCTTAGGGAGAACTTTGGGGACATTAGGATCCCATCCTAAGGGGGAGCGAATGATGACACCACATGGAGTACCGCTCCCTCCAGGTTTCAAAATTATTTGCTTTCTGGTTTGAGTGTCGATACTGGGATCGGCCAGTTGTGTCAAAGATGTTTTGTTTATATCCAAAAGCGTTTGATTTGATGAGGAATCTGAATGATGCCTTGCAGTAATTGACGTGCTGTCACCGTAGATGATCGTAAGACCTTTTTGAGACTGGCTTCTCAGACACGAGCACGTATTTGTGGATTTTTCTCGCGACTGATGACTTACAAGGCACGAATCAATTTGACGGGAAGATGAGACTGAAGGGACATCATGTTGACGCTGTGTGAGACAGACGAAAAGTGTATGTGGCTTTTATAGATTTTGTTGGATTAAGCTGAGGACGGAGACATGTACAGGACAGGCTTTACGTCTTGACACCAGTGGTGAAACAAATGGGTACGAAATCGCAAATAATCGAGGGTAGTGGGTTTGAAAGCGACGAGTAAATAGACGTGTGGAGTTTGAGTGGCATCGTCGTACGCCTGAGTTAGCCAAGGCGTTCCTAACTGTTTGGCTAAGACTTCCACTTGCGATTTATCTCGAGGGCTTTTAAACAAGACCACGTAATGAGCATTGAGACTGGTGGTACGATGGGCTTTACTTTGTTGAAGCAGATTTTGAGTGATCTAAATGACACTGGCATTACGATGAACTCCTTTACATGTAAACCACAGTCTTCGTCTTCTCCTAACATGTCGTCGAAAATGATCAGATCGGTTTGACGGGGGTCTGACACGAGTTCGTCGTCTTCGTTAGGAATGCCTTCCACAAACAAGATGGAATCGCCTTGACTTTCTCGCCACAGACTGTACGCCGATTGCCACTCTTTGTTATACCACACGATTCGTTGAGGTGGACGATCGATCAAATAATGTTTATGTTCGATCAAACGTTTGACGAATTCGGTTTTGCCTGAACCGCTAGGTCCAGCAATGAGCATGTTAAAGGGATGGCGAAGATACAAAGCCTCCCAAGTGGTACGATCTAAGTGTTCTTCGATGACTTTGACAGTAGAGGAAGAGGGAGCAGAGACAGCAGAGGTAGCCATTGTGTGAGAAATGTCACTTGTGACACGAAAACAAACAAGACAAGAGTTTATATACTTTTTTCAGAACACGTTTATTGAATGTTTTTTTCAAACATGAATACGAAAGACAAAAATACATAAAAGCCGAAGGCTTAAGTACAACGATAAAAGGCACATGATAAGCATTGTTTCTGGTGTTTGGACAAAGGGATTGTGCCTTTCAAAACGTTCAAACAACATTCGCACACGGTATCGATGACCTCTTTGAAGTCTGTTTGAATGAGTTTTTTTCGTAGGGGTGGAGAAGCTTTGGACAGAACAGATAACATGTCCCCATGTTTGGCTAAACGTGGTGGCAGTCCTTTCCTTTTCTTTCCTTGGGCTTTTCTGGAGGGTGACATCTTTGAGTCTTCAGGAGCACCAAAAAAACATTGATACCCTACTTGATCACAGGTCTTTTTTATACTGGAACGCGTCGCCAGTGATTGTCTTTACGTCGTATCAGTTTGAGGACAGGCATGACACGTCGTGCAGGGGTACGCAACGGACTAAATCGAGCCAGTTCTTGCTTGGACAAATCCAGTAAACTTTGTAACATGCCCGATCTTTCATGGACTTTGATTTTGGGAGAAGGTACTTTGTGAGCAGCAGCCACTGCCACTAAATTGGAGGGTCCTGCCACTGGGGAAGTTCTTTTGGGGGTCATTAACGGAGAAGTTCTTGGTGTGATCAACGTCTCCAAGTACTCTTCAGTTCCTGGTGTCATCAACGGAGAAGTGGATAAACGTGAGGATGCCGGAGACGCAGTCACTGCCGTGGCAGATCGTGGTTTGCGAGTGTAAGATTGCGTCCTGAACGAAGTGCCTCTCTTGCGACTAGTTTTCTTCTGTGGACTTTTCTTTTTCTGGGGACTTTTTCTCTGTTTCTTTTTCTGGGGGCTTCTTTTCTTTTTCCGGGGTGGTGGTATCTGGTCAGAGGAGGGTCCTGCCACTGGAGAAGTTCTCCTTGGGGACCTGGTCTTTTTCTTCTTGGGGCTTCGTTGGACTTATGTCTTGGGTATAACTTTGGGGGCATTAGGATCCCATCTTAAGAGTGAGCGAATGATGACCCCTCCTAGAGTACCGCTCCCTCCAGGTTTCAAAATGATTTGTTTTTTGGTTTGAGTGTCGATGCGGGATCGGCCAGTTGGACCAAAGCGACTTTGTTTCGATCGAAAAAGCGTTTGGTTTGATGAGGAATCTGAATGATTCCTTGGAGTAATTGACGTGCCGTCACCGTGAACCATCGTAAGACTTCTTTGAGACTAGCTTCTAAGGCACGAGCTCGTGTTTGTGGATCTTTTTCTCGACTGATGCCATACAAGGCACGAATCAATTTGACGGGAAGATGCGACTGAAGGGACGTCATGTTCACAATGTGTGAGACAGACGAAAAGGGTCTGAGGTTTTTTATAGATTTTTTTATGGGGAGTGAAATGAAGTCGAGGACGGAGACGTGTACAGGACAGGCCCTCCGTCTTGGCACCAGTGGTGAAACAAGTGGGTACGAAATCGCAAATCCTCGGGAGTCGTAGGTTTCAAATCGACGAGTAAATAGGCGTGTGGCGTTTGAGTGGCATCGTCGTACGCCTGAGTCAGCCAAGGCGTTCCTAACTGTTTGGCTAAGACTTGCACTTGCGATTTATCTCGAGGGCTTTTAAACAAGACCACGTAATGCGCATTGAGACTGATGGTGCGATGGGCTTTACTTTTTTGAAACAAATTTTGGGTGATGTAAACGACACTGGCATTACGGTGATGCCCTTTGCGCGTGAACCACAGTTTAATTTCTTCTTCGTCTTCTCCTAACATGTCGTCGAAAATGACCAAATGGGTTTGACGGGAGTCAGAGACGATACCGTCGTCTTCTTTAGGAATGCCTTCCACAAACACGATGGAATCGCCTTGACTTTCTCGCAAGAGGCTGTACGCCGATTGCCACTCTTTGTAACACCACACGATCCGTTGAGGTGGCCGATCGGTCAAATGATGTTTATGTTCGATCAAACGTTTGACGAATTCGGTTTTGCCTGAACCGCTAGGTCCAGCAATGAGCATGTTAAAGGGATGGCGAAGATACAAAGCCTCCCAACTGGCACGATCTAAGTGTTCGTCGATGGTTTTGTTAATAATGGAAGTATGGCCTTGTTTGAAATTGCTACGTTTATGATTGACGGAAAAAGTAATATTAATGGTTTATTTACATAGCATAGAGCATCGCAGCAGGGGGGTTTCTGCACCGCGACATATTTTCATTGTTCTTCAAGATGTTACACGAATAAACTCATAAACATGGAGACATATGGTATTTGACAAACTTGGTGTCTCTGAAGTATCTTTAAGAATAAACGGACATCAAGAACCATCTGAGAATATACTGTTAGATTTTGATAATAATCATGTTGCACGTGTATATCAACGTTTAACAATATATCTAGCGAGTGACTTAAATATAGATACTGGCTTGCAAATATCACAATTGGATTTTATGACATATTATCCAATCTATTACTTTACACTAGAGCATCTTGATTTAGCTAGACAATCTGTCGTTGATATACACTTTCGAGCTCGTGTGGTAAAAGGAGCTATATATAATTACAGAGCAAACGCGGTCATACTCAGGGACAACTCAATGTTACTTAAAGGTGTTGGTGGGCGAATAAGAGTTATTAATGCACCAGTGGAAAAGATGTAGACAATTAGACCAATCGCGTTAATTATAGAAATGTCATATAGGCATATTAATGTCACTGTGACTCCCGGTCAGGGGAAAAAGTTACAATCAAAAAACGCGAATGAAACCGGGGCAACGATAACACTAAAGCCACTAAAGCAAGATCAAATTGCTAATGGTGGTCCAAACAAGTTATTGTTGACTAAAACTCAACTAAAACATTTCAATAAAGCGAAGCAAGCAAAATCCGGAGTTCAACTTGATTTCACTCCAAGTGCCATCAAGGACATGATTAAAACCGGTGGTATATTTCCATATCTGGCAGCAATACCAGCGCTGAAAGCTGCTGCTGCTTCAACTGTCGCTAAAGCAGCTGCGTTAGGTGCGGTTGGAACCGCTGCTGGAATGGCATTAAAGAAAGCAACTGTGCGCGAATACAAAAAAAGGGAGCGGGTCTAAAACTTCCAGGAACTCCGCCCTCATGGTACGGAAAGGGTCTCAGACTTCCAGGAACTCCACCCTCATGGTACCCAAACGCGGTTGACGCCGATGTCAAACTTTAATTCACTCGATGCTGCTAAACAATTGAATATAAAATATTTCACAGGTGTTTTTATGCGAGATCAGTTACCGAGCCAATCGAATAATCCAGAAACCGGAATTATTAATCTCGATAACAGTGATTGTCCAGGAACCTACTGGGTTGCTTACGCGATACATCCATGTGGAATTGTTTATTTCGATTCGTACGGGTTAGCAACGCCAGTTGAATTTCTAAAATACGTACATAGAGCACAAAGTACTCTAGTGCAAAGCACTCCCATTCCCGTTTGGTATTCAACGCTACCAACACAAACATTAACCGATCCACCGATATGCGGCCGTGAAGTAATTAATGTACTTGACGCGTTATCAAAATCAATCAAACCACCTCACAAATTCGTGCACGAGTATACCGCGGAACGATTTAACAATTTAAAAAATCACTAAAGAATAATGGTAGATATTTACGGAAGATCTCGTGATCACATCAGGCGTAAAAAAACGCGACGATGTAGATTTATCAAAATATGAGATTAATAATCTTTTAAACCTGTCCGCGATAGACCCAGATGAGGTTGTTATTTTTCAGGACTGGCATGGCAAGCTAAAGACCAGCAATATCGGATGGAATGACATAGTTCGCATGGTTCTTGGAGCTACCTCGGATAACATCCCTGTGTTTACTGACGGCGGTAGAATCAGTGACTCGAGTATATCAGTTGCAACTCTCAGAGACTATATAAAAAAATTTGTAGCGGATCGCTTAAAAAAGACCGGTGACACAACGACAGGTGAACTCAGCATGAATGGAAACAAGATAGTAGTTTTAAGAGATCCAACTTCCTCGGAGAATGCCGCGAAGAAAAATATGTTGACGCGCTATTTACAACCCTCGGAACCATATTTGCTACTCGTTTAAAAAACACCAGTGACACAATGACAGGTGAACTCAGCATGAATGAAAATAAAATGGTGGTTTTAAGAGATCCAACATCCGACAAATATGCCGCGACGAAAAAGTATGTTGACGGTAACTACAGCACCGTTGACGGTAAATTATACAATTACGGGCCGGGTATGACGTTCACGTAAACGCGTTTAGAAATCTCCGTAGAAACGTTAGAAAAATTAATGAAACCGCAGAGGAATTCTTTGGTACTCCGCTCACCGTTGACGCAAAACTCTCTGATATCAAAACTAACATTAACACGATCAAGAAAGCACTCGAAGATGTCGTAAGTGGAATTCCTGAGATTGTTAACAAAATTAATCTGATTAACATACCACACGGAGTTACTCCCGGGCATATTACCAACATAGTATGCACAGTATCATCTGGATTTGTAACATGGTCAAAACAACATAATACTATCAAATATACCGCAACAGTTACTGGTGTGTACAAGCTGTCTGTGCTCAGTGCTGAAAAATTTGAGATATTAACAATGTATCCCTGGCGACATTCCACCGACATGTTTTCCGGGGTTATGACTATCACATTAAATAGCGGAAACGAAGAAACGTTTATACTGGAATCCGCCGACAAGAAATTAACCGCAACATCTTACTGGTGGTGTTTGTAATTTGTAGCTGAAACACCTCAATTGATTACTGCGTAAAATAATAAATGACCCCGACGAAGTCAATGATTGCGTCAACAACAACATTAAATGTTCAACAATATAGATATCACGTTTTGAAGGAAAATAAAATAAATAACAATGACAGAGCTACTTCAGCAGAGAGCCGCAAATACAACTCCAGCAAGGACCACAATCATAACAATGAGCTCAACCAAGCCTTAATTCAGTATTAATTTTCCAACTGCGATTCCGTGCTAGCACAGTTGCGAGTATATCACAGCTGGCCCAATATCAGATCAAAATCATTTGGTGGTTTACCAGCGAAAAATTCGTTTGTGTTTGCAATTAAAAGTAAACCAGATGGTACTCCCGACTGGAACGTTGCTGAAATACCAACCGGGAGCTATCAGATCAAAGAAATCAATGAGGAATTACAACGTCGAATACAAAATATCACCGGGAAAGAATCCAAAATAGCAATAACAGCTCATGAACCAACGCTGTCTTGCGCAATTCAGATAAACTCTCCAGACTACACCGTGGATATATGTCAGAGTTCAATCAGAAAAGTGTTAGGATGGTCTGAAATTCCCCCACCGATACCTTCACCGTCACCTGAACCAGCGAAGTCTGATTATACCTCCGACAAAAGATCGTATCATAGAACTGCCCAGATGTCCAATCGGTCATATTATGGTAAATTCTATACAACAATGGAAATGGATCCGTCTGGCGATGAATTAATATACAAAAATAATATATTAATGTGGCAGTTTGGATATCTCGACCCTAGTGGCGACAAGAAGAGCGAATTTGCTACCGAAAGAACTCCTGGACTTTATTTTGATTCTATTAATGATGACCATAAACTGTTTCAAAAAATGTTGCGTGATACTTTTACCGATTATCATCTTGGAAGGGGGAGTGAGCGGGAGAAGATAATTGAAACCATAGAACAGTTAAATCAGATTGTATTTGTTTCTGAATGTGTTCAACAAAGACTTATATAGGCGGTAATTAACTCAAAAAATAAAATACTTAAGCAACAATTTCCTGACAAATACAACATAGCAGAAGCTGAATTACCGAATTTTAAATTTCCCGAGTATAATAACGCAACCGGTATAAGAGAATCCGTCAACGATAGCATCGATGTGTTCTTTCCTAAAATACTTGCTGTTTGGAGAAAGATAACATCACCCCAGGATAATACTCCGGCACAATAATGACCCAGAGGGGCAAGGACGACATGTATCCCCGGAAATCACAAATTTAAGTACTGTGGTTGCGGTCAATCTTGTGTGTGATGTAATTGATAACAGCTACAGCACGGACACAGCAATATCAAATCAAGCCCAGCAAGGATTCATTCTTAATTCATTCACGCCAAAGATCCACCTGGATTTTTTATTGTGCAAGAGCCGATCAATCCAGTCTATCTACGATGTCATAATCGTCTGTTATCAAGAATACATTTCCAACTAACAGACCAATCAGGCCACTTGTTGGATTTGAGAAATAAGACGGTAAATAATAATGTACTTGTGACATCGTGAAAATTTTCAGGGATTCAAGAAAACAGTAAAAGAAATAATTCTCCTGAACGTGGATATATTTTTACTGACCGTCGCTCCAGATTACAAAAATATTAAAAGAAATTTATTTTTTACTGAAAATCTGTCAAATTGTCCAATTCTGAAAGGTATTTAGGTAGTCAAAATGGTGTAAATAGACTGATTTTTTAATTCTGAAGAGAATTTAGGTAGTCAAAATTTACTACAAAAAATCATGGAAATCATTCGATTTGCTAATTCAGATAGGGTATTTACAAGTACAAATCATGGATATCCAGCAATTTTCAGTGAAAAAAAAAAAAAAAAATATAATATTGTCAGGGAAAAACAAAAAAAAGAAATATAATATTTTACTGAAATCTGTAGTGTAATCAGAAATGTATATTTTACTTTCGATTTCACTTCCAGGTACTTGATTTCCACGTACTTAATTGATAGAAAACAAAGAATCTAACTTTCGTTTTCACGATCTGTACGTAATTTTTCTTAGTTGCCTCACAAAAGAATTAAATATCTTCTTTGCTTCATATTCGTGAGACAATTCCGACCTAATTTTTTTGATTGCACGAGAGAGACTGATAAATTCTTTAATCCGCGTTCCTTCTACCGTAGCTAGAGATTGACACATAGCCGTCTGAATCTTCTTTATAAATCTATATTCAAATGGTAAAATATATCTTCCCTCATGTTTAGCTTCATGCAATGTTTCAAAGTCAGAAATAATTTTTTCGGGATTTAATTCATCAGATAAATTTATGCCGTCATGTTCTCATTTCTTAATAGCAAAAATTACATCATTGATATTTTCGTTATTCATTATATATATATATATATATATATATATATATATATATATATATATATATATATATATATATATATATATATATATATATATATATATTATACATTTTAAAGAAAAATATTTTTCACTATTATGTGAACTTCTGGGTTGTCTTATGACATCCAGAATGGTGTACACAGAGGACAACACAACCCCATATGAGCCTCTAGGGTGTTATATAACATCCTTCCAGGTTCAGGGGCATTACGAAACACAAACCCACGTTGTGTGCCTCTAACCTGTCAAACAACAGTCTGCCGGCTCAGGAGGGCGTGTTTCGGGAGACGTCATAACACATAGTATTTTACATCTGTAAACTCCTAAGGTGCCACCGCATCTTAGCAAGTTTACAAGTAAAGATTCCAAACCAGGAATGTTAACTGGGATTGACAGACCATATTACGCTCGATCGTATCATGTGACTGCGGTTGTTTATGGAATCTATCAACTAAATGATAGACCAAACATTAATGATCTTTCCCCGATGAGATTTTCATCACTGAATTGTGTAGCCGAACGAGTAACATAATATTTAACAAATGCGACGCGTGGAAACAGTTTAACTGATATGCGACGTAAAAAAATAGCGAAGTAGGCTGAATCGGTTAAGGATACAGAAGCGTCAATAAGCGATGTCGCTGACTTATCAAGTAAATTAAAATTTCCAATGGTAGTAAAAGCATTAACCGGAGAGGTTTTATATGAATCGCCGAATACATTGAGAGGGACACCAATTTAAATTATTGAGCGTTATGCTCACTCGTGAACCTCCACGGTAACAATATTTCCACGAGATAGTGTCGTGAGATTTTACTCTCCAGAAAATATGTTTCATTTGATTAAACAGATAAGCAAAAACGATCCCGTGTCAGTGTGGTTGTTTAAGAGCTCCGAAGATGAAGAATATGATCAATTTTTAAGACCTAACGGCGATTTATATCGTAAAGAATCTCTCCAACTCGCAATGAGAAAACTCGCTGAAAGACATTCAGAAAATACTGAGCAATTATTAACTAATTGTTTTACAGTCCTGTCAGTTGCTGCCCACGCCGCAAGAGAGAGAAATTAATGGAGACCAACACGCGCTGAGTTCCTCGAAGATGTTCAGTTAAGTTGTATTAAATATGGACATGGCGGTTTGTGAAATACCAAATATAACCACAAGGATGTCATTTCGGTTGATATGGTGGCTTTTTATCCGGGAAGTTTTCTCGGGATGGGTGAATGTGCTGGATATTTTAAAACATTTGGACATCCTACAAACGAGATGACACGAGTGGCGATTAATGGTACATTATCCGATTTTTACCTGACAGGATTCGCTCGTGTAGTGTCGTTTGAATTCGCTAAAAATCTTCATCTGTTTTGTTATGTTTGCTTTGGTAGACACTTCTCGGAGCGACGCTGGGCACCAATAGTGTTATCACGATATATGCTTGACAGTAGCATATTAATATCGTTGACGGTCAGTGAAGTAATTATATCATATCGGACGCAGATTTCGGTTTGGTTACCAACACCGGAGCGTATCAATGTAGATGAGGTCATCGAAGAATATAAGCGGGAATGTCCAAATAATCCTGTTGATGTCATCGTCGATAATGCTCGTAATATTCTCAGGATTAAATTCAGCAACAGTGAAAAAACCGCAAAAGATCTCAATAGAAAAATAATTGGTAAATACACTCAGGGTGGTTCATATGATCATAAACGGCATCACTCACGATTGATTATGGATGATGTTGAATTAGATTTTATAATTGCTGATGCCGCTGCGAGAAACATATTTTGTAATCGGGAAGACGCTTACTTGTCTGACGAAACACGGTTGGGCACAATTGTTACTTACACTGATGGAGAATCTCCTCAGTATACACATTTAAGATCTTCAATGCTCGCTTATGTTTCTATAAATTTGTTATCGATCATATATAGATTTCCTGTCACTGCGGTTAGAGTTGCAACGGATTCATTTTACTTGAATAAAAAATATTCAGAATTACTGGCTCATTTCACAAACACTAATGAATCATGGGGTTCGTGGAGAATAAAAAGTAAATGTTACATTTCTATTGCAAATCCGCGGATGTTGCGGTTAAAGATAGTTATCTCAGCGATCAGATATCAGAATTATCGTCGGAGCCATTCGTGTATGATCCAGTATCCAGACACAAAACGGTTTATTTGAACGGGCCGGGAGGTTCAGGTAAGACAGCTCGGGTAATCAAATTATTTCGACAGAAACACGATGATATGATTGTTCTAACACCAACACACAGACTTGCCAGGGAGATGAAACAACGAGGAGTCAATTCTTGTACTTGTCATAGTTTCTTCAAATACAGCGGTGGCACATGGACTCCAGATCGAATGAGAGAGAAATATATTCCAAAGATCATCATTTGGGATAAAGTTTGCACAGTGTGTTTGGAAATATTAAAAACATTTCTCGATTGGTTGTTATTGAAAAATACAGCTGTGATAATGTGCGGCGATCACGGCCAACCGCCACCGTTTGTTGGACCATCTCCACACGATTGGTTGAAGAATTTTGTTGATTATTACTCGGAGATAACTGATGATCACATACCTCTTGATGCAGAATTAAAGGAATTAAAAAAATTAATCAGGTTACAACCGAATAAAATTCAATGTGAAATACGCGTAAAATAATTTCAGAAACTTCCTTGAACGAATTTTTACAAACGTGGAGACCAAACGATTCAATAGTGGCAATTAGAACGATAGTCAGAGACACACTTCAACAGCGGTTGTTTCAGTTACATAAAGAAAAATTTCCGACACGCGACGGCAGAATATCGACGTTGAGATACCAGGACAGACCAAGTCAAGGAAACAGAATCTCGTATTAAATGATATTGTCGCAGTTGATGTCAGTTATGTTGAGGATGCTCTACGCGCTGACCAATCTCTGTGGACGCTAGGATACGCAAAGACGATTCACTCATCACAAGGATTAATTATTACTGATACAGTTGTTTGGATCGTTGATGATCATATGGAATGGTCGAACTTAGTTTATCTTGCAGTGTCTCGAGTTAGAAAAATATCTCAACTACGGAGAATCGTCATGGACTCGTCAGAGGTGAATGATGATATTGACAAGGATATAATGAGAAACAAATTGGCTGGATATAAACAAAGTGACCAAACTAACGCGACTTTGATCTCGATGTTGAGTTTATTAACGCTCTGAAACAACGGCAGAATAATCACTGTACGAACTGTAATTTATAATGTTATCGAAGTACTCAAGTAATAATCCAAGACAATTTACCGTAGATAGAAAATATAACAGCCACGGTCATACACGAGAAAATACGATGTTGACCTGTCTTGAATGTAACCAACGTCGGGGCGCTAGTTAAGTGATCGCGGTGGTAATTGTGTGTCTTTGGGAATTACTTGTAATTGTTCACGTGTAAATCCACGTTGAGGAGCAGTTGAGTCCAGTCTGTAAATTGCTGGTCTACCCGAGGATCTTGTTATGTTAGATATATTGTGTGTCGTGATGCTCCAGACAGGATCAGTCGCTCTTTTTTACCGCCTTCAAGTTCATCGGGCTCGTATAAATATCTCACAGTGTAATTTCCAAGTACTGGCTGTTTTGAAAAATCACGTCGTAGTACGGGTATATATTTTTTTTTTTTTTTTTTGTGACTGCGCTAATAGGTTTCATGTTGGCTCTTCGAGTAATCTCATTATTTAACGCGGTTATCACACTTGGTAATCGTGCAACCCATTCACGAGATGTCTTGTCTTGAATGATATCCAAATAACCGCTCAGCAAGTGTTCGATTAAATCGTTCAACAATTGCATGATCACGATGAACTGTAGTATGTCCTCGTCTGATGGTGACATTATGTTGCTTCATCAACGACGATACTGCACCCTGAAATTCTTTGCCAGGATAAACTTGTAACAGCTGTGGCCATTGCAAGGGTCCACGTTGATAAATTCGTTTAAACGCAGAAGCAACTTCAGTTGCTGTCTTTGTTGACAACGGCTCATCTTTTTATATCTAATTGCAACATCAACTACAGTTAGCGCGTACTTGTATGTTATTTGACGTCTTTGGATTTTATAGGTATTATTTGGTAGAAATAATATATCAGCTTGATGAACTTCATTACGAACTCCAACATGAAAATGTCAAAGTGAATTTGCTTAGGTAGTGGTACAATTTGCCATATTGCCTGTCGGGATATCCATTTTTTAGCAGTCACACGTGTAGCTTTTGCTGCTTCGGCGAGTTTACTAATCGCTGCGTTACCCTTCCAGTATCCTCTTGGGGAATAATAAATCGATTCCATTTATAATTAATTACCAGCACCTAGCGCTAATTTACCTTTCATCGCGGATCTTACCAACCAATTAGCCAATGATTCCTTGAAAGATTTATTCGTGATGGAATTTAGCGCGTGAATTAATTTTACATCTGCGATATGCCTGTGCTGCAAATCTTTACTTTTATAAGCTACATCATCAACATGACACGCTTTATCAATAGCGTCTATTGGATACTCACCTGGTTTTGGTTGGTCTTGGTTGTCAAGTCTGATATCAAGTCGGGTTCCAGGACCACAGTAATTATATCATGGAATATGTTTTTCTCCTGGGTATTTAGCCTACGGAGATTCCAGTAATTTTGTTAATTTTGCGCACAATACCACCTCCTCTGTTTTTTTTAAAAAATATTATTTGACTTTGACTGTGAGGAAATAAATTTAAATTTCTTTGTAGCGCATCGTTCACACTTACCCGTAACCGCTGATCTGTTATTTTGTGTTGTAATGGTTGTTAGATCACCTGTTGGGGTACGTGTCCTGCATTTCACACAATATAAATCCATATTCTTTTTATATATTTCTATAACATGGAAATCACTGACTTTTCTGCAACAAGAAAACGTGAACCAGTCAAGCATCATGCTGCGCTACCAAATTATGTTCGTATGATTATCATAGGTCCATCTGGAAGTGGTAAGACACAACTGCTACCCAATTTCATAATGAAGTGGATGAAGTGGGATAAGTTGTATTTGGTAGTACTATCAGTTGATGGTCAGCGTTGATATGATGTACTAAAGGATTTTAATGAAAATGCAAAATCGTTCAATGAAAACGGAGACGATGTTGATGAATGTATCACTGAAATCGATGAAGCGCCAAGTATTTATGATATTGATGGGTTTATTAACAATTTAGTTGTGTACGATGATGTAATCAAGTCAAATCCTGCTAGAATATTCTCACGCGGGAGACATAAATCACATCTGTGTAAGCCAGCGGTATACACAAATACCAAAAGTGATCAGGGATAATTGTAATATTCTTGCTGTGTTTAACGGAGTTGATACTCATGCACTGAGAAATATTCATCAGACCTGGTGTAGCGGAGATATGGACATAATTAAATTTAGAAATTTATTTAGTCAGGCTCAGTTATCCCCGAATGGATTTGCAACAATAAATAGCAGCAGAGAGGGTGTGCCTCCAACTTGGCACCGACACGATCGCGTATTTTCCTTCGATGTATCGCGATTAGAAAAACTTATCAGCGATAGACGGGTAAGTCAATTTGTCGTTGTCAAGGTTGTCCACGCTGGATATCGCGGTTTTTTGTTGTTTTTGCGATTTTCCAGGAAGGCTTATTTTGCCAAAATACGAGTGAACCAATTAGAGTCTGTTCACCCTCTCTGCTGCTGGTGTTATAAGCACTCGTGCGAAGCAGACACACTCGCATGACGACATAGTAATTAGTTCTCATACATATACACAGTCATTTCGGATTCCTATGAATGAATTCAAATTATATAGAATTAATTATGAAGAAATAGAAATAGTCATCAACCAGAGGGGAAAGTGCTATCCCTGGATTATACAGAGGAATGCTTGATAATATTAGACAGAATAAATATTTGATGCAAAAATACTCTCAAGCAAGCAATACGGAAGGTTATAGGCACGCTAAATGTATCACACTGCTAGATCATGTTTGATCTCATTACTGCATATTAGAATTTAATGTTGACCGGCTAGTCGAAATGACTTGGTCGCCATAGTCATGACCTGCTGATCGATGTGTGATTGTGTTGTAAGCTTTAGAAAGGTGAGCAAGAGGTAATGCAAACAAAGCTTAGCCGCTCTATAATACTGGACGTGGGATGAAACTACCAATCCTACCATAACGTCTATGGTCAGAAAGATATTCGAGGCTAAGATGGGGAAAATGAAAGTAATGTTAAATGAAAGAAAGAACAGTTTAATATGGACAAAAAAATTGATGATGAAGGTAGCACTAAATGGGAAGCTGGAGAGAATAGAAATAGAAACAAAACAAACCCAGTCGATGTTGTCGCCCTACACTTTACTTACTTTCAATTTAATAATGGTTAACTTTCGCTTGGTTCTTTGTCAGATCAGCACATTTGCGTCATTTCACTGAGATGGAATGATCCCATGGCAGGATTCGAAACCACATCGTTTGGTCCCGACTTCGGAACGTTAAAAAGGAAATATTCGTTTGAGTTTTGTGTAGTTAATAAATAGCAATTATGGTTATAATGTAACCGAACTGGTGTCAAACACTTTTTGTCGTTTTGTCAGGAACACAAGCAAGTCAAACAATTGCAAATTGATCAGAATATTGATAGATAAATTGAGAGAATAATAATAATAATAATAATAATAACATCAACAACAACAGTACGGGTCTGCATGTAAACACTTATATTAATTTACAGACACTTAACAAATAATCACAAAACTTATGGAATCCATTATCAAAGATTTAGCTTATATGTCATAAGAATGTATTAGTGTTTTATATTTTCTTTAGATCATTCTGACAATTTAAGTTATGGTACATTTTTACATCTGTAACTCTGACTGGCATTCATAGAGAAACACTTTACCTCGAATATAGATTAGTATGTGTAGCCCAGACGTTTACCGTGATATAGCAGATGAGACGAGGCTTACAGTGATATACCGTGATAAAGCAGATGAGACTAGGCTTACAGTGTTACACCGTGATATAGCAAATGAGACGAGACTTACCGTGATATATCGTGTTATATCATATGAGACGAGGCTTACAGTGATACACCGTGATATAGCAGATGAGACGAGGCTTACAGTGATATATCGTGATATAACAGATGAGACGAGGCTTACAGTGATACACCGTGATACAGCAGATGAGACGAGGCTTACGGTGATATATCGTGATAAAGCAGACGAGACGAGGCTTACCGTGTGTCAAAAATGTATTCATATTTTTTTCAACAACATATTTGGAAACAATAGGTTAGGTTATTGTATACGTTTGAAACAAATGCTGTAAATAACATTTAAATTGACCAAGTTTTATTATGTTACTGTCATGAAAGTGTAGTCCCATTTGACGCGGCTGCCTCAGCCAAGCAATATAAAACTTGTAAATCTGTATTCGAGTTTCTGCTGTATGACTTATATCATACCAACTGCAGTAAATGTCCCATGCTAAAGAAAATATGGCCATAGGATGTGTGTCAATACCTTATAAAATATTTTGGTCTGACATCAATTGTCCAGAAAAGACACTATGAGAAATTAGCATATATCATAGTTCTCTACAAAGAAGTTCGAAAGGAAATATCACAATACATGGATAAACCAGATTGAAGTGAACAAAATATTTCTCGTAAATTTTTTCAAAGTACACATGTCAATAAACTGTCAGTCTGTTGTTTATGCCAATTCCTGTGAATAGCATTATTGTGTCGTTGTTTCTACAACATGTCTTCATGTTTTAGGGACGTAACTTTCGATGTGCAGACGCGGCCAACGATATAACAAGCGCTATATATACAACTCTACAAAGTATATATTGTTCCCTGAGATGGCTCTGGAAGCCATGTTAGCAATTGTGCGAGTGAACCTAACTGAATAAATTAATAAGAAAGACATAAATGATTTTTAATATACTTGCAATAGAAAATAAAATTAAATATTTGTCATAATTATTAGCTTTCGTGTAATCACGTAATGTTTCGAAACTTCGTGCAAAGAACCTTCCAAAGAACTCATTATCATTGTTGTAATTCATGCTCGCTAGAAAATATTCGGATGTGATAACCTTATCTACACCTTGCAGTATCGTTTAGATATGCATGCACTTCGGGTAAGTGAATTTCATTGGATGCGGCGGCAATCTACGTCATCCAATCAAAATTTAGTTTTTTATTATCAAATTGCTTATACTAACAACCTGCTCTCTAGCCATTTCCAAACTGAACCGACGTTTTCAATTTAGTATCAATAAATCAAACTGACAAACAGTTATAACTTGTCTCGTTTTTTCCTTGTATTTTAATAACATCCCTTGACTTGCCCAATCTTCACACTGAAACACGACTGATTGTTATTGTTTTCGTTTCAGTGAGTGGTGCCCGGGTGTGCAATGTGTAGATTTAAGCCAGGTTGAATGGTAACTGTCGAAACTGCATGCCTACTTATCATTCTTTAAAGCATATATTTTTTAATATTAATTTATTATTTTCTAACCTGTTGTCTTCTTAGATGATTGACTGACCGACTGTAGAACATATTGGCTTCCTGTTTACCTGGATATAAAATAGTTGCCGACTTAAACGAGAAATTGTTTCTGAAGTTATTTTACATTTTGGACGATTTTCATCGCGACAAGAAATACTTCCTCTAGGATGGATACACATTCACTTCGTCTGGGATGGATACACATTCACTTCCTCTAGGATGGATACACATTCACTTCCTCTAGGATGGATACACATTCACTTCCTCTAGGATGGATACACATTCACTTCGTCTGGGATGGATACACATTCACTTCCTCTAGGATGGATACACATTCACTTCCTCGAGGATGGATACACATTCACTTCCTCTAGGATGGATACACATTCACTTCGTCTGGGATGGATACACATTCACTTCCTCTAGGATGGATACACATTCACTTCCTCTAGGATGGATACACGTTCAAATAAGAAGTTGTAAATTTGGTCACTTTTAGAAGCAATCGTTCAAGACGAGATCGAATGTGTGGTAGGTGATGGAATAAACAGTGATCCTGTGGAGATTTAAGACACGGAATAAGTATGCAGCTAAAATCAATATAGTCGTCGATAACTCGAAAAGAAAAAATTAACCAATTTTATTTTTGTAATGAACTGAAGAAGAAAAAAAAAACTCCTAACGCAATTATCTGTTCAGTTCAATTACGGCCTACTTCATAACTGCTTATGGGGGCCCCGAGTGGCCGAGTGATCTAAAGCGCTCTCCGTTACGGATCATTGCCATCTCACCTCTGTCTGCTTGAGTTCGAGTCTCCGATTCGGCCAATGTGGGTATGTGAGAAAGCTTGCCAGTAGCTTCTCGTGGGTTTGTGGTTCTTTCCGGTGTTTTCCCGGGTTCTTCCTCCACCATTAATACTGGCCGTTATATATAGCCTATCGTGTGTTGACAAATTTCCATTGAATACACATTGAGAATGTAAAATAGAACCTACGATATTGCGAATTAAATCACAATTAAAGAGAGAATTACAGAAGTCCTAATAATCAAAGCTCCGAATAAACTGGTGGAAATCCAAATTAAATCCAACACTGAGAATATTGGTGTGGAACATAAAAGGGTATCTATACATATCGAATCAAAACCTTAATGCATGAGACAGTCTTTCACGCACAACGTTTTCCCTATGTCCATGGACCTCAAGGCAGCAGTCGTTATCAACTTAAAGGTTTTTAAACGCGAACACACTACAAATAGTTTTTCACATAATCACATAATGACCACTCATTACGAAACTTTAATACATTCTCACTGACCGATCCGGTAGCTTATGTGGTTAGAGCTGCACCTAGCATGTGGGTGGTCGCGGGTTCAAACCCCCGGTCTAGTCATACGAAAAACATCAAAATGGAATAGCAGCTGCCTCGCTTGGCGTTCAACATGAAGAAGTTAATCGTAAAGCTACGTTAAAAATCGAAATCACACACACACTAAATTCTCACTTCAAAGGTTTTCTTTGTTTCATATTTGCACGATTCGTCCCTAAGCCTTTCTGAGCCGAATATTTATACTTGACGCTATACAATACAACGCACGAAACAAACACATAAACCTGAAAATATCCAAATAAAAACTGATTTTAAGAACGTTGGCTGGTCCATTATATGAAGCAAATTCATTCGTTCATAAAGTATTGTGAATACTGTACATCATAGCGTTTGCTCCTAAAGGTTGTCTAATTACTTGGGTTGCGGAATATCTTCCTAACACCGACTACACACTTTCAATAAATAACCGATAACATCTAAATAAATAAAAGCTTTGTGCGTAGGCATGCATACATACACATAGCACATACCCTAAGCACGTGCATTTTCCATCCGTTTATAGACATTACCCACGATAAAGCATGTATGCCATCATTATATTAATTATATATTTCAAGCTATATTTCTTGTCTATGGCTGCTTATTTGTACCGGATGACATTTTGGGGTTAATGAACATGAGACTGTTATAGTCCGATTTTTGATTGGTTGGAAAGATTTCTTTATAACTGTTCTTTTACGAAATAAGACACGTTCACTTCCAGTATCGGAAAAAAGAGCACTTTAGAACTAGGATGCTACCGAATAATAGCGCAAGTGTACTCCACCACATCGGAATGCACAGTCTCTTCACTTTATAAGTGTCACGAGAAAATTGTATATCCAATTTTTACCATTTTCCAAAACACGCACACACTTGCAGCTTGACCAGAAATATGTACATCTTGTTTTGTGGATAAGTCACAGACAAGTCCAAGCATATATAGGTGGTTATGAACGTTAGGAATATCCCCTCATTTTTTCAGAAATATCAAAGCTTGTATGTGCATTTTCCCTTTTCCACTCTATATTAGTGTTTACATTTGTTCCGAAAAAAGAAAAAAGAAACGAAACAATTTTGAAGAAAAAAAACAACTGAATTCTGAACTCAGGTTTCTCTCTGTTTATAATTTTTTTTCAAGTTGATGGTGCATGACAGACTACATTCGCCTACCTTTCCAAAGTGAGAGGCATTTCTTCACATGTCATTGCCTTTGTTAAATTCGGTTTCATTGGTTAGTTATCGTTAATCTTTAATTTTTTTGATGCATTTCTTTTTGATAGAAGATTTAAGGCTTTCTATTGTTGTAACGGTATTTATGTTGTTTAGTCTGTTGATGAAATGATCTATAGTAAAGTGCTTAAGATTTTTCAGTTTTTTTTTTTTATTTCAAGCCCTACAAAAGGAGACCAAGTTTGTCTTCAAAGAGGATTGAAACTCTAAATACACTAGCGTGAAGGAAAACATCGTTGTGTTTATTCTAATCATGCTTGCCGTATCTCTTTGTGTTTTAGAGGTCATATTTCTTCTTAAGTAAATACACGCATCAATAGACAGACAGATTGGGTCATCATCCTTGAGATTGAATGTACTTTCGGTTCTTTACTTCATACAAAGCCCAAATTTATTAGTTTGAAGAAAAAAAAAATGATAACATGCCCCTCAATACTGTAACACGTCTGTTCTGACTCTACCGATGTGAGTGTGAGCGTTTATGTTAAAATGTTTAAGTGAGATATAAAAAAATGGTCAGCTTGAAAACGCGAACCAATACTGTGACGCTCAGTATTTTGATGTCGCAAGAAGAAATGGTACAACACACACAAAGAGGGCTTGTAAGTTCACATTCCAGTCTGTCTGCACTGTAATGGTAACAACGCAAGAGCGTAGGGATTATTATGCCACACAGTCCTAGAACAAAACAATGCATCACCCGTTGTAAGCCATTTCATTGGCTATACTTATTTTCTTACCGCGTTCACTTCGAATTGACTTGAGTAGCTATTCACACAGTGACGAGAATGGCCATGCTTTACTGGGTCTATCCTATAGGCGATTTATATAAAAAAATATTTAAAAAAATTAAACTCATGCACGAACAACGGTACCATGGGAGTAGTTAAGTGGGGTACATTAGCGACAATGGGAATTAGCATTACAGAGACCCCTGGGTCAGATTAGCGACAAGGGAAATTTAACATGGTGAAAAATCGTGGGTCAGATTAGCGACAAGGGAAATTAACATGGAGAAAAATCGTGGGTCACTCTAGCGACAAAGGGAATTTAACATGGAACTATAGTGTGGGTCTGTCTAGCGACAAGGGGAAATTAACATGGGGAATAGAGTTTGGGCTTTTGGGATTTTTTTAAAATTTTTTTAAATTTAAATTTAAATTTAAATTTAAATTTTAAAAAAGGGTATGCAATGGAAAGGCTATCTCTTTTCGAGAAATATGGCTGGCCCTGAAAAGGGCCTTTGGGTTTTCTTCTTCTTCTGCTTCTAATTTCTTCTTTTCTCCACCAAGTTCTTATTTTATCTCCAACACTCTTTCTCTTCTTCTCTTTCTTTTTCTCCTGCTCTTCTTTCTTCTTCTTCTCTTCCTCCTCTTCTTTCTTCCTCTTCTCATTTTCTTCTTCTTTTTCAATCTTTTCGTTCCATTTGCTTATTCTTATTCTTTCCTCTTCATCCTCCTTCTCCTCCTTTATCTCTTTCATGACACCACTAATCTTGTCCTTTACCTTTTTTAAGTTATTAATTTCCATCTTTACACGATGGGGACTATAGGAATAATGGTCTTCAACCAGTCTTATTAACATCTGCTCCATCATTCCTAAGTTGTCTAAAACGTCTTGTAATGTTTGTATTTTGTCCATTTGGTTAGAAGCCATCTTCTTTTTTTATTCTTTGCAGAATGGTTTGAACGACGAATACTGTGGGTTCTTATACTTAAAGCGCGTACGTGAAGGAAAACATCCCCCTAAAACGTAAAATTGATCTTACCTAGATCATGACCAAACAACGCGCGAACGTGAAGGAAAACATCCCCCTACTTTTTCATTTCATATAATAAAACCCAAACTATACTTTCTCATTTCATATAATAAAAACCCAAACTATACTCTCCACATACGCTAAGAAACAATAAACAAAATCCATAATCTACTATCCACACAATCTTACGTGAGCGCTTACAAAACCCAAACTATACTCTTCACATACGCTAAGAACAATAAACAAATCCATAATCTACTATTCACACAATCGTACGTGAGCGGGTACAAACACAAACACACAAACACACAAACACAAACACATACCCTCACACTATCTTAAAAAAGAGTTAGTGTTTATATTCACACTACTCTACCTACACATTGGCAAATTGATGGTTATTTCTTTTCTAGAGTATTGGGTAGCCCTGAAAAGGGCTGTTTTTTTTAACTTCATGGACACCTGGTTAATGGTGGCACCTTCCAGGCCTGGCGCCACATACACATCTTATCCCCCAGTTACTTTTTACTTTTTTGGGGGAGAGAGCAGAGGCAGGATATGTCGCTTCAGAATCCCAATTTTCGCTCTCTGGGATTCTGAAATTTATTCTTCTTCTCTTCTTTTCCTCCTCCTCCTCCTCTTCTTTGTTTCTTCTCTCCTCCTCTTTGTATCTTCTTTCCTCTTCTTCTTTATATCTTCTCTCCTCCTCTTCTTTTTTTCTTCTTTCCTCCTCCTCTTTTATCCTTCCCTCCTCCACAATGGCTTCCGCGGCCAGTTCATTCAACAGGCGCCTGGCATATTCCAGATGCACATGAAGTTCCAACAGTTTAGACAGTCTCGTGTTCATTTTTGGTGTTGATCAATCAACAAGGGTAGCTAGACTGCCCAGCGAGTTTCAATTTATAGTGAAAGCGCGGACGTGAAGGAAAACATCCCCCTAAAAAAACATAAAATTGATGTTACCTACATCATGACCAAAAACAACAACGCGCGGACCTAAAAGAAACACTCACTCACTTTTTTATGCTACCCATCACTATTTTAAAATTTTTTATAAATCACTTCATTAGACTATCCACATACGCAAAGCAATCCAATCTAACTCCAAATATACACCTCAAACACCAAAAAAAACATGATTTTAATCTACTATTCATACCAACTTACTTAAGCACTTACTAACACACAAACACATACCCTCACATTTTTTAAAAAAGAGTTAGTGTTTATTTTCACACTACTCTACCTACACACATTGGCAAATCGATCGTTATTTCTTTTCTAGAGTATTGGGGTAGCCCTGAAAAGGGCTGTTTTTTTGTTTGCTATGGCATTCTTTTTTTAGTTTCTAAGAATGCGATGTCCTCTGAGGATAGACTTTCTGGCGATAGGTCTGCTTCTTCGGAAAGAAAAGAAGAACTCTTTGGTGTCGATACGGCAATCGACAAAGCCTCTGTCAGGTTCAGGTTGCTGCTGCTGCTGCTCTTGTTGTTGTTGTTGCTGCTGTCTCTGAAGTCTGTACTTCTCTGTCCATTCTTCTTTTTCCCTGTTCATTTCTTCTCTGAAGAGCTCTTCTATCAGGTCTTCAGTGATTTTTAACATTCTCACATTCTCTATTTCTTCTGGCTTCGGTATCAGACTGTGTCTGACCCTATGCAAATTCACGTAGGCTTCGTTGAGTTTAGCTAGTTTGGAGCACATCTTCTTAGGACGATGAGTCGACAATGGATGGTTAGACTGGAAACAACCCGGTTCTTAAAGTTAAAGCGCGGACGTGAAGGAAAACATCCCCCACACGGTTTTTGAGTCGCAACGTTTAGTGAGTGTCATGAGAGGGATAGTAAGAAATGAAAGAGCATCAATCCAACATTCTTATAGCTAAACAAAAGACAAAGGCATTTTTTTCAAAACACAACATTTTTTATTCAAAAATCACTTAACACTAAACAACAACTCTAACATTTTTAACAATAATCCAACAATATAACATCAAACAATTTTTTTCAAAACACAACATTTTTTATTCAAAAATCACTTAACACTAAACAACAAGAACTCTAACATTTTTTAACAATAATCCAACACTAAAAGTTTCTCCACTAGGTAAAGAGGGATAACAGTCTTCCATGGTTTCTAGTAATCTAGGATGACTTCTCTCAAACTGTTGATTTCTATGGTATTATCGAATTCTGCATACAGGATGACGTTCACCGTTTCATCAGGGTCTCGGTCTTTAAACTGAATTTCCAAACGAATCTGGCCGGATTTTATAGGGTGGAAATGTCCCTCGTCGCTGCCTTGGTCTGGAGTGAAATCGAAAGCCCACAAAGCGTAGCCTCCTGCATAATCCTCGTACGTAATACCGTGACTGGCATTGGTTCCTAACTGTCCGGTGGCTTCGTACAGGGACAAGTACGATCTCAAGTAATTCTTCTTGGTAAAGTCAGGTTCGAAAGGTCGGGTACACAAGGTCTTGCCATCGCGACTGACTTCGATTTTGGACACGCCAAAGTGTTGAAAGTAGAAAGGATTTTTTTCGGCAGCTCCGTTGAAGGCTGTATTCTCGACGATACCAACGATCAAACGTTTGGGTAACTGTCCTTGGAACAGAGGATCTTCGATCATGGATCGCTGTCCCTTGGGAATGGTGAAGGTTTTCACTTCCACGCGTCGTATGGGATACTTGGCGGTCGTTCTACTCAACGTCTGACTGATGTCGTTTCCCACTTTAGGTAACACTTCCACACGGCGTACGTAGAGTCTGGCTTCTAGGATTTTGGTTTTGTAACCGTCACTATCAGCCATCAAATGGAAAGCGGCACTGCTACGATTCAGTCTCAGGCGGACATCCACCCCGTTCAGCAAATACTTTTCTTGCAACCACATGTCCAAATGCAAACGATCCATCAGTTCTAAACTTGTGTCGGCTCCCGTGATTCTCTTTCTTCGTTCTACAAATCCATCATTGTTGTCTTTCTTTTCATCAGTTTCCAATATTTCAAACTTGGTAGGTTCGTCAGCTTCCCATACCACACAGGCATTGAGATGAGTGTTCTTGGCATCTATTCCGTACGTCAAGAGATTTTCCAGGTAGGCACGATAAGGGTAAGTATCCATGCTGCTACTGACCAGTTTGTTATTCAAGTACAAGTCCACTCCACTGAACAAGGAATGCATGAAATTGTTGACGGGAGCTACTGCTTCATCGTCTATAGCACCTCCAGTCTTATCTAGAATTTTGACTTTCAGGTACAAGTAACTGCTATTCAGATCGATGTAATCTTCGGGCTGTCCTTTGATTTGAAACTCGATGGGACCGGAATCGGTCAGTGAGGAGACGGGGTGAAATTCCACCCACTGGGATTCTTGCATGGTCATCATGGTAGGGGGCATGGCAAACAGATCCAGTTCCGTCTTGGAACAAGCGCAAGATTCTCGGTGCATCATTTTTTTGTGTCTCTTTTCTCAATAATCGAAAACGTCTAAGTCTCGAACGGTTCTTCTTTTCTTGGCCTTTCTCGCTTGAAGTCTGGTGAAAGGGTGTTTTCTTCGTCGTCTCTTTCTGCCTTGTCCTTGCTGAATGCCTGACTCGTTAGCGTGCAGGGCATTTATAGGTGTTTCTCGTTGGCCTAAAATGTCTTTGCCCGTTTGCAGCAAGACATTTTTGCCTGCCCTCATGAAGGCTTCTTTAGGGTTTTGTTTGTCGATGATGACATTTTGGAGAAATTCTTTGCCTTGCGTCAGTGCCGCATCTTTCAAGGCGTGCAATCCGCGTGTCACCATCGGTTTCAACACTGGGGCCACCGAACGAAAGGCCGATTTTAACATGTCTCCTAAGCCGTGTCCTCGCTGTCGAGCAACCCCTCGGTACACTGGATACATGACTTACTTACGAGTCGTGAGAGAACCGTTTTCGAAAATGGAGTTTCACCGTGACTTTTCCTTTGGTGAATGGAATATTTTGTCCCAGATCTCCTTTTATAGCAATGTTGACCGTGTCCAAATACGACTTGCTGACAGGCAAATAGTGAGGATGGACAAATTCGCGGTGGACGTGGTAAGTGTTTCCACCTTCCTCGTCAGCGCCCGTGGCAGAATCTACTTTGAAAGGAATGACACGCAGTAACGGTACGGAGGTGTGTCCCACCACGTTGTACTCCACCACATCGGAATACACGAACATCAAATTCAGTCCTTGGTTCAGTTCTACCGGGGCACGAAATAACTTGCCAGAAGACTCGTTGTCGTAAACGATGGGTAATTCGTTTTTCTTGAGCATGGCCTTTCTCATGTCCATGTCTCCGCCCAACATGTCGAACAATTCAGGACAAAATAAAATGGACACGATTTTACTTCGTTCAAATTTCATCAAGAAGCGACGAGCTGCTTTGTGGTACTCCATGGTGACATTTTTGTTGACATGCTCCAAAGCTTTCAGAAACACGACATTAAACCTGGAGGCTATGGTGCTGACCAAATGTTGACCACTAAAATAATAGCCTGGGGGAATGAACAAGTGATAGGTGGTGTACTTTTGTGTACGGGTTTTCTTGTCATATTTGACATTGCTATCCATCCACTGTTGCATTTGCTCGTCATGAACTTCCACATCAAAAATATTTTGATTGGGAAGGACATTGAGGACTTGGGTCGGGTGAATCATTTCTACTAAAGCCACTTCCCAATAGGCTTCGTGATCTAACTGGATGGCCTGAGGTAATTTGGCCGTGTAACAGCACAACGTGTTCTTGGGAAACACCTCCATGGAACTGTCACTGGGTAAAGTTAAGTAAAATTGGTTTTGGTGACTCATAATTCCAGAGTTCTGTGGCTGTCCGAGGGGTTATTGGACGTCAGAGGCGTGTCTCCGTCTAAAATGGGGTTCTGGTTGTGATTGAAGTGGTGACTGGCACTGGCACTGGACACAAGGTTCCCGGGGTTCCCGTTCGAGGTGAATTTCAGGGAGGGATTAGGAAGCAGGTAACCGATGCAACTGCTCAATAAAATGGTCCACAATTGTTTGTCTCCTTGTTGCAAACTCAAATTGGCGATGGCTGCCCCGATGACACAATACACCACGAAGATTTGGCAGAAAAAGACGATTTGCGTTTTAGGCACACGTTCTCCACACCACACCCACAAGGGTTGTTTTTGTAAATCTTGCACAGAAGAACTAGGGGAAGGAGGAGTGGTCGACGTAGCTGCGTCTGCTGTGTGAAAAGGCATGATGGTCACTTCTTTTTATAGTCGATGACTTGCGAAGCGTCGATCCAAGAATCAAAACTGGGTGGATATCCTTTCCAACGTACTTTGACTTCTTTGACACGTCGTTTGCCCACTTTACGGGTTCTGCGTTCGAGAATGCTTTCGATGTCGTACACGTCGTCTTCTTTTTTGGTCACACGTTGTAACTCGGGCAAATGAAACGTTCCTTTGAGCACTTCTCCGTTCATGTCTTCCAATTTATAGACGGCAGGATGACGGCCATGCACTCGTCCAGTGACGCGAAACAATTCGGTCGTCCAGTTAGGTAAGTAACCTTTGTCGAAAGTGCGTTTGGTTTTGCCAATGCGCACCCAATCTCCTACGGCCAACTCTCCACTTTTCTTGGGGACAGCCCTCGTCGGGGACGTACCAAACAGGCGCTCAAACACCAACACTTCGTTCTCGGGAGTCACGTCTTGCGGGGCACGTCCGATGCTTCGATGGTAAGATTGGTTGTACGCTTGCACCAGGTGCGGTAAGATGTCGATGTACTTCAGAGTGTGGTGATGCGTAAAATATTTCCACATGCGTTCTTTCAAAGTGCGTTGAAAACGTTCCACGATGCTGGCTTTGGTTTCGGGATTCTCGGTGGTAAAAAAATGAATGTCACGTTTCTTTAATTCTTTTTGGAAAGCTTGGTTCAGAAATTCGGTACCTTTGTCCGTTTGCCATCGAAGAGGGTGACGACCGCTTTGTTTCAACACTCGTTGCAGGGCTCGCACTAACTCGCTGCTCGATTTGGAAGTCAAGGGCACGACCCAGGCAAATTTGGAAAAGACGTCGATGACACAAAACAAATATTTGTAGCCACGATTGTAGCTGGCCAAATGAGAGACATCGGCTAAATCGGCTTGCCATTGATGATCGATGCCTTCCACTCGGGTGCGACTTCTGGCAAACTTGCGTCGAATGGGTTTGTGTAAAGTGTAGGTAGCTTGTTCTTGTAACCATCGTTGCACTTGAGGTAAACGGAGACTTTTCAGTCGAGTTTTGGCAGCACGATACAATTTTTGAACTCCTGCGTAACCTGCAGGATGCGAGGGATCGTAGTAAATGCTGGCTAAGACTTTTTCCATTTTTTTGTGTTGGTTGGTGTGTTAATAAGACACCCACTCTTGGAGGATGCTACTCTTTTTCTCTTGGGGTATTTTCTTGGATTGCAATGCTTTGCGTGTGCGGCCAGCAATAGGCGTCGAAGAGGAGAAGGATGTCTGAGCGGGGGATATCAGTTCTTGTTTCACTTCTGTCTTCACTTTTGTCTTCACTTTCTTTTTCTCTTGTGAGGAAGAAGGGGTGGCCATCATCTTTTTAATCCATCCAATTCTGGAGGTAGGTGGTGTTGTTAACTTGCGTACTTTTTCTGGTGGAGTTTGAAACCCTTCCTCTTCTTCTCCTTTTTCTGTCTTGGTCACGGGTACTGGTGGTACTGGTACTGGTACTGGTACTGGTGATGGTGCTGGACTTTTCATCAAGGTCTTAAAATCTTTCAGAGTGGGTAGAGCTGTTTCGTCTAAAGCTTTCTGGTGAAAGAGTTGCAGTCGTTGCAAGAGTTGACCGTACTTTTGCGATTTTTCTGTTTCGGACAAATCTTGGCGATCCATCAAGGACTGCAATTCGTGTTGTAACTGGGACATCTCGCTCAAATGGGGATTGGGAGGTAAATGCGGGGTGCGTTGTTCTTGCCACCGATGGTATTCCATCCATCGTTTGTAAGGCACTAAAGCTAGTTTTCGTCCTTCCATGGGGTTGTCAGGGGTCGATTCTGAGATCTTGGGACTTCCGAAGGCCTTTTTATCTTGCTCCCACCAGTCCTCCCAACATGGTTCCCAAGACTCCTTTCAGTATGGGGCCTAACAAGAGAGGTAAAATACCTCCACGTTGCACTAACATCTTCTTTTTTTGACGAATGGGAATTTTCTTTCGAACCATTTGGCGAAGAACGTGACGATGTTTGCTTAAACATTGTTTCTGGTGTTTGGACAAAGGGATCGTGCCTTTCAAAACGTTCAAACAACATTCGCACACGGTATCGATGACCTCTTTGGAGGCCGTTTGAATGAGTTTTTTTCGTAGGGGTGGAGAAGCTTTGGACAGGACAGATAACATGTCCCCATGTTTGGCTAAACGTGGTGGCAGTCCTTTCCTTTTCTTTACTTGGGGTTTTCTGGAGGGTGACATCTTTGAGTCTTCAGGAGCACCGAAAAAACACTGATACCCGACTTGGTCACAGGCCTTTTTTTATACTGGAACGCGTCGCCACTGATTGTCTTTACGTCGTATCAGTTTGAGGACAGGCATGTCACGTCGTGCAGGGGTACGCAACGGACTAAATCGAGCCAGTTCTTGCTTGGACAAATCCAGCAAACTTTGTAACATGCCCGATCTTTCTTGAACTTTGATTTTGGGAGAAGGTACTTTGTGAGCAGCAGCCACTGCCACTAAATTGGAAGGTCCTGCCACTGGGGAAGTTCTTTTGGGGGTCATCAACGGAGAACTTCTTGGTGTGATCAACGTCTCCAAGTACTCTTCAGTTCTGGGTGTCATTAACGGAGAAGTGGACAAACGTGAAGCTGCCGGAGACGCAGTCACCGCCGTGGCAGGTCGTGGTTTGCGAGTGTAAGGTTGCTTCCTGAACGAAGTGCCTCTCTTGCGACTAGTTTTCTGTGGACTTTTCTTTTTCTGGGGGCTTCTTTTCTTTTTCCGGGGTGGTGTCTGGTCAGAGGAGGGTCCTGCCACTGGAGAAGTTCTCCTTGGGGACCTGGTCTTTTTCTTCTTGGGGCTTCGTTGGACTTTTGTCTTGGGTATAACTTTGGGGGCATTAGGATCCCATCTTAAGAGTGAGCGAATGATGACCCCTCCTAGAGTACCGCTCCCTCCAGGTTTCAAAATGATTTGTTTTTTGGTTTGAGTGTCGATGCGGGGATCGGCCAGTTGGACCAAAGCGACTTTGTTTCGATCGAAAAAGCGTTTGGTTTGATGAGGAATCTGAATGATTCCTTGGAGTAATTGACGTGCCGTCACCATGAACCATCGTAAGACTTCTTTGAGACTAGCTTCTAAGACACGAGCTCGTGTTTGTGGATCTTTTTCTCGACTGATGCCATACAAGGCACGAATCAATTTGACGGGAAGATGCGACTGAAGGGACGTCATGTTCGCACTGAGAGTGAGACAGACGAAAAAGGGTCTGAGGTTTTTATAGATTTTTTATGGGGAGTGAAATGAAGTCGAGGACGGAGACGTGTACAGGACAGGCCCTCCGTCTTGGCACCAGTGGTGAAACAAGTGGGTACGAAATCGCAAATCCTCGGGAGTCGTAGGTTTCAAATCGACGAGTAAATAGGCGTGTGGAGTTTGAGTGGCATCGTCGTACGCCTGAGTCAGCCAAGGCGTTCCTAACTGTTTGGCTAAGACTTGCACCTGCGATTTATCTCGAGGGCTTTTAAACAAGACCACGTAATGCGCATTGAGACTGATGGTGAGATGGGCTTTACTTTGTTGAAACAAATTTTGGGTGATGTAAACGACACTGGCATTACGGTGATGCCCTTTGCGCGTGAACCACAGTTTAATTTCTTCTTCGTCTTCTCCTAACATGTCGTCGAAAATGACCAAATGGGTTAGACGGGAGTCAGAGACGATGCCGTCGTCTTCTTTAGGAATGCCTTCCACAAACACGATGGAATCGCCTTGACTTTCTCGCAAGAGGCTGTACGCCGATTGCCACTCTTTGTAACACCACACGATTTGTTGAGGGGGTCGATCGATCAAATGATGTTTATGTTCGATCAAACGTTTGACGAATTCGGTTTTGCCCGAACCGCTAGGTCCAGTAATGAGCATGTTAAAGGGATGGCGAAGATACAAAGCCTCCCAACTGGCACGATCTAAGTGTTCGTCGATGACTTTGACAGTAGAGGAAGAGGGAGCAGAGACAGCAGAGGTAGCCATGGTGTGAGAAATGTCACTTGTGACACGAAAAACAAAGAAGACAAGAGTTTATATACTTTTTCAGAACACGTTTATTGAATGTTTCAAACATGAATACGAAAGACAAAAATACATAAAAGCCAAAGGCTTAAGTACAAGAATAAAAGGCACATGATAACCATGAACGTGGAATAAACACAAGTGTCTGTGCAACATGTTTTGGGTAAAGTTCTAACCAGTTCTATAGTAGGGGGTAAGGTCACACAAGTGTCCTCCCGAAAGGGTCTTTCAGGCCTGTCCACGACAGTCCTGTCCTGGGTGACGGGTTCTTCTGGCACCGTCACTAACGCAGGTTGAAAAGTAACTTTTTTCCTTGAATAACTCTCGTGCATACTGGGCCACCTCTTGTGTCCAAGCCTCAAAACCCTGGTCTCGGTGATGTCCAACATTTGACTCCTAACCAATCTGGTTTCTTCTTCGTCAACGACATGGTAAGTTACTTCAATGAACAATGAACTATCGATCTTGCCTAGGGTTCCTTTTCATATACAGACCAATACCGACGTGACCGTACGGTAAGGTGAAGTGATTGGGAAGTCGCTCTCGCTTCTGGTATACGATTTGATAGACTTTTTCCAAGGGTTGACTGACGATGTGGTGAGTGGGTAAACGTACAATCTTGTTCGGTTGATAGGTGTTCACTTTAAAGTTTGCATCCTCTCCCGATTGCAAGGCTTCTTTCAATACCCCAAAGTTGACCACTCGACTGGTACGATGATTCAGAGTCAGTCCTTTCACTTTGCACGTCGTGTGCACTTCTCCTTGTTTGTCCCGGTATTCGTAGCCGTAATTTTTGGGACCACCACTGACGAAACTTAGAATCTTGTCGTCGGGATGCTCGTCTGTCCAGGCTCCTAAACGGTCTCCTTCGATGTCAGGGTGCTGTTGAATCGGGTGATGGATGTAAATGCAACTGTCCGTGTCAAAGTACAGGACGCGTTCTTCTAACAGTTCTAAAGCTTCGTACAATTTTAAGCGAGCATGAGCTGTCACGTAAGCCGCAATGATGACATTTCCAAAAGGGTCGTCTTGTACAAAGTCCAGATCTTCTTCGTAATTGACCAAGATCAAATCCTCTCGAACGACGTCCACGTGTTTCATGTATTTGGTTTTGTCGTGAATCATCTGGCAGTAGCGGGAAGGTTCTGTCAAATATTCCGTCTTGGGTAAACACGTTCGTTGTGCCATTTTACCCCACAAGCAATTTAACATCACTTTGGCAAACGATCGCCTGCCTTCGTTTTTTTCGATGTGGTCTAAAGAGATGCCTTCTTGTGCATAGTATTTCTCTTTGAATTGTATTTGGTCTTCGGGAGTGTGACACCAGGAAGGATAGCCGCTGGCTTCTTGTTTCAGTTTCAAAAAGGCATCCACGTAGTCGGCGAAAATGCCTTTCTGAGTAGGGTCACCCTTGTGGTACTGTTGTGTCTTGGGAAAGTGGCAAATTTCGTACACTTCTAACAGTTGGTATCCCATGTCCAGAGCTTTGAACAATTCCACGCTGACCCAGGTTCCCGTCAAGGCACGTTCTTCCTGGCTGTGATGGCAAGGTTGGTCCTGGTTGCACGTTTCGGCACAAGTACGGCACAAAGGAAACATCAGTTTGCCTTGACAATGGTGAGGTAAGACGGGATGGTATAGGTTCGTGGGAGGCAAAACTTTGCACTTGATCAAGCCTTCGTATTGTCGAATGTTTTTCAGGTCGATGTGTTCCGTCAACAATTGCGGGTGCCCTACAGGAAAGCGACAATATTTGCACACGTAGGGATACAGCGAACACACGTCCAAGTATTTGATTTCTTCTCCTTTCTCTTCGTCGGCTTGGTACAGCAAACAGGTGGCATTGGTCCTTCCTCCGTACAAACTATCCCTCGGGTTCAGCGGGTCCATGAACTGGTAACTTTCCACGAGGCGTTTAAACTCGGGATCGGTTTTCAAACGGTGATCGTACTCGTGTTCCCACATTTCCACCACTTGGTATCCTTGCTGTTCTAACTTTAGGCGTCGCTGACAAGTGTCCTGGTACAAGTCTTCCATGGTTCGTTGCAAAAACTGATTTTTAATGTCACGGTCAGGGTAGCAGACGGGACATCCGTGAAATAAGCAACCGTTAAACTCGTGCACGATCTTGGGGTTTTCTAAGTCCCAGCCATCGACCGAATACGTTCCGATGGTCTTTTCGCCTCCTCCGTTGCGGGCATGCTGAATCCATTTGTCTTCCTTGTCGCACAAGTAATGTAACCAACGTAGGGCTTTGACCGAGTATTGACGCTTGACATAGTGGGTCGTTTGAGGACTGATGACAGCCACGGTGTTTTCAGGCATGAATTATTGGCGGTACACTAAGGAACACGCTTTGGCAATGGTGCAAGATTCTTTCAAAGGATCGACCCCTCCGTGTTCCATGAACAGTTCTCGAAATTTTCCACAGCAACGCCGTAAAATGTCCACGTCGGAACGACAATACTTTAACATTTCTTCCTGAAAGTCGAAGGGGTCAGAGGCATGAGCCTGGTACCAAGCGTAGAAAGCTTCTCGTTGTTCGGTACGCATGTTGTCGGGGTCGTAATAGTGAGCCTCAGGCAAATGGGGTAGAACGGCATGTTGATTGGCTTCCGTATTGAAAAAGTGTGGAAAGTACCCTTTAGCCATTTCTGTCATTCCAAACGTTTTAGGCATTCGACTCAAAGGCATGGCTAAGTAACTCATCGAATCTTTAAACTGTACTTGTCCCACTTGCATGAAAATGATTTTGGCTCCGTTCAAAGTGACTTTAGGACGCTCGGTGCCTTGTTCCGTATAGTATCTGAGAAGAAACTGTCCATCGTATCCGGAGAAATTGTGAGCCATCACTGTGGCATGGCGATGACAATCTCGGTAACGTTCGATGTCCTCTTGGCTCCACGTCTTGTCGACGGGGTCTAAGACCCATTGGGCAAAATCGGCTAACGTGTTCGGTCCTCGAAAGATTTTTTCACGTCCTCCAGGAATCTTGCTGCAGTGAGGGCAATGACTGAAGATAGGTTCTTGAATGCACTTCTCGCACGCTCGATGAGCCACGCAGAAATTAGGAATGTGAATGCCGGTCTCTTGCATGCATTCGAAATCGAAAAAGATGAAATTGCCTTTCTTCTTGTGACCGTCCTCTTCCTCTGGTGGGGGTTGGTATTTTTGCACGTAGCATTGGTGTTCCAAGTCCACGATGTGGGGACAAATGTGACATTTTTTCTTTCCTCGACATACGTGTGCCTTGGCATTATTGGTAAGTATGCCTTGTCCACAGGTAGGGCACAATCTCAGGAGTTGACAAGCACATTTCTTCTGTGAACCTTGTGTTTTCAAATGTTGTTGGTAACAGGTAGCACTGACAAACGTGCGCAAACAAGTCGAACAAGGCACTGGTCCTTCGCTCAGACAGGGTGGAGAGGCCAAACATCCTGGGCATTTCATTCCACAATGCTTGTGTTGCTCTCGATTGTTATAACCATAGTCACATTTCTCACAATAATAACTGTATCCCAGGAATCCAGTGATACTGGTAATGGTATCGAAATGGTCATCGTGATGATAGACATGAATGTATTTTCCGTCCTTAAAATCTTGGCCTCGAAACAACAGAGTTCCACGCATTTCTTGAGGGTGCACTTTCAAGGTGTAGCGTGGAGCTAGGGCATCTTGCAATTTTTGCATCTCAGGAATGCCACAGGGTGTGTCTTTGGACAGTCCGGCTTGTTGCAACAGGAGTTCTGCTTCATTCCGTTGTTTGGCTCGATCGCATCGTTGAATAGTTTTCCAGGTTCTTTTCCATTCTACCGTGTCGTTCTTGTTGGCATAGGTTCGTCCCACCACGATGGCACGGGCTAAACACATCTGGTCTTGAGGGTTGTTAATTCGGACGAGACTCTTTTTGGTGTTGCGAAGGTCGTCCACCAATAACATCTTTTTGCATCCAGTTCCTTGAGGAGGAGAGACGTGGGCCATATTCAGTGTGGCTTTACCATCGGTGATGTCAAACTGGTCATTAGATTGTTGCACCTGTTGTATCTTGTCCATGACTTTGGAAGGGGTCAGTTCTGCGGGTCTGCTAAACTCGATCCAAACAGGGGATTTCAAACCGTCGTGATCTATGGATAGTGTCAAGCGATCGTCTTCTTTGGGTTGACATTGTCGCTTGAGTGCGGTGAGCAAAGAATCCCACATCTCGGTGATAAACCCTTCTGCTTTCTCCAAGGGTACGTCGGCCTTGAAATCTTTAAACTTCACCGTGTAGGTGTAAGCCGTGGTTCTAAATTTTCTAGAGGAGCGCTTTTCCGTCTCTCGAATGGAATAGTACTTTTCAGGGTTGACTAAGGGTGGTGAACTTGGTTTAGAGGGTTCGGAATCTGGTTCACTCATGTCCTCTTCAAAATCACTGGCATGAATTTGTGCCAAGATTTCAGCCCTGGTACGAGGCGATAGATCACGTTTCTGCCTCTTACTTTCTTCTTCTTCTTTCTTCTCGAATGAATGGGATCGTTTCATCTTGAGTGCGAAACGTCAAATGACTCAAGTTTAAACACCATAGACTAATTTATAGTCTTGGCAAACCAGCGTATATAAAAAGGGTGTGTGTCTTGTCCTTTCACTATTCATTTCACTCTCAAGCTGAGCACAACAATGGAAGAGACTACCCAGATGGAACGTTTCGTCAGAGCTTTGCGAGGGGTCATTAGAAAATTCTCTTCAGACCAGCCGACGGACTACTCTCCTTCCTTTCGAGATAAAAGTCAAGATACTTGCTATATCTGTCAGAAGAAAGGGCATTGGTCTTCAGAGTGTCCAGACCGTCAAAAAAAGAAAAAAACAGGGGCTAAAAAAGACAAAAGTCAAGATACCTGTTATTATTGTCAAGAGAAAGGACATTGGTCTCCAGATTGCCCAAAAAAGAAACAAGAGGAGTCAGAAGAAAAGAAGGATTCTTCAGAAGAAGAGAGGGATTCTTCGGAAGAAGAGAGGGATTCCTCGAAAGAAGAGAGGGATTCTTCAGAGGAAGAAGAGGAAGAAAGAAGACAATTCTATTTACAAGAAGCAAAGAAACAGGAGAAGAAAAGAAGAAGGGAAGAAAATGAGGAAAAAACGGTGAAGAAATTAAAAAAACAGAGAGACTAAACAAGGAGAAAGAAGAAGTCAATGAACTTTTAATTAAAGTGTTCTGTTGTGAATTGTGAATTGGATTGTAAAAAAAAATGGATAAAAGAATACATGAATGATATAAGGTAAGTGTCTTTGAGTTCTGATTTTAAAATAAGAAGCTACACTCACGCACTCATACACAGACACGTACTATAAGGTAAAATGGGTGGGGTTTATTCTTGAGTTATTGGCAAATTGAAATTGTATTTCTTTTCGAGAAATGTGGGTGGCCCTGAAAAGGGCCTTTTTATTTTGGTGTAGGGGTGAGTTTAACCAATCAACTTTAACTGCCTTAAGCCTTTGCCAGGGCCAAGGCCTACTTCTGATGATTGGGTTGAAATCACTAAGGGTGGTACGACAGGCTTAGTCACAGGGTTGGCGTGTTTAGCTCCGGAAGGTCGTATTCTCTTCGGTCGTGATAAAGAAGTCTGATACATTTGTTTCAGACTTCTTAACTCCGCTAAAATGTCCAACAGTACCGTAGCCGTTTGATTTTCACCCTCTTGTTTCTTTGCTGCTACTTCTTCTTGCTGTTGTTGCTGTTGTTTTTTTCTTACCTCTTCTTGTTGCTGTTGCTGTTGCTGTAGGAGAAAAGCTTGTTCCGCTTCCTTTTGTCGTTGCATAAATTTCTCCAATTCTTCTTTCTGTCTCTGTCTAAAATTCTCCACTTGCGGTAATGAAGAAGGTAACGAAGGTTCCGGAACAAATTCTTGCGAGGTAAGAAAATCCACAAAATCCCAATGTACCTCTTCTGAAAGTAAGTCCGGGTTCCCTTGGGCAGTCTCCCCTGCTGGTGCACCCCAATGGATCGTTTTCTGAGTATCCGTCATGTTGAATCACTGTCGCATAGATTGACTGCACACAAGCGCTAACGAATCTATATAGACCACGTGACGTCACAGACTGCTCTCTTCGGATTGGATGCGAGCTGACTGAATTTTGTAACGCGTGTTCGGATTGGTAAATGAATTCAATCCGTTTCAATCCTTCCTGTACCTATAAATAAGCGCAGTTCACTGCATTGATTCACTTGTTCTCGTCGCTTCAAGATGTGGACCGATGTGCAATCTTCTACGCTTGTGTCTTCCATGATGTTCCGGACGGACATGCTCATGTATGTCCGAGCCAAGTGGACCGTTGTCCACAGGACAAACACCAGCCTGTGGATACGTAGGATCTACGTAGAAAGACAAGGATGCCTGAAAAGAGTGCTGATTTACGGACCAACAGTGAGACGTAGCCTAAGGACAAGAAGAAGACCAATGCGGTACCATTTATGTTAATGAATACATTAACATAAACCCAAAGGCCCTTTTCAGGGCCAGCCATATTTCTAGAAAAGAGATAGCCTTTCCACTGCCTACCCTTTTTTAAAATTTAAATTTAAATTTAAATTTAAATTTAAAAAATTTTTTAAAAAATCCCAAAAGCTCAAACTCTATTCCCCATGTTAATTTCCCCTTGTCGCTAGACAGACCCACACTATAGTTCCATGTTAAATTCCCTTTGTCGCTAGAGTGACCCACGATTTTTCTCCATGTTAATTTCCCTTGTCGCTAATCTGACCCACGATTTTTCACCATGTTAAATTTCCCTTGTCGCTAATCTGACCCAGGGGTCTCTGTAATGCTAATTCCCATTGTCGCTAATGTACCCCACTTAACTACTCATGGGCGATCCTATGGAAATTATGTCCGTCTTATTGCAAAATACATCAACATTTAATTTAACCGTGCAGATCGCTAGAACAAACCTCTAATAATACACATTTTGAAAAGTGTTGTGTGACACGGATCGCCATTGTCGCTTGATGTCTGCTTTCTTGTTCGAAAAGAGATCGTTTCGTCTTGACTATAAAAATTTAATTTGACTAAGTTTTACGCACTCCTTGAACTTATGCATTTCACGTTGTAGGTGTAAGCCGTCGTTCTCAGTTTTCTAGAAGTTCGTTTTTGCGTTTCTCAGATGTGAAACTATTTTTTATGGACCGAACGAAATTTCTTTTGGCGTGAAACAGGACTCGTGGTTTTGTGGCATAATGGAGAGCATTGATTAAAGTTCAGTTATGTCGTCTTCGAAATCGCTGACACGGATTTGAGCTAACACTTCAGGTCTTGTGTGAGGCGATACGGTACATCATTGCCTTTTACTTTCTCAATGAAATCGTTTCATCTTATTGCAAAATTACATTTGACTAGGTTTCATACGCAGCAGGTCCCTGTATAAAGGGAGAGTTTCTTAGCGTCAGATTATTCATTCCACTCTCAAACGATCAAGAAGATGGAAGAGTCAGCACAGATCGACCTGCTGGTCAAATATTTGCTAAAAGTCATACGAAAGCATAATTCACATGCGAAAGTGGCAACAAAACTTACTCTTTTGGTCGTTGATTTCATGAGAGTCATACGAAAGTGTGTAAGTGCTAATGAAGTTTGCTATATCTGCAAAGGTAAATGGGTATTTGTCTCCAGAATACCTGCTTCGTCTAAGAAAGAGAGACAAAAGTCAAGATACCTAATACCGTTGTCAAGAGAAAGGACACTGGAATTCAGAGTGTCCTAAGAGAAAAGAGAAGAAACAGAAACAAGACGAAAAAGAGAAGAGGGATTCAGAAGAAGAAGAAATTGAAGATGATGAAGAACTTGTGCTAGTAAAGACATGGAAATGGAAAAATTGACAATGTGAGCCGATGCGTTGGCCCTGATGTGAAATTTCATACTACCTTCTAAAAGAGAATAGACCAGAAAGAAAACGTAAGTGTCTCTTAGTCTTGACATTCTATAATAAGGATGGCGTGATTTGTTTTTTTACTCACACTTTATGAAATTGTGCTCTTTTACCTATCTCTATCCCTCTGGAACATGTTTTAGTTAGATTTGAAATGAAAGGATGTTTTCCTTCACGCACGCTCTTTACGCATGCAAGTCGGTAAACAATAGTCAGTCTATTCATCCATCATTATGTGTCTTGATGTTTCCTAAATCACACACTGATGCCATAAAATAACGGGTTAAATGGGTTTTGTAGTGTTGGGGGTGGGGGTGGGGTGTAGGTGCTTGGCAGAGTTGGTCATTGCAGGTGAGGGCTTAACTGCTTTCAAAAAACTTTTTCTTCTTCACTGTGTTGATGGAATATAATGGGTTATTTTCTTCATTCTATGTTGATAGTATATATAAAGGGCTATTTCTTTACTCCGTGTGGATAGTGTATAATGGTTTTCTTCTTCCCTCTGTGTGGTTAGTATATTATGGCTTTTTCCTTTTCCCTCTTTGAGGATAGAGTATATTGGGTTATTTATTTCTTCTTCCCTCTGCGTGGATTGTAGATATGGGGTTTATTTATATTTTTTACACCTCACCTCCGTGTGGATAGTAGGTATGGGATTTGTATTCTTCCTCTTCCATGTGTAGATAGTATATTTGGGGTTTGTTTTTTCCTCTTCCCTGTGTGTGTGTGTGTGTGTGTGTGTGTGTGTGTGTGTGTACGTTGTGTAGATCGTATATTTGGTTGTTTTTTATTTCTTCTTCTTCCTCCCGAGTGTGGATAGTATATTTGGGGTTTGTATGCGTTAGCGACGTCGTGTGGATAGTACATTTGGGGTTTGTATGCGTTAGAGACGTTGTGTGGATAGTATATTTGGGGTTTGTATGCGTTAGCGACGTTGTGTGGATAGTATATTTGGGGTTTGTACGCGTTCGCGTACGTTTGTATGCATAGTATATTTGGGGTTTGTATGCGTTCGCGTACGTTTGTATGGATAGTATATTTGGGGTTTGTATGCGTTAGCGACGTTGTATGGACAGTATATTTGGGGTTTGTATGCGTTAGCGACGTTGTGTGGATAGTATATTTGGGGTTTGGACGCGATCGCGTACGTTTGTATAAATAGTATATTTGGGGTTTGTATGCGTTCGCGTACGTTTGTATGGATAGTATATTTGGGGTTTGTATGCGTTCGCCTACGTTTGTATGGATAGTATATTTGGGGTTTGTATGCGTTAGCAACGTTGTATGGACAGTATATTTGGGGTTTGTATGCGTTAGCGACGTTGTGTGGATAGTATATTTGGGGTTTGTATGCGTTCGCGTACGTTTATATGGATAGTATATTTTGGGGTTTGTATGCGTTTGCGTACGTTTGTGTGGATAGTTTATTTGGGGTTTGTATGCGTTCGCCTACGTTTGTATGGATAGTATATTTGGGGTTTGTATGCGTTAGCGACGTTGTATGGATAATATATTTGGGGTTTGTATGCGTTTGCGTACGTTTATATGGATAGTATATTTTGGGGTTTGCATGCGTTTGCGTACGTTTGTGTGGATAGTTTATTTGGGGTTTGTATTATCTCCCTTCTGTGTTGATAGTATATTTGGGGTTTGTTTTATCCTCTTCCCTCTGTGTGTGTGTGTGTGTGTGTGTGTGTGTATGTGTATGTGTGCGTTTGTCTGCGCGCGTACGTTGTCCGTGTGTGTGTGTGTGTGTGTGTGTGTGTGTGTGTGTATTGGTCTCTGTTTGTCCCTATAAAACTCACTTTATCCCTATCAGATACACTCTACCTACCTGCCTGCAGTAGCGTGTATTCAGGTCAGCCGCTTGTAACACTGTTGACATTTATCCCTTAGTGTTCAGTACAGTGACGTCACTGACGCTGGAAATTTCGAGACTATAAATATAGACTTGGGGATTTCCACAGGTTGTAGCTATACATATTTACCAGAGTTCATAAACAGGAACGTCACTCAAGCTGAGGCTATAAAAAGATAGCGGGGTTTTCCAAAGGAATAACCCACAAGTTTTAGCATAAATAGATAGTGGGATTTCATAGGAATTTCAGCTGATTATAGCTATAAATAGATACATGGGTGTTTATTCACGATCGTCACACAACTTGATATTGTAAGTAGTTACTAATTTTATCCATTTTAGTCTGAACCATTGTAACTTAATTTTCGGGGATATGTTTATTTTCCTTTAAATTCAGGGACAATTTCGTCATTATAGCATTACTTTTAGTCACATCCATTTTGTCGTTGAGCATTTCCTTGATTATAGCTATTCATAGCATCATTACAATTATGCAAATTTTTGAACACCCCAGCAAGATTTCAGGTCTTGGTAATGCTTTATATATAAATCTCAGGCTTGTACTAGTGTATGTATGTCTCTGTCTCTGGATAGTATATTTGGGGTTTGTATGCGTTAGCGACGTTGTATGGATAGCATATTTGGGGTTTGTATGCGTTAGCGACGTTGTGTGGATAATATATTTGGGGTTTGTATGCGTTTGCGTACGTTTATATGGATAGTATATTTTGGGGTTTGTATGCGTTTGCGTACGTTTGTGTGGATAGTTTATTTGGGGTTTGTATTATCTCCCTTCTGTGTTGATAGTATATTTGGGGTTTGTTTTATCCTCTTCCCTCTGTGTGTGTGTGTGTGTGTGTGTGTATGTGTATGTGTGCGTTTGTCTGCGCGCGTACGTTGTCCGTGTGTGTGTGTGTGTGTGTGTGTGTGTGTGTGTGTGTGTGTGTGTGTGTATTGGTCTCTGTTTGTCCCTATAAAACTCACTTTATCCCTATCAGATACACTCTACCTACCTGCCTGCAGTAGCGTGTATTCAGGTCAGCCGCTTGCAACACTGTTGACATTTATCCCCTAGTGTTCAGTACAGTGACGTCACTGACGCTGGAAATTTCGAGACTATAAATATAGACTTGGGGATTTCCACAGGTTGTAGCTATACATATTTACCAGAGTTCATAAACAGGAACGTCACTCAAGCTGAGGCTATAAAAAGATGGCGGGGTTTTCCAAAGGAATAACCCACAAGTTTTAGCATAAATAGATAGTGGGATTTCATAGGAATTTCAGCTGATTATAGCTATAAATAGATACATGGGTGTTTATTCACGATCGTCACACAACTTGATATTGTAAGTAGTTACTAATTTTATCCATTTTAGTCTGAACCATTGTAACTTAATTTTCGGGGATATGTTTATTTTCCTTCAAATTCAGGGACAATTTCGTCATTATAGCATTACTTTTAATCACATCCATTTTGTCGTTGAGCATTTCCTTGATTATAGCTATTCATAGCATCATTACAATTATGCAAATTTTTGAACACCCCAGCAAGATTTCAGGTCTTGGTAATGCTTTATATATAAATCTCAGGCTTGTACTAGTGTATGTATGTCTCTGTCTCTGGATAGTATATTTGGGGTTTGTATGCGTTAGCGACGTTGTATGGATAGCATATTTGGGGTTTGTATGCGTTAGCGACGTTGTGTGGATAATATATTTGGGGTTTGTATGCGTTTGCGTACGTTTATATGGATAGTATATTTTGGAGTTTGTATGCGTTTGCGTACGTTTGTGTGGATAGTTTATTTGGGGTTTGTATTATCTCCCTTCTGTGTTGATAGTATATTTGGGGTTTGTTTTATCCTCTTCCCTCTGTGTGTGTGTGTGTGTGTGTGTGTGTGTGTGTGTGTATGTGTGCGTTTGTCTGCGCGCGTACGTTGTCCGTGTGTGTGTGTGTGTGTGTGTGTGTGTGTATTGGTCTCTGTTTGTCCCTATAAAACTCACTTTATCCCTATCAGATACACTCTACCTACCTGCCTGCAGTAGCGTGTATTCAGGTCAGCCGCTTGCAACACTGTTGACATTTATCCCCTAGTGTTCAGTACAGTGACGTCACTGACGCTGGAAATTTCGAGACTATAAATATAGACTTGGGGATTTCCACAGGTTGTAGCTATACATATTTACTAGAGTTCATAAACAGGAACGTCACTCAAGCTGAGTCTATAAAAAGATAGCGGGGTTTTCCAAAGGAATAACCCACAAGTTTTAGCATAAATAGATAGTGGGATTTCATAGGAATTTCAGCTGATTATAGCTATAAATAGATACATGGGTGTTTATTCACGATCGTCACACAACTTGATATTGTAAGTAGTTACTAATTTTATCCATTTTAGTCTGAACCATTGTAACTTAATTTTCGGGGATATGTTTATTTTCCTTTAAATTCAGGGACAATTTCGTCATTATAGCATTACTTTTAGTCACATCCATTTTGTCGTTGAGCATTTCCTTGATTATAGCTATTCATAGCATCATTACAATTATGCAAATTTTTGAACACCCCAGCAAGATTTCAGGTCTTGGTAATGCTTTATATATAAATCTCAGGCTTGTACTAGTGTATGTATGTCTCTGTCTCTGTTGTGTTTGACCCTCTACCATCATTGTCCCTAGACAATCCCACCATGTTCAATTCCCCTTGACGCTATACAGACCCACCATGTTCAATTTCCATATATTAAATTCCCCTTGACGCTAGACAGTCCCACGATTTATTCCCATGTTCAATTTCCCTTGACGCTAGAGTGACCCATGATTTTTCCCCATGTTAAGTTTCCCTTGTCCCTAGACTAACCCAAAATAGATTCCCATGTTAATTTCCATTGTCCCCAGAGTGACGGGCCAGTTTTCCCCATGTTAAATTTACATAGTCCCCAGAGTGACGGGACCCTGTTTTTAATGGTAAGACCCATTGTCTCTAGGGTGTCCCACTTAACTACTAGCGTATGAAACGTGGTGCAAAATATATTTATAAAACAAAATTTAAAAATGTTTTCCTCCGGTGTCTACAGCTTTTATCTGGTGACCAGAGCAAGATACTTCCTATAAACCTTTTCTAATATTGAAATGTTACGGTATTGGTGAAGTAAAATTGTCGTTTGGTTTTATATGCCGGACATATTTAAGCGTAGAGAAATCTAACAATTCAATACATCACAAAACGTAAGGTTCCTTCAATTATTCTGAATCCATGTCCCATGGGGTATGAATCAGACAAGAAGAAAGGAGCATGGCCAAACTCGTCATCGAAGAGCCCCGTACCAGAATCAAGCCAATGGTATTGGAGTTCTTAAATTATTAGATTTGCAAAAACTAACCAGCTAAACTGCTCCATATGTCACACAGCTGAACAGGCATATCCACCATTAGCATCACTACCATTCATCGTAGTCATCATCATTGTCGTTATCGTTGCCTTCATTTATGTCGTTGTTATCTATAGTGTAATTTGTTAAGTATCATTCCAATATGTTTCAAATGTTATTGTACTGTTCATCATTCCTTAACTGATTAGCATTTTCGTCATTCCTTAATATTGTCTGGTCGTCTAGTCTGAATAGATTTTATCATTTTACGAGTTTTATGAACCTGCACATGTTTTTACCTCTAGACAGGAACGAAATTTATTCACGAAGGAACCGTTTTATGATGTCTTATGAATTACATGATGTCTTAGGAATTACATGATGTTTTAGGAATTACATCTTCCGTATTATGGTTAGGGGCAAAGGTCATGACCCCACTTTCAATATAACCTCTAAAACTCACAGCACATATTAAGCTTGAACGTTCTAGTTGGCACAAGAACCAGTCTAGTTGTTATGATTACAATGGTCATTCAAACCAATAACCAGTCTACAGTTATTTTTGCAAAGAAGGTGAACACTAAGGAGAAGAAAGAAGTCTTGACATATTAAAGGGGAATAATCAACACCGATATGAGAAGGAGTGAAACATTATTGCCGTTCTTTATTCTACAAGATGTCTAATTTCAAAGTAACACATTATACTTTCAGTTTCAATATAAAGTAGCTAACCGACTTTTGTAACCAAAGTCACTTGAAAAGTATGGACAATACACTATGGTCTCTGCAAGTAATTTTCAAAAATATTTCACTTTGTTTAATAACATAATCTGATATCAGATCTTGACCTGGAGACTCAAAACATAGTCGTTTTTGCTAAACTGTGTTGTAGGTCCATCTAACACGTCCAGACATTAGTTTAAAATATGATACAACCCGATTTTGTATTATTCTGCTTAGTAAGTCTTTCATAGCTAATATATCTACAAATGTTCCAGATTAAATTCAAACTAGAAATAAAATAACTTAATAAAACATAAAATTTCAGACGTGCCTATATATATATATATATATATATATATATATATATATATATATATATATATATATATATATATATTAATTCGCTCTTGCATCTATATTAAATGGCTCCGGTGACCTAAATCTAATTGATTAGAGCGTCCGCCACTGATGATGGAGGTGGCAAATGCGAACCGAGGCCGACACGTACCAAAGACTTATAAAAATGATACAAGGACCTGCCTAAATTGGCGCTCAGCATTAATAGGAAAGTTTTAGGACTGGTCGGCTGTGTGTCAGGATAATGTGAATGGGTTGGACACGATGACACTTGTCTGAAGCATGCCCCCCCCCCCCCAGCACTAGAAAAAACTATGAAATGCCACACTGCAAATATCGTAGTGATATGACTCAAAACATTTCCAATTCCAAATATCCAGATGGTATAATAGGTATAGAGCAATAACTATTATCCAGCCATATTAATTATCACCGAAGTCGAATATACAAGTGTTGTGTTTTATCATGATTTATAATCTGCCAGCCTATTTTGTGAAGCCAAGTCCGATCATTTTTATTATTTTTCAGACTGGTCAATTACACTGGACAACAAATTTTTACAAAAGTCATGTTACTGAAATAAAATTAGTCAATTCTTATCAATTTTTATGTGCTGAACACGAATATGACAGTCAAATTGCAAAATTGGCTCTAGTTTTTTTGTAATCTGCAAGAAATTAATGTTTACATAACGAAATGCATTCCAATAGTAAAAGGTCAACTGTAATAGCCTACCTATAAAAAATCAAGTCATTGACTACATCTTAGATTTCTTCGCCTGTCTCTTGTACAGCTGTTCGGGAGCATCTCTGAGGAGTGTCCAGCAGTAGTCAGCCAGCATTGTAGTGGACCATTTTCCCTGGTATCTTTGTTCCATTGTTGCGATATCTTGATGAAAACGTTCGCCGTGTTCATCACTAACAATACCACAGTTGCTAGGAAAGAAATCCAAATGGGAATGAAGGAAGTGAATCTTTAGAGACATATTGCAGCCAAGTTTCTTATACTTCATCAACATGTCTTCTACTAGTTCCTTATAGTTTTCTGCCCTAACATTTCCGAGGAAGTTTGTAGAAACTAGGCGAAAAGCATTCCATGCTTGTTTCGCGTCACCTTCCAGCAAGTTGTTGAACCGGTCATCTTTGAAAAGCTCTCGAATCTGAGGACCCACAAAAACTCCCTCTTTAATCTTTGCTTCGCTGAGTCGAGGGAATTTTTCATGCAGGTATCGGAATGCTGGCAAAGTCCGGTCAATGGCTTTCACGAAGTTCTTCATCAAACCTAGTTTGATGTGAAGGGGTGGTAGCAAGATTTTCTGAGCCTCAAGCAGAGCTGGGTGTTGGATATTCTTCTCTCCAATGGCTACATTCTGCCTGTGAGTCCATTCCTTCCTCATGTAGTGCATTTCCCTTGTTCGGCTATCCCACTCGCATAAGAAACACATGTATTTTGTATATACTTGCTGCAGTCCCATTAAAAGGGCAACTACCTTCAAATCACCACAGAGGTGCCAGCTGTACTTGTTATACTCAATGGAATTCAGTAGCTGCCTTAAGTTATCGTATGTCTCTTTCATGTGGACAGCATACGCTACTGGAATAGATGGAAGAATGTTTCCATTGTGCAAAAGCACAGCCTTGAGACTCAGTTTCGAAGAGTCCACAAATAGTCTCCATTCTTGTGGGTCATGAGTGATTTTTAAAGCATTCATGAGGCCCTCAATATCGGAACAGAATATCAGATTACTTTCCTTTCTGAAGAAAGGCTCCAATTGCTGGTGGCGCTTTCGATATGCAGTAATTGTGACATCTTCTTCTAGAAGATTCCATTGTTGGAGTCTTGATCCTAGCAATTCTGCCTTGTTCTTTGATAAGTCCAAATCACGAATCAGGTCATTTAGTTCTTCCTGTGTTATTCTGTGTGGGGTTGATGATGCACCACAGTGAAAATCTGGATCACTGCATGCTGATGGACCAGGAGAAGAACAGGTCGACTCACCTTTGTCTTCGTCAGATGAATCAAGAGAATATTCTGCTGGAGGTTCTGGAATAGGAAGTCCCTCACCATGTGGAACTGGTCTCAATGCAGACGGAATGTTTGGGTAGACTATTCTCGACTTCTTTCGCTTCGTTATTCCGCCGGAAAGAGGAGGAACCAAGCAGAAGTAACAGTCATTTAGGTGGTTGCTTGGCTCTCTCCACACCATTGGGACTGCAAACGGCATTGATGACCTTTTGCAATTCAACCACTGTGAAAGCTGTGTTGTACATGTAGCACAGCATATATGCGGAGCCCAAGGCTTGTCTTGGTCACCAACCTTGCATCCGAAGTAAAGATGATATGCCTTCTTCACTTGAGAATTGATACTTTTCTTCTGGTTGGCAAATGTCACTTCCCCACAAATATAGCAAAAATTGTCCGCGGTATTAACACACTTTCGAGGCATTACTGTTCTTTATTGTACGTAAATGGATAAAATAATAAGTTTTATGTAACAGTAGCTTGAACTGTCTCGCACAACGTCTAAAATATTTTAAATGCTGAACCTATCTGATTGGGCTTTATATAGTACACTGCTTACGTCAGCTTCAGCAGCCGCCTGGCATTAGTATAATAGGCCTACACATGTATAGTACACTGCTGACGTCACTTACTTCAGCAGCCGCATGGCATTAGTATTGCATTGCATCAGAAAATGATGCAATCAACTGTGGATGATGTGAGCATGATGGTATTATGCAATGTTACATCATTATTCCGGATGTTGCTGCAGTCCTACTGGAGAAATTTACACAGTGAAACATAGAAAATGAGGTATATGAATATCTTCAAAACGAGAGCCAATACAAATTTGTCACGGTTATATTCGTGTTCGGCACACCAAAATACTACAGATTAGGGCCTTTTCAAGTCAGTAATGATTTCACTGTTGACCAGTGTTACAGATTGTGTTTCCTGTAACATCAGACAACTGCGTCACATATAGAAAATCCACAAATAAAAAGACTGTCCGTAAGCATACCCTAGTTCAGAAGAAAATGAAAAATAGATACTATCGAAATAAGTGAGAGACACAAAAATAACTTGTTTTAGATAACTGCTTTTTTAAGATATTTAGGTATTTCATTTCGATTTCTAAGGTACCAATGAAAATAAAATTCGGTCTCCGAACAATTTTAAAACTATGGATAAAGCTCATTACGAAAAATGTATGGTGGAATTAAGACTGCTCTAGAAAATCTGACTAAAATGTATGGTGGAATTAAGACTGCTCTTGAAAATCAGACTAAAAATGTATGATGGAATTAAGACTGCTCTAGAAAATCAGACTAAAAATGTATGATGGAATTAAGACTGCTCTAGAAAATCAGACTAAAAATGTATGGTGGAATTAAGACTGCTCTTGCAAATCTGACTAAAAATTTATAACATCCGTATATCCGTCACTTGGATGAAACTTGTAAACAGGAAGGTCAAGGCATACATGGTAAGTCCACAAGAAGGTCAAGGCATGCATGACCAGTCCACAAGAAATAATGGTGTGCATAGCAAGTCCACATGAAGGGCATAGTGTGCATAGCAAGTACACAAGAAGGCCATTGTGTGCATGGCAAGTACACAAGAAGGGCATAGTGTGCATGACAGGTACACAAGAAGGGTATAGTGTGCATGGCAAGTCACAAGAAGGACATATTATGTATGACAAATCAACAAGAAGGTAATGGCAAGTCCACAGGAAAAGCATAAAATGTGTAACCTTGACCCAATAGTCAAAAAGGTTGCTCGAACAAGTGGCAGAGTAAATTATATATCATTACGATTCACCCCAAGTGTGGAGAAATTTCCTGAAGGTGTTTAAGAAATATAAACAAACGAAATAAGCTTTAGCTTCTTAATGATTTCTGCTAGAGAGAAATAAATCCATCAAGGGCTTTAGAGAATAAACAGAAACAAAACTATTTTACCATAAACTCAACACAGATTTACTAAGACAGTAACTTGGACTAGAAGGTCAAATTTTCAAGGGAGCCTGTCGTAAAGATAATTGCCGTAGCTGCATAAGTTTTCATCCCAAGTGTGACGAAAAAATATCAATATGAGCATAAAGTATATGTTAACAAAAATAAAATTTAAAACTATATCAACCAAAACGTTAACTCAAATGTTCTATATCTGCAACTCTGAATACAAGGTCAATGAAGCAAACAAATGTGGCAAAGATTGTTTTGAATTAGCGTTGTAAAGAGTGCTCATAAGCATGAAGAAACTCCATCAATGGGTTGACAAAACAATAAGTAAACTATACAGCATTAAACTAACTATTGACACAAATTTACAAACATGTAAACTTGACCCCAAGGTAAAATGGGCAAGGAAGTGTGTCGTCAAATATGTTGCAGTAGTTTCATGAGCATAAATACAATCTAGCAAGGGACTGGGGGAGGGGACAAATGAGAAACCTTAACACAAACCGGAACACAACGTTTCTTTGACTGTAACCGTGACACATATATACTTGGAGTTTAAATATTTCACCCAACATATTAAATGTATTTGATATTACGAGGCACTTATCGCCCTTGTAAGCATATCCTCAAAAAACAGTTCACACATCATTGTACATGATTACTATCTACACTTCATTCTTGAATGAATTGTTCCAGATTGAACACCACTCCAGTGCGCGAAGTGATAAAAAATGACATATCCGTACCAAATATATTTCAGGTTTACTCACCGGAAAATTACAAATATTTCCTTTTCTCATCAACGTGTGATTGACAGACAGTTATGGTGAAGTTTTAAAGCTCATGACACTGATTGTTCTTACGCAGAGAACAACGATCTCAACAATATTCTGTCATGGAGATTTAGTTGCGTACGATCTATCAGCATTGTTTACCATACTCTCTCTCTCTCTCTCTCTCTCTCTCTCTCTCTCACGGGACCCCGAGTGGCCGAGTGGTCTAAAGCGCTCTTCGTTACGGATCACTGCCATCTCACCTCTGTCTGCGTGGGTTCGAGTCTAGGATATGGTCAATGTGGGTAAGTGAGAAAGATTGCCAGTAGCTTCTCAGAGGTCGGTGGTTTCCTTCCGGGGATTTCCCGGGTTCTTCCTCCACCATTAATGCTGGCCAACATGTATTGCTGAAAAATGGCGTTAAACCCTACAACAACAACAACAACAACTCTCTCTCTCTCTCTCTCTCAATCTCTCTCTCTCTCTCGCTCTCTCTCTCTCTCTCTCTCTCTCTCTCTCTCTCTCTCTATATATATATATATATATATATATATATATATATATATATATATATATATATGAAGTTTCATCAGTGCATATTGTATGTAAACAACTATATATTTAACGCAATATCAGGGTAATCTTACTGTTAAGATTTGTTCTGTTCCCACGTGGAATGCCGTAAAAAGTTTAAGAAGCGAATTTATAACAGGTAATTTCACTTTGTTAAACCTTTATAATCAGTAGCTCCTAAATGACCTCTGTTTAGATACAAATAAGGCATTTCAACGGCACGCTACCTATTTTGAAATCTGTGAAAGCCATTTCATTTGAAAATTGTCAGATCCATTTTTGTCTGTTAATAGCTACCAAATTTCAATACAGTTTAGGAAATACAAGCTTTGTTTCAAAGGTAATGTTTTAAAAGATAATATTCTTAATCACTGACTAATCGATAATGATAGATTGTTTTTGTTTTTTTTTGAATTAATCAAATGGCATTATCATGCATGTAACTCAGGTTTATGAGTTTATACTAAGGGTAAACTGCGTGTATGTGTGTATACTAGTGTAACCTGGGTGTATGTGTGTATACTTGGAAAAATTGATGTATGTGTGTATAGTAGTGTAACCTGGGTGTGTGTGTGTATACTAATATATCCTGATTGTGTGTGTGCATACTAGTGTAACCTGGTTTTATGTGTGTATACTTGGAAACCTTGATACATGTGTGTATATTAGTGTAACCTGAGTATATGTGTGTATAATAGTGTAAACTGGGTGTATGTATGTATCATAGGAACCCTTGATGTATGTGTATATACTAGTATAACCTGGGTCTTTGTTGTGTATGCTAGGAACCCATTATGTTTGTTTGTATATTTGTGTGACGTGGATGTATATGTGATTATTCTAGTGTAACTTGTGCGTATATGCATATGTTAGTAGCTAATTGGATATATATATATATATATATATATATATATATATTTCTCTGTGTGTGTGTGTGTGTGTGTATTCATGCGGAATGTAACCTGTATGTATTTGTGTATGTTAGGAGTAATCTGAATGTGGGTATATACTATGGAAACCATGGGTGTATGTGTTATATGCTGTTAGTACTCTGGATGTGTGTATCTATTAGGGATACCATGGGTGTATGCGTTATATGCTAGGAGTACTGTGGCTATGTGTATCTATTAGGGATACCATGGGTGTATGCGTTATATGCTAGGAGTACTGTGGCTATGTGTATATATTAGGGATACCATGGGTGTATGCGTTATATGCTATGCTTACTCTGTATGTGTGTATATATTAGGGATACCATGGGTATATGCATTATATGTTAAGAGTACTGTGTGCTTATTTATGTTAATTTGTTCCTTAAGGTATTATCATCTATAACTAGTTAAAATCATGATCAAACTTTATATGAAGACGTGCTTTCAGACCTTGATTATTTTGGGGTTTTTCGTAGTCCTATATGGTCATGTCTACCATACCCACGTGATAAGTATTACCTTAGGACAGACAAATAACCCTAGTCTTCAAAGGCTTAACAGAGATTTTATTCAAAATGTCTCTTACATGAATGAGAAAAATGCAAACCACATGAGATTGCTAAAAATTCATTTTATGCGCTGGTAGCTCTCCAGCATTACTGCAAAATCAATCAAACGCCTATTGATCGTCCTATGTACGACAATGCCCAAGATATTTCTGGGTTATTTCAGAGTGACTGTATGGGTCATTTTAGGCAACTCATTAACGGAAGAGTAAGACAGGTCATGGCTTTCATCATGACTCGTGAATGTTAGTCACCGAAAACTGAACAACTGAAAAAGTATTCAGGTCCCTATAGAAAAAGAATAGCTCCGATACTCATGAAAAGTATACACTGTGACTAAGTCTATCGACGGCATAAAATCATGGGAAACGAGTAGTTTTTCTAGAAGAAATACTAATGCCCATCGGTATTATCTTCATCGTCGTCGTTATTACATTTGAGTAGTAGGACAAGTTGTAGAAGTAGTGATAATGCGGTTAAGGCCTATAAGTGACATGGAACTGTTAAGGCCTATAAGTGACATGGAACGGTTAAGGCCTATAAGTGACATGGAACGGTTAAGGCCTATAAGTGACATGGAACGGTTAAGGCCTATAAGTGACATGGAACGGTTAAGGCCTATAAGTGACATGGAACGGTTAAGGCCTATAAGTGACATGGAACGTTTAAGGCCTATAAGTGACATGGAACTGTTAAGGCCTATAAGTGACATGGAACCTTTAAGGCCTATAAGTGACATGGAACTGTTAAGGCCTATAAGTGACATGGAACGGTTAAAGCCTATAAGTGACATGGAACGTTTAAGGCCTATAAGTGACATGGAACGGTTAAAGCCTATAAGTGACATGGAACGGTTAAGGCCTATAAGTGACATGGAACTGTTTTGGCAAGGATACTGCTAAAGCCATTTCCTTAGAGAATATCAGTAGTACAAGGTTAATCGTCCGTCTTAGGACGGGAAGAAAACACTTTTTTAAAAATTATACTATTTGGATGAGCAAGTTTAAAAAAGTTTTAACATAAAAATACCAAAATGTATTACACAAAATTGTAGTGCCGCCGCGAGTTTCAAATTCGCGACCTCTTATTCGGCAGCCGCGACACGCAGAAAAACAAATGTAGATGTTGACAAATAAGATTCCTGGATTCTCTTGAGAAAACGAGCTTTTAAATATGAAAGACTGATATATTGTAAAACATTTAAAACTTTAGAACAAGCTCAATGATAAACAGTCATCGGCATCATTTTAATAATAATAATAATAATGATAATAATAATAATAATAAGAAGAAGAAGAAGAAGAAGAAGAAGAAGAAGAATATTATTGTTATTATCAATATTATTATTATTATTTAATATCATTATTGTTGTTATTGTTGGTCAAATGAAATAAATAAATAGTAATTACAATTTCCTTCATTAAAGCCCTTATACCGCCGTTACGTGAGAAAAATCGTGCATGCCAAATCACCTGAATAATACTGAATATTGAAAGATATTGGACCTTAACATCGTTGCGTGACCATAAAACCAGATAACTTGGACTCTTTTCACATATTGGTCAACGTAATTTCTTCCTCGAACTGAGAAACCCGGTCATTTTCATTTACATACGATTTTATCCGCTGTTGATCGACAACAGCCGTTGGTCAAACGATTTCAGTCGAAAGTTGAAGCACAAGATTTGATACCGTCATCGTTGAAAACTCAAAAAGAACCCTCTATGCTATGTCGGATACGGTATTTTATTCTTGGGTGATAATATGCTAGATTACATTATTCCAAATATAATCAAATTTTGTACGAAATTAAGAACAAATGTCGAGCAAAATGTTTGTGGCATGTGTACAAACTTATCTCACTATGAACTTCCGAAATCGACTTCAAAAAGCAGCCTACAGAACCTCCTCTCTCTAACCAGATTTGTTTCGCCAGGTGCGAATGTTGTTGTTATTAGTTAAGTCACTTAAAGAACTTGCGAAATGCATGACGTCACTATTTTTGGAACACTCCAGAAAATTAACGGAACAAAGACAACCTATATACCTATCGTCAGCGCTACCTTGGTTGCTGCCCTTTCGCACTGATACAGAAATTGAGGACTCGAGTACCGTATGTGGAACCTTACATTGTCACAGTGCCAGAACTACTAATCGTTTACTTGAATCCTTGCTGAAAACAACCCACAAGAGCAAGAAAAAGAGCACAGAGTCATCCTAAAGTTTGTCTCGAAAGTATGACTCCAACAGGCCATGTCATAAATGTAGGCCTTCTCTCTCCCGTCAGTCAGAGCAATCATATTCACCTGCTTTACTCTCACCAGTTGGTTTGTGATAGTGGATATGTCCACATTCTTAATACATATACTTACTCTACATCATCCTTTATCATGCAAAGAAATAATGCGTGTGATATAAGATCGCTTAGATTCATCGTTGATGATTCTGGAAACAATTTGCGTATTTCAAACAATGACACGCTAACAAAAACATTCAATACAGTGCTATTGACAGATTTATGGTGAACATTCACAGTTGAATATTTTCACATCCAAGTTAATTTCGCGAAAGACAGTCTTATTTTACTTTAAGAATTCGAGACATATTACCAGATATCACAATAAAACCGGCATTTGCTGATGAAATACAACTTTTCCTCTCTTTTATTAAACATAAGTTGTCAGGAGTTCACATACTCTTCTTCATCTACACACACACACACACACACACACACACACACACGCACACACCCCCCCCCCGCGTGTATATATATATATATATATATATATATATATATATATATATATATATATATATATATATATTAGCACACGAATTGATTCATGCACAGAGAGCAGTCACAAAAATTGTTCATTAAGACACTTGTTGTTTTGGTAATATTGCTTGCTTTGCAGCAAAACTACAAACATTAATAAAGGTGGAAAACATATGCACAATCTTACATACCAGAAGTTGACAATAGGATGCGCCTTTTTCTCAGACTCATCCATTTTGGTTTTCCCATTGGCTACATAATTTTTTCAGTATTTTATATGACAAAATGAAATTGTTATAGTTGTTAATATTTGTATTTTTTTTTTTTTTTTTTTTTATGCACGATGATAACCGTATATAACCTGTTTTACAAAGAAAATAAGAAAGTCAATAAGCGTATAAAATTTGCTTTTCCTGTGAAAACGTTTGTGTATTTGCGTGTAATTGTGAGATTTGTGATGTACTTTCGGATCTACTAAAGAAAGTAATTTCCCAAAGTGTTAAGTAAGTTGACAGATACATGAAAATGCTTGCTATGCCATGTAGTGCCTCTTTGGTCGCATCATAACTTATCGGCGTACACTTGACCTCTTCTGGACACCATTTGGCTAAAATCACGTCATAGATAAGAGGCAACCTATAACACGTTCACTGTCGCATATAGGCTCAAGCATTGTGCTTCTCACACACAGGCTTAAGGATTGGCATATACAGTGCCAGATTTATCCAGCGTGTACTACGAACCTCTACACTGCAATAGTTCAGTCTAAAGTGAGTATCCCGAATACGTTACGGAAAAAAAAAAGATACAAATGAACAAGTTTAATTTTTGTAAGGTTCATAAATACACAATAACTTATAATGACTTCATATGAAATTTTAAAAAAATACGGCGGTTGAAATTGTTGCATAATTTATATACGTGTAAGTGATCTTGGTCGATCAAAAGCTTATTTGTCTACTTTGCTTTTTCACGGTTTACCTAACACGGGTACGTAGCCATACATTTGATATGTGTTTGTGTGTGATTTAGATTTTTTAACGTAGCTTTAACAATTGTTCAGTCATATCGCTACGATGTCTGCAGTGTGACAGTTTATAGTGATGTGTAGCACTGGGGCATCATGCCGCAGACATGTAGCATAATGTCCCACTAACCTCTTATTGCTGAGCGCCAAGCGAGGTAGCTGTTAGTACCATTTTTGTAGGTCTTTGGTATGACTCGGCCGAGGTTCGAACCCGCGACCTCCCGGATCCGAGGCGGACGATCTAACCACTAGGCTACCGGAGCGGTAACATTTGATATATAGTTACCTAACATGGATACGTAACAAGACATTAAATATATTGCCCCATGGCAAGAGAATCTATACGTTGTGAAGAGAGGATATATTTGTTTTTCATCTTCAAAACCAGTATCTAAAGGATATTATCATTAATACAAGACATATTGTACCGTATGGTACTAAAAACCTGACTGGGTTGACCTAATATGTCACACTAAATTACATTTTTGTCATATTGTAAACAAATTGACCCTATCTAAAAACAATGTAATATTGTGCTCTATTTGACATTATCCGATTGATTCAATGCATCGCAGCGGGCTTATTTATCGTTGTGGCCAAGGAAGTAAAGTATATAACTTCAAATAGATTCGAACGGCTTCTGGTCAAATTTCGTTATCAAAGATTAGTTACCATGTCTGTAAAGTAAGGCAGTTTATATTGATTGATTTCAGCTAACAAAGGATTTGTTTTAGTTGGTGCAGGTGCAGCTTTTGTGGGGACACACAATCAAGCGTCGACTGCCGCGATAAGGAAACTTCTACTTTCACATGTGAAATTAAAGGATATATTTTTCACAAGTGAGAATATAAAAATGAAAATTTAAGAAAATTATTTTGCAAACAAATATCTATATTTCACACATAAATATTCCATAAACGTTTCATAATTAAGTAGTGGATGGAAAAAAGCTTACGCCAGAGAGAGTAAATACTCGACTTATTGAAATAAGCTCCAGCTCTGTCCTTCTAATGTGACCATTTACCCTTTTGGACTTCCATTACAGTTCATGTGTGTAAGTTACAGCTCTATCCATCTAATGTGACCATTTACACGTTTACACAACCCTTTTGAATTTCCTTTACAGCTCATGTTTGTAAGTTACAGTTCAGCACTTTTAATGGGAACATGTACACATTGAACTCATTTTAGGGTTTCCTTTACACCTCGTGGATTTTTTATGTTCATTACGGTAGCGCGATCAAGAAACCCCTAATAGAAGATGTCATGGAATAGGTTATATTAGATTCAAAGTAGTAGTAGTGACTGTATGATAGTTTTCCCTTAATTTCTCGTGCATGTGTATGTTAATTTTCCTTCATTTCTCGTGTATGTGTATGTTATTTTTCCTTCATTTCTCGTGTATGTGTATGATATTTTCCCTTAATTTCTCGTGTATGTGTATGTTATTTTTCCTTCATTTCTCGTGTATGTGTATGATATTTTCCCTTCATTTATTGTGTATGTGTATGATATTTTCCCTTCATTTCTCGAGTATGTGTATGATATTTTCCCTTCATTTCTCGTGTATGTGTATGATATTTTCCTTTCATTTCTTGTGTATGTGTATGATATTTTCCCTTCATTTCTCGTGTATGTGTATGATATTTTCCCTTCATTTCTCGTGTATGTGTATATTTTCCCTTCATTTCTCGTGTATGTGTATGATATTTTTCCTTCATTTCTCGTGTATGTGTATGATATTTTCCCTTCCTTTTTCGTGCATCTGTACCATATTTTCCCTTCATTTCTCGTGTATGTATATGATGTATATCATATTTTCCCTTCATTTCTCGTGTATGTGTATGGTATTTTCCCTTCATTTCTCGTGTATGTCTGTGATATTCTCCCTTCATTTCTCGTGTATGTTTATGATATTTTCCCTTCGTTTCTCGTGCATGTGTATGATATTTTTCCTTCGTTTCTCGTGTATGTGTATGATATTTTTCCTTCGTTTCTGGTGCATGTGTATGATATTTTCCCTTCATTTCTCGTGCATGTGTATGATATTTTCCCTTCATTTCTCGAGTATGTGTATGATATTTTCCCTTCATTTCTCGTGTATGTGTATGATATTTTCCCTTCATTTCTCGTGTATGTGTATGATAATTTCCCTTCATTTCTCGTGTATGTGTGTGATATTTTCCCTTCATTTCTCGTGTATGTGTATGATATTTTCCCTTCATTTCTCGTGTATGTGTATGATAATTTCCCTTCATTTCTCGTGTATGTGTATGATATTTTTCCTTCATTTCTCGTGTATGTGTGTGATATTTTCCCTTCATTTCTCCTGTATGTGTATGATAATTTCCCTTCATTTCTCGTGTATGTGTATGATATTTTCCCTTCATTTCTCGTGTATGTGTATGATAATTTTCCTTCATTTCTCGTGCATGTGTATGATATTTTCCCTTCATTTCTCGAGCATGTGTATGATATTTTCCCTTCATTTCTCGTGTATGTGTGTGATATTTTCCCTTCATTTCTCGTGCATATGTATCATATTTTCCCTTCATTTCTCGTGTATGTGTATGATAATTTCCCTTCATTTCTCGTGTATGTGTATGATATTTTTCCTTCATTTCTCGTGTATGTGTGTGATATTTTCCCTTCATTTCTCGTGCATGTGTATGATATTTTCCCTTCATTTCTCGAGTATGTGTATGATATTTTCCCTTCATTTCTCGTGTATGTGTGTGATATTTTCCCTTCATTTCTTGTGTATATGTATGATATTTTCCCTTCATTTCTCGTGTATGTGTGTGATATTTTCCTTTGATTTCTCGTGTATGTGTGTGATATTTTTCCTTCATTTCTCGTGTATGTGTATGATATTTTCCCTTCATTTCTCGTGTATGTATATGATATTTTCCCTTCATTTCTCGTGTATGTGTATGATAATTTCCCTTCATTTCTCGTGTATGTCTATGATATTTTTCCTTCATTTCTCGTGTATGTGTGTGATATTTTCCCTTCATTTCTCGTGTATGTGTATGATAATTTCCCTTCATTTCTCGTGCATGTGTATGATATTTTCCCTTCATTTCTCGTGCATGTGTATGATATTTTCCCTTCATTTCTCGTGCATGTGTATGATATTTTCCCTTCATTTCTCGTGTATGTGTGTGATATTTTCCCTTCATTTCTCGTGTATATGTATGATAATTTCCCTTCATTTCTCGTGTATGTGTATGATATTTTCCCTTCATTTCTCGTGCATGTGTGTGATATTTTCCCTTCATTTCTCGTGCATGTGTATGATATTTTCCCTTCATTTCTCGAGTATGTGTATGATATTTTCCCTTCATTTCTCGTGTATGTGTGTGATATTTTCCCTTCATTTCTTGTGTATATGTATGATATTTTCCCTTCAGTTCTCGTGTATGTGTGTGATATTTTCCCTTCATTTCTCGTGTATGTGTGTGATACTTTCCCTTCATTTCTCGTGTATGTGTGTGATATTTTCCCTTCATTTCTAGTGTATGTGTATGATATTTTCCCTTCATTTCTCGTGTATGTGTATATTTTCCCTTCATTTCTCGTGTATGTGTATGATATTTTCCCTTCATTTCTCGTGTATGTGTATGATATTTTTCCTTCATTTCTCGTGTATGTGTATGATATTTTCCCTTCCTTTTTCGTGCATCTGTACCATATTTTCCCTTCATTTCTCGTGTATGTGTATGATGTATATCATATTTTCCCTTCATTTCTCGTGTATGTGTATGGTATTTTCCCTTCCTTTCTCGTGTATGTCTGTGATATTTTCCCTTCATTTCTCGTGTATGTTTATGATATTTTCCCTTCGTTTCTCGTGCATGTGTATGATATTTTTCCTTCGTTTCTCGTGTATGTGTATGATATTTTTCCTTCGTTTCTCGTGCATGTGTATGATATTTTCCCTTCATTTCTCGTGCATGTGTATGATATTTTCCCTTCATTTCTCGAGTATGTGTATGATATTTTCCCTTCATTTCTCGTGTATGTGTATGATATTTTCCCTTCATTTCTCGAGTATGTGTATGATATTTTCCCTTCATTTCTCGTGTATGTGTATGATAATTTCCCTTCATTTCTCGTGTATGTGTGTGATATTTTCCCTTCATTTCTCGTGTATGTGTATGATATTTTCCCTTCATTTCTCGTGTATGTGTATGATAATTTCCCTTCATTTCTCGTGTATGTGTATGATATTTTTCCTTCATTTCTCGTGTATGTGTGTGATATTTCCCTTCATTTCTCCTGTATGTGTATGATAATTTCCCTTCATTTCTCGTGTATGTGTATGATATTTTCCCTTCATTTCTCGTGTATGTGTATGATAATTTTCCTTCATTTCTCGTGCATGTGTATGATATTTTCCCTTCATTTCTCGAGCATGTGTATGATATTTTCCCTTCATTTCTCGTGTATGTGTGTGATATTTTCCCTTCATTTCTCGTGCATATGTATGATATTTTCCCTTCATTTCTCGTGTATGTGTATGATAACTTCCGTTCATTTCTCGTGTATGTGTATGATATTTTTCCTTCATTTCTCGTGTATGTGTGTGATATTTTCCCTTCATTTCTCGTGCATGTGTATGATATTTTCCCTTCATTTCTCGAGTATGTGTATGATATTTTCCCTTCATTTCTCGTGTATGTGTGTGATATTTTCCCTTCATTTCTTGTGCATATGTATGATATTTTCCCTTCATTTCTCGTGTATGTGTGTGATATTTTCCTTTCATTTCTCGTGTATGTGTGTGATATTTTCCCTTCATTTCTCGTGTATGTGTATGATATTTTCCCTTCATTTCTCGTGTATGTGTGTAATATTTTCCCTTCATTTCGCGTGTATGTGATTTTCCCTTCATTTCTCGTGTATGTGTGAGATATTTTCCCTTCATTTCTCAATATCAAATTTATTTAAGATGACCGTGTACATGCATGGCTCGGAAAAAATTCCCGGTTTTCAAAAACTAGAAATAACAATCTATAAATGAAGATCAAACTAACATCGTATTTATTTCAGATGACAGCCATCAGACTGGTACTAGGTCTAGGAATTCTTACGGTTTTCCCAGTTAATCATGGACAACATACTCATCGTAAGCAATATAATCGTGTCATTGTCGTACATCTGTGTCATTGTTACATATAAATCTCATGCGTTGAAAAAGGGACATGTCACAATCTTTATTGACTTTCTTGAACACTGATGTGTTATCATATCATTCATGTTGTCATACCAGTTGTTGTACCGGTCATGACGTCATACTAGTGATATTACCTGCAATATAATAAAGTTATCAGTCGCAAACGGAATGATGGTTTGAAACCTTTTGGAGCGACATATTTTTTAAATTAATAAGATAATTGATTGATATTTACGAATCCATTAAAACAAACGTTTCGCAACCAGGTCTGTATGGGAAATGGAACTAGCAGTATAGTATATAAAGTGGAGACAATTGTTACAAAATTTTTTTGAAAACACGCCATTCTAAATGTGTCAATAATTGTGCAAGTTTGCAAGTATGTCGGAAGATTATATATTTTTCATTTTGCAATTTAGGAAATAAATCCAGATTATTTAAAACAATTCATAATATTGTGGAAAAAATAAAATGAAACAATTAAGTATGTTTATTTACTTGTAAACTGTTATCTTGTTCCTTTGCAATGTACGAGTATACGGCTCTAACAAGTTTTCCTGTGTGCAATCCTTTGGAATGTACGAGTACAAAGCTCTTCCAAGTTTTACTGTGTGCAATCCTTTGCTAGCGTACTTGAGTAAGGTCTGGAAAAGACTCGCAACATTCGAGTAAACGTGAAATTGAGGAAAGATTGAGAATCCAAATGCAATATCTATAGCTAAGCATGTAAAGTTGGGGCCTCTTGTGTTGTATTTTTTAATTTCCTAACGTACGAACTGATTAATCTCTTCTCTTCAGACTCATGCGAGGACATCTACAAAAATAACATACAGAGCCAAAATGGAGTGTACACAATCTACAACCGTATTAACCAACCTTACCAAGTGTACTGTGAATTCCACAAAGCATATGGGTATACCTTTGTTGCGGCCAACACATCTATAGCGGTGAATATCGATGACCTCCACACTAGTTCTGACCACGTGTTGGTGCGATTTCTCCGTAACAACCACGCTCAAACTCAGACGAAAGTAGAACAAATCTCTGCATTCAAGAGTCGATACCAACTATCACTTCAGTACTCCAAAAATGATGGGTATGCCACACCATTAAATGCAAACCTCGGACCGTATCTGTACCTTGGATTTCTTCCGGCGTCAGAAGCATCACACACAAGGGGAACTCAAGGCTACAGGTATCATTATTTTGGCTAGCGTATCTACCTTTACTCCTCGTCTGGTAAAAGATGAAAACAAGTTCCTTCCTCGTTATTCTTTACTCGTACAGAGAATCGTAATGTTTTTTTCTGTAAAGATTCAAACGATAGAAGATGGACTAAAATAATTTGACACCAACATGTACTAAAATTAGTTTCACACTAAAATGTACTGACATTAGTCTGACACTGACATGTACTAAAAAATAGTTTGACACTAAAATGTACTAAAATTTGTTTGACATTTAAATGTACTCAAATTAGGTTGACAATGCAGTGTACTAAAAATAGTTAGACACTAAATTGTACAAAAGTTAGTTCGACACTAAAATGTGCTAAAATTAGTTTGAAACGCCAGTGTACTAAAAATAGTTTGACACCCTAAAATGTACTCAGATTAGTTTGACACTGCAATGTACTAAAATAATCAGACAATAAAATGTATAAAAATTAATTTCACACTAAAATATCCTAAAATTGGTTTGATACTAAAATGTACTAAAATTCCTTTGACACATAAATGTATCAAAAATAGCCTGACACTAAAATGTGCTAAAATTAGTTTGACACTAAAATATACTAGATTTTGTTTGACTCTAAAATGTAGTAAAATTAGTTTGACACTAAAATGTACTAAAATTAGTTTGACACAAAAATATACGAAAAATAGCTTAACAATAAAATGGGCTAAAATTAGTTTGACACTAAAATGTACTAAAATTAGTTAGACACTAAAATGTACAAAAGTTAGTTTGACACTAAAATGTGCTAAAATTAGTTTGAAACTCAAATGTACTAAAAATAGTTAGACACTAAAATCTATTATAATTATTTTGACACTAAAATGTACTAAACTTAGTTTGACACTAAAATGTACTAAAAGTAATTTGACACTGAAATGTACTAAAAATAGTTTGACACATTAAAATGTACCAAAATTAGCTTGACACTAATATTGACTAAAATGGTTTGACACTAAAATGTACTAAATATAGTTTGGCACTAAACTGTAGCAAAATTAGTTTCACACTAAAATGTACTAAAATTCGTTCGACACTAAAATGTACTAAAATTCGTTTGACACAAAAATGTACCACAAATAGCCTGACACTAAAATGGACTAAAATTAGTTTGACACTAAAATATACTAAAATTAGTTTGACACTAAAATATACTAGAATTCGTTTGACTCTAAAATGTACTAAAATTAGTTTGACACTAAAATGTACCAAAATTAGCTTGACACTAAAATTAACTAAAATTGTTTGACACTAAAATGTACTAAAATAGCTTGACATTAAAATGTACTAAAAATAGTTTGACACTAAAATGTGGTAAAATTAGTTTCACACTAAAGTGTAATAAAATTAGTTTGACACTAAAATATGCTAAAATTAGATTGTCAATGCAATATCCACAATAAATTTGACACTAAAATGTAGTAAAATTAGTTTGACACTAAAATGTACTAAAATTAGTTTGACACTAAAATGTACTAAAGTTATCTTGACTTTCGTCATAAAAGTGTACATAAATTTCGGATGAATTAGATGATTTGAAGTCAAGTCTGGTTTAGTGCTTTACGTTCAATTATATTTGCACGGAGTGAATAAGTAAGGACACAATTTAGCTGGATAACTTAATATCTCAAAGTTTCGAAATCTACTACGCGGCATAATTCAGATCCATAGCAGTAGGTTGCAGAGGCGTATATAAAGTTAATTTGCTTGATACGAAGAAACTCTTCTATGAAATCATATAATAAAACAAGTGCATTTGGTAATTTGTATGAATTAATTTCTCAAAGTCATACCGACGGACTAAGGAAAGGCGTGTCACAAGGACATTGATAATGGCAATGGGTCAAGTTTTATATTGGTCATACTATATACAGGCTGGGTCAAGTGTTATACAGACTATCACGTATTTTCAGAAAATATGGAGGTATCTGTAATTAATCTTTCAATGAAAAACGATTAGTATTTAAATTTGTGACAAGTCAAGGAGAACGAACGAAATCTTGTGGGTTCATTGATGTAAGACAATTAATGAGGATTGATGCAAAGGAGGTGGGTTGATTTATTATGACAATAAGTAGGGGAACAACAATGTGTCCAGCTTTTAACATTTCAACCTTGTCCTGGTCATGACCTTTTCGGACTGAGTCAAGAACATGAGTCCTGTTTTGATGAATATAAATAATCCTATGACATCGGCTTTAACACGTACGTTTTTGTTTCTTTTTCCGACGTAACTCAGATAAAGAATTCGTTGTAACCCAACAACTTCTCCACCTTATATCTCAGCAGATGTGTTTGTGTATGTACTCCATCCTGTGTATGTACTCCATCCTGTGGATGTACTCCATCATGTGTATGTACTCCATCCTGTGTATGTATTCCATCCTGTGGATTTACTCCATCCTGTGGATGTACTCCATCCTGTGTAATTACTCCAGCCTGTGTATGTACTCCAGCCTGTGTATGTACTCCATCCTGTGTATGTACTCCATCCTGTGTATGTATTCCATCCTGTGTATGTACTCCAGCCTGTGTATGTACTCCATCATGTGTATGTACTCCATCCTGTGTATGTACTCCAGCCTGTGTATGTACTTCATCGTGTGTATGTACTCCATTCAGTGTATGTACTCCATCCTGTGTATGTACTCCATCCTGTGCATGTACTCCATCCTGTGTATGTACTCCAGCCTGTGTATATACTCCATCATGTGTATGTACTCCATCCTGTGGATGTATTCCATCCTGTGTATGTACTCCATCGTGTGTATGTACTCCAGCCTGTGTATGTACTCCATCATGTGTATGTACTCGATCCTGTGTATGTACTCCAGCCTGTGTATGTACTCCATTCTGTGTATGTATTCCATCCTGTGTATGTATTACATCCTGTGTATGTACTCCATCCTGGTGCAGCTGACACTATTTTGCGGCATACACATCTGCTGAGCTATAAGGTGGAGAAGTTATCGGGTTACAAGGAATTTGTGCTGTAGTTATCACCAGAAGAATGAGAAAGAAAATTGAACCATTAAGATCGTGCTTTATCAAAGAATAGATGTTTCATACTTTTGTTTTGTGATTCATTAAAGGGCCAATGGTGTAGATTACACATTCTCTAATTGTGACGGAAACACAAATAGCTACCTTGCTTTCGTATTCAACCCGAACAACAGACCACACAACGACTACCACAAAACATGTTGTAATACTCCACTGATGCATCAGATTGTAGATACGTCCACGCCGGCGACATACAACATCCCGGAGTATTTCTACTCGTACTTTGAAATGCACATGGGAGGATGCGGTGGTTATGGTGTTCCAGAAGAATTTGTGAATGTTCGGGGAGCCGTTCTTGGGATGCGATTTGGTAATCATTCTCTCTATTTGCACTACTGTATATTTTTCTTAGTCTTTGTATCCAATATAAGTTTTAAATGTTGCTCTGGGGATTATGGAAAGTTCAGAATCACACTTGCATTTATATATATATATATATATATATATATATATATATATATATATATATATATATATATATATATATGCAGTCTATGGGAATTTACCATTAGCACTTGCGTCACTTGAGTGAATGGCAATGTATACTTGAGTATTTAATGCTATCAATGTGTCACTATGTGGTTTATGGGAACGTAACATTAGTGGTTTGACAGTTATACGAAATTTAACATAGCCCTTCGCACAATTTGTAGCATATGAGAACCAAACATTTGCTTTATGGCCACTTTGGTTATCTATGGGAATTTAAAAACATGCTTGGGTCACTATGGTGCTTATCGGAACTTAACAATATGTCTAAGACAGTATCGCACCCAATGGAAACGATTAACATGTGGTCGGTATAGCGCCTTGTGGAACCGTAACCTTGCCAGTCACAATAGACAGTATACTGAAAACGAACATGATGTATTAATATGGGTCGCAGCTAAATCTGCATGATAATGGAACATATGTATTCACAGACAAATACAAACCTTATAAAAAACTAGGAACAACAAACTGCTATGTGTCTTGCCTGATTCATGACTTTGCATGTCTATAAGAAATGTTGACTTTGCATGTTTATAAGAAATGTTGACTTTGCATGTCTATAAGAAATGTTGACTTTGCATGTCTATAAGAAATGTTGACTTTACATGTCTATAAGAAATGTTGACTTTGCATGTCTATAAGGAATGTTGACTTTGCATGTCTATAAGAAATGTTGACTTTGCATGTCTATAAGAAATGTTGACTTTGCATGTCTATAAGAAATGTTGACGTTGCATGTCTATAAGGAATGTTGACTTTGCATGTCTATAAGAAATGTTGACGTTACATGTCTATAAGAAATGTTGACTTTACATGTCTATAAGAAATGTTGACTTTGCATGTCTATAAGAAATGTTGACTTTACATGTCTGTAAGAAATGTTGACTTTGCATGTCTATAAGGAATGTTGACTTTGCATGTCTATAAGAAATGTTGACTTTGCATGTCTATAAGAAATGTTGACTTTGCATGTCTATAAGGAATGTTGACTTTGCATGTCTATAAGAAATGTTGACGTTGCATGTCTATAAGGAATGTTGACTTTGCATGTCTATAAGAAATGTTGACTTTACATGTCTGTAAGAAATGTGGACTTTACATGTCTATAAGGAATGTTGACTTTGCATGTCTGTAAGAAATGTTGACTTTGCATGTCTATAAGAAATGTTGACGTTGCATGTCTATAAGGAATGTTGACTTTGCATGTCTATAAGAAATGTTGACGTTGCATGTCTATAAGAAATGTTGACTTTGCATGTCTATAAGAAATGTTGACTTTACATGTCTATAAGAAATGTGGACTTTACATGTCTATAAGGAATGTTGACTTTGCATGTCTGTAAGAAATGTTGACTTTACATGTCTATAAGAAATGTTGACGTTGCATGTCTATAAGGAATGTTGACTTTGCATGTCTATAAGAAATGTTGACGTTGCATGTCTATAAGAAATGTTGACTTTGCATGTCTATAAGAAATGTTGACTTTACATGTCTATAAGAAATGTTGACTTTACATGTCTATAAGGAATGTTGACTTTGCATGTCTATAAGAAATGTTGACTTTACATGTCTATAAGAAATGTTGACGTTGCATGTCTATAAGGAATGTTGACTTTGCATGTCTATAAGAAATGTTGACTTTACATGTCTATAAGAAATGTTGACGTTGCATGTCTATAAGAAATGTTGACTTTGCATGTCTATAAGAAATATTGACTTTACATGTCTATATGAAATGTTGACGTTGCATGTCTATAAGAAATGTTGACATTGCATGTCTATAAGAAATGTTGACTTTGCATGTCTATAAGGAATGTTGACTTTGCATGTCTGTAAGAAATGTTGACTTTACATGTCTATAAGAAATGTTGACTTTACATGTCTATAAGAAATGTTGACTTTGCATGTCTATAAGGAATGTTGACTTCGCATGTCTATAAGAAATGTTGACTTTGCATGTCTATAAGAAATGTTGACTTTACATGTCTATAAGAAATGTTGACTTTACATGTCTATAAGAAATGTTGACTTTACATGTCTATAAGAAATGTTGACTTTGCATGTCTATAAGGAATGTTGACTTTGCATGTCTATAAGAAATGTTGACTTTACATGTCTATAAGAAATGTTGACTTTGCATGTCTATAAGGAATGTTGACTTTGCATGTCTATAAGAAATGTTGACGTTGCATGTCTATAAGGAATGTTGACTTTGCATGTCTATAAGAAATGTTGACTTTACATGTCTATAAGAAATGTTGACTTTACATGTCTATAAGAAATGTTGACTTTGCATGTCTATAAGAAATGTTGACTTTGCATGTCTATAAGAAATGTTGACTTTACATGTCTATAAGAAATGTTGACTTTACAGGTCTATAAGGAATGTTGACTTTGCATGTCTGTAAGAAATGTTGACTTTACATGTCAATAAGAAATGTTGACGTTGCATGTCTGTAAGGAATGTTGACTTTGCATGTCTATAAGAAATGTTGACGTTGCATGTCTATAAGAAATTTGACTGTGCATGTCTATAAGAAATGTTGACTTTACATGTCTATAAGAAATGTTGACTTTACATGTCTATAAGGAATGTTGACTTTGCATGTCTATAAGAAATGTTGACTTTACATGTCTATAAGAAATGTTGACGTTGCATGTCTATAAGAAATGTTGACTTTACATGTCTATAAGGAATGTTGACTTTGCATGTCTATAAGAAATGTTAACTTTACATGTCTATAAGAAATGTTGACGTTGCATGTCTATAAGGAATGTTGACTTTGCGTGTCTATAAGGAATGTTGACTTTGTATGCCTATAAGAAATGTTTATGCATACATTTATAATACCAATAACCGACAAATTTTACGTAATGAGACACAAACATTTTTACGGACAAAGGCAAAATACTTACAAACTAAGAGGTCTTGACATATAATATTTTACAATCGGTTGACAAGCATTCATATTTACCCACAACGTTATTTACATTCAAAAGTTCGTAATTGCACACAATTGACTATGGAATAGGGTGGTATGTGGTATGCGTAATAGCAAACACCAATTTTTACACCTCAACAACCAGTTCATACAAATAAGTACTCGTTATTACAAACATATAAGTTGCAGAGAACGGTGTCACATTGTTTTTCTTTGCTCTCTCTATCTCTCTCTCTCATCTCCTGTGTCCCCCAAATCACGACCTCATGGACGCTCTTTTCGCCAAACAAATATTGAAAACTACCCATACGAATTGTCCTTAGTTTATGTCATCGATGTTTGTATGATCAAAGTTGCAAAAGGTAATAATGGCTGTGTTAGTCAGTTAGTACATGTTTTCAAAAAAAGCAAACTATCTGGCAATTAAAACCTATTTTCAAGCAACCTATCTGGCAATTAAAATTTATTTTCAAACAACCTATCTGGCAGTTAACACTCAATTTCAAACGACCTATCTCGTAATTAAAACCTGTTTTCAAGCAACCTATTTAGCAATTAAAACATTTTTTAAGCAACCTATATGGCAATTAAAATTTATTTTAAAACAACCTATCTGGCAATTACAACTTATTTTCAAACAATCTATCAAGCAATTAAATCTTGTTTTCAAACAACCTACCTGACAATTAAAACTTAATTTCAAACGACGTATCTGGCAATGAAAACTAAATTACAAACGACCTATATGGCAATTAAAACTTATTTTCAAACAACCTATCTGGTAATTAAAACCTGTTTTCAAGCAATCTATCTTGCAATTAAAACTTATTTTCAAACAACCTATCTGGCAATTTAAACTTATTTTCAAACACCCTATTCAAGCAATCTATCTGGCAATTAAAATTTAATCTAAACGACCTATCTGGCAATTAAAACAATTTCAAACGCCCTATCTGGCAATAAAAACTAATTTTCAAACAACCTAACTGGCAATTAAAACGTGTTTTCAAGGAACCTATCTGGCAATGAAAACTTATCTTAAAAAAATATATCTGACAATTAAAACTTATTTTCATTCAACCTATAAGGCAATTAAAACTTATTTTCAAACAACCTTTCTGGCAATTAAAACTTAATTTCAAACGACCTATCTAAGCACTAAGATCATGGAAAGTTCCAGCTGTAAAGAGCTTTTTGAGATTACAAACATTCTAATGTCAAGGAATAAATGTATACCACTTTCAAATACCTTCCCTCAAGTCAACCTTCCGGACATGTTTGAATATTTCTTCCATGACAAAGTACAAACCATTAGAGATAAGCTTGAAAGCACAATTGCAATTGACTCATCGTCACCATACAGTTGTGATACAGAATTTCGGCGGTAACCATTAGCAGCATTTGAACCTGACTCTATGGATTTAGTACGTACAACCGTGATGAAGAGTGCACCAAAAGTCACGTGAACGTGATCCAATTCCAACATCATTTCTGTTTGAGTGCTTAGATCCAGTATTGCCTTCACTAACTGATGTTATTAATACCTCCCTCTCATCCTGGAAATTCTTATCATTTATCAAAGCTGCAATTGTAAAGACTCTGCTGAAGAAATCAACACTCGACCATAACGATTTAAAGAACTACCGCCCAGTTTCAAATCTCTCATTCATATAAAAAAATCTTAGAAATGATTGTTCTATCCCAGCTTGTATCTCATCTGAATTCAAACAGTCTTTTTAGCAATGTACAATCTGCATATCGCCCTTGCCATAGTAGTGAAACTACTCTTCTAAAAGTAGTTAATGACATTGTACCTGATTTGGATAGAGGAAAGATTACAGTCCTCACCCTCATTGATTTGTCTGCAGCATTTGACACATTATGCCATGATATATTACTTCACCGTCTCCAGCATGTATTTGGCATTCAAGATAAATCCTTACTGTGGTTCAAATCCTACTCTGTCAACATGACACAAATTGTGTCTGCAAATTGAATACACTCCAGCCCAATTAATCTATGTTGTGGTGTTCCACAGGGGTCTGTTCTTGGACACGTTATCTTCATTCTCTACACTCAGCCGCTTTCAAGTGTCATACATCATCATCCAGTGTCTCACCAATTGTACGCTGATGACACCCAAATATACAAATCTAGCCACCCAACTGAAGTTGATGCTACCATCCAAGGTATAGAGAGGTGCATTTCTGATGTGAAATCATGGATGACATGTAACAGGCTGCAGATGAATGATGATAAAACTGAGGCCATTCTGATCACAACACAAAGACTTTCTCATTCACATGCTTTAGCTCAAAAAATAAATATCAGCAACACCAACATTAAATTCACAGTCAGTACGAAACCTGCGTGATACTCTGTACAGTACTCTCAAATTGCACAAACATGTCATGAACATATGCAAGTCTGTATATCTTGAGCCGAGACGCATCAGCTCCATTCGCAAATATCTTTCAGTTGATGCTACTAAAACACTTTTGTGTTCATTAGTACTTTCAAGACAGGACTATTGTAACTAAATTCTCTCGGGTTCATCTCAATATCTACTCCAGAAATTTCATACAGTTCAAAACACAACTGCTCGGATCATACTTAGAGTGCCATGATCAGAGCACACCTCACCAGTGCTCTGTACCCTACACTGGCTATCCATTCGATTCAGTCCCCCATACTATCCGACCTCACCCATGGGTACACACCTGCAAGATACTTACGCTCCTCTTCTGACAATCGTATAATCATTAGTCCCACTATGAATACGAAGACATATGGACAGCGTTCTTTTGCATACCAAGGCCCAGCAACATGGAATGAATTGCCCACTGAATTTAGACACAACGACGCAGTGATCCCATTCAAGAGTGCTCTTAAAACTCACTATTTTCGACTGCAAGAACAAACTTACAGACCAAATAATGATTCCTACCTTAAATATTTTCAACATGTTTTTTATGTTTTCTAATTTCATGTTGTTTCTTTTTTGTAATTATATCATTATATATATCATTTTGAGTTAATCGGATATTTATATTTGCATGATTTAAATAAACACATGGAGACCCCGATTGGCCGAAGGGTCTAAAGCGCTCTCCGTCATGGATCACTGCCATCACACCGCTGTCTTCCTAGGTTCGAGTTTCGGGCTCGGACAAAGTGGATATGTGAGAAAGCTTGCCGGTAGCTTCTCGTGGGTCGGTGATTCTTACCGGGGTTTTACCGGGTTCTTCCTCCACCATTAATACTAGCCGCCGTGTATAGCCTATCTTGTACTGAAAAATGGCTTTAAACCCTATAACAACAACAACAACAACATAAGCACATGATGCGACAATTTGTATTAATTATAATACAAGCAGGTAGATAATGCATGTGAACATAAAGTTAATTCGGCGCAAGAATCCGAAAAGGAAAATTTCAGCCTGTAACACAATTTAGGTTGACCGATATCAAACATGTTAATGTTTGCATGACCTGCTTAGTCATATGACAATTACTACACTAATGTAAATAATGCGAAAATGAAAATAACAGTGTCCGAAGAATATATAGTAGTATGTTGCAAACGACAAAGTTAAGGTGGTAAACCTTTTGAGGCAAAAAAAAATTTCATTTTTGTTAACACTTAAACGTTTGAAGAAAGACTTTTTTAGGCCGCGTGTCGGATAGTAGCCATCTGTGCTTGCTCTTACGTTTATGCTCTTAATAAATGCAACAAGAAAAGAGTGAAGACTTCAAGATTTGTAAAATTTGACTAATAATTTATATCCCTAGAAACACAAGGTAAAAATGTAAAAACAACTTATGGTTATAAGAATAAAATAAAAAAATGATCAAGATTTAACAAATAGAATCCTAGAAATAAAAGGTCCTAAATGGATTTGAGTTGGTGTCCAGATCGAAAACCAAGATGGAGGACGATGACGTATGATGTGGTCAGTGTTATCCTGATGTGTCAACAGTTCCTTGTTGAACAACAGAAAATAATATTCCAGTCTGGAACTCCGAATAAAATTTCAATTAATGTCTGTGTTCAACAATTCTTTATGAGCACTTAAATATTCCCAGGAAAAGAATTCATAATTCCATAAAATAGAGTTTCGACTCAAACTGGTCACAATAAAACACCTTAAAGTGTTAATGGTTTATTGCCCAACTGACTAAACTCTAAATAGAAAAGAGTCATACACAAATTTAAGACGCTAAACAGATTTCGGTATGATGGTCACATGATCATGTTTCTAGAACAAGATAGAATCTTTGCATGCCTAACATCACTTACTTCCAGTATAACCTCGATTTTACTTTATGAATTACACTAAGAAAGAATAAAAAAATGAAGTTGTTTACTTCAACTCACTGATTCTGAATAAAGGTCAGGAACTAGGTCAGCATTTGATACAAATTTTCTATTATTAGGAGTTTACGAATAAAACAGTCAGGTCAAACTAATATCTGTAAAATGTCAAATCCAGTAAATAAAGTTACATTACAATAGCATGTAATGGAACAAAAAATGTAAAACTAACTAACAAACAATACAATTAAATCAAATATAAATTAAATCGAATATACATATCATTGTTCGTCATTAAAGCTACTTTACCCCTTTCACAATGGTTTGTAACTGTGGATGTTGGTTTGTTAGTATGAGTGTTGGGAAGCATGCTACATTCAAACGTTACACATTGTTTTGTATGTCTTGTGCTCCCTGCAATCATGTTTGTAGAAATGTCTTTCATTGTGATCCAGTCCCATGTAATATTCCTTGTGTTTTCAAAGTGATTCAGTGTAATGCTGCATTCCAGGAGTAATATCCCAAATGTATTGATACATTTTCTTAATGCGGTATACCATCCATATTGTGATGGCAAATTCCCGTAATATTCCAACCGCTTATCGTAAATTCCATACCCGTTGTAGTGACCTAGATTTTCAAAATTCTATAACACCAACATAGCTAGATCCCAATGCCAGTTTTAAATTATAATATACCCCCATGGTGCCACACATGCTACTGTTAAATTCATATAGACGTCATACTAACCTCAAAGCTATATTTGGTTTCTAAAAGACCATAATATGGCCCAAGTACTAACGTTAAGTTCTGAAAGATCTCATAGTGGACCAAACACTGAAGTAAAATTCCATTTAGCCACATTGTCAGCCAAGCATTAATGTTAAATTCACATTGCCAGCCAAGCATTAATGTTAAATTCACACTGTCAGCCAAGCATTAATGTTAAATTCACATTGTCAGCCAAGCATTAATTTACATTCACATTGTCAGCCAAGCATTAATGTTAAATTCACATTGTCAGCCTAGCATTAATGTTAAATTCACATGTCAGCCTAGCATTAATGTTAAATTCACAGCCTAGCATTAATGTTAAATTCACATTGTCAGCCTAGCATTAATGTTAAATCACACTGTCAGCCTAGCATTAATGTTAAATTCACATTGTTAGCCTAGCATTAATCTTAAATTCACATTGTCAGCCAAGCATTAATGTTAAATTCACATTGTCAGCCAAGCATTAATGTTAAATTCATATTGTCAGCCTAGCATTAATGTTAAATTCACATTGTCAGCCTAGCATTAATGTTAAATTCACTGTCAGCCAAGCATTAATGTTAAATTCACATTGTCAGCCAAGCATTAATGTTAAATTCACATTGTCAGCCTAGCATTAATCTTAAATTCACATTGACAGCCAAGCATTAATGTTAAATTCACATTGTCAGCCAAGCATTAATGTTAAATTCACATTGTCAGCCTAGCATTAATGTTAAATTCACACTGTCAGCCAAGCATTAATGTTAAATTCACATTGTCAGCCAAGCATTAATGTTAAATTCACATTGTCAGCCAAGCATTAATGTTAAATTCATATTGTCAGCCTAGCATTAATGTTAAATTCACATTGTCAGCCTAGCATTAATGTTAAATTCACACTGTCAGCCAAGCATTAATGTTAAATTCACATTGTCAGCCTAGCATTAATGTTAAATTCACATTGTCAGCCTAGCATTAATGTTAAATTCACATTGTCAGCCTAGCATTAATGTTAAATTCACATTGTCAGCCTAGCATTAATGTTAAATTCACACTGACCCTATTGTGACTCCAGCACTAATATCAAATTCCCATTGATGCCATACTGACCCATGTATCTACTTCAAGATTTTTCTATCCCAGTAGATTATAAATCTCAGAGTCAGGCGGCCATAAACATTCACAGACTATTATCTTTCAGGATATGGCAAATTGAGAGAGTTTCGTGTTTCCTGTGTTTCACTCGATGCGCACGTACAAATAAGTTTATCATTAATTATTACTCGCAAAACCTTCTACATAGATGTAAACCAATGATTTCGTTTAGTCGAAATTTCTGGGAGTGGATCGGGGATCGTTTTTCCTCCGAGGTTTCCGATTTGGGTGTTCCTTTGAAATTGAATAATCTTAATTATATGCGTCATCATTTTGATTTGTGTATGCAATACCTCTGTTCTTCCAGACGTTACATGTAAGGACCCGGCTCCCGTTTCCAATACCACACATACTGGGGGTGGAACCGCAGTTGGTAGCGTCATCCATTACACGTGCAATTCTGGAACACTCCTGTCCGGAAATCTGGAGCGTACATGTGTTGAAACTGGACAGTACACTGGACTTCCACCAGTTTGTGGAAATTTAGGTTAGAATCGTATTGAATTCAAACTGTACTACTAGTAGGATAATGACCCAGCATAAACCACATTAAGGTCGTTTCTGATTTTACTGTGTGATTATTCTACGAATGATTATTTAAAATAAAAAGACGAACGCTAAAAGACGATGAAATAAAGCAAAATAACGAATGCCTCAAATTGATGTGAACAAACCATGTTAACCAGTAACGAAAATATCTCAACGATCAAGTTACCAATCACTGTGCATGTGTATGATGTACAAGTCTGTACACGTCTTACAACCTGACGGACAATGGAGTTATATCTATGTTGGATCTTGAATGTCTGCTTCTTGCCAATAGAAAGCTCGTAGGCGTAGGATGGCAAGGGAAGTAACTCAGATGTGCTTAAGTTTCAAGATCACTAGCTGACCTCTGCCAGGTTATTTCCGCTCCTTAAGTCAGTATTATGAAGTTGAAGGTGACAAAGAGATTCTGATTTTAACCTTTTGAACAAGATTAAAAAGACTCTGAAGAGAGTGCTGCTATCAATGTCAAAAATATCCATGTACCATTTTTGTGAACCGCCTGTCATATAAAATCATTTTTCAACCTCAGTGCTTGATTACGTATGTACAGGTTCATTCCCAAAATGATAATTGTATTACATTTCACATATACTCACCAATGTTGGTTCTTAGTCTCCTATTTAAGTACTACCGAAGCTGGAAAGTGGACAATATAAACAAAACACATTCTTGTAATTTATTTCTGAGGATTAAGTATTAAAAACTATTGAATATAACGTTGATGTAGAAACGAAAGGAAATGTAAATAATAAACAGTAATATACAATTTTCAAAAGCAATAGACAAAAATACCACCCATTATCACTTCGTCATCCATCATTCAGACTCACAATGACTAACATATTTACTCTCAGAACATGAAGCGATCTGCCACAACTTATAGTGAAGGGTGGGGGTGGATGATAAAGTAAATCAAAATCTTGCAGCCTTTTAAACTTAAATGTGGCGTTGGAATACTTCTTTTTCATTGGTTATGGACCATCTAAAAATTGGATCAATCAATTATTGGGTTAATAAATTCCAATTTTGAGCCAGGGACATTGAATATTAAAATTAAAGCTTAGTTTAATCTCTGCACCACTGGACTCTGAATTCCTTTTCTTAGGGTTATACACGTATTCTACTGATTAATAATTTACCGGCGAGTTATATATCAGTTTATTCGAATAATGTGCTTAGCACGATGTAAACAGATACATATCCGAACGTTCATCTCTTTACAGACCCGTGTGCCAGCAACCCGTGTGCAAATGGCGGATCTTGTTACGGATTGGAGAACACATACGTTTGTGAATGTAGCGGCAATTTCCAGGGTGTTCGCTGTGAAATTGGTAAAGATATTAGTACCTTTATCACATGGAAGGGGAGAGGCTAAATTTACATGTTTTTAATGATGAGAATGTGGTAAGGCTTATAAGTAGTGAATGGGGGCACCCTACCGACAATGGGAATTACCATTAAAAACACCCCTGGGGCACTCTACCGACAATGGAAATTTAACATGGCGAAAAATCGTGGGGCACTCTACCGACAAGGGGATTTAACATGGGAATAAATCGTGGGTCACTCTACGGACAAGGGGAATTTAACATGGGAATAAATCGTGGGTCACTCTACGGACAAGGGGAATTTAACATGGGATTTTTTTCTTTAAATTTTTTTAAAAAAAGGGGTAGGCAATGGAAAGGCTATCTCTTTTCGAGAAATATGGCTGGCCCTGAAAAGGGCCTTTGGGTTTTCTTCTTCTTCTAATTTCTTCTTTTTCTCCACCAAGTTCTTATTTTATCTCCTACACTCTTCTTCCCTTTCTTTTTTCTTCTCCTCCTCTTCTTTCTTCCTCTTCTCATTTTCTTCTTCTTTTTCAATTTTTTCGTTCCATTTTGTGACGATCGTCGATAAATACCTATGTATCTATAATCAGCTGAAATTCCTATGAAATCCCACTATCTATTTATAGCTCCAACTTGTGGGTTTTTCCTTTGGAAAATCCCACTGTCTTTTTATAGCCTCAGCTTGAGTGACGT